>JAMPIT010000327.1:0-717500 GCA_026261815.1 Monarcha castaneiventris obscurior
CAGAGCGAGCGCGACTGGTCATAAGGGGATAAACCTTTGGGTCTCTATGGACATGGCTAACATAGCATGACCATGCAAAGGATGTCAAAAAGAGTGAAAGAATCTCAGGCTAGTCATAAAATAGTTTCCAGAGACAGCCTTTTCAATGTTCAGTGCTTTATATGATTGACACACCAATATTTGCATTTAAAAAAAAGTAAACATAGATCATAACAAAAATTTTTAATAGTACATATTTTAATCCTTGAAACCTCTTCAGATTCCTCAACCTATGTCATAGAAAATCACCACTATTTCAAGTTTTTAATAAAAATTATTTATGTGTGTGCATTAAATCAAGAGTGGCTAAATAACATAAAGTTTTGATAGAAGATATAACATACTCTACTTCCATTGCCTCCTTTACAAAGTCACCAGTCTTTTAAACAAAGCCTGAGATACTTCAAAAAAGTGAGTCAAATGTTGCAGTCTCTTCCTTTTTCAGATGAAGACATGCTCCACTGAAAAAATATATATTTGCAGAGGAAAGAATAAGCTTTGAGTCTTCAATACATTTGAGGTGCTCTAAATAAGGAGCTTTTTAATATAGCTATGCAAGTTGTCTCTTTTTGACACATTTAAAAGAAACTGTATCCAAATTCTAACAGAAGGATACGTTATTAAATGAGCATATCTGACATCCTCAAGATGGAGTCCTTCTGCATGAAAATAAGTGCAGGACTTCCCACCATATGGAAAGTGGACAGGGTTTAAATGTAATCTACTCATAGAGCTAGAGACCTATCACCTGCAGAAGATTGAACACATGGGAATCTTTGACTTCAATGCATCAGAAAGCCTAATTTCCACAGAGATTGGTGCTTGATTGGCTTCTTAACTGAATTAAACTACAGTGAGAACTCGTATTTCCCATAGCCTCTTCTCACTGCAATTCCTCCACTTCCTCCCATAACTTTTTTTAATATTCCTAGCATTCCTTGCTTCCATCTACATGAACTATCTTTGTAGTGCATAAAAGGACAATACTAGTTTTGGCTGCTGTACCTTCCTTGTTGATGAACTGAATGCACCCATGGGTTCTGAGACACTGTGGCTCCAGGTTTGTTAGGCTGCATTTGTGTACTCAATGCAGGCTTGTCACAACATCAGTCCTTTAGTCACTTCAACAAAAATTAATAAGGCAAATGGATAGAAAAAAGTAGCCTGCATGACTGCATAAACTACATTTTGTTAGGTAAAAAAATTACATTTGAGACACTTAGAGGGTCCTGGTGCTTCCAAAGATAGTTAGCAGCCAATTAGCATAATTTGAGAAGGGCAGTTTTACACAGTATTATCTAAATTTAATATAAGTCTCCACAAGGTCTTTGTTTAGGATCTGTGACTCAGCTGCTTCTAAGTATGTGGTGTATGGCTTTTATGGCTTTTAAGTTATGAAATTTCTCACTGATGTTAGTACTTCTTCACCTGCAGTTACATCAGTAACTGTGTAAAAACTAATACTTGACAGCCCTCACTTGGACTTGAGCTGTGTAAGGACAGCAGGCTCAAAGGCCTGCTTCTTTCTTGTGCTGTATTTCCTGAAGTTCTTGTCTTATGGAAAAAAAGTGGCAGCAGTATTCTGTGTAGTTGGCTGAAAAGAATAAAAGGGATATTAGCAAATTCTGGGCTATTGAAACTTTTTTTGAATGATATTATCATAGAATCACAGAATTATTTATGTTGGGAATGACCTTTAGAATCAAGAAGTCCAGCTGTCAACCTAGGAATACCATGTTTACCTTTAAACCATGTTCTCAAGTGCCATATCCACACATAAATAGGATGAGGCTGGTAGACATTTAAGGATCCTTTTTTTTTTTCCCAGTGAGTTACCAATAAGACTTTTTCAACCAAATGTAGATGCCTACAACATGCATTCACAGGAAAAAACTGTGCATCATGCTGTTATTCAGATGATTACACAAGTATGTTAGTTGTGCAAGGATAACTACTGTTTTGTTCAATTCAGTGAAAAAGAGTCTGGATTTATTCTTTCATCCACAGCAATAAGAAAATCACAGACAGAAGGTATTTCCTGAACTGAGTGAAAAACACTTATTGCTACCTTTAGGAGACTATTCATGAATATGTCTATACCTATATAGTTTCTTGGCCATATTTTAAAATATCGAAAAAAAACCCACTGAAGTTTATATGTTTCCTGACATTTACAAGTTCATTCTTTAATGTGAGCTTTTAAGGCCCTGTTAAAAGAACCTTGTTAAGAGAAAAATTTAATAGAATGGAAAAAATGGAAGAGCTAATCACAAGTGGATGGCTGAAACAGAAGCAGTCTGGTAAAGTTGACTACCCTTCCAGGGTTTCATTATTAGCAGAATAGTTCTCATAGTGGCTGTTGTGGCTATAAGGAATCCAAATTATATCCCTGTATGTTTCCACCACAAAAGACAACATTTAAACAAGATACACATAAATAGAAGTGTGGCCACTCAACAAATGCAATCTTTCCCAAATTACCTCCACTGTAGTCCTTCATATTTTGGGGTGGGATTTTCTTGATTTAGCATGAACTGGATGGACATTTATCTGGTAGAAAAAAGAGAGGGACACAAACAGTAGGTCGGGTCAGCTGTGTTTACCTGAGTCTTGAAAAACCCCAAAAACAGTTTCTCCAGCCTCTGTGGACAACCTTTTACAGCGCTGAATCTTCTCCCCCACAACCCCCAAGAAATTTTCTAATGTTCATTTGAAGCTTCCAAGATGTTGTGCCTGTTGCCCCTTGTTACATTATTTGACACTTATGAAAAGAATTCTCCTACACTGTCTGTTTTCTCGTTGTTTTGTTTAATTCTCCTTTTGATAAGCCCAAACCTTAAGTTGTCTGTGTGTTTCAAAATGGTTTATTGTATTTTGATTATATGGTAGCTCTTTCCTGGGCAAAATAATACAGCTCTTTACCTTGAAACATATATAAGATGATCGGTGCACATGAACTAAATTTATACTAATAGACCTTTCATAACCTTGGACCAAATAGCAAAGTCTGGCTACCTCTTTAATATTAAACTTTTTTATCCAGTTTAATACTGGATGTCACCAAATATGCAGACATTGGGGGATTCTGTGATCTGTCTGAACTGTGCCTAAACAGGGCTTGAAAACCATTTGAGGATGCTACTTACATTGACACACCTTAAATCATCACCTATTGTTCTAAGACTCAGGAAAAAAAAAAAAAAGGCAGGCCTGCCCTAAAATTGATTGAAGGTCTGTTTAGCGTTGGTTTATTTAGATCTGTTTAGCATTGGTTTATTTACACAGATGCAGGCAAAGCAATCTGCTTCTTAAATTTTTTACTTAAGGCAGCCAGAAAAAGAGGATAACTTCTGTGTGTGAATTAATGCTGTTAACAATGGCTTCAAGGTGTATGTGTGAAATCAAGCATATTAGTGCAAGAAGCTCAGTTCTCAGATTAGGGATCAGGCATCCTTTGTTCATTTCTCAGTTTTGTCATTGACTTTGAAGAAGTCACATCATGAGTCCACACTTTAGCTTCCCCACAGGTTATTACTTCCGCTCTTTAATTTCAGGACTTTTGCAACTCTCACACTACCGACTAATAAAACTCTCCAAGACACCAATAGGAAGACAAAAGATGTTATACACTAGAAATTTCCATGATGCCACCAGTCAGCTCCAGAAATACTTTTTTTCTTTAACAGTTCTATATATACCATTGCATGAATAAACAACAATGATTTGCAATGACCATGAGTGATTTTTCAATGGGATTTTTTAGTATGATTTCTTCTCAATCCCTAAGGAACAGAGAAAGCCCAGGTTTAGAAGAGACAAAATGTATGTGCCATACAAGGACAACATCAGAAGAAACTTAAATCCTTCTCAAGAGAAGAGAGCAACAATAGAAAACTTGCAGCATGTAAGAAAAAAAGGTAAAATATTTCTTTCGAATACATAGGAGTTGAGTGAGCGGGAAAAAGATTATCTCATCACATTGACACGGATCTTACCAAAGAATTTCAAGAAGCCAGAGATTGAAAACTATTCTCAGTGGGTCTCCTTCCTCCCTTGCTTACTGATGTGTAGCACCAAAGGAAAACTAGATGAGGGTATTCATTATCAGTTTTATAAAATGTGCATGCAGGGGAAGATTGCTAAGAAGTTTTCCTGTTTGCATGGCTTCTGTGGCTAGCTCTGAAATTGTGTGCTTAGATCTAGAGATGTGTCTCGGATACAATCTTTTCTGAGGAGCATTTATAGGGCACTTTTAGTTTCTGAAGATGAACTTGAGGAATGAACATTAGTCAAATAATTTATATTTTGAAGAACAAAAATTCTGGTTCTGCAACTTCATTTTACACCAGATTTTGCAGCTTCCCCTTTGTATCCTGTTCATTTTGCTGATGGCTGAACATAATTCCTCCCTCCCCCAAGTCTATGGTAAATCCAAATAATATTCCTCAGGGTTAGTAGGGCCAAAAAAGTCCTTAATATAACCAGCACAGTATTATTAGAAACTGGTCATTTCTGAACATCAGAAAAGACATTAAAAAAGTGCTTGTTCAGGAAATTAAACCCAAGAAATTTAAAATAAATAAATGTGTGAATAAAATAATTGAAAATGTGAATATTAAGATATGAAGAAAATAATCTCATAAATTAAAGCATACTGGAGAACAGAGATTAAAAGAAATCCAAACAATATTAATGACATACTATATGAAGAAAAAGAAGGCTAATATAATAGAATTAGCTGATAAAACTACAGAAACCCTAAAAAAATAGAAAATAGAAAGCTAATAAAAACATTTAAAACCTTACTTTAAAGGCAAGAAATATTGTATGCTTTGACATGAATGACATTGTCAGGACTATTTGTTCCATTTACTGAGCACAAACAGATGTGAAAACCAGACAATGGCAGAAACTAAATGGAAAAAGCTAGAATGGTTTCATAACTGGTAATATTAAACTAGACAGAATTATTGCAAGTGCTACCCCACAAATGATGAGTGTGAAGAACTGCCATTTATTCCAATGATAAGTATGGGGAGAAGACAAATCTTGCAGTCAAGTCTTGCATTTTCAAAGGGATAACAGACAAACCAAATAAACACATGATTTTACCTGTAAAGCGGAGAATGAACATGAAAGCAAACATATCTTCTACATTGTCAACATGGACATTGAAATCATATAAGATTAATAGTCTCAGAGATTCCAGAGTCAACTGAGAAAGAAAATCCATAAATTCATTAAAGAGCCTGTGTTAGCTCTTGGAAGTCTATAAATTCATTGTGAAGCTTACAAAATTCATATGTGAAAAAAAAAAATGGTGAAAGACACACAAGGCTGGTGGTGTGTTAATTTTTCAGGAAGAATGAAAGGATCCTCAGTACCACATCTACTTGAGCCTTTTGTAAATTTAAAGAGCCATTTGTGTAACTCAAGTGCAGCCAAACTTGATGTTGGCTTATGAGGGAGATTTTAGATTCTGCCAAGTATTACAGCACAGTAGTGTAATGAACTCAGTCCAGATTTTTAAAAAACAACTAAGACAGTATAATTTCAATATCTGCTTAAACATGCTGTAATATACAGATGCATTTTTGAGACAGAACTTAGCAAATAGGCAAATTCAAGAAAGTGTAGAGTTGTGAGAGTTTGTGTGACATTTTCAGAATGCTCTGGTTCTAACTGTCTGCTCTGAGGTTAGATACGGAGAAGGACTTAGTCCTCCCAGGTATTTCGGTTTGAATTGGGGGCCTGATAGTATTTTAACTCCCTTATTAATTACAGAGCAGAAATTATGTGATGTGATGACATTCTACTTCTGGTACTTCCAGTTATGTCATTCTAGGCTGTGGAACAATCTTTCTTCTGAGGCTGAAAATATTTTCTTTTTAGTCATTCTGTCTGGAACTTGAATCTTGAGTATCGCTCAAACAGGCACTAGAACAGTTATTCAGACATTTGTTATTTCATAACTATAGAAAAGGAAAACTACTTCTGCACTTGACCAAGCATTGAATCATGTCACAGCAGCCTCATTTCTAGGTGTGTTTGACAAAACAGGCCAACCACTTCAACTTGAATATTTATTTACCAGAAGAAAATGTAGCACTAACCATTCAAGTGAAGATGCAGCTTTCAGAACATCAAGGTAGCATCTTAGACAGATTAAACCTTAATTATGTTGTATGGTACTTATATCTGTAGAATTAGTGTTAACCTGATTTCTTGCTTATATATGATGTGGTCTTCAAAACATACCCTATTTGATAAAAAATACTGAATTTTGGATTATTCATTTACAAGGCATCAACAAATAATGAAGTGTGACAGCAGCTAATAAGCAACATCCAAACCTCATAACACAATTTCTTTTTATGTGGCAACCACCCAAATGAATAGAAATGTCAGGTGAATAAATGCAGTTTACTCATATAGGGCCTTTAAGTGATACAGGAGTGCAGCTCCATGGTTAGCTCAAGAGATGTTACTTTTAAGTGGCAGAATGTGTGCCATGGGTGTGTAGGAAGGATAGGTAGGAAGGTATTAGGTAGATAAATGTGAGTACTTTCTACATACCCAAACATCTCCAATGTGTAAACGTTTCCACAAATAAGTACTTCAAAAATCTATGAATAGGTGTATGTGTTATAATTCACACTTCTCTCTTTACTGGAGGGAGTTAATTCTTTTAATTGGATACAAAGCTATGCTGACTTTTACTTCTGTCTGAAGAAGAAAAACAAACACAATACAAATCAGCAAAAACTAAAGACTTAAGGGAAAAAAGTTGTATGATTCTGACATTATGCAACATATTACCTACTCACCCTATTACGTGAGGTTGTTTTGTGAAGAGTACCAGTAATATTTTGTGATAAATCTGATTGGATATTTTAATTAAGTGGTGTCAACAAGGTGAGCAATGTTTAAGGAACAAATTCTGCTTTCTAACCACATCAATTCATGAAATCACCTCTTCTCCTAAGAGGGCATGATAAGAAATCAACACTCAAACTCTTTTTATGTTGTGAAATGCTACAAAATATAGGTAACAAGAGAAACTGTGCCATTCTGGGGACCATCCAACTTCAGTAACACCAGTATTTGGGTATGAAAAATCAATTAGTTTGAGTGGTTTTAGATATCAGGCTTTTTAAAGATTCCTGTGCTTGCATTTTTAGTAATTTAAAGACATTGCCAGCAGCACTCTGAAAGGTAGTGTTTAGTCTAAAATCATGATTTCAGTGAGGAAAACAAACAAAACAAAATAACAACAACAACAACAACAAAAAAACAACTCAGTGGGCAGATCAGCTGCAAATGAAAAGGAAAAATGAGGAAAGAAAATTCTGTGAAACATATAATCAGCCAGGAACTTTCCCATTACAGATTATTACATGAAGTTTCTAGGGAAATATCATCTCCAAATATTTTTATGTCATCTTTGCTAATTCTTCTAAAATCTTTTTATTTTTCTGAAAAAGCCAGTTCGATCCCCTTACAGGTAGTAAATATTTGACTGCTCATGCCCTACAGGAAATCCTGCAGTGATAGAAACAAGGGATTGTTTTTCTTCTTATTTTTTGTCTTGACTAAGTGTCTTACAGAAAAAGAAAAAAGGAAAACCTGGATTTCCTATTTCTTCTTCTTCAATATTTGCTTATCAAATTTTAAGGCTCTGTGGATCCAAATTTTAAGAGGGATTTTTGGTCCCTCGTGCAAAATTTTATATTCGCCTAGTGTAGCCTTCATTGTTGTTAGCAAATATGACTTAGGTGCTGCCTTCATTACACTTATAATCTTTTAAAGCAGCATGATTTTTGATGAGAAAACATTGCCACAAGAAAATCCTGTGGTTTGTGCTGAGGCTCTGGATTTTTCTTGACAAGAGGTGTTTATAGAGCTGGCAAATATCCACAACAATGTTGATTTTCCCTTTAGTTCATGAGTCCAAAACTATGTTCAGGCCTAGAGTTTTATTCTGACTTAGCAGTGGTTTCAGGAATGGTGACATCTTTCACAGTCTCCAAGTCACAGAGGAAGAGACACTCGGAGAGAAAGAAAGCAAGAATTTTGACCCGGTGTTCCCAAGTTCAATGACCATGTAGTAATTTCCATGTTGCCCCATAGAAATTTAAGTATTTATATGACAGTAGAAGACCTCCAACAGGCATGATTAGAAGAGCAAATAAATAGTTTAGTAATTTCCTTTAGGGACACTAGGTTCCCATATCATATTTTTTTTTTTTCAAAAATCTTCATCTGCTAATGAAAGTCTGTGGGTCTGGAGATGCTTTTTTCCCCTTTTTTTCTTTGGCTAGGTCTAATATTGTTGTGTCATGCTATAGCTACTGCTGTTGAAATTGTTGTGTTGCAGATCCCATGAGCATAGACTATATTAGACACAGAAGTACCATCAAGGTTTGCGTGAGAGTGGTCTGGCATGCTTGAGGCAATGAGGGATAAGTGGAAACAGAAACTTCAATTGCCTATATCACATCCCTGGAGTGTTGTGAGGCAAAGCACAGCTAAGCCGTGCCTCCAACACCTCAGGATCTCAGGAGTATGTTATCCAATTATCTCATGGCAACCACCCCTCTAGGGCTCTCTTTCCGCTATTAGGAAACACTTTGATGGTGTGTGGAAAAAGATATTTTTGGAAGTGGAGGAAGAAGTTGTTTAGAGAGAGAATTGCTGTAATCTGTGCATTGTGTTGCTAACTTGGAAAAGACAGACAAAATGTTGTTCCAACTTTGTTGGCTTCTGTAGATGTTAAGAAAATATGCTTCAGCACCAACCTCCCCATATTTCAGCAAAATGCACACTAAATTTTCTTGTAGAAGACTAAAAATGATTAGGTGTCATAAGAAACTGCGCAAGCTGCTGTAGGGTGTTCATAAAGTAAGCTGTGTAAGTGATTTAGAGCTCAGCAACTTTTCCTACAATCTCACCCTGCCACAACTGTGATGCAACTTGCTCCTCTCTCCACAGTAGAGTGGGTTCTGTAGTATGCAAGATTTACAGCTGTAAAATGACATTATATTTTGCCACAGTAACAGCGCTTGTTACCCTCATCTTAACATCAACAGTTACGGTCTTGCTGTGGCAGGGGGATACAATTATGAAAGCCCACACACATTTCTGGCAAAGCACACGTACAGAAACACTGATGCAGTGACAGAACAGGTTGGGACTAAAAGACATTATTATTGGAGCTCAGCCTCCCCTTAAACATGAGGAGAAGCAGATGGCAAGAGTTGCTCCCTGCTTTGCCAAGGCTTCTTGAGTAATGCCATGGTAAAACACCCAGGGTGCAGACTACATTCATACAGACACAGGCTCAATTTGAAGGCAATGTCCCAGCCACTTTACAGTGGCAGTGGTAGTCCCTAGGTGCTTACTCTGTCAACCAGTGAAAAGCTTTGTTTCTTTTCCCACCACATGCAGTAGAATTACTTGAAGAAAAAGTATGACCTCAGATGCTTCAGCTCAGATGCTTCAGGGTGGCAGAGAGGTAAAGCTGACAGTGACTTTAAATCACCTTTAGAAACAATTCACCATACCTCATTAGTTATTTTTCTCAGTTGTAGTATCCCAGTTGTAGCTGGGATAACTATGAAAGATTCTTGGAATGTTGCAGCTTTTCACATTATCCACCCTTTTTTCCCCACTTCTGTTAGTGGTAATGCAACCTGTCTCAAGGAAGTCTAGACTGAAACCCAAATTTGGATCTGTTTTCTTACCCTATGAATTTCCTTCCTTTTTGATATTCAGTAACACTGGATCTTCTTACTGAAATTTAGATTGTTGCTTTGGGGATGAAATCATTAAATACTCTGCTTATTTCTCCATTCAAGAGCTGGATACCCTACTGTTGGCCTCTTGCTAAAACAAGCACAAATCTCAGAGATACTGAGCTTTAGAAAAGTTTTAGTCAGCAAGTTCAAACGGACTTTTTCCTGATTTGCTTGAGTATTCCTTTCTTCTTTTAAAGCAAATTGATCCTGTGGGATCCAGTGTCTACCTGTAAATTATGTGCTTCTGTATCACCCTTAGTTACAGCCCAGGAGTTTCTGAATCTGAATAGAAATCTAAACTTTCTTTCCTAACAACCACAAAATACTCAGCTTTAAACTCCTTCTCAAATTCAAATCCCTGTTAGAGCATGGGACAGCTATGAGGAAGAATGCAGAAGGCCCCTCGTTATCATGGAGCTAACTATGATATATGCTACATAGAAACTCTTGACATTCCTTTTTGTCATTTCCATGCTCAATAATAATGCATGAAAAGATTTAGACTGGCACAAGTATATTGTCTGTCAAAGGCGCTTCAAGATTTTATTTGACTGTTAGTCAGCTCACATTACTCCAGGCTGTTTGATACACAGAGCACAAAGCAGCTTAACACTGTTGCTATTAATGTTCAAACTGCACTGAAAACACTTCATTAAACAGCCTACTGCAGTGTAATTGTTTAATAATATTTTGATTAGGTTGTTTAGTAGACAATCCTTGCTGTAAAACATTTTCTTTCTGTCAAGAGACTCTTTGGGAAAAGGTAAGGTAAAAATGCTAGGAGTAGTCTTATTTCTTTAAAGCTGAAGTCAGAAAAGTTCAACTATTTTTTATTTTTGGTTACATTTTATGTTATTTGGTTGTTTTTCTCCTCAGTATTTATGAAATCTATTCAATTTTAGTTGTTGTTTAAGAAGAGCTATTCCAAGTCATTAAAAAAGAAGTGTGAACACAGACTTCTTCAAAAACAGACAACAAATAACCCAACTGAACTATTCAGGAATCTTGATCCAAATTCACTGTTCTTCCAATAGTAATGTGTACAGCATTTTCCAATGTCTTCAAGCCTGGCAGATTCTCTTACAAGTCATGGACTTCTGCATGTTCTTAAAATAAGACAAGGTTCTGGTTTTTCCTTTCAGTAAGTATTTGGATTGATATTGCCATAACATTAACAAAAGTACCTAACAAGATTTGCAATTGTTAACAATTTCCCAGAAGTTACATGAAAGGTTATTTAAGCCTTGAACAGAATAAAGTATAACATAATCAGAAAATTGTTTTGCAAGAAAGAACTGAAAATCTTGATCTTGTTAGTATAGCAAAGGATGTAAAAGGGTGTGACTGCCTCATGTAAAGTACACAAAAGATAAAAAACAGATAAGAGAGGGGGACGTAAGAATGAATGGATATACACCAGGCAACAATGTGCTGAGAATGAGAATATTCTTGAGCTTTAGTAAGGTATAAATTTGGGGTACATGTTCCATAATTCCAGCGCAGACAAACAAACCAGCCCTTCAGGAGTCACAAATTTAAGGAGACAGTTGTAGGACATGGTGGCTGTGGCAGGCAAGATCATGAATTTAAAGACCTAAAATGTATTTTTCTGTCCTGTATTTCAACAAAATGAGACCAAAACATATTTAGAGAGTATAACTGCAGAGTTGCCTAGACTTTGTACATAGAGCATTGAAACAAATCATGAGGAAACTGTAAATTCCCTATATTTCTGGAAATATTTTATAGATCACGATGAAGTAAATTATGGATTAAAGGTAGGTAGCTCACATTGTTATTGTGATAAGCTTGCTAAAGGGTTAGAGGCCTTTAAGTTCTGTGACTGACATTTGTCTCCTTTTAAGAAATGCTAACTTAATAAGTAATGATTTTAAAATGAGCAGAAATCTACTCTGTGGTGTGGATTTAGATAAAAAAAATTTATCCCTTTCATTAAATAAATACTCTCTGAACATTACTGTAGTAGCTTGCTTCCTGCAGTATCTGGGGGACATCTTGAAATTAGTGGAGAGTGAAGTGCCAAGAGCCTTCCAGCTGCCTCTCTCTGGCTCTAGCAGGGCTTCAGCTGCAGAGAACAGAGCTCCAACAGTACACTGGCAACAGGTAACTTGTCAGTGTAGTTGGGTTTGATATTTTATCTGTCCAGTCACCTGATATTGTCTCTTCTGAAGCTGTCCATTGGCACAGTCTAATGAAAATGTTCCTAAAATGATATGGCATTATGGCTGGAGTTAAAGGAGACATCTTTTTGTACAGCTCAAGTTGTAGCACATGAACAGTGACTGCCATTTGTATTTGAAAAATGAAATTTCTGAGTGAAGCCACACATTTAATTCATGGAAAAAATAATTACTAGATTTTAGCTCATGGAAAAGTTCACTGCAATATTTTACTTGCCAGCTATGGAAAGTCACACCAAGACCTAGTTTTAATTGTTTCTCCCTCAAGATACCTGTAAAGAAGATAAACTCCTATTCTGCGTCATTCCCTCTCATGAGAGTTTTGGCCAGGAGATACAGAAAATATATTCTTTTCATGCTGCAGCTTTCCCTCTAGGATTCACAATCAGAAGAGGACAGAATGCCAAATATGCTACTTCTTTGTAAAAGGAAGTGAGTGAGAGTCCTGGTAGTTTATCCTGGGGAAAAAAAAAAAAAAAAGTAATATAAACATTATACCATGTCGTAGCAATAGAAATTCCAAATTATCTTGAGTGGTAGCCCTTTGTGAGTTCTCAGGTGCCATAGAGACAATTAATGTAGTAAAAATATCTAGAGCTGATGGGGAGGACAATGTCCTCATCTTTACCTGACAAAGGGACAGCTGGGCCACACAAAGTCTAGGGCCTAAGAGGCTGCAGTCTCTCAGGCTTACACTGGGACATTTAAGGCAATCACATTCTACCAGGTGAAAACCTAATAATGGAATGACATTCAGCTTTGACCACTTTTCTGTGCTACATCTATTTTAATTATGGTATTGCTTTGTCTTTTCAGCTGCTGGCTTACCTGTGAGACCTTCCTCAGAAATCTTGATAAACATAAGAAATAATTTGACTTAATGCTGCTAACTTTTGCTACATTTGTCATATACATCATAAGCAGATTCCTTCAAGTAATACAACACAAAGTGTTTCAGCATAGTGCAACAGACAATAATACATATATCAATTGTTCTAAAAATGCTTACATTTTCCTAGTGGGAAATTGAAAGACTAAGAAGCATATTTCACAGAAAAATACGTTTTATGTGGAAACATATATATATAAAGCTATATATTGTTTCCTATATATGCAATGTATTTTTTATAATTTTTATTTGCATATAATAAAGGTATATTATAAATAAAAATAAGGAAATATATTCGACCAAATCTGTAAGTAAAATATCTTCTTTGTTTCTCCAAATTTATGAAAACTGGCATAATTTTAGTAAGTAATAGAGATGGTAATTATTTAATTTATCTTGGTTAAAGTGATTTGGCTTCAGAAATGGGCATAATTTAAAAGTATTTGATAAAAGGAATGAAAAAAGACTCTCAATTTTTTACATAGAGTTTGGAGTGGAATTGTGAGGAATTGTTTCCTTGACTGTTTATGGAAAGTATAAATTAAGTATCCTGTGCAAGATATAGGAAGGAAAATTTCACTCAGCTTAGAGTTCCCAAAAGCATCATCAAATGTTCAGGTTGAGACTCGCTCCAAAATATGTGTGTGCTGGTCCAACAGGTTAAAAAAATTGAGCAGTAGGGAAATGTACAATTTATGGTTTTGCACTCTGGAAGAAGGGAGTCAAAAAGAATCAATGGCTTGCTGCATGTATGAAAAATGGTACTGGAAATGGTACTGAAAATTGTGCTAGACAACACCATTCATCGATAAGGAACAATTTGGCCTGATACTAGAAATATTACTTCTCACTATGAAGATATTTAATCCTTGAAAATGATTCCCAAGTAAAGCTGCAGAATTTCTGTTTTGGGATGATTTTTTTAAGGAAGAGGGTGGTGAAACATTTGTTAGCAATTACTTTTGCAAAGAGAGGGAAAAATTGATCTCTTGTAGTTCCTTCCTGTTGAATATTGTATAAGTTTCTTCATTCTTATCTCCTTAGCTCTTTGCTTCTTCCCATGACTGATTTCTTTTCAGCTTAGCTGGATTGCCCCTTAAAACCTGGACAGTTCTAAAAGATGAAAAATATATATAACCATGTACAACAATGTATACCACACTGGATAAAAATGTAAATTAATCTTGGTCAGAATTAATTTGTGTAGTATTAGTGCCATATATCTTCACATTCCCACATTACTATCTTATTCTGTCTGTGTGTTGTTAGTCTAAAGCAATCTCCACAAGCAGAACAAAGTAATCTAATGTGCTTAGCCCAACCTGGTGTATGCACAACTCTTTCACACTATAAACATGAATTCCTTATAAAAAAAGTAACAGTGTGATGACATAACCGAGTGATGTCTTTTATATGGATTCAAACTCTGATTTGAGGAGGGGGAATATTGTTTTATAAAAAATCATTATTTGTGGTCAACTCCTAAAAAAGTTAAAAGCATTTCTTAAAAAACACGACAGGGTTTCTGAGAATGTTTACATGTTAAATTACACATTTATGCCTTTACTCATAAAATAGCCAGAGATACAATTTCACTGACAGGTAAATTCATTCAATATTTAATAAAATAAAATTCCTTCCTTATTTTCTCATTATTTTTGTAATTGGGCACCCTTTTAGACAACTGATGTCTATTAGCAAAATGATATAGATGCTATATTTTTGCCACTGAGCTTGCTCATAATAATCCCAGACTGCTCCACTCAATTTTAGATGTTTTTCTGAGAAAAATTAAGAAACATATTATTGATTGGTTCTCCAATGAAAGTTTCTGGCAGATAGAGTGGAAATAGGCTTGGCTGTTAGTCACCTACTCAAACAGTATATTCCTTTGGTTTGAATAACTCAGCTGGAACACAGGGCAGCTGGACTTCTCTAGACAATTTTGAGAAGGTATTTGAACGTATATAGATTTTATATCACTATTTTTTAGGGGAGTCTGCAGACTTGTGGGGTCTTTGGTTTGGGTTGAGTCGATTCTATAATTTTATTTCAAAAATTTAACTTTACGTAGTTTCAGTTTGCATGAAATACTGATATTTTTATTGGAATAGCACTGACAGCTTTCCTACCTGCAATGAAAATAGAGAACATAAAAATTCTGAGGAGCAATAGAATGTTTTCGTGCTCACTAGCATGCCAATGATATTAAAGTACCCTTCCAGCTAAGTCCATTTATCTAGTTACACTTCATGTCTATGTCCTTGGAACAACTAGGGTGGTGCCTGGACTGCATTTGGATGAACTGAGCTTCTCAGCATTCTATACAAGCCTCGATCATGAATGCTTTTCAGATACCGAAATTTCATACAATATAAATTTTAACAGTAATTTTTATTATGATAGTGTAGCTGAAATTTTGCTAGCAAACAGTGTTGTATAGACAATGTAGTTTTCATTTCTGTATAAAGTGGTTTTGACTTCAATGTCAGTGCATAAATAAGAATGTATGTTTGTATGAATAGCTATCCATCTCTGGGATCAATTAAATGTTGTGTTTCACTAAACTGTGCATTATGAATGGTCTTAAAAATAAGTGAGGAAAAAGATTAGTAGTCACCAATGAGTTATTAGACAATGAGGTCTAATATTCCTCAGTCACACATTCCTAGGCAGTTATATAATGCCTATTTTCAATCAGTAACCTCAAAAATCATGGTGAAGAAACAGTGAAGAATAAGTAACTTACCAACTCATCTTTGTCAAAAGATTATACCAAAAAAATTTGTTCAAGTACTTGACAAAACTAAATTATTTCCCCAGAATAAGGTCTTCTATTTCCTTCTTTTTAATTTTTTAAATTTTACGTAATTCAGGTATTAGTCCTTTTGCCCATATGGGTCTTTTATGTCTGCTGTACAGCTGGCTAAAGCATTTCTGGCAGCTAAGCAGAGGGGTTGTATAGGTTTGCTATTGTATAGCTTTGCTATTTCCCTCTCATTTTAATTTCCTTCTATGTCTCAATGTCTCTGTCAATCCTACTTGCTGTTTTTGGTCTGTTTCATGGAACTTTTGTTTTGTTTTTTTTTTCTTTATTTTGAATTGGCTTATAGGATTGTTTATTGGCTTATATTTATATACATTTCCTACAGTGTAAGATGACACCAGAATTTCCAATATCTAGCTTTTCTGCAAGCATTAAATGTTTCCCTTCTTAATGCCTCAATAATTCTTTTAACAAGAACACAAGGGTATTCATCTCAGTATAGCAAAAGTGGACTCAAAAGGGACTAACAGACTTAGATAATTTACAGAGCAATATTGATATTAACCTTTGATCTGTTCATCTATAACAGAAGCCTCATTTTAAAACAGGGCTTCTCACCTCATGAAAGCTGATCTACTTCCAGCATTCAATCTACTGGTTTAAACTTTTGTTCAATTGTACGTTTTGCATTTTATTCATCAAAAAATAGTGAGGGTATGTGTAGAGTATACATGCTCATGTTCTCCTATAGTCCTTTTTGCCCCTAAATTTTTTGACTTGATTTTTTTTCACTTTCTCACAGTCTGTCATGATATTTATCTGATTATACTGTGATATATATATGAAACACATATCTCATAGTATCATTTACTGAGAGCATTCACCCATTTGTCATTTTAAAGGACATTAAATTCACTGTATATGCACAGAGACATGCACACACACCACATCCCCACTCCCCTGGTTCATAACTTTATTGTTTTCTTTTCAAGAGTAGATATCTTCCTGTTTACCATTTCAGATGGCTTTGCAAGGTGAGAGACTTTTAGCCATTTGGGGTAAATTCTGAGAGTAGTGATGGTGAACTGGGATGAGGACTACATTATAAAAAAAGTCTCCTTAGTTTCCTTGTATTGGAAAATAATAGCAATAAAGTATAAATTCTAGCATCTACATTCTATTGGATCTCATTTTTCAGTGCTTTCAGAGCTTCTCTACCTTTCTGAGCTTCTTTACCTCTCTGCAGCAGAATCCAGCATGCAGGTCATTTCCCTTTATATTCATGACAGGGTTCTGCTGTCAGATTTGCTAGTATCTCCCTGGATCATCTCATAATCACAGGAAAGTGAGTTTGAAGGGGATCTCTCCATCATACACACTGAATGTTTCTGGTTTGCATTCTTGAGAGATCTCGAAGAGCAATAGCTGTTTTACTTTTCAGAAGGTATGTGTGTCTAATGCCATTGATGGATGTTTGGTTAAAAAAGGCCCAGAAAACCCCAGTGCTGCTAATGTGGATACAAAAATTTAGCACAAACTCTTTCGTTTAGCCAATCTGTTCTGTACATTATGAATTAGCCACATTCTTACCTTCAAAGTATTTTCAATGTCCATTAAATTTCCTATGCTGTCAGATAGGGAGAAGTTTATAGTGTTGCAAGATTTTATTTTTGAAGGTATCTTCTCAGGTTAACGGAAAGTAATTATGGGAATATGAAAAAGGGAAACAACAAAACGTAAAGATGCCAAACTTCATAAAGAAAGACTTTCTGGGTAGATTTTGATCATATTGGGCATTACCTTGTTATTAAGGACAGAAAACCTAAAGGAAAGGCAGGCCTGAACATTGACTGTTTACTTTTCAGATCTACTTTTCTTTTAAATTCTTTTACTTCAAGTTATATTACTCTTTAAAAAGCACAAGTCATAGATATGATATGATTGTTTCTGCAGGGGAAAACATACAGGTGCTAAATAAAAGATAAACATTGCATGATCTAAGATAAAAGTGGCAGTAAGAGAAAAAAATCTGCCTGAAGAGAGACAGGCTTTCTTGAAAGAGTTAAGAGTGATCCTGTAAAGAATGTGTGGAAGAGGTAACACAAACCAAAAAGGACAAAGCAAGACTTGTGATTCCCTTAAGCAGTCTTTGAAGAGCAAAAGTACTGAGGAAAATGCCTCATTTTTTCACCAAAACAGGAGAGATTTTCAAGTTGAAGTCTGAGAATTATCAAATCTGTTGGGCCCTCTGCTTTATGGGTCTCACGTTTGAACTTTATGATTTTCCCTGTCACTTTTTGTCATAGCACCAAGAAGCCAGATGCAGAAATCCCACCATACATTTTGTCTTGATCCCACATTCTCAAACACTAGAATAAAATATATAATTATAATTCAAATATTGAAAAATATGTCTTGTTTTTGTCAGAAAAATGGTTAACATTCCTTTCTCTTTATTATCCCCTTGATTTTGACATAATGGCCTTAGTAATGAGAGAAGAGTATTGGATGCTCAGATTTCTGTTACTGAATCACTGAGTTGTTTTTCACGATGCTTTGACAGTTTAGAATAATGGAGGTTTTAACTGAGTAAGGACTGCAGAATTGAATCTGAATAAAACAGGTAGGCAAGGAACCTTAGGTGAAAGACTTTGAAAAGAAGCCTAAAAGACACAATAGATCAATTGGATCTGGACTTCAATTTCTCTTGGATTTGGGTCCTTAATTCCCCTGAATTTCTTCTGAAAAGCCTAACCTGAGACATTTCCATGAACAGACCTGTAGAAAAAGTTTCTCTTATGTTGCTTTGCCTACATTATAATTTAGACAACAAAGAGACAAACTTGAAGATATTTGAAGGAATTCTTCACTTGGATTTCTTACACATATGAGGGATTTCAAAGTAGTTATTTCACCTAACCTAGAAGTAAGTGATTGATCCAAGCCGTAGTGAAAAAAGTAGAAGGAATCCCAGGTGATTTACGTATGTATTATGGTGATCAAAGGGTATTAAACTGAATAAATGAAGTACGAAACCAAAAATATACAAACATACAAAACCCACCACAATGAAATTAAAAAAAAGTAGTAAAGTTATTTTTGTCTTGCCATTCTGTTTCTTGCCCATCACTCACCTGTGAAACTTTCTGGAAGTCTCTGAGGCCTATCATATGCTCTTGGAGCTTCAGAAAGTAATACATCTTCAGCAGATGTCTCAGTAAGAAAGCATTGCTATCTTAACAACTGGAAGAGTTATGGTATCTCACATATATTTTACAATAGACAGCTTTCATCAATGCATGCTTGAAAGTAATAAATTTGTTATGCTACATTTCCATGGTTCACCTTCTTTTGCTTTATGTTTGGGGTTTCTGTTTTGATTTTTTTTTTTTTGGTTGCTGGTTTTTTGCTTTCTTCTGATGATACCTCTTTATTTAAAACATTTTTCTTTCCTGTGAAACTTTTCATCCAAAAATGTTCCTTTTTATCATGCCTTCTTCAGAAGTGAACAGCCTAAACCGAGGAAGTCTCTAAACGAAGGAAGGAATCATCTCCACAAAACCTAATGAAGTAAAAGAGTATAACAAGGCCAGAACTTCTACATGGGGCTTCTGTGGTTTTCTTTTACTCATTGATGGCCCTGAATCATTACAGAATCAACTATAAGCTATATTTCACGGGAGGTTATATTTCACAAAAGAAGTGGAAACAGAACTAAGAACCAAAAAAGGAAGATTTAGAAAACATAATTATAGATTAATAATTATGACTTCTGTGTGTGACAAAAATATTGTAATTAATATGGTGGAAATAACCAATCACTAACAATCAATCATCAGGATGGAAATGGAGACTATGCTTCTGTCCTAGGTTCCAATATAGATGTATTCTATTCCCACCAGCTGGGGGCCATTAGCTGTTATCTCCTGCTATGACCCACCCCTGATAACAGACAATGGGCCAGCAAGAAACCACTGCATGACTCATGGACTTATCTCATCCTATTGGGAGATGCTCCGCCCAGGAGGGAGGAGCCAAGCATTCCCACCTGGATATAACCTGGCCTTGGAACTGCCTAAGTTAGTCCTGTCTACTGGGTTCCCAGAGGACAAGAGCTACTACTGGACCTTCAGCTGGAGACCAGACCTTCCATAGGATCACTGCTTCAACTGAACTACTTCATTGGGACTGCTACCACCACCCTAACAGGGTGCCAGGTTGTATCACTTTGTCAGTGCTTTTTCCTTGTATTTTTTCACTTATTTTCAATTTTTTTTTCCTGTTAAATGTTAATCCTGACTTGTGATCTCCCACTAGTTTGTTTTCAAACCAATACAGCTTCCAAGAAGGGTAGCATGTAGGATTAGTATTCCTCAAGTCCTAAGTTAGTAACTGAACAATATTTGTCCATTAAGGTAACTAAAACGTCTATAAGAATATTCTTTGTTGAAAAAGGAGGAATTCAGAATTAATAGAAAAAAATAGCAAAGTGGAAATTAAAAGGGAATACTTCACGAAAATTGTAAAGGGTAAACAGGAAATTGTTCTGATTGCTTTAGATTTCTAAATTAATTTACATGCTTTTCTAACAGGCTGCACAAATCAATAGAATAGGTAAAATTAATTCACATCTACTATCTATTATTCATGGAGCAAGCTATCAAAAGAACATAAATTTTTTTTTTTTTCATGATCCTTGATATTTTTGATACCTCATAGTTATTTTGCCTTTTCCTAGGTTGAACTCACAGATTTGAAATGATAGAAAATAATTTGTAAATCATTGTTTGAAAGTGTATGAACAAACAAGCGGTGTACAAAGTCCCTGGGACTAAAACTTACCCATGTCTTTCTTTAGAAGTGTGAAGCTAAAGAAATCCTCTACTTTAGCCCTGTTAGTCAAGTACAAGTAAGGTTTATGTTGGAGTATCAAAGCTGTTTATTGAGTCTATATATCACTTATGTACACTATGTACAAATCACACCAGTGATGTATGAAGTTGTACTTGAAAGGCAGAGCTGTGAAATGGAAGTCTAGCTATAGTCAGGTTTTGCCAGAACTCCACTAACCCTAATTTCTCTGTGAAGCAATTCCAAGCATGTTCTAGCCTGCAGCTAAATAAAGGACAAGCTAAGAATCAAGAAAAAGGACATGAGACAGGACCTTCATTTCAGAGTCTGGATTCTAATTTCAAAAATGTCAAAGTAAATGGAAAGGGATTTTTATTTAAATAGAACCATGGCCTTGGCTAAAGATTTCATGAAGCAAAGGTGGGAACAGAATGCCAAATGACCAGGCAAGGATGACAATATGATAGACAAAAAAACCCCCACAAAAACAAAACAAAAAACCAACCGTTCACATTACCGGAAGTTATTGCAATTTGTTGCATACTTTTTTCTCAACATTAGGTTATGTTTTCTTCAAGAACATTTAATGAACTTTCTAGGAGACGCTTTGTAGATGTGTCAGGCCAGACTAAATGGCCAAAGTGATCCCTTATGACATGAAGATCTATATTTAATAACCCTGTAGGGTTGTTATTAGACATTCTCAAATACTGAGCATGTCTTGAAACACCGTACCCTGAATATAATACCATCAAGAAAAATCAGACAACAAAGGTAATCTGGAAAGGTAATGGAATGTGGTCACCTACAGGGGGTCTTGAGGGGGCAAACATATTAAGTGCCTAGGTATTTTGTCCTCTCTCAAAGACCCTGATACTACTCATTTACAGCAAGGCACATCATGAGCATCTTTGCCCTGCTGTAAAATTAATAGGGGTCTACAGTTACACCAGGCACAGCTTAGCTCAGGGTTTGAAAATTCAGGTCTGTAAGGACCTTGAGCTAAAACACAAAAGACGTGATCCAAAATAATAGTGGAAGAGAAACTAGAAGAAATAGAAGCCATACTGGGATGCCAATATTGAAAGACAAAAGCTTTGTTTTCAGTGCTTTCACTGTTTCAATGAGGATATTTTTAAAAGAAACATTTTATTGTCACCAGTTGATGTGATAAGGATATATCTGAAAGGCATCAGCTATAGAGTATCTCAATATAGATTAAATATATCTAACAGATCTATAGAATATAGGGATATTTAAAATATCATGACACTGGTAAATTGGTAATGAAACAAGAAAATAAAAATTGAAGTGGTTGAAGGGAGATAAAATATTGGGTATACAGTTTAGTAAAAAATTATCAGGAGAGAAAAAAGTTATGCTTTCAGTCTCCATTATTTGATCTGCTCAAATACCAGCTAAAGGATGGATGGTTGAGTAAAAGATAGACATCCATAATTAGGAATTGTGAGATTTACATATTGAAATGAAACTCTTCTGAACAATGAGATCCTTATACTATTGTATTAATTTTCCCCAGGCTTATGGAAAATTCCCATGGCTTGGTATATTTATTTTTATTATGGACTTAAGTAATTCTGACAGGAGGACAAATGAAAAAAAACTAACAAGCTTTTTACCACTTGTAACATCTGGGGTCAGAAACAACTCCCACTGCTCTACAATTTAATTAGACATCACTAAAATTATACAAGTGTAAGCGAAATAATGAATCCTACACTTTCCACTGGGACACACAGGAACTAACTTTGGTTCTCATCCTCCTGCTCAGAAATGTGACGAAATGAGAGTGGTTGAGGTGAAGATTTCATTGAGAAGATCTGAGAATGTCTCACTACTGGATGATTGAATCCAAGGCACCATTTTTTTATCAGACAGGTATATAATCCCCAGGTCATTCACCTGGATGGAAAGGCATCACTCATATCAGTGATTAATAGTAAAGGTAAATAAGATGTAATGATAAATCAAATACATTTTCTATTTAGTGATTTAGCGTTGTATGGAGAAGCTGAAAAGGGATGCAAACTCTTACGAAATTTGAGGTTCATGGATCAATTGGATCAATCAGAAGCACTTACATTTTCAGAGGATTTCTTACTAAGCAGTCCTCAGATTCATTTCATGCTTATTGACATTGAAAAGTGCTGGTTTCTGAGTGAAATTTAATATTGTCTCTCAAATTAGATAGGTTCTTGTGACTGAAATCAGTGTTAAGTAGAGCTCTGGAAAGCCACTGATTAAATGAAATAATTTCTAGTGAAAGAGGTCAAGTATACAAGTATTATTTGGGTTGTTTTATTTTTTAATTAGGAACCATTTTGAAAAAAAAAGATTTTGAAATTATATTCCAGTTTATAATTTTAACTATTCCTTATTTTTAAGTAAAATCAAACCGCTTTGGTTTTGGATAATAATTTTTTTTCCTTTTTTTTATCATTTTGTAGCATTCTCTTAAGGTAATAGAGAGAAGTACTTACTGATTTTTCTTAAAACCCCTTAGGCACAATACTTTTGAACTTTGCCAAAGATATTAAACACAGAAGCCTCTCACTTGTCTTCAGTTCCATAATACATATTTACTTTTCTTAAATTATTATGGTCGTTTTTCAGAAGAGTTAAAGTTACAGAAAGTTACCAATGATCAAATGACAAATTTTGTGTCTGACAAAGGATTAAAGTGCCCTGGAATAATAACTGCCATATATCTATGCTTCTACAATGACAAGGGCATTTGGATATGTTCAGTTGCCACAAGAGGAATATAAATTTCTTGATAAAAACTTTTTTTACCACAGATCACTCTTCTTCAGTACTTGAAAGGCTATTGCTAAAGCAAACACTGTGTTCCACCATTTTTTCTCAAAAGCTAGTCTGAAATTGAAATTGTCTTTATTAAACAACACAGGAGTGACTTAACTGGTAGTTTCAGAGACAGCCAGACCCTCCCAGGTCAGTTTGTCTTCACTGACAGAACTAGGCAGAATTTTACAGAGCCACTGGAAAATAATAGCAACACTGTTGCAATTTGGTTTTAATTTATTTTTTTATTATTTGGAAAATAAGAAGAGAATAATGCATCAGATGATGAAAATCCTTTCATCCTGGGTTACAACAAATAAGATTTGTGGATTTAGATACTGCTGGCATTTTGGATATTTTCCACTGTGAGCAAACTAAAAACTTCTTCTAACATCAGGACTTTAATAGAATTTCGAGGGTATGCTAGAAATTCAGAATTAAGAACACTGGGTAATTAGATTTCTCCTGAAAACAAAAATAGGTATAGCTAACATTGTTCAGCAGCCAGATGTAACTAACTCACACTGAGATAACGAATAGCACTGCAAGATTTTGAAGTCTGAGCAAGAGTCCCAGTTTATATATACAATGTATGGTTTCAGTTGGGAACTCCCAACTGCACAAGAAATCTTGATTTTTCTTCCACTTTGTGCAGCTTGCATCCCAGTGTACTGGCAACTCGATTGTGGATAAAATTTAAAGTGTTAGTTCTACATTAAAAGAATAATACAATGAGAGCAGTAACAGATGCACCCTGATTTACCATTGCAGGACAAATAATTCTGTTTCTGCTGACCACTGGAAGTACAAAATAAGTAAAAAATAAACTGATGAAAGCACAAACTCAGCTGCTGGAGTTCTTCATTATGGGTTTTTTTGCTTCTTAGAAACAGTATTTCTTCAGAACAAACACAAACTATTTTCCATTTTGTGTGATGTGGAAGACAAAACTGAATAATCTGACTAAATTAACATTGAGAAACTTGTTGAGCTTTACTTTACAAATGTGGATCTGTTTGAGAAACACAAGGGACTCAGTGAACACCTGCAAAAATGAATCACTGTGCTATGTGTGTGTTTGTAGATAGTTATTTGACACGTTGCCTCATTGAGATATAAATAAGACAGATAACTCAATTAGATTTTTTTCACACATAATACTAAAAGCTGTGCTTTTCTCTTTGCACCTGGCTATGAGTTGTTGCAGTTGCTCTCAGGTTATGTTTTCAATCTTTGCCTCATAACCATGAGGACTAAAACCTTAACTTTTACATAGAAGCTTGGATTAACACCTAATTTATGGATTCCAAAATATATATTAAAAAAATAAAAGAACAAAGGGGTAAAAAAAAAAAAAGCAGAAAAAAAGAGAACCTATACAAAACCTGTGAAAGACATAAAACACAAATTACAACTAATTACTTTTTTCGGATGCATGAGACACATCATGACTCTAAATCCACCAGGAACAGAGGAAGGATGCAGACAGACAGGTAGTGTAGTCTCACCACAATTTCCATTGTTTGATCCTAGTAAATTGTTGCTAAAATAATTGCCTTTAATATTGGTTGCCATTTGAATAGCTGAAAACTTTAAATCACAGTACCTATGAATAAAGAGGCCTAACTACTATAAAGTATGAGAAAAGCTGGTTTGCAGAAGCACAATCTACCTCTAGGCAATTAGCCCTTCCAGAAGCAAGCTGGGATGATTTAGATAAACAGGTATTGTCTTGTAGACTTGTCTTGCAGACTTGAGTGATTCTCAAGATTTGTACATGGAGGACCACATAATACAGGGATGCCTAATAGGGCAACTGAACAACACTAATCTCAATGTCTTTGTGGGTGTGTCTGCACAAGTCCTTTAAATCCTGAATTAAGACCAATCTGAAGTGAATCTTATAGTTGTTTTCAGTTATCGTTCTTTGGTTCAAATTGCTCTAAAAAATTAAGTAATTGTAGTCTTTGTTACTTATTTATACTATTTTTTACGTCCCATTGTATTTCCCTTTGTAGCTCTGCTGCATTTTGCCACTCTGTATTAGGATGTTTCACAATCATTGCTACAGATTAAACTTAGTTTTTTATTTAATTGATGCTAGTAGCCTAATAGATAAGAAAACCATTTCTCTCAGTTCAGCGCTGCCGTTCACCAAGCCTAGTTTGTCCTTCTGTTGCTGTAAGCCACTGGCAGTTTGTGCTGATCTCTTGATGGATCACCAGCTCTTTCAGTGGGCAGACAGTGATATGTAGCCTAATGGCTCCAGGCTGAAAATAGTTCCATCTGTTTAATCTTTCCCTGGCTAATAACTGCAGTAATAATAGATTAAAAATAGTAGCAACATGTTTTAAAAAAATGTAAAAGGTGGTTTGGCATTTTCAGAATATTTTACATTGTGGATTCTCAGCAAAATGAAGACCTCAGTTCAGAGATTCAGAAGTAGGAGTAAAACATTTCTTCTCTTACTCAGGAGTCCAATACCACAATCATTCAAAAGTCATTCTTTGCACATATGAATTCATGTCCTTGTCTTCCCTGTGGTACTGAGCTCTACTTGCAAGAGAAAACACTAACAACCTCATTATGAGGTGATCTAAGCTGGATTGCTTTCAATCTCTTGTTGCTACTTCATCACAAGTCAGAAGGAAATATTTTAGACTGAACATCATACATTGTTGAACCTCCAACTGGAAGGTTTTTTAATTTACTTTACGTGGGAAAACAGAAAGTAGAAAACAAGTAAGTCTTTGTGAGACAAACTTTATTTTGTTGTTTGTTGTTATTACTCTTCTCTTATTCATCTGCTAAGTTAAAACATAGAAAAAGTATTTTATTTTTTTATAATTTATTCCTTACCTCTATTCTGTGCTCTCTTCTCTGAGCTCTTCTGCTCTTTGCTTGGGTCTTATCTTTGTGCAATGCCCTACTGGGGAATATAACACGAGCAGCCTCTGACATTTGCACCATTGTTCTGTGACACATCGACATTTGTAATATCCATAACAGAGTATTTTGTTGCCCATGGCATACTGTGAGTCTAGGGGTTATTTTGTGCTGTCAGTTGCTCTTTATTCCTTAACTCCATGATGTGCAGGAGATCCTCAGAAACTATTGCTCTTCTAAAACTATGTCAGTGTTAAAGCACTTACAACAAACTGAACAGCAAAATGCTATATTAGCTCCAAGTATGCACACCAGGGTTCCCTGGGCAATCAAACCTGCTGAAATTAAAGGTCAAGAGATCAGGACTGTAACTTTAAGCAACCCTGGGGAAGGCAAAAGTCTTCCACCTTTGTTGTATTATGCAAGCTGTCCATGATCACAGAAAGTGAAAAACAGCTATCAGATCACAGGATCTTTTCAGGGCTAAAAGCACCTGCAGTTAGGAACAAAAGAATTCACAAAGCCCTCCTTTCATAAGGGAGGCTAGGCTAGCTGATAGTTCAGTATGCTACTCTTTGGCAAATGTGTGTCATCTGAGTCATCTCAGCAGAAGACAATACTATGGACACTTAAATTTTGTAATGAATCATCTCCCTGCATTCATGTTGTCAGAGAAAAACTAGCACAATAATTTATAGAAAAAAGTAAAATCCAGAACACTGAAAGAAGTTTGCATCTTAAAACATTTATTAAGGAACAGTCACTGGACTAAAAGAAATGACAGAGTAAAATAAAAGCAAAACCGTTGTATTAGCTATAATTTCGGAATCAAGAATGAAAAAGAGAAAATATGCCCAAAATGTGTGTTGTGACTTTCCTAATCCTGTCTGATTATAGAGTACTCACACTGGCTTCTAGGGAGGGATGGTGAGACATGGGTATGCACAGCCTGCCTAACTCTAGTAAGAGTAATCAACACCAGTTGCTGAGAACTTCAGGCTAAATCTGTGCTCTATGTAATGCAGTTAATTCTAAAAGCAGTACATAGTCTCGCTCAGTGTTATATTGTTGCCTATATTAGCATTTTAATTTTAATCAGAAGTGCAGTTTTCACTCAGCCCTCCTGATAATCCTACTTACCACTTGTTATTGCACATATAAATTAGCATGAGCTCAGAGGTCACAACCCAGGCTCCTTTCTGATGAAATTAAAGCAGAAGATGTGCTTCATGAGTGCACCTAAATGCTCCCTGTCTGCTAATAGACATCAGTCCCTGAAAATGGACTAAAGTAAAATGAAATTAAACCCACCTAAATGTGTACAGTATACCTATCAACTCTCCAGCATTAACTGTTTTGTTCAACACTTGCTCCTGTTGCACTGTCAGTGTAGACACAATGTTTACCTTCACTATTCCACTGTGCAATCTTCAGTGTCCAATATTTCTCCTTACAAACTAAGGGCAGGTGAGGCTCAAACTACTTACAGATCTCATCAGTTTTGCTGCATGATGAAAACAGGACTCATTTATTTATTCACCTGTGTAAGAGACTGAAATGTTAATGGTTAATGACAATCAATTGGCCATTTGCAAAAGCAGCAGGGTGCTTTTCTGAGGCCAGGTTTACACCCCCCAATCTAATGGGAGGACAGAGCTTTTTGTGTGTGGTGACAAAACCTTTGATCCACATAGGACAGAGAGGGTGCACTCATACCACCTGAGAATGACCATAACAAATCAACCTCTGTTTAGCAACAAGCTGTGTCTTGAGCCAGATGGGGGAAAAGGCTGATAAGAAACACATCCTGCAGAGGTGGGATAATGCTTTTTATCATAAAAAATGTCCTCTCTTACATAACTGGCTCAGGTGTGAAACTCTTCTCTGGGGAGGACATTCACACATAGGCCTGAAGGTTTTCATCCCTTCTGATGGGACTTAACTGGCTCAGCTATATGAGAAGCAGCTGTCATGTCTTAGAAGGTGTCATAAACCATCAAAGTCACCCAAAGTGCCCTCAGACATATTTCTGGCACCTTCCACCGGATGGCTGCACCTGGTCCACAGTGTTGCCACAGACAGTGTAAAACCTTCCCCCACAGGGAGGTACCTAGGCATTCCCACCTGAACCTGATAGTTTATTAACCCCTTCAACTTTGTGTTCTGTGGGCTTGCCCACCCCTGACAGATCAAGACAGCTGAATGGTGACAACCAAGTCTCGTTACTGAATCCACTGGATCTTTCCTCTCCTGTATCTACTTCTTGTCCTTTCTTTATCTTTCTTTCTTTTTCTTATTTATTTTCTTAAGCAGTATCTTTCCACAATATGCCTTTTTGCGTTTCTACAGATAATAGGCAAAACAGCTACAAACCTCCTTTCAACGACAATGAAATTGTTCTGAAATAAACCTCCCATAAGCATCAGTCATTCAGTGTCATTTCATTCTAATCCACCCGAAGGGATCTATTAACAAGAACCTCAGTCGTCCTCGCCTTCAGGGGTGGGTCATAACAACCTAATATCAGGCATATCACAGCACTCAATGTAAATGGAAAAGACAGAGGCACACCTGGCTGAACATCACAAACAGCACAAGTTGAAACACAGATCCAAAAAAGCTTTGCAGTTCCACGATTTCTCCCCTCATGTTTTCCAAAACACTAAAACATATCCTTTGTTTAGGCTTATCTACACTGTTTGAAAGTGTGTCTTGGCAATGGGTCATGGCTATGCTTGAATGGTAATGTAGAGAACCTCTAGTTTGCATTGAAGCTTTTAAGTTGAATATGGTGTGCTATGAAGAATATATGGCACACAAAGCCTCCACGCAATTATCATATTATTATTATGTTTTGACAAGGGTATTGTGATCTAAATGAATATCCAAACCAACAAAAAAAAAAAATTATATTAGAGACTCAGAGTTGGAGGACAATCACAAATTATGCAGGAGTAACTGATACAAGTACTAGACAGTATAGCACTTATTGTATTAAGAAAGCTCTTTAGAGCTGTATGTGGTGCATGGTAATTGAAGAATTATGCAATATACTGTTAAGGTCAAAGGTGTGAACTGCAGGTTGATTTCACATTGAAGGCTTTCCCAGCACTGAAACAATGCAAGCCCTGTTTATATGTCCTACAAACATATATAAAGGCAGTGGTCGTTAAGTGACACCTGAGCAGTTCTAGTATCAAGTGAAACTTAGCACAAAGGTGTTCAGTGGCAAATTATTCCCATGTGTCCATTGGCCCAATAGATCTGGTTTTCATGCTTTCAGCCATCTATCCCACTGTCTGCCAGTGCAAGACCACAGACTGTTAGTGTGTACTCCTCAAAAAATGCTGGTAGATGGAGATTACCAATATAAAAAATACAAGTTGTTCTTGCTTTCATTGTCTGGACTAGAAGCATTTTTTGCCCGCTTTTTTATTTACCACTGCAGGGCTGCTATATTCAACTTGACTTAATACTCTCATTTCTTTTTCCAGCCCTACTCTCCCAGAAAAGGCCAGGATATTATTTTGCACCATATAGGAGTCACTACTAATGTTCCTTTCATTTCTTAAAATTAATTTTGCAAACAGCAGTGTAATTTTTAAGGCTTTTCCAGGATGTTATTAAAACTTCTTCAGGAGGCATTAAACTTCTTCATGGGGACTTGTGCTTTTGGAATGTATGCTGTTCATAGGAAAGCAGGGACAGGAAGAGATTAGCTAATTCTCCTTTAAATGCTCATTTCGTTTGAGGAGAAACCAGGTTCAATATCTTCACCTGAGAAGAAGCATCAGTCCTGTCCTTATCTTTGTTTCCCACTTCCAGTCTGTTACAGCAGCTCTGTTAATATTCCCAACACCTCCCTGATACTTCTCTGCAGAAGTAGAAAAAAAGGACATGGTGAAGTGGCAAGAACAGAGATAATAACATAATCAAAATCCAATACAGGAAAACAAAATAAAAAGGAAACAAATGAAAGCAAAAAGCCAAATTAGTACCACACCTAGTAAACCTACACCCCATCACTGTCATACAGAAAAAATAACACAAAAGAGAGCTGATTAGTTGAAAGACAACTGGCTTTTCATTTCCCAAAAAATAATATTTTAGCCAACGAATATTCAAATAAAACAATTATGCTATAATGCTTCTTTTATGAAGCTGCATAGATTTTCCAAGTATACCAGACTAGAAAGTACTATTAAATTTTATGAGGAAAGGAACAGTGTGGCTGTATTTGCGGTTTGGTTTGGGTGAGGGATGTATCATTGAAGGAAACTCCTTATTGCCAGAATTTCCCATTTATTCGTTGTCATCACAGTGCTTCACAGACCAGACACATTTCAGCAGATTTTAACTTGGACTAGAAATGTGTCTGGTGTGGACTACAGTTGGTGCTTATGCTTCATATTTTCCCAATGTAGACATCAGCAATAAAACTCTCATATTACATCTGAGAAGAATGGCCTAACTGATTGGCAGCTTCAACCACATTAAAAAATGGCTGAATCAGTTTTCTTGAGCTCTTTTTCTCTTTCTTATCTTCGAGGAAAATAAAATCTGCCGTAAGTACCAAAAATGGCAGAGTTACTTTAAGAAAATATTTTGCTAGAAAATGGCTATTTAATATAGGGACTTATAAGGGAAACTGGTTTTCCATCTCAGTTGCAGCTGTTACCATTCTGGCATCATCTAGTAGCTAATGAAAGGTGTGTAGAGGAAATTCATAAAATGTCTAGAAAGGTGTATAAATGAATGCAGAGAATGTAAGTTATTTGCTGGCATATGGAAAGACCTTATTGTAGAAACAAGGCACTCAGAGAAAGACCTGTGGTATATGTGTGTGTATATATATATATATATATATATATACACACTATGTAATAAATGCATCCAAATTTGAAAGCATTAAAACCTATCACAAAACTTCATATGTCCCCGGAGAACCCAGTTCTTTTGCTATCAGCCTAAGGACTTGTGAAATAAGTCGCCTAAATGTCACATAAAAAAATTGTAACTAAGTTATTTTTTGAAAACTACACATGTATAAAGACCAATTCATAACAAATGTTCCCATCTCTTACTCACAAATCCTCCAATTCATACTTGTTTTTATTACACTCCACTCTATAAAATGGATTAAGTGCAGTACACATGTATTTATACTTGCCAGTCATGCAACCTATAAAGTTAATGCAATTATCAAGTTTTAATTTTCTTCTTAGAAAAATCCAGGATAAACTTGAAACCCCAAAGAAAAGATAGTTCTGATTACACTAATAGAAAAACTAACGTCCAGACTGTCAATAAGGCTTCAGAATCTGGAACATTTGCACAGAAAAGACCTGTGCTGACTGCAGTGTTTGATCCATATCTTGCAGCCATAATTGACACCATGCTTTATTTTCACCTCACACAGTTTTCTGTGGCCATAAAATGGCCTCATAAAACATTCATTGTCTGTGTCAATCTAATTAAGTTTCAAATTCAAATGATACTGAAGTCCTATTTCACAACTTTTTTTATTTTTAAAAAGGATGTCTAGTGAAACTTTTGCAGGTAATGTGCAGAGCCATAGGCCTTGCCCCTTGTAGATGTATGTTTTCCTTTATTACCTCTTGATGATACAAATAAAAAGACCCCTTTATGTGCCAATAATGATGATTTTGACTGAATCCATAAAAGTTATTGGAAAATATTTGAAAAGATAACAGGAAAACTAAGGGCACATTCCTAATATCACTAAGGCAGTATTTGCAAGACCAGAAGAAAACAACAATTCATTATAGAACAAAAGTGTATGTGTATTTTTTTTGCTCAGATAATAGTACTTTGTATATATGTCAGTAGAAGATTACAAGAATACTTCTAAAAAAGAATAAAGTGAGATTTCTGGATAATAAATAGGACTGTGAAGAGATCTGCTTTCCGTATCTGCCTTTCACATGTACTTCTGCCATAACCTTGGGCAAAATGTATTCCAGTTACACTTGTCTCAGTTTTTCTAGCCATAAAATAGAAATGATACTTCCTCACCTCACTGGAATGAGGTCATGGTCATCTTGGTACTGCTTGTTGTATGTATTTCAGGAGACAGGCAGCTATATAACTCAAATAGTATTTCATAAGGAAAATATCATACAATTTCCTGTGTGCATCTAACTGAGATTTTTCCCCACACCTCTATTGTATCTTTTCTTTTGTTCCATTTCCATTTGAAGCCTCTGTTAATATTTTTTGTTAATCACATTATCAGATGAAAAGTTCAGGATACATTAGTCTCAAACGGCGTACTTTACATACAAGACAAAGTATGACCTTATTTGTTTCTCTAGGAAATGTTTCTTTGATATTTTCTTTGTTATTTTTTTCCTAAACCCATCAGGTGCCAACATGATTACCTAGAGAGAAAATAGTTTAAACTTGACATAAGAAAATGTGATTCAAATATTCAAACCTTGCATAATTAACCTGTCAATTGCTTTTGCATGCAGTATGATTGGCTGTCTCATAGAAAGTGTAGATTTAATAAAATTTAAGTATTTTTCATCATATGTGGCTGACAAAAGATGAACTGCTACATGTCTACCCATCAAGGATTTTCCAAGAACTTATGCTAGGATAAGAAATGTGCTACAAAATTCCTGTTCGCTGTTATTCAGAAATTTATAGCAACTTCTTGAATCTATTATGCATTTTTCAACTCTGTATCTAAAGGTCAAGATATTCACTGAAGTCTGTGCATATCACTTCACTGTTTTCATTATCAACTCTCTTCTCAAGCTTAGGTTGGTGTTGGTCGAAGGCTGCGGTGCTGCCAAACCTTGTATATAAGCAGAGCTCTCTGTTAGAATATTTTGAAACTCAATATGAGTATCCACAAGCATGATTAAGTTATTTCTATTCACATATGATTCTGCTAATGGAGTGAGAGGGGTATGGGAAGAAAACAGTGAAAGAATCTAAAAGTTCTAAGGTTTTTGAGACCCATTTTTAAGAGTTTGAATTTTCTTATGTCTTTTGGGGGCAACCTGGACTGCAATGTTGTCCAAAGACAACACGAATGATCTAGGTAGCTGGAACAGATATATATTGGACAATGTAATGCTAACTACTGCAATACACAAAAATCTTCATGGATGTTACAAAATCCTGAGTGTCATGTTCTCACCTATTCTGAAAAAAAATTAAAAGGAGAGAAAAATTTAAGAAGCCATTTTAACGAAGTAGATAATTGGAAAACTATTTCAAATGAAAAAATAAGTAATTAAAAAAAAGAAGATATAAATGTTTATGTTATTACAAGTCTTTTAAGAAAGGATAAAGTGATGGTAAAGTAAGACTGAGCTGCTGTGTAAACTAAGGGAAAGAAATTGACATAATGCAGATTGATAAGAGATCTGGAAACTTTCTTCATGCAGACATAGGAGGACCAAAGGTAACTTTTCCAAACTGTCTAGTCCTGGTGTGTAAAATAGGGATCAGGCAGAACACCTTAAGCTTCATATATTTACAATGCTATGTCTGGATAGCATGTATTTATGTGGAAGAGAGAATAAGGCCAACCAAAATATATCCAGTCTAGGAACTAAGAGATGACACTAAGAAATATACCTGCATATGCTAGGTTTGTGTTCATGTAACAAAGGTGGGTTTCTGTAGATGTTCGTATCACCAGCCACAACAGACACACAAATGGGCCTTTCTTCTGTTTTAATCCCATAATGAGTGTACTTCTCCCATACAGCTTGTCATAAAAATTCCACCATCCTCCAGAATTCCCAAGCAGGGGCTCTTTTTGGAAAAGGCCTGATGTTGGCAGGTTCCCTCACAACTAAACAATATTGTAAAATAAGGTCAGCAACAACAAAACTGGTCATGACAATTGCTGTTTACTTTTTCTTGATATCTGCATTCTCACTAGTGAAAACAGCATTAAATTGTGAGTTCAAAATGCAACTACCTACTGCAAATGTAAATATCAGCATATTCCAGAGTAAGACTTGTAAATTTCTTCACCTCTTGTTTTAGGGCAATAAGCCAATGGATCTGGCTTCTAAATATATGACATATATTGACATTTGTCAATATTTTTGTCACAAATGGCTGACCAACAAGGAAAGTAACAGCACAATAATATTTTGGAATATTTTACTGCCTCAGGCAAAAACATTGAGTATACTATTGCAGTCCAAGAATGAAAACATTATGCAGAGGTTTTGCTTTGTGATTTGAGCCAAGTTAGTATAAAAATCACAATCATAATAGTCTATTATGTATTGGACCAAGTTTTATGGGAATTGAAGACTATTACTTCAGTGATAATGGTCACTGAATTGTGCTTCTCTTTATATTTTTGCACACACAATTACTCTAGTATCACATCAAATATCCCTTGAAGAGGTATTGCAATAGGTTGAAATTCACCTCCTTCCTTCCATAAAGCATAGTAAATAGAACTTGTGCTGTGAATATAGGTGAAGAAGAAGACATATGACCAACAATTTCAGTTGAACAGTAGATGTGACTCACAAGTATTGCATGTGAAGAGTGTTCATAGCATATAGAACTGATATATATCTTCTATATAATTTTTTATCCCAATACATACAGTCCAGGAACCCTATAATGCTAATAATGCTGCACTTGGGGCCCCAGTGTCGTTCCTATATGTGTAATTAGAAAGAAATGAAAGGATTTTGAAACAAGGAAAATCTAAGCAGATGTTAAAAATTATATATATTTTGAAAGAGCAGCCATTTAAAAAGTAGGAAATTTATGTAATATTTCTCACTCCACTATTCTGGATCAATGGGATAGATATAATCTTTTCAAAGCACATAGCTAGAATATTTGATTTGCAGCATGTGTAAAGGTTTTCTTCTGATCTAAGACTGGGCTCAAACTAGCTAAAAATTGTGTGAAGAGTGCTCATGTCTTTCCTAATTTTTTTAAAGTATTAATAAAGAGATAAATATATAAAAATTTGAATTAATAAAGCAGGCCTCCAGAATGTTTTTATTTATAGCTGTCAGGCACTCTCTATGATTAGTCATTAGTTTCAAAAAATATGGGAATTCAAAAGCTGAAATCATTTAATGGGTGAACTATATAAAAATGGTTATGCTGATAAAGCTAGATAACGTATGAAGTGAGGGAGATGGTAGTCAAGAAAGAGTATGTTGTATTATTCAGACATGGTATTTTCCGTAAAACTTCAAATGGTTTTCAGCATGCAGGCATTTAATAACACTTTTTGAGTTTATTAAATATCTTTAGGGGGAGTGTGGACAAGAATTTCTGAAGATACATATTATCATTTATACTTGGGAGTGGTGACTTAGAGATAATTCAAAACACAGTGCTTGCTTACAGGTAAATTATCCATCTCAGAAAAAAAAAATACCTTCTTGACTGCTATTTTACTTACTTAAGGCATTTCCCAGATTTATGGTATAAAATTACAGCTATTTAAATGACAGAAGAAAAATATGTTGCATACAAACTACAGCTTTCTTTCATTTCACATTCTCTTTTCAATTTTTGTGCCAAATTTGTATGCTTCCTTGTTTTTCCCCGTCAGATTTGGCATACAACAGACCTCTGTGATCTTTGTTCAGTTAAAGGTGGAAAAGGAACCAAAACAAAAGAGGTGAGGACAGAATTGTTTGTGAGTCATTCAACACAGCTGTTGTAAATATTATACACTTGCATTATGCGGTGGCCTTTTACATAAAAAAGAATTGTGTTTGTCACCATTTGGAGCTGTTTTGCTTTGTTATTCATAAATAAATTCTTTTAATATTGTTAGCTTTATTCATTTGGTTTTGAGTGGTTTTGTTTCTTGTCAACCTTTCCTTAAGGACTTTGATTTTTTCAGCTAAAACACATTCTCTAAGATTTATCTGGCAGTAAAAAGAAATGTGTTTTCTAAGCTTAATGTAAAACATGAATACTAAATTGCCTCTGTTTCCTCATGTTCTGATTACCAGAGCCTGACCTTAAGATGTCAGATTTCACTCTGTGGGTCAATATATTAAGTCAAATTTTTTACTTATATTTTATTTGGAGGTAAAATTCTGCTACCCTTGCTCAGAACTGGTCAGATTCCTTTTTTTTAATGCGTTTTAATATGAAATTGCATGATTTCATATAACATCACTTAGCCATGGGGGATAATCAGTTGGAAATTACCTCAGTGCCTCATTGTGACTAACAAGCTAATGTTACTCTTAGATAGACTCCCGTAAGGTAGGAAAGGTAGACTATGTAAGAATAAGGAGTTTATGTTATCTTATTTTCAGCAGTGAAGAAACTGTTACACGGATATTGTGTACATTCTGAGATTCAAGATTGAAAGAAGATATTGGAGAGCCATGGGAAACAGAAATTTGACAATACAGAGCTCTTTAAACTAGTAAATGACTGCAAATTGAACAGAATCTGGGTAAAATTGATATTGGAAATATTCCAAGTCTTGCTACCTATTCTAATATTTGTGAATGAATTTTACTGGATTTTACATGACCAAAAAATTATTAACTCAAACTTGTTGTGGTTCGATACTTTTGTCCCTTTTCTTGAACTGTAAATTAACTTCTTTTTTTAAAGGTCAGATATGCTTTCCTGCTTAGCAATTTGGCCTGATATTCGTTTAATCTAACAGACTCCTTAAGTGTGCAAAGCATATCTTTTTCACACACCTGAGGAAAAAGCTGTCTAAAATTTGGTAAAGCAATTGTACTTGGAGGGTGAAGCTGATTTGCATGCCTGCAACAATTTCAATATGCTTAAATACACATTTAAGCACACAAAGAGACTCTACCTTGTGAATGCACTCCTTTTAAGTCTTTCAGGACTTATGCCAGATTCATGCTGGTCCCCACCAGCTCAAATTCCTGGACACTAAACAACTCAGAACATAGGGAAATCAAAAATACAGTCATTAGTGTAAAAAACAGTAGTCTACTATGCAAAGAACATAATTTTCAGGTATAATTAAGATCCCAATTGTTTTACATTTCTTTTGTAATGACTGGAGGCATGAAGAGCCAGAATTCATCAATCTAATTTTTCTGAATTCTAGACTACTTCACTTGAGTAGCTAAAATGATGTTAACTGTGTTTGAGTCTTAGTCTATAAATAAGTCTGTTTAAATGATAACTTGTATAAAGCAAGGAGTTCCTTCCTTCCTTCCTTCCTTCCTTCCTTCCTTCCTTCCTTCCTTCCTTCCTTCCTTCCTTCCTTCCTTCCTTCCTTCCTTCCTTCCTTCCTTCCTTCCTTCCTTCCTTCCTTCCTTCCTTCCTTCCTTCCTTCCTTCCTTCCTTCCTTCCTTCCTTCCTTCCTTCCTTCCTTCCTTCCTTCCTTCCTTCCTTCCTTCCTTCCTTCCTTCCTTCCTTCCTTCCTTCCTTCCTTCCTTCCTTCCTTCCTTCCTTCCTTCCTTCCTTCCTTCCTTCCTTCCTTCCTTCCTTCCCTCCCTTTTCCCTCCCTCCCTTTTCCCTCCCTCCCTTTTCCCTCCCTCCCTTTTCTCTCTTTTCCTCTTCAATGTTAGGACGTGGCAATGTCACTGAACTTTCGACTGCCTGCTTCAGGCTAAGCTTGCATCTGATTCCAGTATTTTACTTGGTTTCATTTCAAATGGAGCCCAGTTCAACAATATTTTCAAGAGCTCAAATAGAAAGGTAAATGAATGGTGAAATACCTTAATAAAACTCTCATTATGAAGTTTTGTCACCTTTGAGAATATATCCTGGGAAGGAAACCTATCTTGCTTCTTTTCTCTCTCTCTCTCAATCTGGCAAGCATCATGGTAATAGCCATTAACCCACCAGGAAGAAACAAAATATCCTAAGAGATTCTACTGCTATCTGTTATTTATCCCTCATAATGCCTGTCTGAAGCAATTTTATCTCTCAGCACTATCTTTGCCTGGCAGAAAAGTGGTTGGTGTGAGATGATGGAGATGACAAAGTTTATGAACAGTTAGACACAAATAGGAAAGAGGCCTAGTAACATTGTTCTATGAAAATATTAGGTCACATTTGAATAAGAACATATCTACTATAAGGGACGTATTTTGTCTCGACAATGTACAAGGTGTAAACTGACTGGTGTAGGAATTAGTCAGTGTATTGAGTTCTATTCCATAAGTATAGTAGGCCTTACTGTCAACTTTTTTTCATGCTTCTACTTATGATATGCTTCTTTTTTCTTTAACTTGGTATTTGTTTCATTCACAAATGTGTAAATTTGGATGGTACTTTCAAAATAGCTCTGACATTGTTGCAACTGTAAATTTAGTTCATATTGTATATGCCAAGGTTTTCCAAAGGAAAATTATTCAAAGGAATAGTCTGCAGGCTTTATTAATATTACTGCTTTTATTGGTGGTGTTAATAGAGTTTTCTACTCTTTTGACATCATATGGATACAAAAAGCCATACTAGACTGCCTTATAAGACTTCCAAAGTCATTTTTTTTTAAAGAGTTTATGCTTAGGAATTTTTTTAAGCTTCTAAAATATAGACATGACTTTTGTCTTCTTCCTAGAATCTCAGTAACATCTTTATATTTTTCACATGCAAGTAGGCAATAATAAATCCTATATTTGGGCCTCAGAAACTAATTCTGTAATGGCTGAAAAAATACATTTGAGAAGAACATGCTTGTTTTCATTACCTGTTCTATCCTTTTTCCATATCAATCATATGAAAAATCTCAAAGCATATTTACCCAAAAGAAACATTATTTCATCTCTAACATTTTGGGAATGACCTTTAAATTATAATGTGTATTGTCATGCAGTATCTATGTAGAGTTTTAGTTTAAACATAATGAACAGTGGTAGAACATGAAACACCGCTAATGTTTTTACAAGCTATCTGTCATACCTCAGTTGACATTTTCAATCAAATCCCTTGAGGGTGCTTACTTCTACAAATAGCAGCCAAAGCATGAACTTTTTTAATCAGAAAGTTTCTATAATGGCTAAAAATAATTTCTACTGTCACTTAGCATAGACGTTTTTTCTAAGGAATGTACCATATGTTCACTCCGTAACCATGCCTAAGTTACTGCAAAAGATGATGTGCAACTACAAGAAGAAAAAAATGTAAAGTGCAAAAAGTGTAAAATATAAGTGTAAAAGCAGAGCACTGGTTCTTTAAAATCAAACTACCATCAAAGGCTCTTCATCTGTTGGAAACTTTTAGTTTTCCTATGCACTTCCTCTGTTTCCTACAAAGAATTTTTCATCAATTATGTTATGTCTGCTAGAAGATTTAGGGATTGATTTCAGTATGCTTCATATTAGGCATTTGTTTTGATCCAAAATACTCCAAAGGGAGGAGAAAAAGAAAACTCCAATTGTGCATGAGAGACTATAATCCTTTCAAATTTTATACCATTAAAAAATTATTATAAATTTTCATTTTGAAGGAATACAGATTTAAGAACTGGTGTAAAAACTCACCAAAATAGGTAACAAACACAGATTAAAAGCACAGAATAAATCAACAGTATTAGTGAGATAAACCCAGCAATCTTGTAGGTTTCTTGCCAAGATTATCCTGACAAGAAAAAAAGACTAATGAGGTAATTTCTTTTGCCAACCAGACAGCCTGTGAAGAGGAATGTGCCTAGTAATAATAGTAAAAATCCAGAGCCCAAAGAGATATCACTGCATTTCAATTCACAGAAAATATGATCATAGTGTGCCATGCATTAACAGCTTCGTCAGCAATGTGACTTTATGTTCTCACTAAAGAATGTCTGTAAAATGGACTTACACATGTAAGAGCTGTAAGATTAGCAAATAGTAAATTTACAGGATGTTGGGAAAACATTCAGATCTGGCTCTTCAAACATTGCAACTCCATTGAGGTTGGCTGTTAGTCATCTATGTGTCTGAGGATCTCAGCCAATCTCTCCTGAATTTTTTTCCCCTACTTTATTTGGCTTATGTGCTGAAGATAAGTATGATTTTGATTTACATAGTGCTGATATTTTTCCTAGCTTTTAATATGTGGTTTTCTTCAGATAACACCAACTTTTCATTGCATTTTTAACTTCTTCTGGTCATTAAGTACTAATTTTAAAGAACTATCCGTGAGTTAAAAATCTATTAACTGAATAAATTAGCATGCATAAATTAGTATGTATGTATACACTCATTTCTATATATAGAATCTTATATTGATCATATGCATTACTTAGCATTTATTTGCATTGAATTTTGTCTCACATTTCATTGCCCAGATTATTTATTGGGTTTCCTCTCACAGCTGTGAAAAAGTAAATTGTCAGGCCCAAGATCATTATCTAAGATTTCCCTGTAAACAGTAAAGTATGTACTTCATCTTTCTGTAAGCTGAAATGGATGGACCAGCTTCCTAATATATATATCTTTCCAAACTCTGTACTGGAAGCTTAAATGCCAAGTTTAGTCTGGATATCAAACTTCTAGACAGCTAAACTTAGATTACATTAATTCCATCCTTAGTATCATAAGGTCTTTCAACTGATTATTCTATGCATATTTATCTTACTCTATTAAAAATAATTAAATAATTGTTTAATCAGAAACTTCTGTGACCTCAGTGTCCATCATCTTTATAACACTACTTGCAAAAATACTGCAGAGCGCAAGGTGCTGGTGGGACCCCACTCATAATAGCTGTTTTGAAGGTTAGACTATAAATTGAAATTAGTAATTTAACAATGTCATATTCAAATTCCTTTACAACTCCTGGATGAATACTGTCTGTTCCTAGCAAATGGGTTTTGTTCGTTTTCATGAACTTCAGTTGAGTTAGAAGGAGTTTTTCAGACTCATCTTACTACCAATGTCTCCTACAACTTTAATATTGTTGGATGCTTCTTGCACACTTTGACAGTTTTGGGTTCCACCATTTCTAACAGTCATCTGACTTCCAGCGCACATAGAAAGAATTTAGTTTCAATGGTTTTTATATGTTGCTTCTTAGGAATTTTTTTCAGTCTGGTTTATAATAATTCTACATTTGTAGAAAATATTTATAAATTTTTATAAAACTGAAGACTTCCACTTTAGGAAGAAAGCTTTTCTACCTCTTTCCACTTCCTTTACTGAAGACTTCCACTTTAGGAAGAAAGCTTTTCTACCTCTTTCCACTTCCTTTACTTTTATGGTTAGCAATACACAGCAAATAGTAGTGTTTCAGTCCCTTCATTTTTTTTTTTTTGTCCTAGTCTTAACATTTTTTTTTAATTATTCCTCATGCCTACTGAAAACTTATTCTTTTATCCACTTTTTAGGTAATCTTGTGTCTGTTTTGCTTAATTTTATGGCATTTCTCTTTTGAAAGAAATCTAAAGAATTAGTTTTGAGTTTTATTTTTACTGTTCTTAGGTAGGTAATCAACACAGTCACTATTAAAACAATTTTTGGATCAAGTATCCTACATCTCTCAAGAAGAAATCAAGATACTTCATTTCTGTGACTTTCCAGAGGCAAATTTCTCCAAAAAGCATTTGAGGTTAAAAAAATGTAAAAAGTGATAACACAATGTTCATCCAGCTTATGTGTGAAATATTGAAATCTCTCAATATGATTATGCTTATTATTATTATTACTATGTTTGGGAGTTTTTAAAATATTTTTCAATCATTTTCAATATCCTGTCTAGATTATTGATCTTATATAGTCCTAATTTAAAAAACTTCATGTACGGTATTTCAAGCTACTGAGATTGTCTGCTGTGTTTGATGTGGCTAGTTACAGTCCAAATAATTTTTTCTGCCCTATTACTAAATTTAAAATCCCTTTTCTTACATAAATTTTCTCAGAAAAATATACCTGTTTGGCATTGCACATGGAGCACACCAGGCAATGCAATGAAGTCCTCATCTATGGCTGGAGCTCACAGCTGGCATTTCTTGCCAGAACTGATCCATGTGTCACTGGCAATTACATACTCTTCAAAGACAAACTTGTTCTAGAAGCTTGGAATAGAATAGGATAGAATAGAATAGAATAGAATAGAATAGAATAGAATAGAATAGAATAGAATAGAATAGAATAGAATAGAATAGAATAGAATAGAATAGATCAGTTGGAAGGGACACATAATTATCATCTAATCCAACTGTCTGACTGATTCAAGGCTGACAAAAATTTAAATTACGTTGTTGAGAGCATTGTCCAATTATGTCTTAAACACTGACAGGCTTGGGGTATTGACCTCCTCTCTAGGAAGTCTGTTGCAGTGCTTGACCATTCACTCAGTAAAGAAAGGCTTCCTGCAGTCTAAGTCTCCAGCTTTGAACCATTTCCTTGTGTCCCATTTCTGTGTAGCAGGGAGAAGAGAGCAGCTCCTCCCTCTCCACTTGCCCTCCTCAGGAAGCTTTAGAGAGCAATGAGAACTCCTTGCAGACCTTTCATCAGTTTTGTTGCCTTCCTCTGGACTTATTCAAGGACCTTCACTTTGTTGACAAAATGTGGGGCCCAGAATTGCACACAGCACTCAGGTGAGGCTGCACCACTGCTGAGTACAGTGGATTCACCACCTCTTTTGACCAGCTGGTGTTGCTGTGTTTGATGCACCCCAGGATGGGGATGAACCCTCTGGGCTGTCAGGGCTCAGTGCTGCCTCATACTGAGCCTGCGTTTGCACAGGACCCCCAGATCCCTTTTCATGGCTGCTATCCAGACACTCATCTACCAATTTTTACTTGTGTCTGATGTCAGTCTGTCCTACATGCAGAGTCTGGAATTTGGACTAGTTAAATTTCATCCCAATAATAATTTCCCAAAGTTTCAATCTATCTAGATCCCTCTGCAAGGACTCTTGCCTCAAGAGCCAATAGCATGTCCCAGTTTAGTATCAACAGCAGACTTGCTAATGGTGCACCATTAGCATGGTGCATCCAATTAGCATCATGCATCCAAATAATTTATAAATATTTTTAACAGATCTGGCCCCAAAGTTGAACCCTGAGAAACACCTCTGATGGTTCCCAACAGTGAGATGTAGCCCCATTCACTACAACCCTTTGACCTTTGCCCTTCAGCACACCATGAACCTGCTTGTCCCAACTTGAATACTCTGTCCAGAAGGATGCTGTGAGGGACAATATCAAAAGGTTTACTAAAAATCCAGAAAAAATACATCCACCACTGTCAGTTCATCCACTAAGTGGATGACTTTATAATAGCAGGATATCAAATTAGTTAAACAGGACTTTCTTTTCTGAGCCATGTGTTGACTGTATCTGATGATTTAATAGTTCTTAAAATGCCTTTCAATATGCCTCAGTATTATATTTTAATCTCAGTATAATCTTCTCCATAATTTCCACAAACTGAGAGGTCCATAGCTCCCTGGATCTTCTCTAACCATTTTTGTAGATTGGAATAACATTGGCCAGCTTTCAGTCAGCAGGGATTGCCCTTTTCTTAGATGATTGAGAGGGATCCTGTCATAACATCTGCTACCTCCTTCAGTATGAATCCTCTCAGATTCCATGGTGTTGTGAACATTCATCTGGCGGTCCCTTACTATTTCAGTCATTGCAAATTAAAAGCTGCTGATACCATACTTGTATTCCTTCAACTTAAGGGACAGGGCATCCCAAGGTCTATCACTATTATTAAAAGCAGAGTCAGAAACCTGATTGACTATCTTGCCTTTTTCTTATTTCATGTTAGTCAGATGAACAAATTCAAAAAGTATTGGTCTGATGTTTAGTTTGTATCTCTTCTTGCTATTAATATACTTTAAAAAAAGCCGTTCTTGTTATCTGAAACAACACTGACCAGTTTCAGTTCTTACTGACCTTTGGCTTTTTGTTTATTCTTTCTGCATGAATGAACCACAGCTCTGTACTCTTCCTGCAAATCTCACTTCCTGAGATCATAGAATTATTTTTTTCCTTTTGAGATTCATGAGAATTTCCCAGTTCAGCCAAACTGGTCTTCTGCTCTGCTTGCTTTACTTATGATACAACAGAATTGCCTACTCCTATTCTTATATGTTACTTAACAATTTGGAAAACAAGTATTTTCTTAGGGAAAAAAAAGAGGATAAAGGTCCTTCAATACGTGTTCCTACTTTCCACTGATTCCTTTTCTTCCTAATGAATGAAGAGCATGATTTTTTCCACTTCGTAAATTCTCTTGAACATCTAAGCATGATTTTACTATTTTAAAATTATGTCCCATCTATTGAGGATCAATTATATTTGAGGATGCTGCAAGCATTCTGTGCCTTTGAAACAAGTGCTGAAATCCCTGCTGCTTTCGGCAACGGGACACAGTTTGAAAGTGTAGCAGTGGACCTGCTGTGACAGGGAAGCAGGAAAGCAAACAGTGTGGACTGTATACTTTCATTTAATGACAAAATTGCTAAAGAGACCCTGAAGGTACAAATTCTAAACTACTTTTGAACTCGAGGGGTTTTTTTTGGGTTGTCTTGAGATTAGAAAAAGCACTCAAAAAGTTGACATATATGTTTAAGATACAGATTGATAAATTTGATGGCCTACAATTACGGATTATTTGATCACTCAGGAAGTTTCTTTTCTACATATTATCCTAATTGCTACTACAGCCAAGACCTTAGAATCGGAAAAAAAATCTATGTTCAGCTAAACTTTGCTGTTTCATCTAAGCTTTGCACTGAATATGATTACCTTAGTTTTAAAGTTAAGTGGTAATTTCTGTGGAGATTTAAAAAATCAGAAAAACACAACTATAATGTTTTATTTTATTCCATTTGTGATAAATTTTTCTTTTCATCTTTTTCTAACAACTGCTTTTTCAGGAGAAAAATACAATTCTACCTGTCAGTTAGGAGCACATTCTTTCACAATAGGAAAGAGACAAGCCAATTTTGCCTGCAGATATATTTGAGGAATCACAGTGCAGTGACTAATTAAACAGCAGTGGTATCTATTTTTTGAAAATTATGAAAGAGGAACACCTATGAGAAGCCAATCTGATATTGCTTTGTAAAGAAGAAAGACAGATAGGATCTGTTAAAACCAGTTACTATTCCATTTAATAATGGAACACACATAAAAAGAAATATAACTATCTTGAAAATGTCAAGATAGCAAGAAGAGAAGTTTTATAAACAATAAGAGTGAAAGAACTTGAAGGGGGGAGCTTTGATTTTTGTTTGTTAATTACTCAATAAAATTAAAAAATTGCTCTGATACAATGAGTTAAAACACTCCTGAGGAAAATTTCAAAACTGGTGAAATTTTTTTGTGATATTTTAAACTAAACAAGTCAATGCATTTACTAGAGGGAAATAACCCTAAATTAGAGTGAGAATAGATTAAATGACCCAATGTGAGATGCTCTTCTATAAAAGAAAACGTTGTGTATTAAGGGTTTAAGTGAAGTCCCATTGCAATCAATGAAAAGACTCCAGATGGAGGTGACTCAAATAATCACTTCTCAGTTTTCCGGTAAAATACGCTTTAAGTAATACATACTCCAGTTTAAAACATATTTTAAAGTTTGAGAATTCTTTTCTACTTCTCAGTTAAAAGGAACCCAAAAAACTCGTGCATTGCTGTGCATTGTGTTTTGCATATGCAGAACACCTTACACCTCCTAAGAAAATTTAGAAAACATTGTCCCTTCCCAGGCTTTCAATGCCATGGCGCTTCTAGGTCCATTTTGCCATAGGATCATCTTGAGAACAACATATGTTTCTAACAAGAAACACGTAAAGAAAAAGTTTTCAAGACAAACATAAAGAACTGCAGCCCCCAGTGTAAGAGTAAGGCTGAATTTTATCTGTGAAATGGATGCTCCAAATAAATAATTAAATAAATTTAACATTTGGTTGAAACTAAGCTTTGAAAATACATACTTTTATGAGATCTTGAATTCTTTTCTTGGCTTTAAATGTGCAGAAAATGCTTGAATTTTTGAACTTCAGGACATATAACATGATTGTTAGTTTCCTTGGTTACAGAATTTTATATGTGACCAGAAAATTCTGGTATGAGGAACTGTTTTCAAACTAATGGCTGAAGGCAAAAATGAAGGTACTCAAAACTAAAAGATTTGTCTGTGTTTTAGTGTAAAGCATACAAGACAACTTTCAAGTAGCATTTGTGCTTAAAAAGTCAAATTGAGCATCAAGTTTGTTATCCAAATTTAGCTTTCCACGTAAAAACAGCTGACTTAAAAGCATCCCTGCCGGTTTTAAGTTGCCCCAGCCTGAAACATCCAGATGAGACAGGACTGTCCACCTTTGAAATTCATCTACCCACAGTCATCCATGGTTCATATACAACTTGTGTGAAAGATGAATACTGTGGATTCCTCTTCCATTTAGCTCTCTGCTGGCAGCAAATTTGTCAGAGGCAGTTGGTCTGCTCTAAGGTTTTACCTTCTCCTCAGAAAATAAATTAGGAGTATTAAAACTTCAGAAGATAAGATGCCTCTGAAGCACTGTTGAACTCTGCTGCTAGGCAGGAGGTAGGGGAGAGACATTATGTATTCAATGCTGACATTTCTGCTAAAGGCTGCAGTAGGTCTCAAACAAGTCATTAAAGTAGTTTGTGTTAGGAAATAGACTTTTAGGAGGTTTTAAATATATTCATTCTATTTCCATATTAGTTTTATTAAATTAGGACTACACCTTACAGTCCTTTTTTGTAAAAAAACCAGTGATGAAATGCCCTCAATATTATATCCATTGACACTGAGGGTAAATTATTAATTGATTTCAGTGGTGTGTCATCAGGTGTTGGGGTTTTTTTCAATGAGGGGGCAAAAAAAGAATAGTCATTAAAATTACTTAGAATATTTTTTTCTCAAGAAACACCTTCCCTTTTTTTTTAAATTTGGAATGCTGTTATGCAAACCATTTCTAATCCTGTTAGAATGTGTGATCTACATTTCCATAATTCACTATGAGCAGTCTAATTACATGTGAAGACATTAACAGCACACAAAATATAAATTACAGCAATATAAATCACATTCTATCAGGAATTACATCTTCATTGTCCCTTTCTCATTCTCACCCATCATCACTTCCATGCAAGGAGGTGCTATGAAAGTATGAAACATACAGAAACAACACTAAAAGTGCATGGAAAAACATCAGAAAAGACCACAAATGCAACTAGAACTATCTCACGTTTCCCATAGAATGAATATTAAAAAAGCCTAATTACCTAGGTGTTGAGGGCAAAGTGCAAACTATTCTTCAGCATAATACACAGTTAAGAGAGTGTCTGTTCTCATTAAAAGATTAGTAACTAATGGCTTTTGCCCTTAGGAGACACTTTTAAATGCAAAATATATTATGAGCAACATATAATTTTCAAAAATCTAGCCATACTTTCTTCTTTATAAATCCTAATTGGGTCTTTGAAAAACCCACTCAATAAAGAATATAGGTGAACCTATTCTAGAATTAATTTAAAAATTAGGAATATACAAAAATTTGAGTACCAAAAAGTTAAATAAAGAGTTACTCTCAAGAATGTCAACATTTAGAAACTTTGTTAAAAATAGAAAGTTGAAAATAAAAATGATAGTTACTTTCTGTTAAGCCAAAAGGAAAGAAACCCAACCACAACAAAACTCACTCCCCAACCAACCAACTAAATAAACAAGCAAGTAAGTGGAAATAACTTGAATGTGGACTTTCGTAGTTTAGAGTGCTAAAAGCAGTGTTGTAACAATGGTAATTCCAAACAACTGTGTTAGTGGCAAATATATTTTAAAAATACTACCGCTAGGAGCATGGAAGTGGTAGAAAGTATAGATGTGTCTGGAAATATTTCTTTGCACAGGCAATAACTATAGCTGTCATTTTACGTAAAACTGGTTCTTACAAATGCTTAGGAATATGACAAATGACTCAGTAATGCATGCTTTGATATGTAAAAGTGTTCATGTGGGCAAGTGTGAAAAGGTCTGAAGATTCATGGGTTCACCATGACAATCCCTTGGACAGAAGCATGTACACAAGCAAACAGACATTTTGAATGATATTTGGAGTTTCTGTGCTGACTTAATGAAAATGGCTTTTTTATTACTTGGGTCAATAGATTTCTGCAAACATACATAGCATGGACTACAGTAACATGCCACTACACCACTTTTTCCCAGTGACAGAAACTATAAATTGAAAAAAGCATTTTGAAGATTCTAGTAAAAGCTTAGAATTTAAAGATAATAGAGGAATTATACATTTTGTTTTCTCAATAAGTAAATAATTAAGAAGCTGGTTGTAAAACTACAGCTGTGTCTTACAGGTAAGGAAATGTTCACGTGTGATAAAATATGCTCAGTTATTCACAAGATGTGGACTGCTTTTACTAACTAAAAAGATCAATGAGAGAGTAAAGATACAAAGTGTGTTTTGCAGTTGATAATTGTGGTCCTGTAGACTGAGATATTGGATACTGTGTCTAAACACTGGAAATGAGATTTCAAGGACAGTATTAAGAGGAACTTCCAGAACTGCCTTCAAGTCATGTGCTTATATGCAAATAAGAGCCAGTTAAGGAAAATGAAGTGTTTTGTCCAATTCACACCCACAATCTATTCCTTCCCTCAATAAGGGGTTAGTTAATCCTGCCTTCATCAGAAAAATAGAAATCAATATTCTTCCAGACCTAGGTAGTGGAACACATCACATGAGCAAGGGCATAATCATGTTGTGCATAATTTATACTTCAGCCTCCAAGTTGTGCCAGAGGAGGTTTTGATTGAATAGAAGGAAAAAATTCTTCATCAAAAGGGTTGTCAAGCATTGGAACAGGATGTCCAGGTTAGTGATGGAATCACCATCCCTTGAAGTATTTAAAATATTTTGATGTGTCACCTAAGGACATGGTTTAGCATTGGACTTAGCTGTGTTGATGCTTGAACTCAATGATCTTAAAGGTCTTTTCCCAACAGAATGGTTCTAGGATTTTACAATTAAAATCTCCAGTTTAAGTTTTCATATCACATGTGCAAGAGAGTGTTTAAGTCATGTCTTGCAGTTGGACATGCAAGTACATTTTCACAGTTCTGAGATTTACCTGCAAATTTCTGCTGTCCCTTCTTAGTTACAGGGTTGGGTATTATGGATCCAGAAAAGCCTATGTCTGTGCATCATTTGTAATACTTACACTATAATGTTAACATACCTGATACATCAATTATCTTATGTTCAGGATTTCAGCAAGGTAATCTCTATGTTCATGCTGCTTCCTGGGAAACTAACAGATTTGTTCTTGTCAAGGGGATCAGAGCTTGCAAATAATTACTTGCACAGCATATGGAGTCCAGAATTTCCTTATTCTTATCTGTGTATTCAATCCAGTACCAAATACCCAGATATTTGGTATATCATAAATAATAAATAGGTAACAGTAGTAAATTGACTTTACTATACTGTGAGAGTTCATTCTATAGCCAATATGTTGCTTTGTGTGAAACTAACAGCACTGAACTTGAGTTGCCACATAAATAAATACAGCTACGTTCAATACACTTTCTGAACTGCTTCTCCATGAAATCACCCAGTCAACTGGAATTCTACCTGACAATCAGATACTATAGCATAAGTTACTACAAAAAAATTTCAGTGTTAGCATATCACTCCCACAAGAATCTCAATTATATTATGAGTGACACAAAATTTAAGAGCTGTCTCTCAGTGCTGACCCTCAGGTATTTTTCAGCAATGTTTGCTACTTGTGCGAAAATGTAACTCTTTATTGGAGAAGCAATATAGCCTGGTATAAGAGACTTTAGCAGTTTTCCATTGCCAGTATTTTTATTTCCTCACCCTCTGGACTTTTTATTCTAGGGAGAGAAATCACTTCCTCTAAACAATGAATCTAGAAAAACCAGTAAATTTTTCAGATATTTGCATATTACAACAAGTCCAGGTCCAAATGGATAAACTATGCAACCTCTGTAAAAGTAAGGTTCAATGTATTTTCAACTGTATATCATAGAGAAATTAACAAAGGACCAACAGATCTGTGATCTTCAACAAAGAATACTTTTTTTTTGTGGTTTTCAACTCCTTTTTCTGTACAAGCAGAGAAAGAGTTTACTCCCCTTTCTGTTTTGAAATGTGTCTCTTAATGATAAATGAATATGGCAATGGCACATAGGGATTTCTGATTATACAATTTGTCTTCAGTGCCACTAGATATAATTTCCTGTTTCAATCTTCTCCACCTTTTTTCTGTTATATCAAAATTGCTAGGATTTTACAGAAGTGTTTTTCTCTGCAACAGCTTGAAGATATAAGTAAAATGAAATGCAGTGAGTACTTAAGATCTGATAAAACATTGATAATTTGTTTTCCAGCATATTTAATATTCAGATCTCCACAGACCAAGCTCAGGCAGGAAGAATGAAAACTGGATACAGCACAGAAAACCTTCAATGATGGATACATGCACTACACAGAATTACAGAAAAAAAAAAAAAAAGGAGCCCCATAGATGAGAAACATTAAAAGTACTGAAACACCTACACACCATTCATGTCTCATAATAAATTTTAACTAGGTAACAGCCACTTAGAAAAATGTGTCTTAAGCTAAAAGTCCAAGAAATTTAAAGCACAACTTGGTACAAATAAATGCATTAAAATTAAATGTATGCAACACTGACAAGTGTTTTTCAGCTGCCTGGGAAATATATGTAATATGGGATGTCCCAAGTTATTTGATTTAGTTTTATTATTTAGTTTGAAGTGCTTCATTTGCTAAGAATTATATATTTGATATACACACTTGACATTTTATTTCATTTTGTTTGATATTTAATTGTATTTTTGTGAATTCTATTTTTCTATTTTTTGTTGAAAGGACATGACAAGTTGTAAAGGACCTGATCACCTTCTGGAAATTATCGTCTGGTATAGTAGTATTACTTCTTTTGGTGCTCTTAGTTTAATTCTTCAAGTGTTTGTTTTTTAACTTTGGCTGCACATCTGTTCACTTCTTAAAGTAAGCCTTTCCTCTCTGATTTCTTGTTATAGGGAAATTTAACTCTTGTAGCCAGAAGGACCAAACCATAAAACTCAGTGATGCACAGCTTAAAATTTAATGAACAGGACACAGAACACACTCATACCAAGCAAGCCCCCTGCCCAAATGCTGACTAGTAGCACCCAGGAAAGGGGACACTTGTCCCCACCCTTCAAGAAGATGGTGACCTGGCTCCCTCATCTAGCACCACCACCTCCACTACACTACCACATATCTCTAGATGTTCCTCTCCACCTCTGAGGGGCTATATTCCAGCTGTGCATTATTTTCTACATAGATTGTCATCATAAACCACTAATGGCCCTGTTGATAATGAAGTTGAAGAAAATCCCTTGGCTTTCATCACATATGAGGCCAGTTGATGGCTTGCTTCAACCTCTGTTTCTCCAGTTTATCTGTGTTACATGATGGGTGAAGTAAGCACAGTGAGAGTCACACAACAAAGTTTGTCTATCCCTTCTTTGTTTTCCATATCTGAGCAGGACAATCAGTCAGAACTGGGCAAATCTAGTGGAGGTCACAGCTGTCTGAGTGGTGCTTTCAGAGAGGCTTCATCTCTGGCTTTTCTACATGTATGCACTGAGAAACATCAAGCCTACCAGAGAAATATCGACCACCTTGTAGCCAGTATTTTACATTTTGAGGATGAGAGAGGGGATGAAAAGTGCATTCTAATATAGATCTAATTAAAAGGCAGGCTTACATACACATCCTCCCTACCTCCAGAAGCTCCAAAATGATTGCATTGTTAACTTTACTGAGCACAGAGCATGTTCTGATGAACACTGTAATAATTGCCTATCAGCCTGCTGCAAACTATCAATTGTTCTCAGTTTGAGATAGTCAGTAATTATGTTAGAAGTTGATACTGTCACAGATTGCTGCCAAAAACAATGTATAAATTAAAATATAGTTATTATTCAGCATATTGCACAGTATAAATTTTCCAGTATAATTCATTCTTCAAAAGTGGCAGCTGTTGCAACTTTCTGAGTACACAAAATAATCCAGCTATTTGGAGGTACATAGGTCTACACCCTCCTGGAGACTTTCTCTGAACAACAGTTGAAACACCTGACAGTTCATTGCAAGATCAAGTGAATTCTGAAACACTTTCCCTTTTGTATTCATAGAAGCATAGAATTATTTAGGTTGGAAAGGACCTCTAAGGTCACTGAGTCCAACCATTGACTTAACAGGTACCAAATTCAACACTAAAACATGTCCCTAGGTGTCATATCTACTTGTCTTTTATACACCTCCAGGGATGGTGACAACCACTACTACGACCCTGGACAGGTCATTCCAATATTTCATTCAGTGAAGAAATTTTTTCCTTATACCCAGTGTAATAAGTCTTAGAGTTTTGACTCTGAAAACTGATTGGTATATGGAAAACTTTTCTATGTATAAGAAAAGCAAATTTTGACACTATTTTCAAAATCATTAATGCAGAGCTCATCTGTTTTTTAGAGATGGAGACAAAACTTTCGGATCATTGCGGCATTCCCTTTATTGTTATTCAAATAAAAAGACACTCAAAAAAAAGCAAAAAGTTCCAAGCTCACAAGCCAACTACACTAACAAAGTAGAATTCGTGCACAAAAAACTCAAGAGCATTGGCAACTAAATGCACATTAAGATATTTTATGCTTGATATCCAGAGAACAGATAAACAGAAACCTCCTGGAGGTTGTTCACTCTTTTGTCTCTAACCAGATTCATAGATTTGAGTCAGTTACACTTTCCATGTCTCAATTTGCACTAGTTTAGAAGTGGGAGAATAACCCCCACTGGCCTCAAAGCATGGTGTGAGAACTGAAAGAGAAGCCCTTGGACTGTCTCAGATGAAAAGTAGAGCTTGAATTAAAGTGTGATTCTTCATGCTCTCTTACCTTGGTGTTACAGTCATGTAACACTTTCAACTTCCTGGAAGGAAAACCAAATTATGGTGTTGGGTGGGGTTTCTTTGGCTTTGTATTTTTTTTAATGATCTCTATCACTTCATCAGACATAATGGCTTTTCTTGCTTCTAGTGGACTCTAAATTTCTTAGATTACTACTAAGCAGTAACTTTTCTCACTGTGAACAAAACAAACATCCTTCTAATTAGATTTTTAATCTGTAGGATCTGTATGTACGTGTACGTGCTTCCCCCCAGAACCCAGTGGACTGAATGATTTTTGCTCTATGTGTGTGTATTTTCGTGTGTATGCGCTATATTTGCGGCCTATCTGGATGTTTTCTCAGTCTCATCATCACCACAGAAAGCAAAGTAATTTTAAAAGTCAAGATACAGAATTAGAAACTGAGTGCACAATCTTAGATTACCTCAGAGAGCCCATTTGTTATCTACTGTTTGCTCATATGGGTTCATTCAGCAAATTTATAGCCCTTTCAAGGGAAACAAGTACATGGTGTGACCTTGAAAATACACTAAAAAAAGGCCCATTCCTTAGTTGTGGCTTCACTTGGCAAAACAAATAAATGGAGATATATGTGTGTAATGTGATAGTTTAATTTTCATGTAGCTTATTATCCAGATAGATAGTATCTTGGGATTGACTGTGGCAATCCCAGTGTGATTCTAATCCCATTTCTCTGGACTCCGTGCTCTATAAAGTGCCCTGGGGCAGTAGGGTGATATATCTGACTTTGTAATAAACACTCATATAACATAAAAGGAAACTGCCTACTTAGCACTGACTTTTCGTATATTCCACACTGGTTAAACTGTGCTAGTGAGGTTTGGTTAGAATTGACCCCACTTACCCTGTCTGAAAGAGTTGGATTCTGCTGAGCAAAGGCAGTTACAGATGTATTCATTCACCACTGAAGCAGAGCTGCATTTTTGGGTCATTAGAACTGAAATTCGCTCTATGCTTTGAACAGTAATTTGACAAACTTTTACCTGACAAGAACATAAACACTTTGCATTTGAGATTCTGGCACTTCCTGATTTTAATATTCTGAAAGAAATTTTCATAGTTAATATTAAATTGATCAAAACCCCGTCAGTGATCCATTTCTCTTTCAGTATATACATATGCATCTATGTAAGAACCTGCCTTGTACTGAAATGAATAAGACAAAGCTGTATTTCTATATATGGATGCATGCAAATATACGTTATATGAATGTCACTAGAGTGATAGATCCATGCTGCTTGTCCATTAAAGTAGCAAGTGACTTAAATGACCTAATCTGATTTTCTCATTAGCTATCTCGGCATGCAATTATACTACAGATAAATTATGAAAAACATTGCAGATTAAGCATAATTAGAGTATGAAATGTTGCTTGTTTCTTAATTAGTACTAATATCCCAATCATTTTATGCAATAAATCAGCAAATGATAAAAATTTACAAATCTACGTAATCCACGTTATTGCAATTTCTACATGGACATATATGTACACACACAAATACATACTGAATAGGTTTTTATGACACATAGGAAGTTTATACCAAGTTTCCCTGAGACTCATAAACACCCTTTAGAAGACACTAAAAAAAAAAGCACTAAACGAAATGAAAGTTAATTGATTCTGTGCTTTGAATTCCTATCACAGAATTGCTGGTTGTACTTTAACCTTGGAATAGGTATTGATTGACATTTACCACATGGGACTTCATTACTTTACACTAGTATATCTGAATGTAAAGTGGGGCTTTCCAAATAGAGGCAGACACTATCCTCTATGCAGCAATACACTCACACATTTATCTATGACATACTGGGGCACTCATATTGACCTGATCTCCACATTGCCCAGAGTGGGTAGCTCTAGAACATGTACTGGCTTTTGTTAGGGATATTCTTCTTGATTTCTTTTTCATGGAAGATAGGATGTGGGCAAATGAGGAGAAGCAGATGAGATCACTTTAAGAGCCATCCCAGCACGTAGTTCAGATGATGCACACACTGTGAATGCAAAATTGCTTTCAGGCTTTCTGGCCTAGGCTTGGTGCTGAAAACCATCTTCTTCTCTGTACTCTGCTTCACTAAGGTCAGGTGAGACACTCAATCTATACAATATATTCTTCAGTCAATGAACAAGCTTAAGGAACTTCAGTGTTTGAATCAATCTTCTTTCCATTAAAAAGGACATTGGTTTCATTATGAAGGTATTTATTGACCCCACTCCCCCACCAAATGAAGGAGGTGATTGTGGGAGAGCTTTTTGCTCTGAAGTATTATAACACAGCATAGGGATGACAAGATTTTTTTCTTTTAGTACCTATTTTTAAATATTTGAAGCACCTTTTCACTGAAAAAGGTCACTATCTTCTGTTGAGAGATGGGAATGCACTTGATATTGAAGTAAACAGGAGGGAAGTTAAAAACTTGCCTCAGGATTTCTTACATAGGCATGATATTTCCAGAAAATATATTTTAGTGTATTCAAAAGACTCATTTCTTACCAGAACTTCTATGTAGCTCCTTTCACATTAAAAAAAAAAAAAAAATTGCAAACCCATATATTACTACTTATGTAAATAGAATAATTCAGGACAAAGTATTTATAGGACCATGATTATATAGTTATTAAATTTTTCAATGAAGCAACAATGGCAAAATTCTACAGTATTACAATACAAACTTTGTTTCAACATAGGTTTACTGAAACAACCCAGAAAAATATCTGAATTATCTACATATCCTTCTTACAGCAAGCCAGAATGTAGAAGGCTGCCACATAAAATCTGCTTCCTGTGAATCCTTCACATATAAACTCAGTTTGAAACTCCACTTCATCCTCCTCCCTTTATGGTCACTGTAATGATATCACAAAGGGAAGAGTCTAGTTCTTAGACAAGTGGCTTACAGAAGATGTAAAGATTTAAACAAACACACATGTAAAGATTTAGCAGCTAGACAGCATAGCATAAATGCAATACATATACATTGTGAGATCTTGCTAACAACAATTTTCTGTACACTGCACTAGCCTTTCTTCCTAATTACCTAGAGCTGCAACCCCATATGGAGACCTTTATAATCTGGTCCTAAAAGGGATAAATTGTTCACTGAAGTGGAGTCAAACATAAATAAAAGCTTGGGTTTTTGTTGGTGGTTTTTTTTTTTTTTTTTTAATGAATAAATATGAGAAAATTCTTTTTTCATTTCAGTTGTAGTTATTTCATGCCTTAATTAAGAAACAAAATGGTTTTCCTACTCCTTCCTTTCTTGGAAGACTTGATTTTACTTCAATAAATGTAAAGGACATTCTTCCACCAAAATAGCTTTTGCATGTGACAACAAGTTGGTTAGAGCATGGTGTTAGTAATGCCAGGGTCATGGGTTCAATCTCCGTAGGGGCCATTCACCCAAGAGATGGACTCGATGATCCTTGTGAATCCCATTCCACTCAGAATATTCCGTGATTTTGTAATATATTCTAAAGAAGTAGCCTGCAAGTCCCAATGATAATTTCTCAGTAGCTGACAGTCATGTTTTGCCTAATGGTACACTGTGTTACCTGTTTAATACATGGTCTATGAGTGCTGCAAAACTCCCTAAAGAGGGACTGGCCAGGACATAAGTAAAGAGACATCCATCTAATATAAATATACTTTATGTACCAGATTAGATTCCTTAACTGCATAGTCAAGGTACAGGAGGTACTCCATAGGTACCCAAGAACACCTAAAATCTATTGCTCTGGTGTCTAACCATGTCAATTTATTGCACCTTTCTATGGGATTTTCTGAATCAAACATGGAATCATAAAATAGTTTTGGTTAACAGACCTTAAAGATCATCTATTTCCAGCCCACATATCATTAGATCAGGTGGTTCAGAGCCCATCCAACCTGGTCTTGAACACTTCCAGGGATGCAGCATCCTCTGGGCAACCTTTTCCAGTGCCTCACCACCCTCACAGTAAAGAAGTTCTTCCTAATATAATCTTCCATTCCTCATTTGCTTGCTCCTGTGACTTTGATATCCAAACCATAGTTACACTAGCTGTCCAAATTGAGCACTTAGAAGCTTAGTGTTAGATTCTGGGAATACTTGTGTATATTATCAGGATAGAGCTACTATTGATTCAATGTATACAACAGAGTAGCAACTTTTTTTTAATATGAAAAAGATTCTTTCATGCCAGATCTGTGTTGTCAAATGACTATGGTCCGAATGTTATATTCCTCTGACTGGGTCAGTGGCATGAGACTGGCATGAGATTTTCAATGAAATCTGCTGGGAATTATCCTTGCATTCAGCTGCTATGTATAACACAGTTATACTGCACCAGTACAGTGTAAAAACGTGTATATTACTCTTCACCTTGGTCAAAAATACCATGAAGTGTCTCCCTCTGTCACACACACTCTTGTGCTGCATACACACGTGTATGTGTACCTTGCTTTCACTAGCCTTCCCACCAGAAAAAAAATATATTTAAAAAGTAAATGTGTTAATTTGAATCAAGATTGCACATATCAGGATTATTAAATGCCTCAGAGCTGATTGATTTTTCTGTGCTTTGAATTACAGTCACAATATTTTACCTATTTATTTATTTATTTTAACAAACTGGTAGAAATTAATTTGAATACACACATTTCTAATTCCTGTCTACATAGTTACTTAGCAGTAAAATGCTACCTAAATATATAATGTTGTAAGAATAAAATTTACTTTTTTTTCTGTGCTTGTCTCTTCTTCTAGTTATTTGTTGGAATACCTAATGGCCAATTAGAAATCTATTTCTCTGACAGTTAAAATCTATAATTCATCAGATGTAATATGATAATTGCCTGTTCATAATCTCAAACATTGCACATCATTGAGGAAATGATTCAGAATTGTTTTCCAATTATAAATAAACTTAATTGCTTGGAAAACACACTGTCTCTTACAATCTCATAGAAGCTGGCACTGGGAGCTAAGATGACACTACTTAAAGTTTTGCAGCTCATAATTTAGCAGTTTAAATGCACAGTTAAAACTTTATAGACATACATCAAGGCCAATGGTGCTATTCATGCCCTGCAGTAGCAGCATTTGAGCTTAAATCAGGGATATGGTGATGATCAGATAGAGACAGTGATTTGCCTTGGGCCACAGTTTTCAAATCACTGACAAACATGGACTTTCTTAACCTGCAAACTTCAGCAGACTAAAGGGACAGCAAGAAGAAGTGGATTAATTTTTCTTTTTCATGGTTGTGCTCTAAAGACTTATTAGCCACCAGAAAAGTATTTGAATATTCTCATCCTCTGGAGACTCATGTCTTATATCACAAAACTACAGAATCACAGAATCAATTAGGCTGGAAAAAATCTCTGAGATCATTGAGTCCAACCTATGACTGAGCACCACCCTGTCAACTAGATCTTGGCACTGAGTGCCACGTCCGGTCTTTCCTTACACATCCTCAGGAACGGTGACTCCACCACCTCCCTGGGCAGCCCATTACAATATCTATATAATCCATCTTGTAAAGAAATTCTTCCCAATCTCCAGCCTAAACCTTCCCTGGTGCATCTTAAGACAGTGTCCTCTTGTCCTGTCACTGGTTGCATGGGAGAAGACTCCAACCTCCACCTGGCTTCAACCTCCTTTCAGGGAGTTGTAGAGAGTGATATGGTTACCCTTGAGCCTCCTTTTCTCCATGCTAAATGACGCCAGTTCCCTCAGCTGCTCCTCATAGGACTTGTCCTCCAGACCCTTCACCAGCTTCATTGCTGTTGTCTGGACCTGCTCCAACTCCTCAATGTCCTTCCTGAATTGAGGGGCACAGTACTCGACACAGTACTCAAGGTGCAGTCTCACAAGTGCTGAGTCTGGGGGAAGAATGCCTTCTCTAGTCCTGCTGGGAACACTGTTCCTGATACAGGCCAGGATGCCATTGGTCCTCCTGGCCATCTGGGCACACGGCTGGCTCATGTTGAACTGGCTGTCAACCAGCACCCCCAGGGCCTTTCCTGCTGGGCCACTTTCCAGCCACTCTTTCCAGTCTGTAGATCTGCATGAGGTTATTGTAGCCAAAGTGTAGGACCTGGCACTTGGTCTTGTAGAATCTCATGCTGTTGGTCTCAGTCCATCAATCCAGCCTGCCCAGGTCCCTCTGCAGAACCTTCCTGCCCTCCAACACATTGACAGTCAGACCCAACATTTTGTTGTCTGTGAATTTGATGAGGGTAGACCCAGTGCCCTCATCCAGATTATCAATAAAGATATTAAACAAGACTGGGCTAATCCATAAAGGACACCACTAGGGACCAGACAGGATGCAGCACCATTCACCACCACTCTCTGGGCCTGACCATCCAGCCAGTTCTTAACCCAGCAAAGAGTAAACTGTCCAAACCATGGTGTAAAGAACTGTTAGTGACCAACTTGTTTCGCCATTGCCTGGTGCCTCGGAAAGATCTGCAGTTAAAGACCTGGCATGATAATGGGCCATGATCATCCATGGATAATGGGCCATGCTAGTCTATAGGGATGGTGGTGAATATGCTCCTGTCATTACAAGTGACCTGCATGCGCAACGAACTGGGTATATTGTGTGAACGTCATGTGGATACCAATGTCCATGTGGGGAATGTGCCTTTGCCATAGTCCTAAGCTGGAGCAAAACTTCCCAATCACCACTGTGAAGGGCTGCTCAGCTGGTATATAAGTGAATGTGCAGTGATCCTGGCAGAGATCTCTTCACTGCTAAATGAAAAAAGAAAGGATCAATGGGACGCTGCTGAATCCGTGGTGGTGACTATCACTTGCTTTCTGTAATTTTTAATTTTTTAGTACTTTCCTGTCTTTCCTCCTTGCTCTTTTACTTGATAGTAAATAAAAGTGAATTATCCTTTTTGTCACCAATATTTGATCTCATTTGTGTCTTAATCTCGCTCCAGGTATTTTCAAACTTTACACCTCTTTGCACATGTGGATTGGGAAACATGAGCTGCCAGCTTTTCCAGGAATATTTAATGGGAGATGGTGTTGAAGGCTTTTCTGTAGTCCAGGTAGACTGTGTCCACCTTTCCTGAGAGCCTTTCCCTCATCCACTAGACAGAACACCCGGCCATAAAAGGAGATCAGTTTATTCATGTAGGACCTGTTTTCCTAAACCCATGCTGGCTGGGTCTGATCCCTTGGTTGTCCTGTAGGTGAAGTGTGATTGCACTCAGGATAATCTGCTCCATAACCTTACTGGGCAGCAAGATAGGTTGACAGGCCTGTCATTCCCTGAATCCTCCTTCCAATCCTTCTTGTAGCTTGGTGTCACACTGGCCAATCTCCAGTCATCTGGGACCTCCCAGTTAGCCAGGAGATGAATGATAAATGGTGGAAAGCAGCTTAGCGAGTTCTGCTAGCTCCCTCATCACCTTAAGATAAATCCCATTCGGTTCCATAGACTTGTGAGCATCTAAGTGGCTCAGTAGGTCACTAACTACTTCCTCCTGGGTTACACATGGTTCATTCTACTCCCCATCCCTGTCTACCAGCTGAGGAGACCAACTGAAGATAACTAGTCTTACTGTTGAGACATCAATCTCTCTTAACAAAATGTGTATGAAGAAGCCGTGGAAAATGAGATCTTTATCAAGTTTTTCCTTGCTAATCTAAAAAAATGTGCTACAGGAGGTACTTAAGACACAAAACTGTTACCTGTAAAAAAAAAGATGATGTATAGGATTAAAAGTATTACCTTTTCACTCCACATTTTAAATGATAATTTGAAACTCAAGTTGTGACATCTTGAAATCCCAGGCAGGTAGTCAATGTGCTAGGTCCTAATATTTCTATGATGAATATGTAATAATGTTGTTCATTGCAAAGGCAGAACACTGCAAACTCATATTGTACTTTGTGTTGGTTTTGCACAGGCTGGTTTTTGGTAGTGGAGGGGCCACAGAGGTGGCTTCTGGGAGAAGCTGTTGGAAGCTTCCACCATGTCCAGTAGAATCAATCCCTGATGGCTCTAAAGATGGACATGCTGCTGGCCAAGGCTTGGCCAATTAGAGGTGATGGTGATGCCTTAGGTTTTAACTTTTATATTTATCAAATTCTGTACTGCTTAGAGTGTAACTCTGAAGTTCCTTGTAGCCTGTAATTTCTGCTCTCTCGTGCTAGGTAGACAAAACAAAGCCTCTCCAGGCTTTGCCTTCAAGGACAGCCAGGCTGTTCTAGGCCCAAAATATGTAAACCAAAGACTCTAAAGGGGGGCAAGCTGAGGGGAATTACATCATTAACTGAAGCTTTAATTGGAGAATTAACCCTGATATGCAAATGAACCAAACCTATAAAAGTGTGAAGAACTCGTGACCTGTCATCCATCTTGGAGTCCATCTTGGCAATAGCCTCTGTCTCCCCAGGGTGTACCTTTGAAGGCCCTTCAAACAAATACCTACCTTTATTCCCTTATCCTGTCTAGTTTCTGTTTCTGGGAAGCCTCTTAAGGCATCAATGGTAACACCTCTGTGATAACATATTTAAGAAGAAAGTCAAAACAAAGTGAGGCACAGTTTTTTCTACCCAAGAAGAGGAGGAGGTGAGAACATGTGAGGGAAACAACATGGAGAAAACAAGGTCAGTGGAGAAGGAGGGGGATGAGGTGCTCCAGGCGCCAGAGACAAGATTCCTCTGTAGGCTGTGGTGAAGACCATGGTGAAGCAGCTGTGCCCCTGCAGCCCATGGGGATCCACAGAGGATGCAGAGATCCACCTGCAGCCCGTGGGGGAGGTGCCTGTGCCAGAGAGCATGGATGCCTGGAGAAGGCTGTGATCCAGTGGGAGACTCAGAGAAGCGCCCCTGCTTCCAGGCTGGAGCAGCGGGTCCTTGGAGAACTGCACCCCGTCGAAAGAGAGACCCACGCTGCTGCAGTTTTGGGAGGACTGTGTGCCCGTGGTGGGGGACTCACAATGCAGCAGGTTTGGGAGGACTGCTGCTTGTGAGGGTGGACCCATGCTGGAGAAGTTCACAGACAACTGTGTCCCGTAGGATGGGCCCCACAGCATAGCAGAGGAAAGACTCCTCTCCCTGAGCAAACAGAAAAAGATCGCAGGTGACAAACTGACCAAAAACCCCCACGCCCTGTCCCCTGTATTGTTGGTGGGAAGGACGGAGGGGTTGGGGGGCAAAAAGGTCTTTTTAAGCGCTTATTTTACTTCTCATTATCCTCCTCTGACTTTGTTAGTAATAAGTTCACTTTGTACCTTAAAGTTGAGCTTGTTTTGCCCTTGGAATATTTTCTCCCAGTCCTTATCTCAACTCATGAAGCCTTCATTAAATTTTTCTCTTCTTTGCCCAGCTGTGGCAGGAGAGGGTGAGTGAGCAACTTTTGTGGATGACTGGTTTTTGGCCAGGGTTAAACCATGGCACCAGCCAATGCTGAAATGTGTCACAGACATCCTCCTCTTTTGTCTCCTTTTGAAGAATGAAAAGCAGATTGCTCTGACTGATGAAGATGTCATCCAAATGTGATTCTTAGTTCCTCTTTCAAGTGCCTGAAATCTGGAACTGTCAAAAAACCACATGGAAAATGAGCTAAAACCTGTTAAACCAGACTATTTGCAAGCACAATCACGAACCAATCCCAAACAAAACAATCTCCCAGTCTGGAGAACTTTTGGTTCCTTGGAGGTGTAGGCTGAAACAAGAAATACTGATGCACAGACACAATGGCAATCTTGCAAATGATTGCCTATCCTGCTCTTAAAACCCTTCAGTGCCAGAAACTACATGGTGAGTCATTCCTTAAGTAAATCTTACCTCATACCCCGTAGATGAGATCATAAACTATCCAAAATAGAGCATGTCTAAGCCTATATGGGAGAAACTCCAAAAAAATGACACATTTGTATACTTAAAAAATTTGTAAATGAGTGCTCTTCCTTAGAAAGGGATTTTCTTTTGTGCAAATTCCCTACATTGAATATTTCTGTGACCTCACCCTCACCTCCACATTGTCTCTGTAAATAAAAGCATATAGAATCATAAAATCACTTAGGTTGGAAAATGCCTCTAAGATTGTTGAGTCCAACCATTAACATAGTTGAGTCCACCACTAAACCATGTCCCTAAGTGACACAATTTTTAAATACGTCAAAGGATGGTGACTCCACCACTTCCCCGGGCCTCCTGTTCCAAGGCTGGACAAATCTTTTTCCCCTAACTTTCAATCTAAACCTTACCTGGTGTAACTTTGAAGCCATTTCCACTTGTTTTACCACTTGTTATTTGGGAGAAGAGACCTCACTACAGTCTCCTTCCAGGCAGTTGTAGGGAGTGATAAGATCTCCCCTGAGCCTCCATTTCTTCAGGCTAAACAACTCCAGCTCCCTCAGCTGCTCCCCATATGACTTGTATCTAAGGCAGTCTACTTTTGCTCCATCTGAAGAGAGAGAAACCAGTTATTAACTAGTGAGAAGCAACAGCCTTTTCCCCTCAAATAACCCTAAGGGATCAAAATAGAAATAAGTACAGTTATCTTGCAAAATGTACCAATATCTCACCGTATATAGCTAGATTTGCCATTTTTTTTTGGTAGTAATTCTGCTTTTTCAATATAAAATACATTTTTGTGAGTTTTTTTTCCAGTATTCACCAAAAGAAACTCTCTAAGTCATCACAGTTGGTGTGACTGTGCAAATTCACTTACAAATTCAAAGCAAAAAGGTCAGAATGAGATCACTACTCAAAAGCATGTCATATAGGTGAGACAGGTAGGAATAGATACCCTTTTATATAAAACCTGCATATTGAACATGGACAGCATGTTCTGACATTTTAAAAAAATGTTTTTTTTCTTCTTTACCATGCATATTTAACATAACTCAATCTCATGAATATATAATTTACTATTTTCCAGTGATAATAGCAGAATGGAGAACATAAAGTATTCAAAAGAGCAGAAATGTGAAAGATAAGGTTGTAATCTCAGATACATATCCTTAGCAGCTAATACATTACTCCGAAATTCACAGAATGATGCACTCTTTAAAATCAGGAGCAGTGTTTGCAACATCATTCTACAAAGGAAGAGAGAATATTGATTAGTAGTTGCCAGTGGTATGGTTTAGGAGAACATCTCTACTTAGGAGACTTTTCTACTTGCCCTCTGTAAGTTCTGTATTTAAGCCAGAACTTATATAATATTATTAAATAGTCATTTATCTAAACTTCCTTCTTGATTGATTTTTTTATTCCCCTTTTTAAAGAGATTTTGTTTGATTTGGTTTTTTATTAGATTATTTCACTTGGTTTGTCTTAGGATTTATTTTGGGTTTGTTCTCTTTATTCTTCTTGCAGCCTGTGATTTGGCAAGATAGTCTCTCAGGTAACTTTAAGATAGCCAAACCAATGTGTGTAGGGTTGGCTTTGTCTTTTATGTGTTGTTTACGGACACTGGTGTAATTTTTCGTTGTATTGTTTTGATAGATTTGAGGCTGAATTTGTTTAAAAATTGCTAGATTGTTTCTTAGTTTCCCTGCATCTATGCTTTATTTATGTTAGCTGTGTTCTTGTGTGATCAGGGCCAGATTTAATGAAGAGGGAAGGGAAGGGAAGGGAAGGGAAGGGAAGGGAAGGGAAGGGAAGGGAAGGGAAGGGAAGGGAAGGGAAGGGACGGGAAGGGAAGGGAAGGGAAGGGAAGGGACGGGAAGGGAAGGGAAGGGAAGGGAAGGGAAGGGAAGGGAAGGGAAGGGAAGGGAAGGGAAGGGAAGGGAAGGGAAGGGAAGGGAAGGGAAGGGAAGGGATAATCGTCTAGTCTAACTGCCTGGCCAATTAAAGGCTGACAAAAAGTTAAAGCATGTTGTTGAGAGCATTGTCCAAATGCCTCTTAAACACTGTCAGGGCCTCAGATATCTCTCTAGGAAGCCTGTTGCAGTGTTTGACCACCCTCTTAGTAAAGAAATGTTTCCAGATGTCCAGTCTACACTTCCTGTGGTGCAGCTTTAAAGCATCCCCATGTATCCCATCACTGGGTAGCAGGGAGAAGCGATCAGCACCACTCTCTCCACTTCCTCGGGAAGATGTACAGAGCAGGGTCTTATTCCTCTTGCTGTTTTTTGCATAGAATTGTAGAGAAAGATAAATTTTATTCATTACTTTTCTTCTTAAAAGAAACACCATAACAGATTTTTACAGAAAATTTCTAACATGTACTACATTCAATTCTATGTAAGGAGAAAGCACAAGAGCTGTGTACAATTTCAGTTTCTCTTAACACTGTCAGAAAAGGCTGATCTAGGATATCACAAAACATGCTGACCTTGTGCTGTCCTCTGCATCAGGGTGAACTTCACCCTGTAGTAGAAATGGCAGTAGTAACAACAGTAATTGCAAACCGTGCTATTGGACTGCAACCAGGCAGGACAATTTCAGGACAGCTACTATACAGCTCAAATCACTGAGCAAGCAGATGCTTAGCAGGCTACTATTATATCTTTCAGTTATTGACAAAGAAAATCTCCTGGGTACCATCAGGGCACCCTATCGCTGTAGTAAAGCTGCTTAAAACAGAAACTATTGGGAAAAATTACTCAAAAAAAAGCCCTAAACCAAAAAACCTCAAAAACCAGCACAATAGGGAATAGGCTATTATGGTGCAACTCATATTGTCCAATGTTACAGGGTTCTTCAGGGTATATAGTAGCCACAGGAAGGTCCAAACAAGGGTTGAAATGCCATCTCAGAAAAGATGTTTGATTTATTCTTGCTGAAGATTTGTAAGAAGCTTGAATGCTTAAATGTGTGCCTAGCCTTTACTAAGGAAATACCGAGTTGTCTTTTTTATTGGATTTTGTTTTGCTGCAAGTTTAAGAATATATAGGGAATTGGTGAAATGATAGCTTGATATGCAGATACATAGATATTTACAATGCAAATATTTTCCTTTTGATAACAGAAAGAAACCTTGTAAAACAAAAACTGTTGACATGCTCAATGATATGCAGGCAAACATACCTGTCAGAACGAGTCCCTTTGTATGAACAATTTTTGTTTATGCTTCTGCAAATATGTGCACTTATATCACAATCACAGAGTATGCTGATTTGGAAGGGACCCACAAAAATCACCAAGTCCAACTCCTGGTCCTGCACAGCATCTTCCCCAAGAGTCACACTATGTGCCCAAGAGTATTTTTCAAATGATTCTTGAACCCTGTCAGCCTCAGTGCTGTGACCATTTCCGTGGGGAGCCTGTTCCAGAGCCCAACCACTCTCCAGGCGAAGAACCTTTTTCTAATACCCAACCTGACCTTCCCTGACACAACTACTTCAGACCATTCCCTCAGATCCTTGTCACTGGTCACCACAGAGATCAGTGCCTGCCCCTCCTCTTCCCCTCACAAGGAAGATGTAAACCATGATAAGGTTCCCCTCATTCTCCTCTTCTTCAGGCTGAACCTATCCACAGCGCTGCCTTCCAGCATCTCATTCCCCAGTCTGTCTGTACATCCATGGTTGCTTCATCCCAGGTGCAGAATCCAGCACTTTCCCTTATTTCAAATACTTCAAATGTCCAGCCCTCTAATTTGTTGAGGTCTGTCTGCAGGGCCTCCCTGCCCTTGAAGGAGTCAACAACTCCTCCAAGTTTTGTATTGTTTGTGAATAAATGTAGGTATTTATAGAAATGTAAATTCAAAGCACATAAATGACTGCCTGCTTTTGTTTCATTTTTTTGGTGGGGAAATCCTTAAGGTCTATGACTATATGATAATAGGAAGCTATGCTGAGCAAAATGCGATAAATGTTCACAGACAGATCAGCCACTAACCAGCTAACCAGGAAAATAAAGATGATGAGTTACAAAAGTGTTACTTATTGGACGGCTTAAGACACATGGAGGTTTTAAGGATCTCTTTGAAAAAAATTGCTCATTCTGGGTAACACTAGGAATACAGTAGTTAATATAGACATCTGGGTTTGGTTTTGGTCTTAATTTCAGAACATTTTTGTTAATCAAGATTATTTCTGAACCAGTTTTGGAGACAGAATTTTTTTTCTGACATTGTTTATTTTTAAACAGTGATAGTTATTTGTAATACTTTAAATAGACTACCTGCAAACAAACACTCTAGCCTTGATGGGTTTTCGTTTAAAAAATTAAAAATCACATTTATATTACAGAGAAATATGTGAAACTGAGGTGCCTAGTGATTACTGTCATACTGATGTTGATCAGCATGTGAAAATTGCATTTAAAATTGTGGAAATTGCTATTCATTGTTAAAATAATACACTTTTCATAAATGTCATGCTATTTTTAAGTGAAAGAAATTTCATATAATTGATATGGGGTATTCTTAGAGCAAAGAAAAAAAATCAGAATTAAAATCAAACTTTAAAGAAAAGAAAATTTGCATTTTGCAATGCAATAACTTTATTAAATTATTTACATTTTTCTTAACTGAAAGCAAATGTAAAAAGAAATGAAGAGTCTGTTGCCAAAATGTTCAATTGGAAATTCAGCAGCAACTGTCAGAAGAGTTTTTCTATCTCTGTGTGACATGTTCTCCCACGATATATATTGAGCTCTGTCAGGAGACTTGAGTTAGTTTTTCTGGTGTGAGTGTTAGCTGGGAATGAGATTTTTCCCTTCCATTCCTAGCTGTGTTCACATAAGATTATAGCATAGACCTGGCTTTATTCATGACACATAAAGCTAAAAGCTTGCATAAGTCTTTGTGAGATTGATGCCTTTGATTTTAAGACCTTTAAGACCATGTCTATGTTTTCAATAGTGTTTTGTTTATAGACACTACATTAGCTCTGGTTCCTGAGTGAGTCTCTGAAGGACTGCAGAAATAAAACTTATAATTAAAAGTAATAGGTATTTACAAATTGTGCGGTGCAACTTGCAGGAATTTATGAAGCTAAGAAAAGAGTTCTATAAAAATCGGGAGGAGGAGAGGATTTTATGATCTACAAAATCCAATAGATACAGGCATACAAGATGCCCACACAATTTGTATCAGTGTAAATGAAATAGTTTTCTACTTTAATAAATACTTTGGGGAATATGTGGCAAAAAGGTTCTTGTTCCTTTTAATTTTAAAGTAGACTGCCCCTCTTAATTACTGCATTCAGGCAGTCACGTACCACTTATAACAGTTGTAGCCGATGAAGTCATGGAATGCTTTAAATCAGAGGAGGCAAGAAGGATTTAAAAAAGAGAATATTATATTTGTTGGAGTTTTCTTTTTATCACTCTATGATTAAAAAAAAGATGAGAGAAATAAGGAAGTCTGAGAATCCATCTTATTTAATGAAATCAATGTAAATATTTTATTTAGAGTTTATAGTTCTTGGATTAAATACGTTTATTTAGTGACTTAAAATGCAAGATATATTCAAAGCATGTTTTCTTTTTCAGGACATCTTCTCAAAGAAATAATTAAATCGAAAAATTTGACAATAATCAAAGTAATTTAAAAATCAGTCATAAAATTATGACATCTTTTCACTGGGATCTGGATATTTTCACTTGTGAAATACTGTATATGTATCATTTCATTATGCTTCTTACATTCCAAGGAAGGTTTTTTTTGTTAAACGGAGGTCCTTGGAATATGTCCAAATCAGTATCTTCAGTTTTTTGACATTGAAATGCTGTCTGATGAGTAATACAGTTGCTTTTAAAAAAAACCCAAACAAATAAACAAAACTGAAAAGCTTTAAGGATATCAATTACTCCAGAACACCATTACTGATCAAGGATATAGGAATACAGGATATAATTCAAGTCAAATGTCAGGAATAATTTCGTTACATATGTGCTGGCACAATATATGGAAGCCACTGAAAACTTTAATAACAAACTTCTATAGAAAAGGAGGTGTAAAAATTATTTAGAATTATGGCTTTATGTAGAATTAAATGAAACAGCAATTTCAATACCTGTTCTTCTTTTAAGGCATGGAATAAAAATGCTAAGTTGGAATACACATTATGTATAACAATCAAACAATGGAAGAACTTGATGGCATTCACTCCTGGTCTTGCTTATTAGGTTTGATATGGGTCAAAGTCTTCACTCTGAGAAGCTGTTTTAGAAGTTTTAGAGAAGTTGCTCATGATTTAATGTGCTGTAAATCAAAGTGAAGTCAGATCTACCTTTACTGAGCCTTGCAATGCAACCTAGTGCTAGGCACAATTTTTAATAGGTAAAAATTCTTTCAGAATAGGCTAGGTTGATTAGCTATGATGATAGCTATGATGGAACACACCAGTTTCTTTCCAAGATATTGGTAAAAACTTCCTAATTAGCACCCCCCCCGTATTTTACTTTATATTGTATACAAAAAGGTGTAGCTACTTTATTTCCAATGGCACATAGACTTGAGGAAATTCTACTTCCATGGTCACCTTCCAGTGAATTAGTTCTATTGATAACAGTTACTTTGGGGTCTTTTCTCACCCATCGAGGCACATTTATGCAGATTATGGCCTGGAACAGATGGCTTGAGGACTACTTGTTCTTGTGGGCCAGGGGCAGCACCCATTAATAACCTGTTGCTCCAGAGTCTACAAGGAATGGTCAGTAATTTCTGTAGGAAACCTCCTCAAGAGACAATCAGACACATATTCATTGCATCCAGCTTGGTTAGCCTGCTCCAGCACAGAGGGACATCTTGAAACCCAGGTGTAATTACTAAGTTCTGCTTCTGACAAGTTGTAAGCTCAGAAGTTCAGATGAGGAACTGTGTTTTGATTAGACTAACTCAAAGCTGTCAGTATGGATAATGGACTGATGTGGAAATCCCTGGCAGAAGAAGCAAAAATAAAAATTAATTTTCACGAAATGAAGGTCTTGATTTGAACACTTTACATCTAAGCACATGATCACTTTTTAGACAGATAAGAGTAAAAAATCCTCTTCAAAAAATGACAAAAGCTTCTGCTTAACTTTTCTTTGATTCAAGGTGTTATATTAGTAAAGACAACATCAACAATTCTCTGAATGTGGAAGCAACTCCATCATCCCAAGTCGTAGATAAAGAAACGGCTGCTTCTGTCCCTTGAATTTCATACATATACATTGCATTCTTTCTGTGTAGGGTTCTGGTGGATTTATAACATGTGGCAGAATATCAGCATCGCAGATTTCATGAGCCATCATCAAAATATGTAAATAATGCTGGTCTTAATATAACATAACATAAAATTTAATAACTTATTAATACCTCTGGTTTACAGATGGGGATTACCTTGATCCTTGTCACCCCTGGAAAGTCAAGAAATTCCGTACAGTGAAAGCCTTATATGCCTCATATTAATAAAGTGAAATTTCTTAGCATTCCCAGGAGCTTTATAGTGAAATGTTATACCTAGTCAGAGTGCCAGTAAAGCAACATTATAGAAGGCAAGTATTTCTTTAAGAACAGTTTATGGGTATTTCTTCTAGTATCTGCTACAAATAATTCCACAGATCATGAAAAAAACATTAATTTACATTCAGTTGTGGGGTTTAGATTTTAATTTGGGGGTTTGTTTAATTAAATTTACCCTCTGTAATTTAGTTGCCAAGCCAGAAGGGAGGTTGCTATGTCACCAATGATTTGCTAATACATCCATTTTGCAGTTGAATGAAAAGACTATTTGCCCTAGTGTATATTCATGCTGCAATGGGAAGTGTCTTATTTTAAGCTGAGGCTCAAGTGTTCAAAAATGTTAATGCTGTTGCAACTGGTGCTGTGTTAACAAGTCATAAATGATGACAAATGGAAAAAAAAAAGGTAGTCTTATTCCATTTGACCATAAAACTCCTGTTTTCTTACAAACTAATAGAAACACATAGATTAAACAAACAACCAACCAAACAAAAGCCTGGTGATTGTTAGTAGTTTTTATTCTCTTGTATTTATTTTTTGTTTTAATTTCTATTCCCTGAAGTAGCAGGGTTTTACGGATTTTTTTTTTTAAGGGGCTAGATATAAAATGGGAGTACTGCAGACCCAAGAATACAAATCCCTCTGTAAAGCAGTGAGATGGGTCAGAGGAGCAATTTATAACAAATAATGGCAATATTGTAATTTAAACAGATATAAAGAAATAATAAATTTTAGGAGGAAAATGCTGAAAAGCATGGGTTATAGATAAATTCATCATAATCATTGCTATGCCAGTATATCAGATACATTAAATATCTACATAATAATGGGACACCATTGTGGTTAACTGAATAATAATATTGTCTATCTCTGTGACTAGGGTTGTCATCATGAAACAGAAATGCTGGAAGACATAGCTGCTGCTGAGAGTCTCTTTAAAACCTGAGAGATGTTATCACATGCAGTTTGCCATTACTGTAAAGTTGTATTTAATTGTCTTTGTAGGCAACAGGTTTTGGTGAATTCAGAGAAGACTTTCTGAGAGCTGTTCAGGGCCTCATGAAGCAGGCCAGAAGGTTCAGGTGAACACAGCTTGCACAAGTTCATTTCCAAACATTTTTTAAGCATTTGAACATAGTTTTTGATACAGTATTCAGACAATCCAGTGAACCTACTCAAAATGTGCTGTGAAACTGCAATGATCAAGGTAGTTTCTGATCTTCTGCTCACAAGGGAGAATTTTCTAAATTTAAAAAAGCTATAGTCTTTCCAGTGAGAGTAACTGAGAAGAATTATAGTCATAAATCTAGTTTCAATTGTAAATCATTAATTAAGACATTTTTATGCAATAATTTGATCTTTTCATTCACATTTATCATTAATTTCTAAAAGAAGAAAGAAAAGAAAGAAAGAAAATGCTTCTTGAGAGTTTGACACTATATCAGCAGGAAAAACCCCAACAAAATAACTAGAAGAGTTCCTTTAATTTCAAACATCAAATAGATGGTCAGCTAGTTTAAGCACCCTTCCACAGCAGTCCTCTTGCAGCTTATGCTCCCCAGGATCTCTCCATGTCTTGCCTGCTCTTCCATGGTACAGCACAAATGGTTCTGCACTTGCAGGGTGAATTACACCTGGCTGAAAAAACAACCCAAAACCAAAGATGTTATTTTTCAGGGGAAACATTTACCCTATCATTTCCGCTGTGGGTAAGCAAGCTTGTGAAACAACAAAGCTAGTGAAAAACCCAAGAACCCAGGGTCAGAGCAGGCCCTTCTGCACTTTTGAAAGAAAACTAACTTCTAACAGTGATCTAAGTAAGGCCAATTTATTTCAGGTGTCATGACAGGTCCTTTGCAAGGAACTTGTCCATGCTTATCTTGAAAAAGCACAACAGTGTTCTTCCTTATTTTCTGGTTGGCTTTAGGCTCCAGCCACCAAAGAAACACAAGTAATAGAGCTGACACCCTACGTTCACGAGAAGCAGACACCTTCTGTGTCAGAAACTGGAAATTTGGTTCCTGTCATTACAATGCAGTGAATAGCAGATGAATGTTGGTCAGAAACTCGGTTCTATTAACACTGAAGGGTTTTCAGGAAAAAGTTTAAAAGAAGGATTGGTTGTTTTGTTTGGTTTTGTCATTCTGCCTGGCCTAGAGGTCTGACACATTTTAATTGAGTCTTCCGCATTCAAACAGAGAAATCCAGACACATAAAAAAATCATTGTAAGTTATTAGCTTGATCAACAAGCACTACTCAAACAAAGCCTTGCCTAGTAGAAATGACCAGGAGAGCAGCCTTCTAATCTTTCATGCAGATTTCATTTTTGCTAGTTTTGTATATCAAAAAGGCATTGCTGACATTTTCAGCTTTTTATCACTTTGGTAAATTTCAAGCTCTACATTGACTTTGTTTAGTTGATTCAAGGTTTACAAGGAAGAATACATACAATTTATTTTTAGACCAGCTAGTATAATTGATAAAAGAGTGAGTTTTGAGGCCCTTGCTATCTGAAAGAGGTAGCAAACTTCAGTCAAAATATAGGCTGACAACATTTGTTCTGAGTTTAACTTAATTATGTGAGTTTGGGTTTTCTTAGTGCTTGACTAAGCTTTTGACAACTTGTGAAGTGGTATGTGAGTACTGCTGAGACTGAGAACAAGATGTTGTTTTATAAATATACTTGGCAGAGAAAAAGAGGAATTCATAGTGGAAATTAGCTTATAAAGACTCAGGAACCAGGATATGTGAAGTAAAATGGGTTTTGGCAAGCCCATTCAAGTAAATTTACCTAGCATATAAGCCTAAGGGAAGACTAAATTTTTCCATTCACCCATCATTCATCCTCCTGCTCCCATTTCAGCTTCCAAAACCCAATCTTCCCCCAGGGAAAACACTACTTACCGCGATTTAGCTGGGGAAAAAATGGCATCAGATCCTACACAAGTCCAAAAATGCAATATCACGACATCACTCTTAAGGTCTGACTCACCATAAGCCTAGCCAGCTCCTGGGTACAGCTATGCTTCTCTGTTAAAACAGAGGTTGATAAGGGAGGTAAGTAGGCTTCTGCTTGTGGCCCTAGGGCACAAACTGATCAAGAATGACTGCAAGATCTTGGAGGCAAGCTCCTTAGGGAAGTTCCCATGGTCACACAAAAAAATAAGGAGAGTCAATATGTTGTAGCAAGGTAAATTCATATGTGCCTCTATATATACATTCATACACACACACACACATATATATATATGTAAAAATCATAGTGAGAGCTTTAAAACACTGTAGCAAGTTTCCTAGAAAGGCAGAGAAACAGACCTGAGTAACCTGAACATAAACTTCATAATTATCCTTGATTACAGCGTACATGCCAGGGACCAGCAAGGTCAGACACTGCACCCTCAGACACTGCACCCTAAGGGAAAGGGATCCTGGAGATGAAATGTGCAGAAATCTAAACCAGAAATGCACAGATGAAGATGTCTTACCCCTTTAGCACAGATGAATTAGGAAACATACATTTGTCCTTTGAGATATCATGTGTCTGTCCTCATCCAATTTTAGTGTAATGATATGCTCCTTGCCACCCCAAGATCCCTGGAAAGAGGCTTGGGCACAGGAATTGCTTCCTTTAAGCTGTGTCCCTGATCTTAAATCACAGGCCCAAGGAGTGATATAAAATAGGAATAGTCCATGCAATAGTCCATGCAACAGCTTCACAGCTTCTTTTCAGTACTCCTGCCTCCCATTTGCAATATCTTTGTTTGGGTGTTGTTTTTTAATTTAAGTGCGTATTCTTGGGCAGAAACAGATGTCTTATGTCTTCTGATCTTTACTTTTTTTTTTTTAATGCGTTTTACTTTTTTTTCTCTTCAGTATTGATGCCAATTTGAGATTGTTTGGTGCTTAAGTTGCTTAATCTGTAACAGAAGAAAATTTTCAGGATATCTTCTGCTTTGTGATTTCTACAACCCTTCCTTTTCGGCACAAAATTTTTATGGAGAAGAACTTTTTTGAACAATCCTTATTTTGAGATATTTTTACTGCCTTTTCATGAATTGTCAAGATGAAAGCAACTATTAGAAAGTTCTAAAACCTGAAACAATATATATAAAAGGAGATAATCCCAATAAACTTAACATTTCTAAACATATTAATTTTCTCTTTTCTCCTTAAATGCAGAGAGTATATTATGAAATGTGTGAAAAGGATCCATTCTGTGGTGGATTCTATGTGAATCATTATAAAAGTTTTGAAATTCTGTCTATTTTAGCAACTTGCTTAAGAAATCTTGAGTCTCTCTGCACAGTTAACTATACATATTTAACTCGTCTGACCTTTTATCTAAATAATAGATTACCATATTTTTACTATATTAGATTGTGTTTTAATGATAAATAGACATACTGCAAAATATACAAATCTGAAACACCACTAGAAACACAGGAATAAAGAGATATTATCTACGTCAATTCTTTACTGCCTTCTTCCCTTTACACACCTCTGATAATGATGCCATGACGATTTTATGCCTTTTCTTTTATACCTTCTTATATACTTTTTTATAGCTTTTTGTATTCTTAGTGTTTTTTAGCCGACATTCTTAGACTTATTTTGTTGAGTTACGAGACTAAACATCTTAGAAGCCCCAGACACCAAGGTCCTCTCCAGAACACATTTTGTAAACTGAGAGAGAGCTATCCAGGGGGAAGGTTCCTCAGGGAGAAAGGCTCACTCGAGCCTCTCACTGGGGACTCTTTGATAGATATGCTAATTAGTAACACCTACAATGTTATACCCAGTCTGTTGTGGGTGGGCATTGTGGTGTGCATTTTGAGGCATTCCAGCTGGACGTGGTGCACCTAAGGGTCCTTAAAATAAGTACTGAGGTAAAACCCCTTTTCCCCTTCTAACCGTGTTTGATTCTTGATTTTAAGACCAGTAAAAGGCATCAATAAGATTAAACTTTTCATAATGCTTCAAATAAACAATGGTTCCTGAAAATAAAACTTATCCTGGTGATCAGAAAACTGATGACACAGAAAATGTGCATGGATCGAGTGGTGGACATTTTCTATTTGGATTTCTCCAAGGTTTTTGGTAGGGTTTCTCACAGCCCCCTCCTAGAGAAATTACTGTGTGACAATCTAGACAAAATGTCTGTGCAGTGGGTGAGGACCTGGCTGCCTGGCCACTCCCAGAGAGTGGTGGTAACCAGCACCTTTGGAACTGGCAACTTCTCGCAGGTGAGATCCCTCCACCCACCGGATGGGTGTCGGGCTTAACGCTGTGTGATATCTTCATATGAAAGTTGGGCTCAAGTGTATCCTGATACGGTTCACCAATGATTACAAACTGAGTGGGGAAATAAACACTTCAGAACTCTTCAGCAAGGCCTGGATAGGCTGGAGGAGCAACAAGTAAAAGCATTGCACATGGCAACATACAATCCAGGAATACAGCACTGGGATCTACCCATTTGCATAGGAGCTCTGTGGAAAGGCACCTGCAGGTCCTGGCAGACAATAAGCTCAAGGTGAGTGAACAGTGCTGCTGCAGCAAAGAAGCAAGTGGGATTCTAGCTTGCATCAACAAGGGCATCACCAGCAGAGATAAAGAAATCATTATCCCACTCTATTTAGTGCTTGCCAGGCCACATCTGCAATACTGTGTTCAGTTTTAGTCCCCGCTATGCAATAAATGTTCTGGACAGGCTGGTGAGGGTCCAAAGAAGGGCAGCAAAGATGATTAAAGGACTGAGAAGCCTGTCAAGGAAAGCCTGAAGGAAATGGATTTGTTCAGCACTAAGAAGGCTTGGGGAAGACTTTCTAACTATGAACCAGCATCTAAAGGGTGACTGTAAAGATGGAGGCTCCCTCTTTCCAAGGAGTCATGTGGAAAAGATGAGGGGTAATACATACAAATTAGTCCTGAGGAGATCCTGATTAGACACAAGAGGAAAATTCTTTACAATGGGAACAATCAGCCATTGGAATTATCTTGCCAGAGACTACTCTGGGACATTCTGTTAGATTCCCCAGCAATGGACAGTTTTCAGATTCTGTGGGGCCTGCAGGTTGTTGGACCTTCTTATCTAGGCCATGCTTTTGCCATGAAATATTGGACCAGGCGATCTCTTTCCAACCTGGTATTCCATGACTCCATGATTCTATGATTGAAAAGCACTACCTCTCTTACAAGAAATACTTTCACCCTGGGAGATCATGATAAAATCACTGGGACCTATTTCTCCTTTCTCTCCTGGGACACAAACTCCTATTTTTAAAATAAAATAAAAGCAATTCTCCAGGTTTTCCATTCTTTCTTCACTTGTCCCACATGCTGCATTGAAATTTTAATGAAGCTGGAAGTAGTTCTGCAATTACATTATTTGTAGAGAAATAATTATACCTTGCCTCATTTTTGGCTTGCAACTCACTTCCTAGCATGTTAGAAAACACTATTTGTACAGCAGTAGTTGTTTATTTGGACACATTTCCAGACCTCCGTATCTCAGATTTGCATCTTTCCCGGCCTCGTTGCTATTGTCACTATATATTTTGATTTATTTTTCTTTATGTGGCCAGTTTTCCTACTTTATTGTGTTGAATTTTATCTTAAAGACTTCTGACCATTTCATCAATTTATCAGGATCAATTTAAATTCACAAGTTGTCCTTCAAAGGGTTTGCAGCACTCAACAGTTTACTGTTGAGTGTCAAAGCTGATAAGTCACCTAGGTTGTTAATGAAACCATTAAAAACACAGAACATAAGACAGATCTCTGCAGGGCCACCCACATCAAGCATCTTCCTTGTTTCTTGACAGCAAACTGTTGATAGCTGCTGTTTAAGCTTGATAATTTCAACCTGATGTGAATCTGCCTGTTGGTAGTTTAATCCATTCCATATGACACTGAAAACTAGAGAAACACAGAACTCCATTAAAAGGTATTTATAAATTGCAAATAGATGAGTTGCCTGTCCTATAGAAGTTAATTTCTATTGTGTACGAAATGCTGTCTGGAAAGAAAAAGACTCTGAGCAATCTATGAGAACACAAATTCTGTCATAACGTGACATTTTCATCCATATTGTCTTCCATCTCTGTATTCTGTAAAGATAATTGCATAGCAATATGCTTACTTTTCACATTCCAGCCAGTCAGCCATCCTATTATCGTTCTCATCACTCATACAACCTTCAAAAAGTGTTAACAACTATCAGCCACCTCCTTCCATTTCCACACCTGAGGCAAATATAGTTTGAAGTCTTGTTCCATTATTAATTCAGTTTGCACGGAATATAGATCATTTTAAACTGAAATGGGAATAATCGTTACTGTTTTCTATTTACAATTTTATGCTTCCTGTCATTCTGAGCAAGTGAAATGCTGGACTTATAGAAAATAAATCAAATTACTTTGGTTTTCTTCTATATCAAACAAAAATAATCTTGAAAATCTTCTTTGTTGACTAGAATTTTTTATTTCCATCGAGCTGTGGTCTATTTGTCTTAATTTGACTTGAAAATTAATCCAACATATTTTTACAAACTCCAGAAAAATATTTTTCCCCTACTTATATCATCATAACACTTTCTTAAAAAGCAAGCAAACAAAATTTAGTACTTCATAAAGCTGAAATAATACCATCAACAAACACCCTACCATTTTGTTTGCTGCCTTAGACAAGTTTGGAGCTGGCTGTGGGTGGTCTTGAAGGTGATGACAGAGACCTTGAATTTAGTATGATGTTTCATGAGCAGAGCAATATATTGAACAGGTGACATATTTAATGGGTAGACACTCTTTCTTAGGTGGCACACTGCAGTATTCTGCAACTGCTGCGGTCATCAGGCTCTGGAACATGTTTCCCAAAAGAATTGTGGATGTCCCATCCCTGGAAGTCTTTGTGGCCAGGTTGGCACCTGATCTAGTGGAAGGTGTCCCTGTCCATGATAAGAGGGTTGGAACAAGATGGTCTTTAAGGTCCCTTCCAAGCCAAACCAAACCAAACCAAACCAAACCAAACCAAACCAAACCAAACCAAACCAAACCAAACCAAACCAAACCAAACCAAACCAAACATCTCCAATTCTATGATTCTATGATTCAGGGTACTGTGTGGCATTTGTGTTGCTCAGCCCAGAGATTATGCAATTGTGAATAACTAAAGGGAGTCCATGATGCATCAGAGAGGAAAAATGTTTTAACCTTACTAGAAATGAAATCACATTGATACCATTGCCTTGACAATTTGTTAGTATTTCTTTGAATATTTCTGCTGGAAGGGCCTCACGTTAATTCATGCTATTTTAGGAAACCTGAGGACAGTAAGAGCTGTATGGATACAATTACGGTCTAGGGGTGAGAAAGCTTTTCACAGAAAAAGCAAACGCTCCCTCAAAATGAAAATCATGGAAAATCAGTATTCTATGGGGAAAACAAACAACCAAAAAACACTGCCACCAAAGCAACTTTAACTGAATGATGGAGGCTTATTTTAACTTCCAGACTTTGGGGGTGGAGGTGGGTGGGTGGGAATTGGTGATCATTTTTAATATAGTCCTGTGTCATTAATATGATAATATTATCGTCTTAATGACAGTTTCACCAGTCATATCATAATATGTTTCTGAAAGAGAAAAGGCATATTTCAGTATGTGCTATTGCATTGCCAAATTTTATCTCACATTATTAGAACCAAAAATTTATAATAAAATTTGACATCTTCATTGAAGAAGTAATTTTCTATTTAAATTTTGCAAATTAATTTCATGATATATTAGGAGTTTGTTTGTCACACATGTTTAGTACAACTCATTAATCTGATAAGACATTCAGTAACTTGAAAGGAATGTGATATTGCGCTATATTGATGCGATACCTTATTAGGGATTTCATAATTTCTTAGGAATGCCTGTTTGATCTAATGTCATCTGGATTTTTTCAACTTTTTTTTTTTTTTGTTAGAAGACGAAAGATAAACTTCGTACTTTGTTTCTGTAGGGAGGAAATGTTTCAAGGGAAAAAAAGCAATTATAGAATATTTTAAAAACAGAATGATTCCAAACAATCTAAATATTTTTAGTTGTCTTTCCCCCAGAAAATACCCCCAAATTACTTTTTAAAATGTAAAATCTGAGGAGAAATTAAAATATTAAACCTGAGGTCTAGATGAAAATTTGAGAAGCTTTCCAGTGATGAGTTTTATGATCTTGTCATTTCAGGAAAGGTATGCAGGAAAGGGTTGACACCTTGAATATAAGCTCTCTTTCATTCTATTTTATTTTATTTTTCAATAGTGCTAACGTGATTGTGGTTATCTTAGAGATGCACAATGACATGAGCATCACTTCAAGTACTTACAATTTTATTGCTTGCCCCTTCAAGCTGCAATTTCTGCTATGACTGCCTGGAGCAGTATTGATTTAGATTTGTCTATGACAGTGTACGTGGTTGCCTCCACAGGGTGGATTTGTACTCATTAGTGCTTAACCAGAAAAACAACACAAATTAAGGCTTTACAGTTAAAAACTGTGTGATTCTTTGTGCTCCACTGATTTTGGTTGACTTCTTAATATCTATCTATACACATGAAATTGCCAAATCAGTGTTCAGCACAGTGAAAGAAATGGCTGCAAAGAGGGGCTCACTGTACCAGTGAGTATGCAGGAAAGATGAGTAAAATGTAAGATAGAAGAAATAACATTATAACTTTCCTCCAATGTGTAAACACCAGTACTTCAAGATGAAGATTTTAAATACCTGTCTTTAACAATTTGTATCAAACTGCTGCAGTTCCGAAGACTGTACTCATTCCCATGTTTTGCTCAATCCCAAATTAGTGAAAGGTAAAACAGTTCCTATGATGTTGTGATACCACCCAAAAAGCCTCGTCAAAATTCAGCAGCCTTTAATGGCCTCTACTGTCACACTTAAGTTAAAAGAAGAGAGAAGATGTAAATACCTAAAGCCACAAAAGTCTATCCTACCTAAATCCATATTACAGAGGTAATGACACTGACATTAATACAGCAAATGCTTTCTAAAGGCTCTTAGGGAAATTCTGAGATGACACTTCCTAGCTCCTGAAAACAGGCAAAATTTTGTAATTCTTTTAAATAGTGGGTTGCTATATTATTAACATCCTACGTTGACAGTGCATTTTTATTTCTGTGGAGGATTTATAAATTAGGAATTTCCGTTCATCTTAGCTGTTGAAAAACATTGCAAAACTTTAAAGAAATTTATTTTGGACTTTAAGTCAAAAGCAGAGTCCTATAAAACCCAGATAGTAGAGTGATCAAAGAACAACATAAAAAACTATTTATTTATAATATTTCCCAGTAATAAGGATTTTTAAATTATATAATATATGACAATTGAACATGCTTTAGAATTCCCTGCTGTGATTCTGGACTACTTTTTTATACAAGGTAACATAGTATTTGATATTAATGTGACATGAAATTATGTTAAAGTCATGTTTCAGCTTGTTTTCTTTTTTCCACCCCTTTTCTTCATAGCAAGTAGATATATAGATAAATAAAGTATCTACAAATCTTGCATGGATTACACAATCTTTTTCAAAATTATCCACCTATGTGGTGTTAGTGAACAACAAAGTTTTAATTTGTATCACGTTTCCTACAGTGCTATCAAAAGATTACTGCGTGCAAACAGATGCCTACTTCTCTGGAATCATCTTGGCTGTTATCTGATATTAAAGTCATGTCTGATATAACCCAATAATTCAGGCTTTGTCTATAGTGCTAAGAAGTGATAGGCAAGTCCTAAGAGGAATTTGTTCCATTCCAAAATGCCCATCCAACAGAAATGAGATGCATTCATCTCTGAAGATATACACCTCTTTCCATTAACTACAGAAACAGCATAGCTTACTACTTTAGACCAAACTTTTTGGCAGCTAAGGTTAGGTGAGAACAATCTCCTATCACTCCCTAGTTCCAAAATACCCAGAGCACTATGAAATGTTCTAGCTGCTGCCCCTCAGCTAATCAGTGCTGCAGAATCAGCAAACATCTGTATTAAATCACAGTGCATGATCAATCTCTCTTGTAACTTTGAATGTTCTGGATTTACCCTTATCATCAAAGGAAAGAGGGAGAGTGAAAATCTAGACCTGGAAGATGGAGAAGGAAAAGAAAGGAAGTAACAACAAACACATGAAGAACAAAAAATGCTGCAGAGCTAGATTCTGAAGGCACTCCTCAGGAATGGTATCTTTCACAGGTGGCTTCTGTGGCTCCATTTGCACTACTTTCTTGCTTTTATTTATGCTTTGTTCAAGATGACTTTCTGCTTCTCTTCATACATTGTGTGTTCATATTTGAAACACTAAATACCAGTACATATCTCTCTGTTTGCATTCCTCAGCACAGAATTTTTCTAGCTGACATCTTGGGAGCAGGATGGTTGAATCCAGAAAAAAGGAGAGATATTATGTTCTACAATTAATTTCATGTGGAAACATGAATAAACATAACTCCTTCATATAAATATAGCAGTTCTTACATTCAAAATGTGGTTTCTTGAGTAGCTCAATTTACCAAACCACCTGCTCTTGCCAAAAAAAGCATTCGTTCCTCTTACTTATTTTTTCCTCTCATTTTTTCCACCCCTACCGCTGTTCTAGAAGTATGCTCACAGTTTCGTGTGAGCCCTGATATGCATACTGTCTTCCAGATCACCAGCTCAGAGTAGGACAAAGCGGTTTTCTTCATTATGGTTCATTTCCTGCCAGGTTAATTAGTTGCATTAGTTCATGGCTGGTGTAGGAAATAGCTGGGGCACAAAGTTTACCCTGAAAATGTGCACCTGGGTGTGACAGTGGCTAGGGCTTCCCTCTTTCAGTGGAGATGGACACAGATTACCTCATCAAGCTGATTGGAAATACAACTGCAAGTTGTGGTTTTGTGGCCAGTTTAGTACAATCCAAGAGCAGGCTGCTGTATATTCATACCATCTCCCTTGTGTCAGTATTGATGGTTATGCAGCCTAAAACTATGCCGGCAAATAGAAAATGACTAGTTTTCTATATCAGTGTCTATATAGTTCTCCAGAGGGTATAAAACATGAGCAAGATGACCTAGTATTTATGACTTGTGCTTGTAAATGTGGCTTATTTGATTCACAAAGCTCCTAAAATTGGGGCAGAAATACTGGAAGCTTACTTGTAAGATCTCAGCAGTGTTTACAGGACATGTATCAGTGTGATGACAACATAAAAGGTCCCTGTGGCACTGTAAACTTTCAGTGATGCCACAATATTAGGACACTAGACAGCTTTGCTATTTACAGTTCTAGTTCAGCAGTGTACGTGATTGAAGACTGAAGAACATGGACGATCTTAACACTAGTGGAGTATGTAGCTGGGATTTACACATTTTCTGAAAAATGCAAAGTTGCAATTCCTCCCAATGTACCTTTCTTCTCAACAGTTTTATCTTCTTTAAAAATTTCTTTAAGTAAACCAAAACAAGAAAACATGTAAGTGAAATGCAATAGCAGTAACTCACCCTCTACTTATATAGATATTTTTCTGCTGATTTTCTTCAGCAAAAGATTGACTAATAAAACCTAATTTATATCTGTAGGTATCTGAAATTTAACAGCTTGTGCTGCATGAAGATCATGTGTAACAATGTGCAGTGTATAACAACTTGAAATCATGGATGACTTTCACCTTATTTCTGGGTGTGCCAGGAGACTCTAGTAAAGCATGAGATTTTATTGCTTTGCTGACACAGAAATGAAACACCAATTTAGTCATAATATCATGTTGGGATTTGTCTGACTCAACTATTATTAGACAGCAGGTCTATGGCTTCATCTCAGCTCCCTCCCATTTCTAAAGATGCTAAAGACAAGTGGGATGAATCATCCTCTGTTGAGTCTCTACTTAACTAAATAAGTTAGACTAGCTTTGAGATCATGCCTTACTTATCTAGCAAAAGCAGAAGAAGAATAATCTGTTGTCTGCAACAAACTCTCTTCAAGTGTGTGACTTACTTATTAGTCAGTAATTTTATGTATACCAGGTAAGTTTTTGGGATGTGCTGGGAAATGTTAATTCTCACTTCATCTGGACAGATGGTAACATTTCCTATTGATTTAAGCCAGCAGAAATGTCTCCTACACCAGGTGAAATGTTCACTTTTCAGGTACAGGAAAAGGAGGGAATGTAGAAGCAGACTGATGCCAGGGTATCTCGCCATTATCTCTCATTAACAACATTTCTCCAGGTTTTGCTATGCTGGACGGTGTACAATGCAGGACATGCAAAGTTTCTGCTTGCACTTTGCCCTAGATATAAATAAAACTTGGATGCACTAGAGAACGAAATGTTTCATACTTGGTGGTATTTAATATGTCACAACTATCTACTGAGCGTGTCGAAATGTCACTTCCAGCTGATAGCTCAGTAATATGTGAAAGGTTCTCAAAGGTTAAAACTTAAGACTGCAGTTACCTCTGGCTTTTTCAGGAGAGGGATTTGTTCTTAAACTTCTGAAAACCTGAAAAGTGAGATATCTGTTTTGCAAATGTACTCAACTTTTAGATCAGTGGGGCATTGTAGTAGCTCCTTAATGGGATTTGTGGAATGCTGCATCTGCAGTTTATGAGCAGAGGCTTATAAAAGGTGGGTAATAATGAGTGGTTTCAATTACATATATTAAAAAATCAATGTCAACACTTTTAAAAGAAAATAAAACATTGCTCAACTCATGCGTGTAGTATCCAGGCTGAGTACGATTGCTTCATACTGAAACACCTGTGGGGCGATTCTTTTTTACGAGCAAAATGAAGTGCATAAAGAAGATCATAGTTAATCTCTTGTCTATTTGAAACAGTGATTATATAAAGTATCAGCAATTCCTCTGCATTCAAATAATTCATTTTGGACTTACTCCACCTTATTCTTTTAACATAAAGGAAGAGAAATTACCCAATACTCTGCATTAACACCTGGGAAAATGTAAAGGCCAATTGACTCCACAGTGCTTTCTTAAGGCCAATACTTTAAATACACTATCAGGATTTCTGCTCCAGAGGTGACTTTTCTAACTCACTGATATCAGAGCTGAAGTTCTAAGAAGCACGTTGTCATCAACAGCCAGCATACCTTATCACACTCGTAAGTCAGAGGGGAATATCCATTGCAGTGTGTGCCTACAGCACTGTCACCCTCTGGGTAATCTCAGCTTCTCTGTAGATGGTTGTGCCACAAATCACTCAGGAACGGCAGCTTTTTTGTGAGCAGGGATGTACATATCTCCAGACACAGCAGCATCCCCTCAGTCTTCCACCTGCAGCCAGGAGACTGGGAGGATGGATTGGCTACTGAGTCTTCAGTCAGCAACCACATCTAAATTATAAAGACTGGAGGAAACAGACCCTGCATGAGCTCCCATATGCTGAAGTGGGATCTTTTTCCCTTGCTGGAAAATGTAAATGCAAATGATGTGTTTAAAAAGTCAGGAAACAGATTCAAAAAAGCAAAGAATAATGACATTTTTCCCTCTGCCTGTGCACAAGCACAGCCATTTTTTTACATTTTTCCTATTTTTAAGGCATCATCAAGACTCTATTCAATGTACAAAGCCCAAAGATTAATGAAATGTATCTCTAAATTATATTTTTTATTACAAAATATGCACAACAGGCAGATTAAAATTCCATCTCTAAAAAACAGCTTGCTAATATTGAAAGCTTTTGTTTAGTTTACTTTTTTGCCCACTGCAATAAACAGACAGAATTAACCACAAAATATCTAATTTCTTTTGAAGATTATATAATTATTACATAAAAAAATAAAAATAATATGCAATAAGTTTGGAAGCTATTTTTTTTGTTTACTTAATACTACATACCTTCTTTCCTACCCAGCAATTAATATACAAAAAATGTAGTTGTCTTATTGTAATACTAGATTATTCCTTTACCAGAAGAAACTCTTTAACTGAAATAATGACATTAAGGATGTCTGCATTCTCAAGAGGAGGAGTGGGGAGAAGGATAAATAAAAATTTTAAAAAATTCTTTTAATACCTGTGAGCTGTTTAACTTAATGGAATCAGTCTGGTGATTCTGTATGAATGAAGTAAAGTTTCACTGACTGACGGATTGCCTGTACATTACTTTTCATTGTCTTTTTCACTTTCTGTTATAATGATGAAGAACTGTGAATTATCAGAATTTTGAATCTCAAATAAAAAAATCTAACTTCTGCTCTAGGTGGGATATGGTAGTTGCAGGAAAAATCAAGAGAAACAATTTTCTGGTGTTAGAGAGCACTTTTGAAATTTCTTGAGAAGTCATCATGTTTTCTTTCTTTGTTTACCTGTAGAAAAATATTCCAAAATCTATATTATTGCACTGAATTTCATTCAGTTTTAAAAAATAAGGTCATTCTATCTTTATAACAGATAATTAATGTTATAAAAAAGATATAGTGGAGTCTTTAGGTGTATGTTCTTCAACTTGAAAAAAATTAAGAATATTTAGAAATTCCCAAGAAGAGGATTTTGTTAAATTGAAATTATGAAACTATGAGAATTTATTTAGGGAGGACTTTCCTGCTATTTCTTGATACTTCTCTGCTCACAGGTCTGCAGATTTATATATAGATCAGTAGCTTCTATGTTGTACTGCACATCTGTATCCCATGGATAATCCAGTATAAACACCAAACTCTAGTCAAACTCCCTTCCAATGCCCAGGCTGACTTCCCCACATGGGTCATATTTTCTACTTTTTTTTTCCCCTGAAACTTAGCTGCATTTGACTGTACTGTGCATTTAAGCCCAACTTTACCAGACTACACTGTATCAGTACATGATCCTTTATACCATTCATCATCCCTCTGAAAACTTCATCATATTCCTCCTTTCTGATAACTGATAAAACTGTCAAGCAGTCTCAGGTCAGAAACCAGTTCCTGAAGGATTTCCCTGGAACACGGTTCCTCATGCCAATTTCATATTTTGCAGTTAGATTTGGAAGCCTGTCAGTTTTGCAGATTTCAGACCATTTTATGTGTCATGTGAATTTTGTGTCATTCTTCTACGAGACTTGTCATGTTACTTATTCATGTGGAAATATTGTAATTTTTAGTGCACCTCCCTAGAGCTTAAATGAAACTTAAGTTCTACGTTTTCAGAATTTTCACAGCTTCCTTTTACAACTTCTGCATTAGAATTAGAGAGAAGACTGAACTAAAATTTTATCTCATGAAGGAGAAGTGATTTCAAGCCCAAGTACTAATGATATCACGTTACATTTAAAAGGTTAGAGATGTAGCTAAGAGTAAATGCTGTACAGTGTACTGTGAAAACAGTATTTTACTATGAGCTTTTATTGAATTGTCACTTATCCATTTTAAATTAAAAAAAAAAAAAAGAAAAAAAGGTTAGTGCTTTTCTGTCTCCTCTTTCCCAAGCTTCACAATCAAGCAAGCACAACCTGTGGATGGAAGGAACATACTCGTTTTGCTTGTTTTAGGTTTTCCCCAGACTCAGTCCAGGATATAAAGGAAAGCTGCCTTTACTTGCTTTCTATGAGCATTGATGATACAGGAGCCCTGGGATGATTCTTTGACTCACATCAAAAAACAGTCATTTCTTTACCTTAAATAATTACTTTGGTTATTTTGGGACACCACTTCTCAGAGAACAGAGAGTTGTCAGTGTGCTCCCTTGTGTCAGGAAGACTGCAAAGAACATTGTTCAGATTGTAAAAGCCTGATTTTTATATTGACCCTGATGAATCTTTAACATTTCAGAAGTTTATTTTCTCCTATTAAAATTACCAGAGAAAAACAGAGAAAAAAACCCATGATTTACTGGGACAGTTCATTTAGAAGATCATTAATAAGACAAAACCTTGTAGCTCTCAGTTTTCATCTAATCCCTTTTTTGATGGATTCATAACTCACCAAGCTAGAAGAATCATTGTATTTCCTCAGAACCTCCTATATGAGACAAACTGCAGAATTTCAACTAGTGTTTTCTAAATCAAACACCTATTACCTACTAGAATTAAAGAATAGTGAAAAAAGAAAATTTTGTTGCTGTGCTGTGACTACTGAGGTATGTGTATGAAATCATCTGTCTGTAGAATAATACCAAATAATCCAAAATTTGTGCAAAATTTCCCCTCTTCTCTCCACCTTCAGCCACCATTGCTAACTAGAATGGGTAGTATTAGCTACAGTGCCAGGAGCACACGGCAGATAAACTAATGTTACAATATTGCAGGTGATTCTCTCTGTTTTAAGTTGAATTATGATGGAATCTGTTGGTTATGTTACATTTCTTTCCTTATGTTTTGCTGGTTTTATCACTTAGATGAATCAGAAGTTGACTGGTAGTCTTCAATACTAAATTTTTCAGCATGCCTGAGTCAGAATGCCTTTCATTTAGGAAACGCAAGTTTCTTTAGAGTGAAAGCCTTCAGGGGAAGACTTAGACTTATCAGACATAGGAAGATAGTGGTCCCAACATGACCTTAACGGAGGGATTATCTTTAGCTATGCCAAAATATGCTCACTTGTTTTTCCAAAATGAAATTGTGAAATTTAATTCTTCTGAAAAAAAAAAAAAAAAATCAGATTTTTTCCCCAGTTCAATGATATTTTTTCATGGAAGGAATCAGGTCTGCAGTTTTCCAATAAACTTAGATAAAATGAAATTATTCCATATATCTTATTGTTCATGGACAAAGGTTAGTTTAGTTTTATTTTACTGTATGCACTTTGTGGAACATCTGAAATTAAGCAATATGTCAGCTCAGGGAAAATAAAGAATAATTCCAAACACAAAAAAATTGTTACTTGTTCTTTGTTACCCATCAAGTGAATAGAATAGAATAATGTTTCAAATGTGTGTGGAAAAAAATATTTCCTCTTCTGTGGATAAGATGTATTATCTCATTTGGGTTTTGATATTGCCAGTATAGGCTATAAACTTACATACTGTTTGTATATTTGTTTTAATTTAAAAACCAATTTCACATACAATTTAGCATTGAGCTATAACATAATTACATTTTGTTCTTACATCTACAAAATGCATGTCCACATATTGACTGTTATTTATCGGTATGGAGCAGTAGATGAAGTTTTTGCTTCTAGTCTTTAATTTAAGGCTGTGGAAAAAATCTTCCTGCTTTCTATGTAACCTGAAAAGGGGATAAAACACTCATTACTTTTAATTGGTGCTGTTAAATTGGAAAAGTACCTAATTCTAAATTGGCCCATGAGCAGCCTGATTTCTGTAAAGAGATGAACAAGGATTGCAGTGGTTAAGCCATAGGCAATGCCTTTTTTGAATCAAGAGAATTTCAATAGTATTTTCAAATGTATGTAAAATCAGTAAACAATAGATTCACTTTAAAGATAAATGCTATGGGCCCATAAAAGCCTCTTTTTTTTTTAGTTTGTTGAGGAGTTAGCAATGTCCTGCAGTTCTTATCAACTGAAAATTTATTTCCCAAAATAATTTTTCAGTTCTGCTGCAGGAGCCAGAGGAGGAGTAGCTCAACTGAAGACTGTTCTTCCTGGTATTTCAGAAGGCCCCAAGGAGGAGCAAGTTTCAGAAATTTTACTCTGTCTAATAAAGTTGTTTGGTCACCTGAGAAAATATTATAGTACCAAATGTATTTATATTTTATGTATTGATTGATTAATTAACTATTAATTGACTTATATTTAGGTATTACAACAGCCCTACTTGCAGAATTGAGAAGGCCTATTCCACGATTATTTTTATTTTTTACTTGCCACCATTTCTATTTAAACTGTAACTTAACCTCACTTTTCAAATGGTCTGGAAGCTCAAAGCAGCCCTTGATGATATGATCTAAATGGAGATCAAAGTAAGGGATAGAGTCATCGAGGAAAAACATGCAAAAAGGTGTTTCAGAGGTGGTTTAATGAAAATAGTTTTAAATGAAAACTGCAAAATCTTGTCCTTTCTAAAACCCAGATTGTTTTAATTCAGGAGCCTAAGGGGATATTTTTTTAGAACCTCACATGGACCCAGATACCCAGCCCCCAGAGAGATTCAGTTAAGTTAGACATCTACTACAAGTTATGCCTTCCACATTTACCTTTTTGTGTGGATTTAAAGGGTTTGAGAGAGCCTTACATCTAAGGGCTTCAGTTTGAACACAGTCTAAACATTCATCTGTATGTAGATAGAGATAATGTATAGGTTTATTCAGCTGGAAAGTGCAAAAATGCAGTAAAAACCATTTATCTTGGTTGCATGGGGAAAAAGAGCGACACACACTGCACAGACATATCTGGTACTAAGAAAACCAAAACATTCTCTTTGTAAGTTTTTTGTACCTTATATAAAATGAGAAAAAAAAATCTACATGCTTTTTCCTTTCTCTGTCAGTTTTATGATATCCTGCTTCTTGTTTTTGATACAGTTAATACAACAGTTACTTGGACAAGTACTTTGTGATGTAATATTGTAAATGTTTATAACTGTTTAGAAAAAAAAAGTTCTATAAATTTCTGCCCTAAAGGCTATAAGGTCTGCAAAAGAAATTTAATAATTTTTAAGGCAATGTTATCCAGACAAGAGTTTATTTATCAAGTTTTTCTTGATTATGGTACTTTCAGAAAGGGCAATAAATCCCTGGAGGCTCTTGAAACACATGGGAGGTGATAGGTTTTCCTGTTTTGCTGTAGTTTCCCCAATGTGGTCTGCAGTTAATAATCAGGAAGCAAAGTTACATAGATCAGTTTCTTATAATGCCAATGTGTTTTCTGCTTTTCAGAAAAAAACAGTAAAGCTGCCTGAATAACTTGAATGTCTCTTTCATTAAAAAATTCAAAATGTCACCTTTTTTTTATTTTGTGAATTCTATATTTGAATGTTTTTTCTATTTATTTATTAATGTCTTCATAATTTACTTTGCTAGGGTTTTGTTTCAAACCCTTGACTTTACAACCTTTCTCTAGTATTAATTAATGCATCAGGAAGGTTATTTTGTAATTTTGTCAGCTTTTTCTCAATGAAAAGTTATGCTGAAAAAAAACCCAATTAAAAAAATAAAATTTAATAACTCATTTGTGATAAAAAACCATTTACTGTCATCCAGCAGTTTTAAATGAAGATTTTCAGTTGTACTGACTGCTGAGTTGTTTTCATTTTAGTAGAACAAGAAAATGCATTAGTAAAGTAGTGCTAAGAGAGAGTTTTTCAAAGACTTCAGCTTTATCTTCATTTTTACCTATACAGCTCCAATTTCTACATACTGCTTTTGTATAAACAATCTCCATGTGAGACAGCAATTTCAGCTGCTGCTTCTGACAGTTCTATGAGTAAGTGGTATGAGCCACAGAGCAGTTTCACTCAGTTGCCACTTCTGCATATTGCTTTTCTTGTTTCAGGAAGGAATCAACACTCAATGTACCCAGTGCCTGGCACGGAACACCTGCTCCAAAGAGGTTGTAATGAGGATACCAACTCTACCTACTTGTTTGAGCACAAGTAGAGAGTTCCATTTCTCTCGTAGAGGAAGCTGTTCCAGTCTGTCCAGCACTTTGTGCATGTTTGCAACAGGTGAGCATTCTCTGTACCAGCAGAATTTGTATGGAGCACTACCATCAGTTTTTGAACTGTGCTATTTTTGTCATTCAAGTTCCTACAGAGAAGTTGTGTAAAAATAAGGCTACTGTCTTCAATGAGGATGCCAAATAATTTGGAAGGTTTTTGGAATATTGTGATGAGATGAAAAGTTTTAATATGCTACTAAGTAGTACTACATGATATATCTATCAAAAGATATCAGCCCACTTCAACTGTTAACACCATTTGAAACTTCAGATTTGTTTGTTTGGGTGCTTTTCTCTGTGCAGAAGGCAAATTTCTCTTCAAATTCTTCTTTATTTGTGTAACCAGTAAAAATGATTGTGTGCCTGCTTTTATTCCTCCTTCACAGAGAAGGCAGCAAAAGTGAAAAGTACATGCCGAGACACATTTTTATTTCATATTCACATATGAAATTCTAGTAAGTCACACAGCTTGCATATGTATAACCAAGAGATCCTTTTGTGATTCCTGCCCTCTGCCTATAATGGGTGCAGAGGGACCTATATGAGTAAATTTTATGCTTGGCTTCTTTTAAAAGTGCGTATAAAAAGTAGCAGTAAATTGAAGCCCACAGGGTACTTTCCACATTGTACTGTAAGGATGTTTCATTGCATACTACTCATGAAAATTGAACTTGATATGAGCTATAATTATGACGAAGGTAAGTGAGAGTGTGATTCTCACTTTGAGTACTCTTCCCCTTTGTCCTTTTCCTGTGCTTTCAGTCACCTTTAATATCTAGGGAGATGTTTCATGCCAAAGGTTTTTGCATATTGTAGAAACTCATTAATTAGTTAATAATATATGAATTTTGCCCTACATTAAGAGTGCAATCACCTGATGGGAAATCAGAAATATTGAGGATGCTAAAGGTTTGAGACCTTCATCCTAATGATGTTCAGTGACACTGGTATTTTCATATATTTAATCAGACTCATACGACAGTTTATAAACTACCCCGATGTTCTAGAATTCATCAATTTCCTAATCATTTATGTACAAGTTGTTGCTTTGGTTAGTGAGAACCACATGAAAATAACACCATCAGTTTTATTTCTATTTCAACATAAACATCTTTTCAATCCTAGCTCAGTCAGATTTAATAATTTTATTCCTCAAACAAGGAGGAAAGAGTTTGGACATTATACTTTTCAGCTGCTTTTTGAAAATACAATATTCTGGCAGTACTTGAAGACTCTTAATTTGGGAAGTCTAGGCAGACAGTTTCAAAAACTGGAACATAGTCATTTCAAATGTCTACTGGGATAATAAGCAATAATACTGAGTAATAAAATCACAGATAATTTCATATTTTTACACACCTTCAGATAGTGCTTTGTACCCTCCTGTGATCAAGTTGAGTATGTACAAGATATGATGCGGTATGGGACCAGTGTTTTCCATTGCTGGTTCCTACTGTGTGGAACTTAGGAGAAGATTGCTAACATCTCAATATAAGAATAAAAATTGTTGTCTAAGTCTGTAGACTTTGGTTGGTTGGTTTTGTTTATTTTAAAAAGTAAGTAAATTTATACCTGTGTCCTAGGTTACAAAGTAAGATGCAACCAAAAGCATGCATTCTTGTATCATCTTCACAAGCTCAAGCTGTTAAAGCAGGTGAGGCAGTGCTCATTATCTCCTACCATGACATATCCCTGATAACTCCCTCCAGGGGCTATCTCTGTTTAATAGGCAATCAAGGACCCACCACATGACTCAGAATTACATCAACCCATTGTGAGATGCTCCGCCCAGGGGGAGGAGCCAATAATTCCCACGTGGATATAATTTGGAGTTTGGAACAGCATGAGTGGGATTCCCAGAGGATGAGAGCTATGTCACTGGACCTTCAGGTGAAGATCAGATCCTTTTTTTTACAGGATCACTGCTTCAACAGGACCACTTCATCGGGACTGCTACCAACACCCTGACTAACAGGGTGTCAGGTTGTATGCCGATTCTGTCAGTGTTCTTGTACTATTGCATTTATTTTAATTTCCCTATTAAATTATTATTCTGACTTGTGATCTCCCACTGGTTTGTTTTCAAACTAGTACAACCTGTTATGACTGTGAAAAAAGCCTGAAACTATAACTGAGGCAACAATGCGCCCTCCTATATTTCTGAGTGAAACAATAACTCAGGTGAGATAAATATATTCACTTCAAAACCCACAATGCTTCAGACAGCAATCCAGGTTCAAACAGAGACACTTTTAATAAAGTAGAAAATTAAGAGTCAATATTAAGAAATACCACTCATTTAGCTCTTAACCTTTTAATTTTGAGTCTTTAATATTATTATATGTAATTTTTATAATTATTTTCATGATACTATGTAGCTGAATATATCTGAAACTCATTGTGTTTAGATATAGGTTTAAAAAAAACAATTTTTTTTCCAGCATTTGTAGTGTCTCAACACAATTCTAGGTTCTTAGCCTTAAAAAAAAGTAACTAGGCTCCCAAGCACACCCTTTATTTTTTTCATTTCAGCAATGGAGAGAGGTCAGAAGACACATAACTCCTTAAGAGACAATGTTATTGTACCTAACACAGGTATGTCTTCTCTCCATAAGTATTGGGAAATCAAGCAGCACCAGAAGCAAGGCTATGTGTCTAATCTCAACCAAGAGAACAAATAGAAGTTATTAAATACCTCTACCCATTAGTTAAAAACAAGTTCACATCACAGAAGAGATGGTGAAGATGATGTTTATGGGCTTACAGAAATTTCAAGCTAGAACAGGACTGTATAAAAGCACTCGAGGTGTATAAGCAATAGATTGCTTTTCAGGACTTAGTCTCCAGTTATTTAACTGGAATGTTTTAGACTGAGTAGAGTTGTTTATGCACACCCACAACTCTTGATTTAACTGTTTTCTACTATGTGATAGAGCAGAGTCTTGCATATAACACCAGACATAAATTGAAGCAGGTTTCACTTGTGATGATCTGCATCTGGGAAGAAATAGTCCATAGCAGCTTCTATAGCTGTGCCATGGCACAGAAGCTATCTCCTACTTCATGAATTCATCAGGTTCTCCCCTACACAGTGTTTGCTATGTGGTGACAGAGAAAGAGGCTTTCATAATATAGTGAAAAAAATGTGTGAAATATAGCCCTAACTGGAAAACAATATCAAACAAGAATAAGCTGCATGAATCTAATTTAATAGGAGACCTGAAAGGGTTTTGTATTAGGATGATGAAACACACAAGTGCATTAGAATAAGATTGAGGGCATTAAAACAGTAGAAACTGTACACAAATCTTGGCTGAGAAGGAGCAATAAGCACAGGGATGGGAATGAGAAACTGGGACAGAAGATTGTAACTGGATTTCAGTCATTTGATGTCAGTTTCACTTTATAGTTTGGTAAGTAAATAATCACATGTGCATCAGTGGTCCTGAGTATCCTACAGCTAGCCAGTGTATTCATGATCTTGGTAGAATTTAACACCTGACTTTAATCCAATCTATCTATCCATCTCTATAACTTCCATCATCAACTTATCTGAATGTTAATGGTTAAATTTCCATATGACAGTCTCCAAAAGAGGTTGCATAACAGACCAAATGTAATTTAACACATTAGATACAGCCATACTTACCAAGATACTCCCACTGTTTCCACTCTTTCTCTATGAAGGTGAGGTGCTGGGCAAATATTGCATGCTTCCCCATGCAGAGATCAGCTTCTGCTCTACTTCTTTGTCCATATAATTACTTGGAACTGATAGGAGATCTTCAGCTTCCATTAAATCAACAAAAGCACGGGACTGTTTAAAATTCACAGAGGCCCAGAACCTCAAATATTTTGAGCTGCCTTCTGGATACAGTCTGTGCATTTCTTCACCATAAGTGAAGAACTGATGCTTGCATGACCTGACACAAGATGCTTCATTCTATTTGTCATTCTCTTGCTTTCCCTCACACAGAGCGAAAAATTCACCATTACTGCAATTTCTTAAAGCTTGTAGAGATAACCTGGTCTTCAAGAGAGACAGTGTTCCTCAGGGGAACATAAACTACAAACTGATGAAAGAAAAGCAACAGCAGAAGTAATTTGTGTTTATTCAGCACTTGGCATTAGTGTCATTTTCATGGAGGACATAGACTCAGCTTAACACTAGTTTCTTTCTTCAAAGAAAGGCATCTGCAACCACAGCTACAGCTTCAAAAGTCTACCACCATCTAGAAAAGCCCAAGTTCGAAAAAGCTTAGTTCCGGACTTTTGATTTAGCTCAATGAATCAAGAAATTTCTAACCAGATTTGATACACCCTTCATAGTCTGTGTTCCTATTTACTGTAACTTTCATAAAAAGAAGAAATAAGAGGAGTCCATTAGAATATATATATAAGGAAAAGAAAAATATAGATTTTTTTTTTCAAAATATGCATAATGAAATTTTGGGGCTTAATGTCTTTGCTTGTTGGGAAGGTAAAGTATATCTATAGTTGGGCAGGTTCATGACATTCTCTAGTAGCCTCTAGACATGATAATCCTGAGGTATTTCTTAGCCAGGAAAGTCTGGATGCAAAATGGACACTGGGTTAGGTAATTCTTTTGTCTAATTTAGTACAAAGGATGTCATACATTTTTATATATACATACACATACATGGATAAAGTATATTAGCTTTTGAAATTTAGCTATTAATTCTAGTTTTCAGTAAAATTTAGGCAGACATAGTTACATAATATGTGAATTAAACAAGCATATCATGTAGAAATACAACATAAACACCCAACAACCTTTTCCATCTACTATCAAAATTCAACTACAAAAAGAAAACCAAAAGAAAGAAAAGTAATCAAACATCACAGAATTATTTGAGCTGCTTGAAGCTGTCTGGGAGAAACAGAAGTGAAATGCTAAACAAAAAAAAAATTCTGGAAAAGCTAAGCAATTTTTAAATAGGAGCAAAACAATGGTTCTGTTTCTCAGGAGAAGCCAGAAGAATTCTGATTATAAATGCTGGACTGAATGTTTCTTCAGTTGAGTGCAGCTATGTGGCTAGTACTAATAACTCATTTGCTATACACAGGACATGTTTCTAAAACCCATAGTAGAAGTAAAAATGAATTTTGATAAAGAAAAGTGTTGTCTTTTTCAGGGTTAGTCTAATAAAAAGACTGAAGAACATAGATAAATATGTAAATAGTTAACATGAAGGAAGGCAAAATAGCACAAAACAAACAAAGGCTTTATTTCACCAGACATTTAAATTAATCCCCTCCTGATCAAGTAGGCACATGGAAGATTAGTTACTCTGTGATTACTTTGTCTTAGTGATGTACAATACATGACCCTGGAAATTGTAATTGTGAAGGATGCCAAAGCTTGGTGTGTTGGCACTTCAGCAAACTGACCCATGAGCTGTACACAGCTTTTTGGAATGGATAAAAATTGCAACAACTATATTTCCCAAACAGAAGCTCTTTCAATATAAGATATGCAGGAAACAAAATATTTGAGAAATTATTTAATTTGCTTCATATGATGACATAGAATACCACAGAAAAATCGTTAGAGAACAGAATTTTAATATTACATTATCTTTCTTCTTAGATTTATTATAGTAAACTTTTTCAGAGTCTTCAGATTTGAATTACAAAAACTGATGTAAATGTTGGCAAACTTGGAGGTGTAATATTTAAAATCCATGCTCTAAGTATAAAGAAGTTAAACAGACTGTAAGATACCTGAGCACAGTCTGCAGTCCTTAATCACGTGGAACACATTCTGAAATCAATAAAATTAGGCAAGATGTATTGCTCTAAAGTTACTTGTCATAAATGTCAGGTGATAGTGATAAAGAATCTTGTACTAATTGGCCTTGTGCCTATGCAAGTATTTGACTCTCTCAAAAGTCTGAATATTTTCAAACATAATTAAGCCAACACAGATGCTTGCAAAGAACCAAATAGGAACTCAAAAATTAAACCATTATTTCATTGACATCAGCTGTAAAATTCCTGTAGCTTCAGCTTCACTGAGATGCCACCACTGGATCTACAGCTTCTCTAAAGCAGTTTGTCTTTCTTTTACAAACAAAATCAAACATTTCTTTGAAACTCGGAATATAAGAGAGAGTTCCTTCCCTTAAGAATTTGAAAATAGAGATCCTATAAACCAAAGCATTTTTGTATCAGGTTAAGTATATAACACATCAGGAAAGGAACACTTTAAAGGAACATATTATGCATAAAAGCTGTCCTAAAGATGGAGGAGTGGACCTAGTCAATTACAGGAAACCAGAAAAGAACTGAGTAACAAGAAATAAAAATCAGGCCAACCCTCAACTGCTTAATTCTTGATTTACACATGGTAGCTATTTCCCAAGTAGCTTTCACATGTTTCTAATATCTGATACTACAAGGTCTTCAAAGCTTCTGATAGACATCCTAAATTTTTGTTCAGTGAGAAATTGTAGTTTAAGAAGTATTTTAATAGAAGTAGAATTGCAAGAACAAGAGGAGCTTGGGGTTTTGGCAGTTATTATTAGAAGCTATTTTACCTTCAATAATATTTTTCTTTGTATTCACATAATTTTTCTTGGTTTTTCCTATTGCTTTCCAAATGGAAACATTGCCTATTTAATAATTTATAAAGTAGTAGATAAATTTGCACATACAACTTTTTTTTAATAAAATACCATCAGAGAGCACTGGTGACAAAAGTTAGATGTAAAGAGGAGATAAAGCAGCAAAATAATGAAGTTATTTTTATTATGTTATTTATTTTTGTTATTTATGAAGTCAAATGTTTCACTTTTTTATTTTTATGAAATATCTTGCAAATGCAGGTGAAATTTGTTCAACATTATTGGCTGAGACTGCTGCATACAGTGAAGAGATATTCTCATCTGCCTTAATAATTCTAAGGTGTGACCACACTGTCAAGGTTTAAATCCTCAGAATTTCAGGACACAGATTTTAATCTCCCTGCTAATTGAGAGACCAGGCCACCCACTGCTCTGAATCAGAGTTACCGCAGAACCTTTGATTAGAGCTATTCTGCTTTGCATTTAAATATTTATATACTTCCTGGACAAGAGCCCACAACCAAACAGGTATAAGTGCCTATATATTGACAAATCTCTTTTTAAAGGGAGGCACAACCTGAGTGCCAGGTTTGGTTGCATACATACTTAGTTTTGAAAAAGAATGTAGGCAACATCAAACAAGGAGAAGGCACAGATCTCAGGTACTTTCTTACTCAGGGTTCCTTGTGGAACATTACAGTTTAAACCTGTTGGAATAGATATGAATATGGAATTGTTCTCTTTCCCATGCTGATGAGTGCTTAATTTTCCTGACATCATTAAAAGAAAAAAAGTAATTTAATAATTTTTTGTACCCACAGAAATAAAGAAATCAATTATTTGCACTGTCCTACTCATCATGTTTTTGGCTGTTACAATTTCTGAACAAAAAAGCCTCTAAAACACAGCCGTATGCTTTTATCATAGTTTTTCATCTTTTTTTTGGAAATGGATAGTAGATGACAAGATACTAAGCCATCATAACACAAACTTGTGAGATTTATTGATTCAGCTCAAAGCTGATGGAGTTTCCATACATCAAAGCTTTCAAGTAGTAGTGCACTCACCCTATATTATATCCATTAAGACTTTTTTTATCATTAAAAATCTAATAAAATATTTATAACTCTGTTACAAACCCCTGATGGTTACATTAATGCAATTCTAAGCACTATGATTATCTTGCAAAAAGTTTTACACATATATCTTCTTTTATTTCTTTTTTTTGTTTTTGACAATCTGGTGAGCTTGATTTCGGAGCTATTGGAATTTTCAGGCTACCTATAATAAGAGGCTCCCTGAAAACAGTGTCAAGTGTCCATCTTTCTCTAGCAAAATCTGAAATTTAAATCTCCCTGGGGGTTATTTGAATATCCTTTGGTGAATTCTGAAATAATTAGATGATCTGTTATAATGAAGCAATTTATATTAATAAAAGAAAAGTCACAACCTATCTAATGAAGGCTGAAGGTGGACTCTCTGCTCCCTTGTTACTACATCATAATGTAGCATCTTTGTGCTTCTGGGAAAGCAATTGGAAAGTATTCTCAAGAGATGTCTGTACTAGACAGCACATGAGAAAGCACACATATTGGACTAATTCAAAAGAGTCATATTTTATTGTGCAGTCATGAGTCTTCTTTCAAACAGACACATTTATTTTGTTGAAACATAGTTTTTAAGCTATTTAAACACTGCATCTCCCTACAACAGAAAAGATTTAGGTACTGATAAAAGCAGAAATATTTTCAATCAAGTTTATCTGTTAATGCCTGAACTGCCATGGTATTCATGTTTACTGATGCCAACAGCCATGTCTTTTATATACGGCTTTTCAAGGCATCCACAGCATCAAGAAAAAAGCTCAACATTCTGGAGATAGTTTAGTTCCAACCTTCATTTCTTCTTTAGGATATTGTCTAAAATTAGAGTATGAATTTATGCAATTTTTGTGAAGTTTATAAATTATTACTATAGTTACTATTGTAGCAATTATTCATTGCATAGGTAGGATAAATTTGAGGAGATTTATTCACTAAAAATCACCTCTATATAAATTAGTATTTGTGCAGCAGAGAGAGAACTTTTTAGGTAGTACCTGTGTATGTTTTTCTCAGATCATCTGTAGACCTGAAAGTGGCACCGGTTTAACTGCATCGTTTTGTAAACCCATTTACTTAAGCTAACATAATGAAAGTTTGTTTCAGTGAATGTTTGACATGTTAGGCTGCAGGCAAATGATGAAACCTTTGCCCAGGCTTAAGGTTAAGAGAACTGAGCAGGACATGGAAAGCTACTGGACATAGCACAAGAAATTGGGCAAGAAGATGACAAAAGCTACAAATCCAATCATGAAGCACAACCAGACCTTACAGATGATGGGGTGAAAGTTGACTTAGAGGCAGCCAGTATTCACAGAAAAACAGAGGGGAACTGGGCACCTTTTGGCGAGTACAGTCTTGAAAGGCCTATAACACCTAACTAATCAGAGTATCACTGGCATATGTGGCAGAGCCTGTCTAGGCAATGATCAGAAATAAACTTAGTTTTAATGTATTGCATCTGGCACCAGGAGAGAAAAGTTAATTAGGGAAAGTTGTTTATTTGGGCAAAGACTGAGCAGAGAAAGAGGAGAACAAAGCTGTTGAAAAGAAAGCCAAGATACAGGAAAGGTGTTAACAGGGTGTCCAGATGCGTGTCTGATGCTGCCTGGTAGTACCAGTCAGGCAGCCATGTGCAGTTCCCTGCAACAAAAGCAAGACAAGAAAATGGGTCTGTTTCTAGATCATCAATGTCAGGTCTTCATCCATGGTCATGAAGACTAGCAGGGAGTGAGGTGGCTGCTCTCCCTGGCCAGTGAGGAAATCCTTGACTGAGGAGATTGAGCAGCATGTCATGAACATGTTCATGCTTGATCCAGGACTGATGCTACTTTGTAACAAATTGTGTAATTCATCTTGTGATAAAAATTATTTTCAAAGCAGCAGAAAGTTAAATATGAGTCAGCAGTGCCCTGGCAGCCAGGAGGGCCAACCATGTCCTGGGGGGCACATCATGCACAGCATCTCCAGCCAGGCAAGGGAGGGGATTGTCCTACTCTGCTCTGCATTGGGGTGGCCTCACCTCCAGTGCTGGGGCAGTTTTGGGTGCCAAAATATGAGAAAAACATTAAACTATTAGAAAGTGTCCAAAGGCGGGCAACAAAGATGGTGAAGGGCCTTGAGGGGAAGTCAGCTGAGATCACTTTGTGCAGCCTGGAGAAAAGGAAACTGAGGAGAAACCTCGTGGCAGTCTACAACTTCCTGATGAGGGCAAGAGGAGGGGCAGACACTGATCTCTTCTCTGTGGTGACCAGTGACAGGACTTGAGGGAATGGCCTGAAGTTGTGTCAAGGGAGGTTTAGGTTGGATATTAGAGGGTGGCTGGGCACTGGAACAGGGTCCCCAGGGCAGTGGTCACAGCACTGAGGCTGACAGAGCTCAAGAAGCATTTGGACAACACTCTCAGGCACAGAGTGTGACTCTTGGGGATGATGATGATGTGCAGGGCCAGGAGTTGGACTCAGAGATCTCTGTGAGTCCCTTCCAATCCATCTTATTCTGTGATTTTGACAATACAGGTTTAAGGGTCTTGTCCTAGCTTTGAAATAAACGTTAGGTCAATTTATCAGAGCTGGTACTGATATTCAAGAGCCATCTAAATACAATCGTGTGCCAGGTACTCTGGGATGACCCTACTTGAGCAGGGAGTTTGGACCAGATGTCACACTGTGGTCCCTTCCAACCTGACCCATTCTGAGATTGTGTGATAGAGACTTTCCGGCTTTGTGTGCAGTTCTAAGCCGAAGTTTTAATTTGGTCCAGGATCCTACTTCAACTTGGAAACATGAACTAGACATGGATGCAGTTTTAGGTTTTAGTGTCATTTACAAATTTGTCATGGGCAATGAACATTAACTAGAAATACCCTGTAGTGGTTAAAGTTTACTTCAGTTCTGGGCACAGTTCATCTAGAAGTCTTCTTGTCCTTAAGGAAAGCAGTTAAAGAGGAACAAATGTTTCACATTAGGTTTCAAGTACAGGACTGTAAATTAAATTTAAAATGCTGCAAAAGATATAAAATTAAAAATAATTTACTTTTCTAGGTTTGGAATGAATATTGACTTTTTTTTCTCCTTGAGCTGCATTTCTGAGTTTGACCTACAGTTCACATACTAAAAGCAGTGTGACAGATCTGCAATGCAAATCCTGACTTCTCATATGCCAATAAGAGAAAAAAATACCATGCCAGGAAGTGTGAACTTCCACTCTTTGTGGTACATGCATTTGATAATTAAAATTATTTTTAAAATATCTCTGCTTTGCAGAAACATTTTCTTTCATAGTTTAAAATATAAGATTAAATTTAAACTCACATTAGAAAGAAAATTGATGTTCTGTGTCTAACCTGAAATACAAAACGGCAGGCACCATCACATCAAAAAATGGAATTTCTCAGCATTAGCAAGGGAATAATGAAAATTGTAGAAAACAGACTATCATGTTCAGCTGTAGAGAAAATCCTTGTTACAATAATTCACTCTGTGATTTAGACCATAAATTAAGGACTCCCTTAAACTCTGTAGGACAATCACTAAGGCAGAGTCATATATCTTATAAAAACACTGTAAGAATAAAAGGTCAGGTTTAAAATAAATCAGTAAAAATTATTTTAATAAATTTCACATCTTCTAAATATATGCAAATAATTTTCTAAGCATTTAAGGTTAATATCAAATATGTCTTTTATACATATGACTGAGGAAAATTTCAAGGTGGATGGAAACATTCAATAAAAGTACTCCAACTTTATCACTTCCCTGAAGTAACTCACAAGATCTGGTTTTTATGTCTTTTATTCCCATTCTCTTTTATTCTCTGTGTAGAAACACAGATCAGTCTCCTGTCATGGGTCTTTGTTGCTTGGGGGAGAAACTGTGGCATCACATAGAAAATGCTGTGTATTGGAAGTACAAAACGTCCAGATTTGCTAATTGTGGAGTTGTTTTAACTGAAAAAGAAGCAAGTATCTTCAAGAAAAAGTAATTATAACTTCTTCAATAGCTCTGTTAGAGATCTTGGCTATCCAATGTATGTTTCATTACACTATTACTAAGTTGCTTATCAGTTTTGCAACATAGTTTACTCTAATACTATATAAGGTTTCTTTTCTTCATGGGAAATTGAGCTAGAGAGGTCTTGAGGCTAAGCCGCAAAGGATCTATAATGGCACATTGTTGCCTAAATATAGATTAAATTCTAACTTCCCCTGTTGCCTGAGAAGCTTGCCAGAACATCTTTGAAATGAGACGTTAACAAGTGTGCATTGCGTAAGATCCTGTGTCCCAACTGGTTTAAGCTCTTATATACAGGAGATTGGACTCTGGATAGTAGAGACTCCTTAACCTTGTAAATTCTGTCCTCGTAATTCTTTGTCCTGAATATCATATAAACACTGCCTGAAAGTACTGGCTGATTTAGTGGTGTTTGATTTAGTGATTTCAAGTAGTGTGGACTTACTTAGATGCTTTTTAAAAGTCTTCCACAAATAACATTTAGAGTCCTTTAAATGCCAGTTCACTTGCATTCAAAGGTCATTGCTCCCTGAAATCATGGTCGCACTCCTGTACGGGACATTTCAGTGTGGAGAGTCATCTTTACATAAGGAGAAATAACAGGATTAGCAGGAGTGTAGGAGAAGGTGATGGTAAATGAAATCTTTCACCTTTGGAGCAGTGGTGAAGACTGTGACCCTACTCAGCATGACATGAATATTTGCAAGCGTTCAGAGGTGTCACTGTCTTGAGATGTGTCCCTGCACCTGATTGTCATTGTTTTCAAAGGTTCCAGAAGTGACTGCACCCCCGGCAGAGCCATAGTGTCTGACCGAGGGCATAATCTCGGGCCATTGCAATGTTGATTAAAGCAGACTAATTTAAGTTAAATTGAATGTTACTGTGGATTGAAAACAGCTGGTTTTATTCAACATCTTAATAGCAAAGGAGCGCTGAGTAACAGGCAACTAAAGGGTTCACTGGGCCTAAAATGGGTGTTAAGCCCCACATGGCACTGATCTGGTCAATCGTAGGGCACAGTGCAAGAGAAGTGCAGGAAAGCCTAAGAAAGCCTAAGACTATTCCAGTCAAGGAGATGGGTTTTTCTAGTCACCTGTGTGTTCTAGGGTATGTCTGCAGCCTCTACACCATTTTTTCACTGGAGTTTCTTGTTGCTTTCCTGCTGTACTCAGCCTGTGCTGCCTTACTGGGGTGCTTCATATACATACTGAGTCCTGTTCAATTAAAAACCTAACAAAGGAAACTCTGGTCAAAGACTGGGGCACTGTGAATGTCTCCACATATTATATTTGTACATAACTGGTTTGTTGCTTGGGTTTTTTGTACCTCTAGCACTCTTGGTAAAGATGGCACTTAAAGCCTTGTTTAACTCAAGCTCCCAAATGCCTTGGCATATCTTTGCCCTCTCCCTCCTTAAAAAAAAAAAAAAAAAAAAAAAAAAAAAAAAAAAAAGGTAAACGTGATTCAACACTTCTAAATTCAAAAACATTTCAGGGAAACAGTTAGACAATCATTAAAGGAATCCTTTGTAGCATTTACTATCTCATTCAAAGTGCAGAGGTAAAAACTTTCAGGCATAGCAGAAGACAGTAAGATGAACTTCCAATATTCAGTTTTCTAGTACCAATAAAAGCAGCAACAGTAGATAAACCACATCAAAATTTACTGAGGGAAAAAAGAAATAGTGCCATATTAGAAAGCCACATCCATGGCTTAGATCACAAAACAACCCAAATAATTTAATATTTTCATAAAGTTACATATTGATTCCTAAATAATGTAGAGCAAAGACTTAATCAATAGTTCTGGCAAGGCAGAAAAAAATCAACAACGACAAAGAAACCAGATGCATAAAGTTGCTGAAACAATGATACTATGAAGCAAAGCATCAATTAATGCTCATAGTTATGGCTAAAGCAGTAAGGAGTAAATACAGTCTTGTGTCTAGTCCCCATTCTCTTTGTTATCACCAGCAATAATATTAAAAAATGTTCAAAGAATATAGAAAATGGAAATAAAAGAATCAGTGTTTGTCATGAAAGATATGTAGTTCTCTCTTCCCTCCCTTTCTTTCCCAGTGAGAGTTCAAGCTCATACCATAAAGGATTGAATAGTCTCCAGGGAAAATGATAACTCATGAATAACACTGTAATTTCAATAAAACTTAGTGCAAAGACAGGTTTGAATAACAACTTAAAGGAACCAAAATTTTCCAGGAAGACTCTGAAGAAGCACCATCTGCATTTCTTTGGGAGAAGGGAAAAGAAACTTAAAAGATAAATCATATGTTGGCTCAATCATTTAGCTGAAACAAAGTAGTCTGAAAGAGTGGGAAGTAAATTCTCTGAATCTAATGCAGAGGGTTATTTACTCTTGTCTACAGGAATCTTTGGAAGTGTTCAAGGCCATGTTGGATGGGGCTCTGAGCAACCTGGTTGGAGTGGGTTGATGGTGACTGGATTCCAGGCACCCAGTGCCCTCTCACTCTGCTCCACAGCTGGACAAAGGAGAGAAAATATAATGAAGGGCTCATAAGCTGAGATAATGACCCACCTGCTCCAGTGTGGGTCTCCTCCATAGGCTGTATGTGGATCTCTGAAGCTCTGTGGTCCTCTATGGGCTGCAGGGGCGCAGCTGCTTCACCATGGTCTCCACCACAGGCTGCAGGGGAATCTCAGCTCCAGAACCTGGAGCACCTCCTGCCCCTCCTTCTGCACTGACCTTAGCATCTGCATAATTGTTCCTCTCACATGTTCTCACTCTGCTCTTCTCTGGCTGCAATCAATACTGTGCAATAACATTCCTTGTCTTCTTAAATACGTTATCACAGGGGCATTACCACCATTTCTAATTGGCCCAGCCTTGACCAGCAGCAAGTCTGTCTTTGGAGCTGCCAGGGATTGGCTCTACTGGACATGGAGGAAGCTTCCAGCAACTTCTCACAGAAGCTATCCCTGTAGCCCTCCCCACCACTACCAAAACTTGGCCATGAAAACTCCATACACTGGTCCCTGCCCACGGCAGGGGGTTTGGAACTTGATGGTCTTTAAGGTCCCTTCCAACTGAAACCATTCTATGATTCTATGACGATTCTGGAAACCAAAGTGTATCAAGTATTTGTATACCTCATGCAGGAAAATTCACTTGCTTGAAGAATGCAGAAATGAGTATTAATTGAATGATGGGCACCATTTTGCACTTCAACTCTAGAGCTCTTTTGCATGTACTTTCTAAATATATTATGTGTTTGATATATGATAGTGTGACTGTTCATAGAAATTACTATTCATATGCCACTATTTCCAATGAAGAGATTTTTCAACCTGTATTCACCTATATTTCTTATAGTAATCTACATTTCATATGTACAAAGAATATAAATAACTAGCATAATGCAAGATATTAAAATTAGAGTCGAACTGTTATTTGAAATTCAAAGTATACCAGTTGCTTTCATAAAGAAATTACATATTTATGATTATATGAAATACAAATAATAATGCATAATATATTTATCTAACACTATTACATGAGAATTCTCCATTGAGAATTCAAAAGTAATTTTCTTGATTAAAGTAAATTCCAGCCCCCAAAAATTCTCCCTGGAAAAAAGTGAATTTTGAATAACAAAACCTGGTGAACATTAGAAAAGGATTAAAAGGCAGAAAGTTTTCATAATTATTGCTATAAAATTATTCTCTCTGTACTAATGACCCTTGAAAATGAACATTTAAATTACACAAATTTATAGTGTATTTTCCCTTCTGACACCCTTCCCACTAAGATTATTCAGTGAAAAGCCTTTAGTCTATTTTTTTTTTTATGTTTTCAAATCTGAAGTAACATAAGGAATAAAGGAGAAGAAATCTTATGCTAAGGAGTAAATACTCGAAAGATTTCTCTCAGTAGTTCTCCTGGTTGCATATTCTCAAGATTTTTAAGAAGGTATAATATAACATCATTTGCATATTGTACAAATTAACCCAAAAATGCCTTTGATTTTGAAACAATTTAAATGAATTTAAAAAAATTTTTTTGAAGAAACTACAAGGTACAAGCTTCATCAACTTTCTAGGACTAATACTTGACATATAGTACATAGTAAGATATTAAAAATAATTCTTTCTTTTAATTTCCTTTCTTTTCTATCTTTTTTTCAAAAATTGTCCTTAAAATGAATACATCTTTTCATCAAATATACATTGAAGTACAAATCCATGACAAGTGACAGAAAATACCTATTTCTCATTAGAATTTAAATGTTGAAGAAAATGTTGATAATCTTGTGAATTGCAATATGTGAAGCCCTTTTGTCTTGCTCTTGCCTTCCACAAGTAAAAATTAAACATAAAACAATCTTCACCATAGAGAATGAGGCAAAGAATAATGTAATACTCACATAAAAAGCTGATCCTCCTTTTTACTTCTCTTGTCCGAAATTGCACAGGGCTAGTATCATCACAGATAAAATGTAAGATCTTTACAAAGACCCAAAATTATGAAATACTGAGCAAAAGCAGTTCATGAATTATGAATCTGAAAAAAATCAGAACCATGCATGTCAAAACATTCAAAGTATTCTAAAAAAGCACCAAAAGATAATACTACTATAAAGCAAGAAACTGATTTTGTGTGATGGGGAAATGACCCTCACTATCTGGAAAAGATAATAAAAATTCTGTAATAAAAATGATTCAGTAATAAAAATAGTCTGTGGTACGAATGCTGGCAAAATAGAACACAGATTCATAAAGATTCAGCAACAGACTGTGTAAATGTATATCCTATTTCCATGGATTTGGCCCAGTTTTATTTTATCATTGGAAAAGAAGCCATTCATTAAAAATTTTTCTGGACTTGGAACTAATAAGAATATTCACTTTACAATTGCATAGCTACTAGAAGGCAAAAATTGCGGTAGTGTACACTGGGACAGAGTAAGCTGGAAATTTTTATCCTCTTATTAGCAAAGAGATAGCTTTTCTGATTTTTTGGTGTCAGGGAAAAAAGTAGGGGGACGCATGGAATGAACTGTGAACTATGGGCCTGTTAAAACAGGAACATTTAAAATGTCCATAGTAGAAATCTTGCTTTTTTTTTTTTAATAGCTAAGAAAAAATTTGCTGACCACAGCATTAGCAGGCATCCAGCCTCAATTGCTGTTTTCGCAGCAACAGTAAAATATACATTTTGTAGTGGTGTTTATATCTCCCTTTTCCCAGTTCATACATCTTTCTGTGCTAAAGCTCAGCACTCTCTTGATAAGCCAGGGAGTCAGGATGTGCAGCCGTGTGACTGAAGCATCTCCTTCCCTTCACTTTATGCTCCGTTTTAATGGAATGATCTGAAGGAAAAAAAGTGAAAAGCTCTCACTGTTTTCCAACCTTTCCTAAGAGATGACCTTTCCATTAGATATGGTATACTGACCTACACTGTTGGAGGCCTTTTAAAGATGGTTGGTTTGCCATTTCCCAAATGGATTTGTTTGTCTGGAAACCAAATCATTAGCTGTCTGCAAGTCAGTCCTTTGCTGCTCCTATCAAAAGCTTTGAGGCTCTTTACATGTTGGAAGTTAGCCAGCAATATTTTGTGCTGTGTACAAGTTCAGTTTCAGAGCTCAGACCGGAATTCTTTACAGCAAGATTACTGATATCTCAACTACTCAGTCTCAGTGGGAGTGAGGCTCTGGTCCATTCCAGGAAGGGAAACAAAGGGTAATCTCAAGTGAGATTAACCATCTCCATTCAGTAGAAACTTGACTTTTATGACATTTACTTGAAAGTGTCTATTTTAACTGTTTGAGGCTAAATTCTTTACATTCTCTTTCTTACGAATTATCAGATTTTACATGTGTCCAGAAATATGTAGGTGTCTTTGAAGAAAATATTCTGACCTGTCGTTTTGTCTTCTTTTTATCTTGTTTTGTTAAACCTTATTTTACAAGGGTTATCAAGCATTTGAATGGACTGCCCATGGCAGTGGTGTATGGAGGTATTTAAAAGACATGTAGATGTGGCACTTGGGGACATGGTTTAGTGGTGGACTTGGCAGTGCTGGGTTAATGGTTGGACTCAATGGTCTTAAAGGTCCTTTTCAACATCAATGATTCTATGTTTCTATTTTCTCTCTTTTGTTGAAGAAAAAATATGTTTCATATTCTTATTCCTTAATCCTGCATTCTTAACAGTGCAAAACATAAATGTTATTATTCATGTACAGAAAGCTGGAAAAAATCCTAAAACTTACAATTTAGCTTCAAAAAATACTAAATGAGCATACATAGGCCATACTGAACAAAACAAGCCTCTAATACGTTAGCTAATCCTAACAACTCATGACAAAAGATGGTAAAGGACAGCCACATTACCCAGGAAAAAAAAAAGGAATGATAACTTATCTAGGTTCTGTTTTATTTCATGGCCTACAGACAGAAAACATGCCTCCTGCCCTCTACAGCACTGTGGTTGGTGACTGGCACAGAGTACCTGCATTAGGTTAAAGTCAGTAAAAAGTTTACATCTGTGATGTAATACTCTGATGATATTTATTGTCTATGTTCATATATATATATAAAATACATATTCTTATCAATGTAAGTAATTGTACAAATTGTACAAATACATTAAACTGCCAAGTCTGTGACTTTAAATAAGCAAAAGAGTGGCCCAGAGAACATCGATAGTGCTATGAAGCTTTTAAGAGTGATCGGTTACTCACTGTTCCTTCCCAATCTCAAACTATCATCAGGCAAAGGTAGCAAGATAGCAAGTTCAGATAGAAGAAGAGCAAGTATTCCTCAACAGTCTGTAGTTAAGCTGTTAAGCTCCTTGGCTCAAGATGTGGGAGTGCTACAAGTCTGCAAGAGCTCACGTGCTAACTGGAGAAACTAAGAAAAGGCTGAAAGGACTGTGTAATTCAAAAATATGACCATTGTTTCAGGATATAGCTGAGATTTCAGTTCTAAGAGGTGGGGAGGATACTATGAAGAACTATCACTATTTACCTGGGGAGGTTAAGTATGTTTACATACACACACCTAATTTGTTTCTGGCCTCCGTGTTTCACCCCTGCTGGCAGAATACTCAGATAAATGTTGCTTTTGTCTTATCCATTATAGACAGTTATATGTTTTTCTAACTTTTAGTTTATTCTTAACAAAAAATAGTTTATTGTGGGCAAAGGCAATGGATGGCATTCCACACGTTGCCACATAAGTGTTTGTGGCCAATAGTGTATCTCCAGAGTGTAAATCAATTGTTTAAATCCATGTTTTTCATGTCCTAATGTATTTTCGCTTTTAAGAAAACCAGAATTAATTGGCCTCATTTATTGTCAGTGTGACAGTGCTCAGAGCTTCAACTTTTGTTTCAGTGAAGTGCAATAATGCTTTCATAGTGAGCTGGAACAACTCCCAGCTTTGTATATTCTTAAATAGTGAAACTCTGTAAATAGAATATCATATAATGAAAGTCTAGAAGTGAAAAAAAGAGAACACAAAAGTGTACATTTTGGGTACACTTTTCCTTTTTTCATTTCTTCATTAAAAAGATATAGCTTGAACAGAAATTTTAAAGATTCATTCGAATAAGACCATCTAAGATACTTGGGGGAAAAAAAACCTGGAAAAAATTAAAATCAGAGCAGATGACAGTAAAAAAAATCCTTTTCTTTCCTTGAAAGAAACTGATCAACTATTTTCTAGTGAACCACAAGGTGATGACTCCTGATAAGTTCTGATTATATTTCACAACTTCTTTTTCTGTGGTCCACCTTGATTGGAATATGAGTATTAGTGGTCTGGGGTTTTTTATAAGTTCTACAGATGTCTGCATGATGGGGAGACAGATGAAAATTTTTGATAACAAGATTTTTCCTTTATTTGTTTGGGGTCAAATCTTGCTTGCCAAGCTGATACAACTATGCCCATGCAAGAGTTTCGTCTGTATCAAACTTTAACACATTTTAGCATAATTCTTCTTAGCAATATCTACTCTAGAAAGATACAGCCCTCCAGTAACTGTGACGTTCCTAAGCCATCAGCAGTAGCATGAATCATAAGATACATGGCTGCCAGTATTAATTCAACATTTGTGAAGTTACGTGATTAAGGCTCCCTGTAGTCTCCTATCTCCCTATCCCAGCCACTAGCAACTGTAAAAACCTAGTGCAAGAACATCCATCTCATGAACTTGAGTTTACAGGGAGTTCTATTCAGTGTGTGAATTCTTTAGTATGCTTCTTCATATATTGGTTTATACCTCACACTTGCAAGGGACTTAAAGATCACAATTGCCTTAAATATTGTCAAGGCCAGAGAAGGAACTTGCCATAAGATCAGCCCCACAGTGCAAACATGAGATAAGCACAGAAGACAGGAATTTGCAGCAGGAAGGTGCTAATTCCAGGCCTAAAGAAGGTGAGTTTTGGTTAGCACATCCTGGCTAATGCATCCAGACAAAAATTCCCACTGTGGCAGACTGTGGGAAAGGAAACAAATTCTTATACATGTATCACTCCAAGTTATGGGAACATCTGCAACCACCCCGTGGATACCCAGGACTTGAACTATAAAACTGCTACCCCCAGAAGAATGACTCCAGGGCCTCCACCACTGAGAAGATCAGAGTGAAGATGTTCTGTTGTCTGGATCCATGGATGGTGGTATCTTTCTACTTACTCTGTCTCTTCTCACACTCTTGCTTCCTCTCTCCCCACTCTTTCCTATTTCTTTCTATCTCTTACATTTATTATTAAATAAAATCCATACTATTGTCTTTGGCATATGATGTAATTTGCACCTGAATTGAGGCAGAAGCATTTCTCAATAATTGGATCTTAACAACACTGCCTTGTAAAAGTGTCAACACAATATTAGAAAAAGTTTGAGACACCTACTAATGTATTAAATTTATTAATTACTTTCTGATACTAAAATGACCAAATCTAACAGTTAGGAACTTCACACAAAACAGCAAAAGCACTGGATTCACAAGCTCTGTGGGATGTCTTTAAGTAGTGTAAAAGGTTTACAATGTTCGTAGTAAATTATGCTCGAGATTAGACAAAAAACTGATTCTCTTGCTCTTGATATACCAGTAGGTATTCAGGCATGAAAACACATGCATTCTTGCATACAGTACATGGTTTAAAATAATCAGGTATTTTATCCATGAAAACTTATAGTATCACAGGTTTTTGATTTTTATGAAACTTTGGGAGTTTTGTTTAGTAAGAAATGCCTGAAATTTCTTTGGAGTTAGAACCTGAAGCATCCTGTGAAAAAAAGAGAGGAAATCAAACCACAGTAAAATGTTTAAAATGTACTCTACCTTTTTGGAAACATGAATCTTCACACCTAAAAGAAGGTGAAAAAAACCTGTGCGGATCAAAGTATGTAATTCATAGGTGTAATGTATATCAGTAAATTACCTGCAGGTATGTGCCTGGTTCTGCCATTACTCTGCCAGATGCAGTGTACATCAAAGCTGATGCAAAGATTAACATTAATGGATAGATTAACACTAATGGATAGAGATGTAGGCTGCAAAAGAAAGAGAAATTACTCAGCATTTTGTTGCCTGAGGACGAGTTCTTTGCTGCATACACTTGCTATCTAGAGTTTCTTTTTCCCTTATTATGTTTTGCTTTATCCAACTTAAAAGCTTCATTTTTAACTTTCTGTTTGAAGTAGTTTCCTTAGTTTCCTCAAAATTAAAGTATTTCATATTAAACCACTGATGATTTTTTTCCCACAAATACATTTGTACGAATGATACAAATGGGCTGTGTGAACCCTCCTTACAGAAGTATTCACCATGGCTTTCACATAGATAAGCATAACTATATACAGATTCAGCATTTTGTTTTGTGTTCACTTTGGGATTAAAGAAATAGTTTATGAGAGTAATCTTATTACATTAAAAAATAAGTATTTTGGGAAGAGTTGATAATCTCTAAGGTTGATTTCTGCCTGTTCCATTTTCATAGATTCTTCTTTTTTCTATACTTCCCTCCTACCTTCCCTGTTACACACAAAAAAGTTTTGAGTCCCTTCCTTATACAGAATGTATTCTATATTTATTATTTTAGCTACTGTTAATCTAATATATAACCTGAGCTCTGAATATAAATGCTGCCAATAATTAGATAATTTAAGTGTAATTATATCTGATTATAATAATAAAGACAGAAATTATAAAATATTTTTTCAGAATAAATTATTTAATGTATCTGACCTTTCTACCAGTTGTCATGGATATCTTATTGCAACACTCTAAGTCAAAATCAAGCTTTAAGAGTATGATTTCTTTCTTGCTAAGAAATCAGTCAGGTTTTTTGAAATATGAACGCTACTTTAAAAGTAGCAAATTGTCTTTCTATCATACTTTGGGTGTGCTGTAACACAAATGATAAATAATCATAATGTATTGAAATGCATTCTGAGGGCCAATTCAGACTCGTTCCTGGGAAATAACTTCAGCTGCTAAATTTTTGTTTGTTTTGGTGATAAAGATATTGGCAAATGAAGAAGTGGACTTAAACCACAAAATTGTTTCTATGGGTCATTGAACAGCTAAAAGTTCAAAAATTTTTCTACACATTCAAGCAAGCACCAGTAGAAATTATGTTTTAAAACTGTAGAGATTTAGGGAAGCTGGAGTACAGTCTTTCAAATAACAGTGTCACTGGTGATGAAAACCCTTTTGAAAAGGACAAACAAATGTTTCATGTCTCTGCTATTTTTCTTATTATCTTTTACTTTGGCACACAAAATTCTTTAGTCTAAGAAAGCATTTGGAGTCAGAAAGAATGGGAAGAGACTGCAACATAAACACCAAGTTTCTGATTATTGTGACAGTTCAAGAATGAATACTGTATTCACTTCAATGACATGTAAAGAAAATTAGCAAATAGCATTGTACACAGCTGAAGATTAAAACCGTATTTAAAAATGAAAAAAAGAAAAAACACACCACAGTGAGTCTTTTCTCATTTCTAGGTTACCTCAGTATCCTATCAAAAATCCAAAGCTTCATTTTCCATTCCAGACATAGTTCTGTATAAATATATAATCGTGAATTAATCTGAAACGTTTTTAAATTTGAGGATAAAAAAATAGATTAAAAAATTCAAAAAAATTCTTTATCCTCTAAAGAATGGCAAACTGTGGAGAAAACTACAGCAAACCTTATGATATATAGGGTTCAGATTTGTTTCAACTGCAGTCTTCAGACTTGCTGTTAGTATAAGTAATTAGGGTACTTGTCAAACAATGTATTTCATGACACCCATGTCCCATGAATCAGGTTAATTGTGGTGTTCATAGCAGGCAGGGCAGGATATTACTTATGCTCTTTAAATTGTCCGTTTATCAAACTCTGGTGTTTCACGAAAGAAAGGAGACATATAGGGTCACATCTAAAATATCTAAGACAGACTGTCTAGTCTATTCCAGAACATTTTAAAGAAATCTACTCACTTTTCTCAGTTTGAATTCAGATCTGACCTTCTTTGATAGCCAGTCATGGCAACCATGAATAGCTAAAAATCTTAAATATATTGGGAGTATCTGACATCAGCTTGTTTCTTCTGTGGTGGAAAAAAGACATCACAGTTGCAGGCTTTTCAGTAGAGTACAGCAAATAAAATTTTTCATAAGGAAAAAAATTGTCCTAAGGGAAGGAGTGAAATTTGGGAATGAATGAACATTGAACTTACCCTTATCCAAACACAGTGAGGCATGAAAGAACTTTTAAGGAAATATGTTTAATGTCTCTATGTAGATGGTGGACAGCCAAAAAGGGGCTTGATTCATAAAAATAATGAAAGTACTCTCCCAGGCTCCAAATGAAATACAAATTAGCATCAAATATCTTGGTTGTATTCATAAACACAATTTGATATGATCTGTCTTTTAGTCTTGGATGTCTTAATGCTCAAGGCACTTATACATGGCATCCTTTCCTTTCACAGGGTAAGATCTACACCGGTGCTTTCTGTGGGAATTCCTGTATCACAAGGATTTACACAAGCACACTCTAAATCAAAGAATAGATAGACTTTCCAGAAATATAACACAATTCAGTTAGAGGGGAAATTTGTAATTCATCTAGTCCAATCTCCTGCCCAAAGTAGTGATAATTTCTAAGTCAGTCAGTTTGTTCAGACTTGTGCCTAGACAAGTTTCAAATATCTCCAAAAGTGAAGACTTTGTGATCCTACTATAGGGCTTAGCTGTTGCTGAAATTTTGAGTTGTGTCCTATTGTTATGACTGAATAGGAGCCTTTCTTCTGCACAATCTTTCCTTTATATAGTACATAAATTCAGTGTTATTCTCCTACTTTCTTTTCTAGACTAAACAAAAAAACCATTATCTCCACACATCCTGTGCAATAGATCCTCATTTATCTTGGTGGCCCTCCACTGGACTCCCTCCAAGTTTTCCATCATGTCTTTTGCTTTCAGTGGTTCCCAACTGGATGCAGCATTACAGATGTGGCCTCAAAAATGTGAAATAAATGGGTTAAGTCATTTTGCTTGTCCTGATAGGTAGGAATTTGCTACCTCAGACCACAAAAACATAGAACCATAGAATGGTTTGGGTTATTAGAGAACCCTGAAGATCTAGTTTCAACTGCTCTGCCTTCAACTAGACCATGTTCCTCAAAGCCTGGGTCTGAACACTTCCAGGGATGATGCATCCACAGCTTCTCTGGTCAGCCTGTTTCTGTGCCTCACTGCCCTCCCAGTAAAGAATTTCTTCCCAGGATGCAGTCTACAGCTACTCTTAGTTTAAACCCATTCCCCCTTGTCCTACCACTACATGCCCTTGCAAATAATCTTGCCCCATCTTTCCTGTAAGCTCCTTTCAAGCACTGGATGGCCACAGTTAGGTCACCCCAAAGCCTTCTCTTCTCCAGGCAGAACAATCTCAGTTGCCTCAGCCTTTCCTCATAGGAGGGGTAATCCCTCCCTCTAATCAACTTGCGCCAACTCCTCTGGACCTGCTCCAACAGATCAATGTCCTTCCTATATTGGGGACCCCAGAGCTGGATGCAGCACTCCAGGCAGGCTCTCACCAAAGCAGAATAAGCAGAGGGGCAGAATCCCCTCCCTCAACCTGCTGGCCAGATTGCTTTTGATGCAGCCCAGGATACAATCATTTTTCTGGGTTACAAACACACGTTGCTGGGTCATGTCCAGCCTCTCGTCCACCAGTGTTCCCAAGTCCTTCTCAGCAGGGCTGCTCTTGATCTTTTCATCCAGACTGAGAACACCCAACCCCACACCAGGGGTTGCCCCAACCCAGTTACAATACCTTGTGCTTGGTGTTGTTAAACTGCATGAGATTCCCAAGGGCCCACTTCTCAAGCCTGCCTTGTCCCTCTGGATGGCATCTCATCCTTCAGCTGTGGCAACAGTACCACTGAACTTGGTGTCCTCTGCAAATTTTCTGATGGTATACTCAATCCCTTTGTCATGAATTAGGATATTAAATAACACTGGGCCCAGTTTGGACCCTTGAGGGACATCACTCATCACTGATGCCCACTGGGACTCTGAGCCATTGACCACTACCCTCTGGATACAACCATTCAACCACTTCCTTATCCATCTAACAGTCCACCTGTCAAATCCATCACTCTCCAATTTGGAGAGAAAGATATTGGGGGGATGGTGTCAAAGATTTTATAGAAATCCAGATAAACAACATCTGTAGTCCTTCCCTTATCCACTGATCTAGTCACTCCAGCATAAAAGGCCACTAGGTTTTCAGGCAGGATTTGCCTTTGGTGAAGCCCTGCTGGCTGTCTCAAATCACCTCCCAGTTCTCCATGTGCCTGGGCACAGGTTCTGGGAGGATCTGTTCCATGATCTTCCCAGGCACAGAAGTGAGGCTGACAGCTCAGTACTTGCCAGGTTCATCCTTTCTTCCCTTTTAAAAGATGGGTACTATGTTTCCCTTTTTCCAGTCACCCAGGACTTTTCCTGACTGCAATGACTTCTCAAATATAATGGAGAGTGCTTTGGCAACTACATCAGGCAATTCCTTCAGGACTCTGGGATGCATTTTGTTGGGTTCCATGGACTTGTGCACATTCAGGTTCCTTGGGTGATCATGAACCTGATCTTCATTTACAATGGTGGGGACTTTACTCTCACAGTTCCCATCTTGTCCCCATCCACTCAAGAGGTGTGGGAAGGGAGTTTGTCATTAAAGACTGAGGCAAATAATTTGTTAAGTACCTCAGCCTTCTCCTTGCCTGTTGTTACCCATTCACCACTGCTGTTTACCAGAGTGGGTAAACCTTCTTTGACCTTCCTTTTCAGATTAAACATACCCATAGAAGCCCTTCCTGTTATTCTTTGTGGCCCTTGCCAGGTTCAGTTCTAGTTTTGCTTTGAACTTCCTCACTCCCTCCCTTTCACAATTGTATTTCTCTATACTATTCCCAGATTACCTGTCCTTGCTTCCACTGCATTTGATTTTGGCCCTGGGTAGCAGTTCTCTATGCAGCTGTGCCAGTCTCTTGTCTTCCCTGCCCAGTCTCTTGCTCCCGGGAATTGCTAGCTCTTGTGCTCTATGGAAGACTTCTTTAAAAATCTTTTAGCTCTGTTCCTCTCCCTTGTCCCCGAGGGAGTCTCCCAGGGGTTCCCACTGACAATCTCCCTGAAGAGCTGTAAATCTATCTTCCTAAAGTTCAATAGCATGAGTTTACTCCTTACTTGACCTACATTCAGATCAAGATGAGATGCATCAATACTTGCAGCATTCCTTCACAGAAAAATGAATATTTATTGAATATTGGCTTTAAAAGCACTAGGAAGAATATTGTGTCGTGTGACACATTGAAAACATTGTGTTTTATGTACTATGATCCATAATATTTACTTGATATAATTTGATATTCAAGTGGTTTTGTTATGTTTTGCTGTGGTCTTTCTGGTTTTTGTTTGCTTTGTTTTCACTTTTAAAATAACAGTGAAAATATTTTGAAATAAAGTAACAGCATTTACACTAATCAAACTGGCTTGGAACATTCCATCCAGACTTAATTTTAACTTCAAGAAAATGAAATTTCTTGCTGCATATGACCAATTTTTATGAAAGACATTTATTGAAGAACATCAATAACTGAAAATATCTGATTTTAGCAGAGCAATTGTACCTTGGAAGGAACAGGTATAAGCATGAAACACACTAATGAGACAGTTGCAGCACAATGGGGTCTAGCTACAACGAAGGAGTAAAAAATAGTAAGAGTTAACAGTTTAAAGAGAATGTAGGTATAGAAGGCAGAATTCAACCATGTGGCATAACTAATTTTATTAACAAATACAAATTAACAAACCAGAGACAAGTAATTTTAATAGTTATTAATACATTTGGGGAAAAGAGATTTATTGAAATATCTATGCATTTTCTAGTTTGTCTTGTCAGATTTCCACCAGTGTATTGAGCATCTCCAAATTTTGAACCCAGATATGGCAACAAAAGTCTCTCTAGAAATTTTGAAGAGTTGGACTTTGGCAACTAGATATACTATATGACCGCTTTGGGCACTTTAAGGCACTTTTCTTTTGCTTTTGTAAATTTGTTGCTTTTTTTTCAAAATTTTTTATTTCTGTGGATGATGTGGATCACAGCAAAGAGAGATTTGTCTTCCCCAATATGTGTTCACATTTTTCAGTGGCTATGAACAGAGAGCAGAGCTGTCTGAAAATAGAAACCATTGGTGTGGTGTAGATGGGGAGCCTTTTGCTTTTGTATTATGTTTAACTTGACCCAAGACAGTCCAGTCATGCTATTTTCTTAACCTTCTGTAGCAGAAAGTCTATGGAGCAGTAAAAAACCAGAATACACCACAGAGATGCACAAACTGACTTTACCCAGGGGCCCATTTATTAGTTCAAGACATGCAAGCTAAAGAAACCTGCTAACAGATTTCACCTACTTTGATGTTACATGTTACAAAAAAAAAATAAAAATCACATCCCATTCCCACCTTCCCTAGAGTCATTCAACACTAGTTAACTGGCTGGAAAGAATGACATTAGTACCAATCTACTTGATCTGACTCAGTGCTGCTTTGGTCAGACTAACTTACAGTGGTGGAAAAAGAAAATTTGCCTTATTCCTTGAAGTCATAGCTATATTGCTAGTTTCAGAAATAGCAATCCTGGCATTCATCAACCCAAGTCTGGGTTTAGAAACAGGCAGTTTACAAAACCAATGGCCATTTATTCAAGTAAAAGTAACTCTTTTAATGAGTTATGTTTAGTAATACCCAAACAGATGATTACAGATGTTCTAAACAGGCTATAAACTTACAGGCTTTATGGTAAACCAGTGTCTGAGTGGCATATCTCATGCTATCAGATGCACAAAACAATTTACTAGAGAAACATTTTACCTTTAATTAACTCTTTAATCACATTGCTAGTTAGCTTTAAAATATAGCATAGATTGATGCTACAATATTCATTTATTATCTTCAAGCCGTTTTCTCTCTTCAATATTTTCTGAAGAAATATTTTTGGTATTTCATCTTTTTAGTGTCACATGAACACTATAAACACCTAACTCTTGCTGCAGATGATCACCATCATGCCCATGGAGTCATATTATAGGGAGAGGCAGTTACAACCTCTTTCATAATCTAAATTTGGCTACTCCAAAGCCACCAATTCTGAGTTGCAGAAGGACCCACTTGATGTAGTACACCACCTACAGAATGACCTCCTGTTCTCAGTGCCTTAACTGACTGCCTGTTGAAGTCTGTCTGATACCTAAATCACGGAGGTATTAATATTGTCAGCTGCTACTTGTGCACTTGATAACTAAGCAGCTACATTTTAACTGCTCAGTAAGGCCTTATTTGAACCCAATGAGTGAAGCAAAGGTCCAGGTGAACTCTAATCCTGGTGGAATAGGCAGCAGATTAGTGCAAAAAACTGTGTGCAACATCGGCTGTAGGGCAGTCTAAAAATAATGTTTTCCAATGATTGAGCCCTCTCTTCAGTTCTTGCTTGAACTCTTGCAGAAAACCAGGGATTATTTTGTACATGTGATCATACCATACATAAATTCTGTGGTATTCACCTTTTTCCATGTTTTTATGAGAATCATAGCTGCATCAATTGCACTATATATTGCTCAGCTTCTTTCTTCCAATGTAACTTAAATAATACCTGAATTTTATATCAGATACTCTACTATAACCTCTTTCAAGGCTGCTAAAATCATGTCACTATTACAGATTTTCTGGAAAACACATGGAATATATGACATGGGCCAATTTTAGTTTTCTAGATGGTTCATCCTTAAGCAATCATTCATTTCTTCTGCCTTAATGTAAATCATTACACAAAGATTCAAAAATATATTTGATTGCTTGCAATAGTTTTATATGAAACACAGTATAATAATGTTGTCCTTACAGTGATAGTCTGTATGGTGTCAGATCTGTCCAGCTTTCTTTAATGATAATATTACCTGTAGTCAATAGGGTTTTTTTAATCATTCTGTCAGGACTAGGTCTGTAGAAATAAGCAGTATTAGCAAAGTTTTGCAATTTTGTCAGCAATTTTAAGAGACCTGAATATCATAAATCCCATTTCTGTGGGAAGCTCTTCTGTGCCTATATGTTTGGAAAAGGATACAAATTTAAAAGACAAAATAAGTCTTAGTTAAGAAAGTAAACAAACACACAAATGATCAAAAAGCTCACAAAACATTTCCTACTGCAATACTGTTCCTGGAAAGTTCTAGATATTTCCTGCCCAAATAAGATATAAATCTTAAAAAGGAGAGTGTAAATATTTGAGCCTTGCCACTTAGTTTTGGTGACTATAGAGGTCATTTTCATTTCTTCTTTAAATGTGTTCCATGTATAAACAGAAAATCTGAATTCAGTTTTAACTCTGCCTCGGCTCAACGTTGCACCCTTAAAACCACATATTTCCTAAATCACTTTCTGGAAAGTCATATTGTTCTGTGGCAGGCAATCACTGAACTAGCCTAAAGCCATATTGACAGAGCTTTGAAGATTAAAAGTGTAACATTGTACTGGATGTAAATGGAAGAGGGAAGAAAGTTTAGCATACAGAATACTGTCACACTGAAACTTTGAAAAAAATTTTCCTGTGTATATTGGAAGTATGGCTAATGTACTAAGAAAAACCTATGTGTTGCTGTTCCAGGAGCACAGCAAGAGTTGCCCAATATGAGCTTTCAGAGATCTACATCTCAATCAGCACAGGAAAGCTCCTCTTCCTCCTTCCTCATGTCTGAAATATCATTATACATATTTAATGAGGTATATCATTCTAAACTGGTACAATTGGGCCACTTCACTTAAGAGCTGGACTCAATGATTCTTGTGGGTCCCTTCTAACTGACTGTTATTTATAATAAGGCTATTAATGAGATACCATTGTGACAATTTTATCCAATAACCATTTCCATTTAGAAGACACCTCATGCTGTGATCCAGAAATGTGTCTGTGCAATAAAAAATTGTAGAATTTAGTAAAGATAATTAAACAAGAAAGAAAACCAAAACATGACAGATCAGTACTGGTTGTTAACTTTTTCTGGATATATTTTGGAAGTCTTTTTCAGTCTTGCTCAAAATATTTTATATACTGAAAGTCACAGGATCCCTTTGCCTGGCCACACTGAGCAGCATTTTGCCACAGCAGACTACCATATTCTATATTGATAGGGAGAGAAGGAGGTATTTCCTGTGGATCCAGAGACCTGCAGACACATTTTGCCAACAATAGCATGTATAGATTCAGGTTTGACCTGGTTATTCAGATATTTTTTAGTCCTTCAAAATTAATTTTCTGTAAATTATCCATAATCTGTGAAGGAATCTTTGGTATCGATAGTCAAATAAATTTTCTGAGACATGTTCAGAGAATACATGGTGGACAGCAGTGCTGGGACAGAAAGAAATTTTTGATCATACTCTGGAAAAATTCTACAACATCTGAAGAGGACTCCACGATGTGAAAGTTAGCTGTAAGTGGACAAACTTATGTAGAGCTTGATATTAAATTATTTGCATTACAAAATTCCTTGTGACACTCAACACAGTTCTTATAAAAAAATTTATGTTACTACGACCATAAAGAAAATTTGCCACTTAAAGTTTATGATAGCCCAATATTACAACTTTGTGATCAAGCCAAAATAAAATCAGCAGATATGGTGGTTAACAATAATAAAATTTAATTTCTTCTTACAGAGCAAATGCTTTTTTCTTTTCAGCTCTTTCTGCACCTTAAACATAGTTTATTTACAAAATAGCTGTGTTCCTTTACCTTCCATTTTGAGCTCTCTGAGCAAAATTATACTCTGATGGACTTGCCTTTAGGGTTTCTTTTCCCTTCTGGTAAACAAACTGCCCTAGGAGATAATTTTATCACTTTCTTTCTAAATTGCAGTAAAAGCCATAAAATGTCATTGGCCCTCCTCTAAGGTACAACAGCAGCTACAGAGGGTTATGCTGACCTAAATACAACTTACTGTGCAAATTATTATTTCAGTGCAAATAGATGCAATAAATAACAACACAAAGGTCATTAATATTATTATCATTTCAAATGCTACAAATCTTTTCCAGAATTTCTTTTATGGAGCAATATTATAGCTGTAGGACAATATGTCTTCATTCTGCTGAAATCTGCAACTTTAAGGGCAAAGAACCTGATTCTGATAGATGCCGAATGCCATTCAGCCCATGGGGGTTTGTGGATGCTGAGCACCTTGCCAAGGGATACCTAGTACTTCATAGGATCAGTCCATAGCAGCACTGCTGCAGTAAGCTCTTGGAGCTTCTGTCATACGGGCAATAGAAAAATGTGATAAAGTGTGTTTAGATGAAATATAGCAACCTACTCAGCTGTTAATACTGGCAGTGGTGAGTCAATCTGAAGGCAGAGTTGAAAGGATTTTAGCTCTAAAATTGAAAAAGTTTTGGATCAATATAGGTAAATATGAACACAGTAGGCTTACTGAGGAACAGAAATCCCAGTTTCAAGTTATGAAAAGTGAAGGAATTGTTTTGTCAAGATTACTGTTTAGTAGGCCCTTCAAAGTCCTCTAGTGTTCAGAAAACTGTTTGTCCTCTTTAGGGGAGATGTGCAAAATAGCAGTGGCTAACATTTTCGCTTTCATTATATTTGTTTTCCTTATGCTTGACTGCTCTATACAAAACCATTCCCTATAATACTGGGCAATCTAGCTTGCAATTTTAAAAGCATCATTCACTATAAATAAATGTATCTATCTGTCAGATCTCAGAGTGAAACACAAATGTTCTGTGTTTTCCATGAGAGAAATATACAATTCAAAAACTCCCCAAAGTAATTTTCTCCCAGGTCCATCATGTACTCATATTTAATAGTCTCTTTAGTCCAGGTGGCCAATATTAGGAATTCAGCATAGTATATATAGAAATAAATTTACTAGAACAATGATATGAACATTGTATCAAAAGCATAGCATATCTGGTGTTCACATGCCATTTCTTTTCTTTCTAACTTAACTTTCAAATCTCCTTGACCCAAATGTGCAGAGCTCCCACCCACGAGTAACCAGATTCCAGGTGCCTATTGCATACATACATGGGATGTATATGGATTGCAATACACCTGATCCCTTCCTTCTGCTAGTACACACTTGAAAACAGAAAAAGAAGCAAAACTCCTAATTTTTGGGTTCATAGTATATTAGACCCAGAATAAAGCAGAATTCAATATGATAACAATACTCGTCTCTAAATGTGAATTCCAAGCAAGCACTCAAGTAAAATCCAGTGCATCTGATGGAACAGAAAGGAATAGCAAAAAAACTGACAAAACTGATGAACAATGTAGTGCCCTCCCCCCATATACTGAATATAGATGGAGTAATTCACAGCTTTCATTGAGAAAGATGTGTTCTTGGTGTCAGAACTGATTTTGATTACATAGCTTTTGCACCTACGCCTTTTAAGAATTTCTACCTCTCTACTGACCTAAGCAAGAATTTGGACTCATGAAATAGTAAAGGGATCCCAGATCACATTAGGAAATGCAAGATATCTATGAATCTATCACTATGACCTTAATCCTTATCAGGAATTTGACAAGACCCAACAAAAGGAGCCATTTTTTGCCCACTTTGTGTCCTTTCTTATTATCTAAATGATCTGTCACTCAAGTAACTGGGTAAGTATTGACAGACTTATTCTCACAGGTATAATAAGTACTGCTACATCTCTTTTGCAGTTCAGAATCTGAACCCCAGGCCATGAAATAGGGAAACACATAAGCACATGCTCACCTGAGACAAGTCTGAGAAGCTTGGTTTACAAAATGAGGGCAAAGAATACATTTGAGAATTTGCCCAGACCTACATGTCTTCCAAAGGTTCATTCAGATGGTTGTAACAATGTTAAGTGTTAAGAAACCTAGAGCTTCTGAATGCTGCTGAAAGGTTTTAACCACAGGTTCCTCTGCAGCAAGTATGTAAAAAGATCTTTATAGGAAAAAATCTTTACAATAAAACTGTTAAAATACACTGGGATATTTGTTTGACAGTTGTTTTGTAACCTTAGACACAGAATTTTATTGGCAGCTGAAACAAAATCTAAAGTTATCTGGGAAAGAAAGATGAGAAAAATCCCATTATATAAAATAATCCCCCTCGGTTAGCCATATTTTTGATACAAGCAATATTTTTTCATGTTTCAGTGATAGGAGAAGCAGATTTAAGGGCTTCCTCCAGATAATTTTATTTCTCTTTCTATAAAAGAATTGAATCCTACAGAAGAAAATAAATATTTACCTTTTATTTTGAATAAACATCATAGTAAAAGTAAAATGCACAAGGATTCAAACAGACTTGAAAATTTACTTTTAACAATATTTGCTTTGATCTGAGGAGTCTGAAGGGTTTTGGATAACTAAGAGCAGATTTTAGTTTGGGTGTGATGACTATATTTTCTCCTGCCTAAATTATGTACCAACAAAAAATAAGTGTTTTAAGGGTTATAATTATTTGTGAAATCTTTGTTCCAAACTGCTAAGCTTAAGATCATTGCTTTTAGCAATTAATATCTCAATCCTTTTAAAATATGCTGAAAAATACTGATGATATTTTATAGATGTCAGAAGTTCACATCACTTGGGCATCAAAGATTTAATTGTCAAAAAATGTCTGACTATATTCGTAATAAAATATATTTTATGTACATCAAACATGGAACCTGAACTATAACTGCAGAATTTTTTTTTAAAATCAGGAATCTTACCCCAAACATAAATCTTCACATTCAGGGAAAATCTTAGGTTAACTTAAAAATATTAAGAAAGATAATCCTTTCTGAAGCTTTTCATCAGAAGCATTAGAGACTCAGCTGCAGTTGACTATTTCCTTCCCAGATTAAAAATGTATTAACGTTAAGAAAAAGTAAATCAATAATCTTAATATATCAATATAATCTTGTTGCTTCTAGTATTGTATCTCCAATCTTTCACGTGTTTTTCGCCTTTAATTTTCCCATTTGTGTTAGTGCAGCCTTCTCTGTGCTTTCAGAGGACCAACTTTCCTTAGATTCCCAGGTATGCTAGAGGAAATTTTGAGGTAGATTGCCAGATTGCAAACACTTTTCCAGGCCTGGTCTTGCAAGATGGTATAAAAAACAAGGGTCAGAACTTGCAATAAATATATTTTGGTTTTTGCTGTTTAAATTTAATCAAATTTATCAAGCTAACAGTAAGTGGAAAGCATAATGCTCACTTACTAAAAAAAGAAATAAGTCCAAGTGAACTTCGTATGTCACTGCTACAAAATTTACAGAGCTTTATTTTATTATATAAAGTAGTCTAATATATAATGTGCTTGGTTTGATGGAGAATATTACAAGCTGAATTATGAAATATAATAATAAGCTGTGTTTAAAGACAGCCTGTAAAATGTAATCATTTTAAGACAAAAATGAGAACTCTAGAAAGAAATTTTACTATTTAATTTTTAAATTATTTTTTTTCTCTCCACATCCATTTACTCTGTGATATCAGAAATTTAATAACATTACCTTTCTTATTCTTAAACACTGTGATAATTTTTAGCTGTTTTTAATATTCATCATGGGCACATAATGAAAAAATGCATAAAAAACAAATAATGACAGGAAGTCTGTTCATTTTTACTGTAAAAGGAGGAGGTAAATACGGGTACAGATAGAATTGAAAGGCATAAAGATGTGTGAAAGGTTTGTTAGAATATCACTAGTGTGGAAAAAAAGAAACAGAAACTGCACTCTCATGTCCCTGCTCCTCACTGACCTACTCAATAAACCAATCCAGTCACCGAACCACTGCCAAACCCTGCTTGAGGAGAGACCATTTTCTTTGTGCCAGGAGCAGTCTAACATGCATGTAGTATAGACAACGGACTAATAGGATCTGTGAGCAGGTGATTCAAACTGCCCATGTAGAAGGGCAAACATTGGTTTGTGTATTTTTAGCCTTTTTACTTTTTTTTTTTTTTTTTGAATCCTGCCCCTTGACAGTTTCATTGGATGTCTCTAGCTCTTGCACTCCATAATCCCATAAAATTGTCTTTGTGATGCAGCAAACAGGCAGGATTTCATGTCCCAGAATCACTGCTAGTCACCACTGGGTTTTCCTCTAGGCATCTGTGTAAACTGTATTCATTCAGCTGCTGTTTGGTTAGTGGACTCTGGAGGCTTATGTAGATATAAGATATACAGAGCTGACATTTCTGGCAGACCCTAATGCTACTTCCTTTTCTTTTGTTCTCTATTGTTCCATTCCGTGGCATGAAGCAGATGCTTATGATGTCCGTGTTGTGAGTAGGAGCTGTAGAAACTCAACTATTCAACTTCTTGTCAATGTTTAAGTCTCTGTAGGCATCATTATTTATACTTCCAAAGGAATACGTGACATTCTGGAATTCTACAGCATGAAAGTGGTCAAATACAAAATTGTTGAAAGTGCAAAGACCTCCTTTTGGATACTGGTGTATTATAATAGTCAAGTGAGACATACATCTTTTCCAGACCTATCTTCCCCCTGCAAGCACTGGGAGGTTTCCACTGTGTAATAAAAGTAAGGAGAAGAGAGGAAGTTTCAGTTTGCTCCAGTAAATGAAAAGCATAAAATAAAAAGTAAAATCATTGTAATATGAAGCATTTTAGAAGATACTGTAAACAATAATGAACACTGAAATCATTAACACTGATACATAAATGTCTGACAGAGTAATCTTAAGAACTTATTTGGACTTGAAACTGACTTGCAGAAAAATGAAGACCTCAATTTAAGGAATACTGAAGAAGTTTTAATACAAATAAATGAAGGGGATTAAATCCAGGGTAACAAACTGGTCAGCAAAAACATGCTTCCTATTTGGTAGAACAGAATATCAAACTTTTTTTCAACTAAATCTAAATTTTACTCTGACTTCTAATTATTTCTCAAGCATTTATTGTACTGAATTCTTCCTATGCGGTGTTTCATCAGTTTATGCTACTTTTACACCCTGGATGATTCTCATTTACAGTGAGCCCTGTTGTCAAGTGTAAAGAGGCGTTACTGTTTACTAATTGCAATAGCAAGGTTATTTTAAATTGCCAAAATAAAATGCAAAGTGCAACAACACATTAAAATTGCTTCATTTGTAAGTGGGAACAACCCCTTTATCAAGAAATTATATGAAAGATATACCTAATAATCTTTTATCATCATAAATTATATGAAGCATCTGTGAGGACTGGGAATCAGGGTAACAGAGATACCCCTTTCCTTATAATATCTCAAATATGCAGTTGATACCTTGAGTAACTGGTAACAAAACATTACCCAAATACTTCTTTAGAATAAAAAAGAGTCTTATTTTTACACTGTTCTAGTGATTGGATCAAGACATGCAAGGTCGTCTTTAAGCCACTTCGGGGCTTCCTAGGGCTTTCCAAGAATCTGTTGCCTACTCAGACATCAGCAGGTTTGGAATATCTCTACACTCTATTTTCTACAGTTTTGTAAAAAAAATAATGGCAATCAAGATTTTATGTCCTTGAAAAAGACTAGTTTGTTACCTGCCCTGAAATTCAACTCCAGAAATTTTGTGGTAGCTAATGCCCACTGGAGATACTTTGAGTGACCTGGGTAGCTAAAACTCATCTCAATATAGGTATAAAAAATGCAATACAGAATTTTTTTCATGTGTAAGACTTCTGGTTTGAAAATTTAACATTCTTTAATTTCTGTCTATAATATGCATATTTATGTGTCAAGATTATCTGCTGACTCCTAATGTTACTCTCTGGAAATTTTCTGTTTGCTGATGAATTTTCTTATCATGCTTTTCCTCTATGAACAGATGTAAATTTGGCAAAGACATATATTTACATTCCTGAAGAGCTTATTTGGCAGGCGGCTTTTGTTTTTTACAACCTGCTCTCTTTCTTAGATGGTAAATATTTTTCTGTCTTCTTTCCCTCTGTGATTCTGTATGTGACAGAAACATCTATTTTGTAAATTCAGATTAATATTGTATCCTGTCTGTAGTTATGTAGTTCTCTGTAACTGCTCTGACTGAAATTACTGGTTATTAATAGTTTTATCCTTGAAAACCAGCTAGATTTTTTTTTTAACAAACGCATTGTGCCTTGCTCAACATGTTAAGACTATAATTTTTGGACTATCTGATTCAAAGATTCTGGCAGTCTGAGATCTGTAAGCCAAGCCATTTTTTATACAAATTCCTTTCCACGGCCTTCCTTCTCTACTGCCTGGTAGCAGGAATAGCAGTGAAGTAGAAGGTCCAAATGCACCCCAGAGCACCTTGGTGCAACATGGAGGTGTCCTCATGACAGGGACACCCACCCAAGTTTCTTTAGCACATACTTCTTCACTAAATTCTATTTCCTGTTGATGTCAAGAAGCGAACCTGATATCCAGTTCACAGCTTAATAGCAGAAACAGACAAATCTTATTAAAGAATATTTGTTTTCTAATCTATGTCCCTATCTACTTGTGTTTTTTTGGTGATACATACAATTACACACAATACGATAGTTGTCATCATATTGCCAGTTCTTTGGCTATATTTTTCCATCTCTTCCTAAGACTACACAAGGAGATAATATGAATTAAATTATGTATTTTTGATTCAACAGAGATTATAAAGAGAGAAGAAAAAATAGATACTGTTAGACACCATTTCGAATACAACTTCAAAATAAACATAAGCCTTTGAATTTGCACAGTAGAAACCATAAAAGTTTGTTTTGGATAACTGGATAGTCATTATAATGACATATTCTGGAGAGTGCATTTTCCAGGTTTCATGTCTAGTGATCCCCTTAAAAGACTGATGCCATTTGTGTCTGGCCGTGATAACTACCATGTACTGTGGTATGCAAAACCAGTTATTTTAATCTATTCATACTGATTTCAGAAAGATAGAGTTGCACAGTTATATCTCGAGGCAAAAATGTGTGTCTCTTGAATTGGTTTTGTAAAAATTTTCACTAAAACTAATGTGACATTTAAAGCATTAGTGACTTTTCATGTCATAATTTATATACACTTACAGTAAAATACAGAAATATGTAGATTCATGTAGTGAAGCAGGTTTATATATTCATATTTTATCTTGGGACTTTGAGTAAAAAACAATTTTGATTATGAAATATCCAGTCTTTGTTAGTCTTCTGGGATAAGTTCAGCGTCAGAACTTTATTTTCTATAGGCTTTTATTAAATCAGCTAAAGAAGAGACAAAGTGACTCATATCACAAACACAACTATAAAGCTCCAGATAGGAAAAGACCTGCTCCCTAGAATCCTAGTCATACATGATGACAGAAATATCCTAAGGGAGAGAAAAGCCCCTAGGACATTTATGTAACTGGGATTCAAATTAATGTATTTCAGTTTCTCTTCGTAATTTGCATTGTTTAGATTTTAAATACATCAAATTTTCACCTATTTCTAAATATTTTTGAATGGTGTTGTATCTAATGACAGATTAAACCCAGTGCATAGTAAGACTGAGAAATATTCTTCAGTACAATAGTACTACAATAGTATGTCCCTGATAGAGTTTAACATCCATCACTTTCACTGCTTTATATACAATCATGATTGAATTTCACTCTTGACTCAGTTAACTACAAGTTCCCAATGCAGCTGATGTAGAATCTGTTGAAACACATCCCTTAATAAATCAAAATGTAAATCCTTATAGCTATGTAAATATGAGAGGGTCCATTCATGGTCCCACAGGAACTGACATAAAGAAAAGTCACTAAGGTATGTCATGAATTTGTATCAGTCCAGCCATTACTGCAGAAAAATCATTTTTCTCATTCATTTTCTCACATAAAATGTGAAGTAGAGCAATTTACTTCCTTTGGGTGATGGGTGTCCTACTGCACATTTGCCACAGAGTAAAAGGTTGTATATATATTATAGGTTGTATATGTATGTGTGCGTGTGTGTAAATAAAATAGCACATAACAGATCGACTGGCATAATGTAAATCCACACTTATCACACTGTAATCTGTGAGACAGGCAGACCTTGAAGTTAAAAGAAGTATCCCTGCTTTGCTCTCTGTAATGCTGTTACAAAGGCTAATATTGTTTTTCAGTCGGTTAGATCCTGATAGTAGCTTTCCACCTGCCTGCCTCCCTACCAAGGAGGTTCTCTAATATGATCACTGACACAGACATGGCAATTAGAAAAGGATCATGGCTGCTCCAGGAACCAACTCTTGACTATTCTGATGGAGATAGTTGCAGGAATTCAAACTGGGTGAGCATCAACCTCATTTTTGATACCATGTCCTTTGAATTGTCCAGGTTTGCCAGCTTTATAAAACATTTTTTTCTTATATATTTCTTACATAAAATTGAATTAAACTATTTGGAATTGTGTTGATTTTTAGCACAAATTACTTAACTATATCTCAGGTAAAAGCTAAGCAGACTTACTTGTACTTTCCATTTCAGTGGAAGATAAAATCCAAACTGAAGTCCACAATTTCCTTTAAATCAGGACTGAGCAGTACAATCTTAATCAAGTCAGTAATAACAGATGTCTTTCCTCCCAGGTGAAGACTGGTATTTACACAGGGTAGCAGTTTTGAATTTTCTGTGTATCTTAAAATTATTTCTATTTTCTGGTGGTTTTTTTGTTACTTTTTTCTCCTGGATTTGTGTTTTTGTGTCATTAGGGTAAGACTTTGGGAACTGATTCTCTCCTGTGTTTAGGGAAAGTTTTACAAGGTTTGTGCACATATCATAGTACTATCAGTTAATTTATCATCCTTCAGCCTTAGGAAGAAACACAGAATTGGCTCTGCGCAGGAATTCAGTCAAATCTTGTCTAGCTAACAAGTTTCCTAGTTTCACATACTCCCCTGTCTCCTGGCAGAGGCAACAAAATTGCTGGAATCCAAACATAGAAAAATGTCAGCAAAACTAGAGAGATCTAAGAGGGAAAAGGAATACTAACATGTTTAGTCTAAAACTGATATCTTACTATATTTGAAAAGAGATCGGAAAATAAAAGAATGAAAATACAAAAATAAAGGACTATACACACGTGAAAAATTAAAAAGATCCAGCAATAGAATGGAGAAAATAGAACTATTTCCTTATATAGTCTCTACTTTGACTCAAGTATGATAGTAAGTTAACCTCAGTGTAACACACAGTGAATGCCTGAGATAAAAACATTTTGTTACTGTGATACCTTTATGACTAACAAAAATTCTGAACTTATTTTCTTTTTTTCTGCTAAAATATTTTTAAATTATATCTCTTATAAAGCCTGCATCTTGCCAAGAGACTTTTGCAGGCTTGGGTCTTGATACTTCATTTAAGCATTTGGTTGATTGGTTGGGTTTTTTTTAAGTCAGTGTATTTCTAAAGTAGAGACCTCCTTGTGTATTTTCATTTCCAGGATATTTAAAATTATTTCCCCTTTTATACAAGAATCTAATAAATAGCTAGAGAATAAATTGTCAAAATTTACTGCCTCCAAGAAGGGCAAAATGTTTTAAATATACCTGTAAAAAGCTACTACTATCTTTTTTTTTTACTTTTCAATAAATATTGACAGAACTGGAATAGACTACACCAGACGAAATTAATAGCAGGAAATTTGTTTCCTTTACAATTGGTTCCTTCCCTTTATTATGTATTGAGGACTTTCTGTGGTAATTGCTAATACAGCATCTTTCCGTGTGATTGCACATTGTCTGCATCTGGGCAAGTGCACGGAGCACATTCCGAGTGCAGTGAGAGACGCCTGTTCTCGTGACTCATCCGAGCAGTGCAGGCTGAATTCCCATGAAGTTGTTCACTGATCACTGCTTAGCCCATGCAAATCAAAGTAAGTCACAACAACACCGATGCTGCTGCATCTTCATGCCAGAATGCTCTGCTGAGCCTTGGCTTGTTTACTGCTGAATTCCCTTCAAAGGGGAGGCCTGACTATATAAACAATTGAAGACCTTAATATATAATTAATGTGTTTTCTAATTAAATAGTAACCAAGTATGTTGTAATGTTTCAATTAAGAGTATAGAAAGTAATTAATTATAATCTTAAATACTTAATGTGAGCGTGCCAATTAACAAAATGCTGCTTCTCTGATTTAAAAATTGTACTTGGCTCAGTTTCAGAATAACTATACATTTTTAGGATTATTTTCTTTCTCATAGCAGGACTTTTTTTTCCAAGACAACAAACTTTTAAGTTTATCAATATAGATAAAGTCTCTTCATCTAAGTAACTTTACACACATAGAAACCAATATAAAATTTTTACTTAAAAAATACCATGCTAACTATTTTTTAAACATATTTTTTTTTTAGTGAACAGTGTGAAATCCCCATTTTAATTGTTATTTCTAGGATATTTACTCTGCGTATTAAGTCATTATTTAGGCATAAGGTCAATGCATTTCATTTCCTCTGGCTCACAAGAGGTAAAATAGTATGAAAGTTCCTGGAACTAAACTATCAATTCCAGTTGGATTTTAGCCTTTGAAGGAGCGTTTCGGTCTCAGCTCTAAACATTGTATGTCACCAGAGACAACGCAGAGTCACAACAATTTAACAGGAGCAGGGTGGAAGACATATTACAATATTTGGATTTCTTTAAGAGGAGCTACTTGAAATTAATTTCTGGCTTTCTTTTCTTCTTCTTTAGTGTTGCCAGTGAGGTATTCCAAAGCCCAAGGATGAGTTCAAGTCACACTCTGCATAAAGTCATACACAGAAAGGTAGGATGGATGGCACTGTTTGCAGTCACCATCTGTCTCTATGAAAATAAACCTGACTTTTTCCACTCATTGCTTTCAAAGCTAACAAACTTTTCCTGCAATGCAATATAAGACTGGTAAAGTATAGAAATAGATTCTTTGGGTCACTGTAGTGATAGTATTGACTCAAAAGTAGAGGTTAAAAGAACATTTTAACAACACTGAGAAAGGAGGAAAAAAAATCGTCATTGGTTCCTGAAGTAAGGATAGTATACCTTATTTAGGCAGTCTAATGGAAGTCAGCTTGACTATTACAGATCACATTTCCTTTCTATTTAAAGAGAGTCAACAGAAGTCCAAATTTTGTGAGCTTTGCAATGTCTTAACCTCACAAATGTGAAGCTTCTGTGCAAAATTCCTCCAGAAGAATCTAGCCTGGTGCTTTTCATCCTGAATGGAAAGAATGCAACAGAAAAGAATAAAAAATTGTTCAGTACTCGGCTTGTGAATCTCTGAAAATACAAATTTTGAGGACTTGTTGGACCATCTACTACTTAAATAGACCTCTGAAATGTAATGCAAAGAGCTTCTTGAAAGCAAAACACAGACTAGCCCTTCATTTATTCTGTAAAAGAGCTTATGACTTGTTTATTTCTGTAAATACTGTACAGGCAGATTGTTTATCTGAGGAATGTCATGCATTATTTCAAGATGTAACGTCTAACAGTATTAATTATAAATGCCATTTTAAATTAATAATAGGCCAAATAATAATGATAAACAAGCCAAGTATTTAATGTTTTTTATTTCGATGGAGCGTAATGTGTCAGTACAGAGGTTACTGCCTTTCGTCATGATTTAACATTGACCAAGGTTATATACATTATAATTGTTATGAAATGAATGCAATTATATCATAGTTCTAGTGCAACCACAGTACCTATGTTTAGAGGATAATTTAAGTGACAGTTTCTTTGCACATTATGCCCTCCTTTTATGTCATTCTAATTTATTATAGAAAAGCCCTTATGTGTAAGAAGTATTCAAATGCACATGGGATTTCTCTTCATATCATATACATCTTATTTTCCAGTGCTTAATACTGAACCGTGTATCACAAAACATAAGCCAATATGCTTGATTTCCTCTACAAGGTTCCCTTTAACTTTTCATTGCATGACTGGTTGGAATGTGCAAATTATAACTTGGAGCAGAGTATTCTGAGAGAATAATATTTGCCTTAGGAGCAGTGTGGTCACATTGTATTTCCAAGGCAGAAAACCACATTGAAGTACCTGCCCTGACAGAGTTCATTTGTCACCAGGAGTTATGCTATGGTAGAGCTCAGAGCAGCAGAAGTTCCCTGTTTTAGAAATAGGTGGCACCATTTTTTAACTACACTTACACAAAGTGATGAAATTCTTTTCTTGGGGTTTTATGTTATCTTCAAGGATAATTAATATGCTTAACATCTAAAAGTAGGAATTCATATTCATATAATTGCTTGAAAACATAAACCAAGATCTGATTAACTGACTTGAAAGGTACCATACAGGTAACGGGTTTCTTAGCTGTCCATGGCTTGATTTTTGTCTCTTCTGTCAAGTATCTCTTGTAAGCTCCTGTCAAAGACCCGTTATTGAATCAAGCAGATGGATGAGTGGCCCTTCACACTGTAATGTTTGTAATAATTTAAGGGTATGATTCCTTTCATTTAAAGTCGATGAGTAGAGCTATGTGTCAAACTGAAGGTAGTCATCTAGGGTCCTTGTGGAGGGCTTAAAGCTAAGACCCTCTGAAGGCAAATTGCAAACTCCCAAAGAGAAATTCATCACCACTGCTTTTGATATCTGTTCTGGGATGGGCAGAAACACCCTCTGCAAGAACGTGTCTCTTCATTGTCCACACAGAAAACTAAGAAAAGACATTTCGTTTTTGATGGCTAAATTTGCATAAAAGCAATCTCAGACTTAATCAATTACTAAATATAAATCTATCACTTGAAGAAGGAAGTACTTCACAGTAATGAATACAACAAGTTTTCACAAGGACATGGGGTACAAACAAAACTCAGCAGGTCTGAGATCCTTCTTAGTTCTCACATATAAGAAATTTGTATTGCACACAAGTCAGTAATATCTCTTTTCCAGATTTTTAAATTACTTTGGGTGTCTGCAATGCAAACTGGTACATGGTGTTATTTTTTTAAAAAAAGTAGATTTAGTCATATAAAAACCTAATGAGAACATACTTGAGTCTTGAGTCTCATAAATATCCCCATATAGTGATATTTAGATCCACAGAAATACTGGGGAAAAAAAAAATAAAGAGCATCTACATAATGGATGAAGTAACTTGTTTTAAAATGATCTGAAAGAATATTCATATCTCCTCATACTGTGTCCATGTGTCTTTGGATAATAGGAATAGTGAACAATAGCAATAATAGGAACAGTGAACATCTGGAAGCCATTTGCTAGGAGAATTTGGTGAATTTATCATTATCAATTCATTCAGTATTCTCTGTAAATTCACTTACGAATCTCTTTAGACTTCTTAGAGATGTCACTTAACATTCAATTGTTCTTATGGATCTAGCTTGTGGTTCAATTGCAGTACATTTGTTTAAATGGCACCAGTTTGTGCTCAGATTGTCTCTAGACAACAAATCTGTTTGCCACCTTTTGCTTGCTTTATTACTTTGCTTTTTGTTTGTTTTATTTGGAGACATTACTGGATTTTAGCAGAGCTGCTGCTTTTTTTTTAAACAGCAGTTCCCACGATCTCTAGTCTTTACACCTAAAACATTGTTAATGGAGATTTAACATAATATTTTGAAGGAGGCCATCTAAAACCCCCTAGTTTTAGCCATTTTTTCATAAAATTGGAAAATAATATGAAGACGAGGTTAATTTCCAAATTAAGAGGATCACCATGTTTTTTTCCTTTGACACCACTACCAGAAGTAATTATGAGTACATTTAATTCTTAGTAGTTTAGCACTTTTAACTTAGTCTCTCTGCAAGGTTTAAACTCACAAAAGAAAAAAATCAGTGAGTAACATTTTACAGGTTCCCTGAAACCTGGCATATACTACACATTTTATGCTGTCAGGAAGTCCTCTTTACACTCAGATATTTTTCTTCACAGAAGGTAAAACACTCTTGAAGAAGAAAAAGAAATAACTATTTTTTTTCACTTTCTGTATGCACGTAACACAGAAGACTTAAGGATCTTTTTCAAAATTGTTACAGTTCATCCTTTTTTTGTTTGTGTCCTACATTTCGTATACATAGTTCACACTGCAAATTCTTTTGTGTGTGAACAATCTGCTTCTCTGATCTTACCATCCATGCTGCATGATACATAATATAATCACAGTTGTGTTTTATTTCCATATGGAAAACAACTGGGTAAAAGACACTGTAGGCAGAGAGGACAGGTGAGGTTCTTTTGTCTGCTTAAACCTCTCCACCCAGTTTCTAGTCTGCTCTCACTACAAAATCATTAAGTTCTCAGAATAATCAGGTTTTTGTCTCTTTTTTTTATGAGTTGGGTTCTACCTGGCACACTAACCACTAGGTAGATAATCTTGTGAGTCCCTCAGCTTTGTGCTTGCAGAACTGTAATTGCTTCTACCCTTATGACCCCACAAACCCACAACTTCTGCATTAGCATATGGCCACTCTCCTGCCCATTCCAGTGGATATTCCAGATAACCTTACAGTTCCATCTAAAACTTTTTTTTTAATAGACTGTGATTTTAAAGCATGATCTAGTGTCCAATTTATTTTTAATTTCAAGTTACTTAAAAATAAGACTTTATCCACTATGCTGAAGTAACTTGGGTGTCATAAATCGAAAAGCTTGACATTCTGCAGAATATTAAATACTTCATTATTCAGCAGTGCATGCAGTACCTTTGCAAAACACATCCAGTTTTACAAAGTCTTATATTTTCCTATGGAGAATCTGCAGCAGACTGTCTCTGAAATGATAAGACAGTTTATCAGCAGAAAGAAATCCTTTGAAAGTAAGTTGGATTTTTCAAATGTAGTCAGGAAATATTTTAGGAAAGATTTGTTGGGTGTTGTTTTTCGTCCACTTCAGACTGAGTCAGTGTGATAAAGTATTTGTGATGTGACTATTTATTGCTGTATATATACTAACAATATGTGTGCACTATATGTGAACATACACTGATACACAATGGAATTGAAATAGTGTTTCATTTGTCTTTACAACAGTCAGACTAAATGCTGGCATAACCATTGTCTCAGGTAATAACAGTAGCAGCAACAGTTTAAAAAACAAAGATGTAAAGTGTGTAAATCACATCAATTGTTGTGACTTACTGCCACAAGAGGGAGTGAATCCCAAAGACAGTTATCTTATGGTCCTTCTTCAATAGCCCAGTTTCCAGGACTCAACTGGAGAACCAAAGTATTCAAACCAGTCATAATAGTACATGTTAGAGAAATGAGATGGTCTGATCAGTGTCATTGAAGGGTTTCATATGGTCATCAACACCCACAATTACATTAGAAATTAAATTAGATGATGGCTTCTTTGTTACCAGCTTCCTCTACTTAAAGGACTCTAAGAAATTATTACAACATTTGAAAATTATTCTCTACAGTGAATTATTCAACCACTAAATCCAAAAAATAAGCGGGCTGCCAGATTTGTAAAAGACCCTCTGCAGTGAAGAGCAGACTACAGCTATCCAATTATTTGCTCCCTTGGTTGCCTAACTGATCTATGAAATCAAATTAAACACCAATCTGCAGATTTAATATTAATATTTTAGTGCTAAAGGATCTGGACCAAATCTACTGAAACGATGAGGAATACCTAAATCCTCTTGCAGTTTTCAAATGGAAGATAGTAAATCTTGAATGGTTAAAATCTATAACCAGCTATTCTGTTCTCTAGAATTGAGTGTTATTAAACTGAATTCTCACTTTTTATGCTAAATTTGCAGCCATATTCAGTCTGTCCCATCTGCATCAATGAACAAGCAATGGAGCATACAAAAAAGGATAGTTAACAGTCCCTCTTGGTTTTCTGCAAGCTGTTTTGAGTTTCCTTGTCTTGTTGGCTTTGCTTTTGGTTTTGCTTTTTGTTTGCCTGAAGTTAGTCATCTGAGGGGACAGATATTGCAACAATGAGGGAACTGAGAACCTAATCTGTCCTCTTATTACTCTCTCTTATTTTTACTCCATTCCCTTCTTCCTCCCATTCCCTTTCATGTGTTTTACCAAGGAAACCTACTAAGCGTTTTCAGAAGCAACTAGAGTCATAGCAAGATACCTAGTTGTTCTCTGTTCTGGCTTTCCAGAAACACAGCAGAACAATACATTTCTTTGGAGGACATTTTTACTTGAAAGAGGAGGGCAAGGGCAGTGAAGAAGACTGATTTAAGAGAACATATTATTAATTATCTCTTCGTTTATGTATATACTAATGTAGTAACTGCCACTATTTCCTTTGTCAATATTTCCCTCTTAGTGAAATAGCAAAATATCCCTTATCTCTGTCTTATCATCATTTCTTGTCAATACGTGCCATCCACAAATTGAGATTATTAAACTGAAAGAAATTAGGACTTTTTTTCTTTCAGTTACCTGGGATTTCAGGACCCCTCTTCTTTAAGGAGAGATGCCTGGAAACAGTCTTCAATTATGCTTTTACTATCCAGTCTCCAGCTGCTGTTACGTCACTGGATATTCCAAGACTAGGCCTAAATCACCACCATTTCAGATAACTAAAATTGTTTAAGCTCTGTGATTGACAGGGAACACATCCCATGGAAAGAATGATGTATTCTAGATTTAGGTAGACAAAAGCATTTATTCCACCACATTCTTAGCTTTTTAGGAACCTCTTGGAGGATTCTGGCAATGGCTCTTGCCCAGAAGCTCTCCTATACACCCATTTGAGCTAGATGTACCTGGAGAACTGGTGTCATATTCAAAGTAAAAATATGCTTCATCTTTGAATACCTCAATTTTTGTGATTGTGCGTATGTTATGGACACAGATAACCATGGTATTTCTCTGGTATTAAAATGGCACAGGGTGTTTAAGACATTTACAAAAGGCTGGTAGATACAACATGAATCTAGGAGAACCTCACCTCATGCCTTTCTGCAGTAGCATAGAGGTTAAGTGCTCTCTAGGCTTCGCTGTTTGAACACAGTAGGATTCTAACATATCCCCCACTGCTGGCACCTATCTAAAGGCATCCAAATCTATGTATGTTAGTTTCAAATTGAACTTCAGACTTGACATCTGGCTGGAAATTGGGATCCTCTTAGACATGAATTGTGCTGCACCTACTACAGGAGCAGCATACTTGGCTTCTCATGAGATTTATTCTATTCTGAACATACGGAAAACACCCTGAAATGCAAATCATACAGGAAAAATTGTAATATCTAGAGAATCCTCAATGTACTTATATTTAGGACTTTCTTAAAATATTGATTTCTAGTATTGTGCCATTTCTCTCCCATCTGTGACAAACCTTTGTTTAGGTCTTAAAAACTTTTCAAGTAGCAACAGAAAATTTAGCTATTACTGGGTACTGGCAGGACAGTTCTGGGTCTTTGGACTCTTTCTTAAAACCAAAAGTAATATATGCCAGATATTGAAAGTACTTAGTCTGCTTCTGGTTCAATTCAGTTCCATCATTAAATTCTGGAAGGTAACTACTTAAGGTTTTTTTGTATGATACTGGAATCCTTGCTACTGGCATTTGGTCCTAATAAACAAGAATTAATAAACTTTTTTTAAACCCTTATACTATGTTGCTTCTATCTGAGGTCAGCTATCAAATACACACAACTGATTCTTAATCATCTGTACTCTTAATTTAGAAAATATTAGATTCAGTTCTACTGCTTATTAGTCACACAGATTAATGAAAGTACTTGTCAACATCATTTGTCACTAAAATACAAATTTTAATGAAAGTAATCAAAACCTTTGCACAAGACCTAGTGTTTGCTGGCAGAAAATGCACATTTCTGAAAGCAAAATTGTTTACAAGACTAGTTTTGACAGATTTATTGGGTTTGATTTTTTGATTGTAAAAGATAATTTTGTTTTCTGCTTGAATATGCTTTCCAATCAACAAATTAATTAAACTGATTTTCAAAAGTAAAATTATTAATTCTATTTTAAAAAAGTCTCAAACATGTTGAAAGAACAAGTGGCATTATTTTGTATGGAAAGTGGTTGAACATTTATTTTCTTTAAGATTTGAACATTTGGTCTCATTTAAGATTACTAAAAAAAAAAAAAAACAAAAAAACCCAAAAATTGCATAATTTTTCCAAAATAGGAAACACATTCTGCCCAAATCTAATAATGGCATTTTTGAAAAAGTTTTCCAGGGACACAATAATGATATAACGACTGTCTGAGAAAGAGGTAGAGAGGCAATATAAATGGATGACAACTCCCCTTTCTGCTTCTACATTGTCCCAGCTACTGTGTTATCTAAAATATATAGTTTGATTTACCGGGATGCTGATCTCCATCCAAGAAGTAAAAGAAACTAATAAATATAATCTGTGCTATTTATAGAAGTAACCTTTCACAGCCTCTTTGTTGAAGGTAGATTTCTGTTTTGTTCTGCACAGGTGTCGCCAGGATGAAGATGCTTTCAACTGTGATATTAAAATCCAATTATTTTGATTTTAAACTTTGGGTTTAAAATGTGCATAACATTTATACCTGAAGTTACACTGGGGTTTTTGTTTTGATTTGTTTTGTTTTTTGTATTTGAAAATGTCTAATTTGCTATTATTTTTATTTAGAAATTAAAGTACTAAGCATTGCATGAGTGAAATAGCCAATGGCACGAAGACACAGACATTATTCAGCTCAATTATCACTTTAAATTAGATGCCCATATTCTATGAAGAGGATACACATTTAATCAGTTTCATATTGGTCTGTATCTACCAATAAAAAGACAATTATCTAAAGCTGCAAATCAGGATTTAAAAACAAAACCAAGACCCTTCCATACAACTGCTTTAATGATACATAGATTTTGTAACTTTTACTACTGTTTCTCTGGGTTTAGGCTAACACCATAACAAAAAATCCCTTGCTTAATGCTAAGTGGACCACCAACACATCTGTTCCCCTTCTTAATGAAAGTAACTACAAATAACCTTTTAGTACAGAGTAGAGACTCCTTCACATAGAATGTTGCTGTTTTAGTTGTATAGCATAAACCAGGAAAATATCTTCTGATACTATGTTTCATTTGGAAAACAACAAAAACCACAAATAATTTATAATAAATTTCTGGAATCTCAGATTCTATTATAAGAAACAAATACCTCTATATATATTTAAAGACGGACTGCAAAAGATTTAAATAAATTTGGAACACTCATTTTTATTATTAATCACTTATGACAGGAGAACATTTTCATATTCTAACAGATGACTTGGATAAGTATATGTCAAATTTAAAGTTAAATTAAGGTTTTATGTAGTCTCTGTTAATGGGAAAACTTCCAATTGATTTCAGAGGGGCTTAGGATGCATTCTTGATGACCATTTGGGCATGAGAGATTTCTTATTTGGATAGTCATATTAAGATCCAGAAGAGATTTTTCAGAACTGAGCTTTGACATAATAAAAATGTCAAATGTTTTTAAATTTGCATAAAGTGGCATGTATACTGTGTATATATATATATAGAGAGAGAGAGAAAGTTAAATATATATTTATAGACTTAAATACTTCTGTGTAATGAGATGATGTGGTAAAAGTATGTTTTTATCATGCCTTTGGAATAAGCAAATTGCTGATGAATCTACACCACTCATGGATTCATGAGTATAAGCATTTTCAGAACAGGAAATATTTATGGTCAATTAGGATGACCTGCCACTTAAGTCAGGCCATAGATTTCACAGGTGTCAAACAAAGGTTATCAATCCTTTATTTAAGGTGGAAATGGAGAATTCCATACATCCTGGATAAGGTTTTTAATTCAGGATGAGAAAATCTATATCTTTTACATTAAAAAAAACCCAAACCCAAAACCAATCCACAAACAAACTAACAAAATCAAACAAACAATAATAACCAAAGACAAACTCTTTTATCAGTTTCCCACTACATGATTTTATTTTCCTTTGCAGTAAAACTGGTAATCATAAAGAATAAATGTGAAAGGGATCCTGTTCTCCCCATAGACACATTGAACATTGTGGATTACCTCATAGACTTATTTGTGGTAAGTAAAGCAGGTAGTTTGTCTCACTGTAATGTGGTTTATTCACATTTTCAATTATACTTGTATATGAGTCTGTTGAGGTCTTTCCAACTTTTTAGGAACATATTTAAAATGCAGCTTATCTCAAGTGGTTATCAATAAAACCCTCCTGACATTTTCAGAGGCTTATTTTTTTCCTGTTGTTGTTTTATTTCTATTTCCCACTGCTGAAAAAGCTGTCTAATTCAGTATAATGAGTACTGTTTCCCAGCTTTTCAAAGGAGAGGAAAAATTTTAAAGAATATAAAAATATTTCTTCCTTTTAATAAGAATGTTGCATGTCAAAGGCAGGTAATTTTTAGAATAAACATATAATGAAAAAATATCTTATTCCTCTGTAGAAGAAGCTTTCAAGTTGTAATCAAGCTTTTTTTATTTTAGTCAGCCACAATGTATGGTACCTCTTACCTAAAATTTAATGTTCAGGCCCTAGACACTAGGCAACTCCACTTTTCTTTGTTGAGACTTTTAACATTCCATTCCACTGAGCAGCTGCAATCATCCATCACAAAAGAATAAAACGAAGACAGGATAGGTCTCTAAAACACAGGAGGTGATCAAAGGTACATCATATATGAAATTTACCACAAGAGACTAAAGTGTCTCCCATGCATGCCAACACCATACATATGTTCAGCATAATAGTTTTATCCAGATGCAAATGTTGTCTCTGGGATTTAGAATCATTTCTAAACACAAACTTGCATGTTTATGTCCTAATCATCCTATTCATATATAACACAAAGTTTACAACAAAAGTATGACTAATTTTTCTCAAGCTTTATATAAACAAGGAAGCAAACCTGAAAGAAGAAAGAAGGTTTTTTGATACAGGCAGAAGTGGACATGAAGCGTCAGACATGCCTGATATGAAGCATCCAAATGTATCATTCAGACAGCTGTTGGGGAACCTGAGCAGACTGGATTTGGAAAATCAGTAAGAAATGGAAAGTTCTGAATTATTTTTATTTGTCATTTTTAGAATGAAAATTACAATACTAGCTTCTAGAAGGACAGATAGGGTTTCATGTCATAAAGCACACCCTGAGTAAGTTTTTCAACTCAGGGTTAATGATTCCAGTAAATTGCATGTCCTAAGTAAATTAATGCCTACAATTCATACTTGTTGGATTCTGATGTCCAATTATATATCATTCCTCAAAAAGAGAAAAAAAAATGCTAATGTGAAACTCAGAAATGGCAGTGCTAACTTTTTAATCAATTCCATTTCCTTCTCTCTTATAAACTCTCAAAATTTTTTATTTAAAATAAAATACTACTTATAGACAGAGATAAATGACATTTTTCAGGAATCCCATTTAATTCTGAGCCTTTTAAATTGCGTGTAGAACTCTATAGAACAGAAGACATAATATGAGAATATTAAGGTTTAACTCAGACCAAGCACAAAAAGATTATATGCCAGGCTGAAGAAATCAACATCATTTAGGATATCTGATTTATCCATATTTTTCTAATTTTTTTTTAAATGTTGACTATTTAAAGAATATAAGTTACAGAGAGTAGTTCATATATTCATTACGTGATTGGTGGCTAAATATTGGTGCCTAACATCAATAGGAGCCACTAAGGTTTAGTAAGAGAATAATCATGCCTGCTGGTTATAGACCCCTCAAAAGAGCTGATACAAACAAAAACATTGGATTACTAAAATAGAAAATACAGAAAAAAGTGAAATTAAGACATTTAAGTAAGACAGCAAATACAGGAACTACTATCTAGCAAAACAGTAGATTGACCAACCATAACCTATAGCCAAAACCACATCTTTCTTTTTAAAAAAAAGTCCCTGAACTTGCTGTGACATGGGTATTGGTTTGGCCACTACTGTGGTGTTCTCAGGCTTTTGAACCTGTGTGATGTATGTAAATCCCAGGCTCAAGATCTATGAAGATAAAAGAATGTTCTTCAGTGCCAGCAGCACAATTCTGCATAAAACCCAAATATCGTTATTCAGTGTTCTTCAAGAGTTCCTTACATTCAAAAACTGGAAAATTTTGGAACATGGATAAATTTTTGTCCACATCCAGACGACAGGAGCATTGCAGGGTTTTTATTAAGCATGGTACAAAAATCACTGTACATTCCTCAACTATTTTTCATCAACCTGTTTGCTGGTTGACACCTGGCTTGTGCCAGTCTGTGGCATTTATGGCTCCAGACACATGAGAACTGAAATACTTGGTTTAGCTCAAGTCAAATGGCCCCAAAGACGAGTACGTGGGTGAAAGATAACAACTTGTGACATGCCATAGACTAATATAGAAGATTTGTTGGGTTCCTAAAGCCTTAAATACTCTGAAGTATAAAACATTAACTTGTGCCAGATGGCTTGTATAGTTGCCTATAAGAGTAAATTGACTTATGAGTTAAGTTCTGACATAGCTGGGACTCCAGAGACTCACAAGATAAAAACCTTAGTCTACCTGAATCCAATGCTAAAGTCTCTACTGAACTGAGTAAACTCAGTTTATTATTTGAGAACCTCTCTGAGAGTTTTCTGGATGGACACTGAGTACTGATAGTCCTAGCTACAGTCTCTTCCTTGAAGGAGCAGTCATAACACTCCAGGACCAAGACTTTCGCATAACATTTAGTGAACAACACCCTCATTCGAAAGAGAAGTTTGATATCTGTGTGAAAAACTCCTTGTGTGGGTTGAGATCAGTGGCATTTTGACTTCAAAAGAATGAAGGAAGTAAAAATATAAAGAAATTCCCTCGTGTTTTACATGGCTTACCTGTTATAAAAAGCAGTTTTTGACAGTAAACAGTCTTTCATTAAGTCTGGGTAGCAAGCAGAGGTAGATGACAGTCACAGCTCAAACTGTTAAAAATATAATTCTGTCTCAGTATTTCCTACATGACCATTAACAGTAACCCAACTTCTTTCAGTATGATTAGCATAATTCTTTCCAAATGGCCCAATGCTTAATGAGTAGGAGGGTTTTTTTAAGGTTAAAATAAAGCTCAGAACCAAGCAGCTTCCCTATCACTTTTGTCTCCTTCTACAGAACATAGAGTACCTTTTCTCCCTTCAATGTAGCAGTTACTGAGACTCCATGTCTCTTTTCTGAGTAATCTCTGCTAACTTTCAGTGAGGACAAGCATTCAACAAGCAGCAGCTTCTGGAAACACAGAAAGAACCAACTGGAGATGATAACAATGTTCAGGCAGATCTTCAGCCAAGGCATAGTTAAACTGGTTAACACACTGTTTAAGAATCTGGTGATTAGTGTCTGCTTGTATGAAATCATTCAACACAACACAGAGATTTGGTTGAGACCTCTTCAATGTGTAAGCCACAAGTGCAACATATGCTTTCTAGCAGTTCCTAGATATTATTTGGTTTTAGCAATAGCCATCTAGACCTCTGTGTTGCCTCATCATTGACCACTTTCCATGGGTGGGAAGGTATTCAGCTATCCCTAGGAAAGCAGGACTCCATCATGCATGAATGTTATTTGAAAGACAAAACTCCATCATTATAAATGCTCTCTCCTTCCTTCTTCTTGACCCAGCTTTATATGCTGAGCATGATAACATGTCCCAACTGTGTCCCCTCCCAACTCCTTGTGCACCCTCAGCCTCCTCTCTGGTGGAGTGGGGTGGGGAGCAGAAAATGCTGCGACACTGTGCAAGCCTGGCTCAGAAATAATGAAAACATCCCTGTGCTATCAGCATACCACCCCCGTGTTTTCAGCACAAAACATTGAAAAACATAGCCCATACTAGCTGCTATGAGGAAAATTAACTCTATCCCAGCCAAAATCATCACATCACGACACACATGAATGGAAACTAAGAAATTTATTTTAAATTAATAGGGCAACAGGAGGTCATTACCTTGAACTCCACCAAGAAGTAAACCAGAATAATGTGGAGGGCTATGAGCCCTTGGCACATGAGCCTTCTACGCTTCCTTAGAAGAAAAACAGCAAAAGTCAAAAACGCTTTCCCCAGAGAAAAGCAACCTTCCTTTAGGTCACAGTGACTAAGTGAACCACGCCCTGCATGCCTTGCTTCTTTATGGTAATAGCCTGTAACCAATTGGCTAATTGGTTTCTACCCCACCCCCTGCCTTTCCTATAAAAGGCCCCTGTTTCCACCCCCTCAGTTAGGCAGTTTTTGTGTTAGGCTTGGTTTGGTAGGGGGTGCCAGACAACAAAAGCTGCCTCTGTAGAATAGCTAAATAAGGGTTGTGTCTCCCTGTTCCCAAATTTTTCCCGATCCCAAGTGATTTCACAAAAAGCTGGATCACAAGAGTTGGAATTGTTGGTGGCTGAGAAATTGGTACACTTTCTGAAATCACCTACAACCCAGAGTGGCTTGCCATCCCCTCTGGAAGAGCTGTTCTTTGCAGGATACTCTCTCTAGGAAGGTTGTGGCATACTGGTGCTGACCAGCATCGGACCTCCTGCAACAGAGTAAGACTTGAAAAAAGCTGTGCTTCTGATCCTCATGCTTGGTCTCTACACAGGAGAGGTAAATCATCCAGGTAACAAAGTATTAAATATTGCTTAGATTGAATTGCACATGTTCTCATTCCATTTAATTAGCAATAGGATTTGTTGTAATTCAAAATACTAGGAGATATGTGTATGGAAAGGTATGGAGAATAACCATGAAAGTGACTGGCTCAAAGTCCTTTCGAAACAGAAGTGAGTCAAAAATGGGGATATATTTTTACCTCAGTGCAAACTGAAAGTCAGTGCCCACACCTTGGACTAATCCACATTTGTACTGGAGAACACAAAGGAGATGAAAACCTGGAAACAAAGATCACTGCAGTAGGGCCACACAGCTGCAGACACAATCACTCCCCCAGCTACTGGAGGGGCACAGCCTTGTAATCATGTGAAATCTATCAGCTACTCTGTGAGAACCTCATCTGAGTTCTTTGGCCTCTCTCCTTACCTTTGGCAAGAAGAAGCTTTTATAGAGGAAAAGTCAAAACAGGAAAAAAAGCAGCAAAGCCACCTAGTTAAAGAGCACATATAGCCCAGAACAGAGCAATGCCTCTTTTACATATCTCTGGTTTTTAATTTTAAGAAGGACATAGTTTAAATTTTATAAAAATTATTTCTTTATTTCTTCTTGATTGAGGTTGCAAATGCATACTATAAAAATGCACAGCACTTTTGTGCATGCCTTTAATTGCATGATAAATTTAGTTAGTAGGTTTACATATGTGTTTGGCTAACAAAAATCCAGTTCTCAATGATAAAAACTGAGAAAAGGAAAGGAAAAGGAAAGAAAAGGGAAATTGAAGGAAAGACTAATGTTAGTTCCTGAGGAACTTTGCAGAATCTGAATGATCAGTTATCCATTTTAATTACTTGCCCAGAGTCAGGTGAAAAAAACCTACTGGTCTATTTATTTTATGATGTTTTTCTTTTATAATCTTTGCCTTTAAGATTGGTGTGGAGTGGAACAACATATTTCATTGACATTTTGTCTTAATGAAGGTGTTTCAGCTCTTCTGACTGCCCCCTCCTTCCAAAACACCTACACACATATTCACACACTCATTCTGAAAGAGGAAATCTACCTAAATACACAAGTTGCTTTTCATCTCAACAAAGGAGTGAGTAGGACTGAGAGTATTATTTCACAAGAGGAAGAAAAACTTGATTAACATTTTAAATATATCATTATCCTTTTGTTTGTTTTAAGTTTAGGCTAAAATTGTGCATACCAGTTGTTAACACTCAGGACACTGAGAATCAGAACAGACTTTCCCTGGAAATTGCAGACACAAAACCAGCAAAGGCTTGTCTGAGTTGTCTACATATAAACACTTGATGTAATTTGAAGTAACTGTATGTGGACATGTAAATTTAGGTGCCTTGATTTTGAATTAAATTTTATCTTTGTAGATGTCTACAGGTATGATAGTTGCTTATTGTAAACACTTAGGCCATGATTCAATTGTCTGTGATGACCACACACAGGCAGCCAGTGTCATTTGAGATTTCTCAGGGTATCTGAAATATCTACACAAAAGGGGCAGATATGACTTAAAACTTGTCAGAGACTAGAGACCTGGAAGAGTAACTGCAGGTATCCCAAATGTCACTGGATGCTTGTGTGTGGACAGCTGGACCAATTCTGCTTCTCCCTCGAGTCACTCTGAAGAAAAAGCTGATTGAAGATCAGCTTTATCTCGAGTATGCAACATACTTAATACCTGAGTCAGTCTCTTAATCTGATTTGGCCAATTAGATACTCCCCACAAGATTTCAAAATATACTAGGCCTATGAAATCAATGAACGGTGTCACCAGTCACAAAAATTATTAAGTCCTAGATGCAAATCCAAATGTGCATGGCACCTGCATGTGTCCAGTCCAAGATTTTACCTTGGTTATGGATAAAGCAAACTGAGTCAGGCAGGAACACTGGATCTGAACTGAAAGTTTCCAAATTCTAAAGGTAGCTGATCTTAAGGTTTTGATTCAGGTTGCTGTCAGTTTGATGTCTTTTTTTCTAAAAATCAGTGTGGGTGGGTGGAGGTGTTTGCACAGAGGGGCAAGAACCAAAGGAGAGCAGCTCAGAAAACAGGGCATGCCTGCAATGAGTAATGCACCGATGAATTTGCACCCACTGGCAGCCTCTCAGCTGTTTGCTGCTGGGCAGATGCACCAACTTGCTCAAAGGCAGCACGGAGATCATTGCACAACTCTCCACTGTGTGAGGCAGACATGCCTCTTGGGGAATATTTTGAGCAGATATAAATAACTTTTTTGTGCAGCTGATGTAGTCTGTATCCAAGAGTTTTTGTGTTTTAATATGTAAAGTTTTAACACAGAAAAAAGGTAGGATAAACATTTTTTCTCCACTTTTCTGCTAGTCTATTTCTCCATTTTGAGGTGTAGATGAAAGGATATATACACACTCAGGCAACTCAAGAAGAGGGTTCTTTTAAGAAGAAATGCACATATTATCCCAGAAATCTTCCCCTGCACATCAACTTTAGAATTGGAAATTCGGAAGTTTTATGGGTCATTACCTTGCCATATATGCTGTAGTTTCTTTGCTATGGTGTGCATTATTTAAGGAAAATTCTTCCACTGGAGTTTATTAAATGTATTGAAGAATAAATTCCTTTGTAAATATATACACATTTTTGAAATTGGAGATTGGATTTTTGCTCTTGAAAAGTTCAAAGACAGACACAAGTGAGATGAGAAAAATCTTCATTGTTTGCACTTTGTGGACCAAAAACTGAGGTCCAAAGGGTTAAATTATTTGCTTAGAATTCACAACATTTTAAACAAAAGCTAAAAATGGGACGTTCAGAGACACCTTTAAAAACGCGTATATTTCTATTGTTCCACTATAAAATATATTTTCCAGAAATAGCTGAAACTTTCTCTTTTCAGTAATTAAAACATAGAACAAAGCTGCTTCTTTTTGTGAAGCACCAAAACTATCCATGATAAAATCCATATTAGATGTCTTATATGAACCAGAGGAAATATTTTTATTACTATTTTTTTTTTTCCAGAGCCCACTGAGAAAAAAAAAAAGCATAAAGAAACTGAGGCTGTATCCCGCTGAATAGGCAGTGCCTTAATCCTGTGTAATCTCCTATTCAGTAGAGGATTTATACTGATTACACTGACAGAGATGCTGAATGGATATCATACAGTAGAGGAGGAAAAGGTACCAGAAGAACACAATAAAAACCTGAAAGAGTCTTCATATGCTCTGATCTTGAGTTTATACTCCTTCACTGCTTTCATCATGGCTAGGTCTTGATAGCAAATTAAGATATACTGGGAAGTATTCCCTGCCTTTCATATGCTAATCATATTAACATCTGGGCATTTGCCCCATTACTTTTCTGAGGTGATCACTGGTCTGCTTCTGTCCTGAGACAGCTAGATCACTCTACCTGCTTCCAGGTACCTTCCAGAAAATAGCATGGAGTACGAATAGTCAGTCCCAAAGAAGCAGTTTGCACACACTGTCCGTCAAGCTTAATAGCTTGTGGCTGTGCTACTGGATCTCTGGGCCATAAAAACAATTTATTAATAAAATTATTACCTCTGTGGATTTATTGCAAAATTAAATCTGTTAGAGATCCTATTAAAGATTTCTTCTTTTTAAATATAGCTCTAGTTTGAGGATTTATCATTTTCTGTGAAGACAGCTTTGGTGGTTCTTGCTTCTTTCTGCCCATGAATCACAATTTTCCTTGCATGCAGCAGCAATTTCAGGAAATCAGGAATTTTTTGTTGTTGTTTTTATTTCTGCCTCTCTTGTAATGTTTATCTTCCTAATGTATGTGTTGAGCTTTCTTAATATTACACTGTGCTTTAAAAGTTGTATTCTTTCATGTCTAATGATAGGAATCCATCACTCAGTTGTCAATCTGACCATGGCAACTAAAAAGGGCCACAAACACTTTGTTTATGTTTAAAGTAAACCATTTCAGGGAAATGTAGTAACAGAACTAATCCAATGGTTGAATGGTAGTGTGAAAATCCAACATTTGACAATTTGTCTCTGTTGAAGTAAATAATTTTTATATCATTGGGACTTTCAAGCATCTACATGCTAATAGCCTTGAAATATATGGTGGAAATTCAGACTTCAAGTGACTTGTTTAGTATTTTAGATAGATTTATTTAACTTCTTTATTGTACAATATGCTATAAATGTTTTCCTCAGGATAACAATTATATATTTCAGGGAGAAAGAAAAAAGAGATTGTTGTGTCTGCTACATTTCCTAGAAATTGCTTTATTTTTTTGGGCTTTACCCTCCACTGATTATGACTTTGTAATGCATTTAAGGTTCTTCGTAGCTTTGCCCCATCTTGGCTGAAAGGAAACCATGAGTTGTTAGAATGAGTGGTCAATGTGAGCTCACAATTGATCATTTTCAGTGAAATAACTGATGAACATTGCATCTGGTATAGTAAATATGGTGTCTGTACATACTTAATTGTTAATATTTTGGAGTACCTCGAAAAGGTAGGGAAGGGAAAAAACGTTTAAATTTCTGAAAACTTTAGTAGACCAAGCAGCCTCTTTTGGGACCTAAAAACAATCAGCTCTCTTGGCTTTACTCTTACGATGCTTGGACTGTAATTTTCAGCTGGTTTTTGGCTTAAACCAAAGACTGTTTTGCCATTAAAGCAGGACTCCTTAGTCTAGTCTTTCTCTGGCCTCTGCTAATGGCAGTAAACAAACTGAAGTAGTAGTTTTATGGAATATCATTAATACTTTCCTGTGGAAAAGGAATACATAAAAACACAGTATTTCTACATAAAGGGCCCAAGATAGTAGTTTAAAGAATTATTTCTTATATGTAAAGGAATCCTGAGCTCCTTTTTATTTACATATAATAATACAAGTCTGCAACTGTTACCAAATTTTGTCTCACTTTTCTGCATGCTTAAGCTCCATCATTTCTTCATCTGAAAAGAAAGTATCTTCTTGGTTACCTTTGCATTCACAAGCTTTGTAGTTTTTAATCTCATCTGGAAACAAGACCTTAAACCAGTTTAGCAGTGACAAGGACCCTGAGAATTTAGCTGAAAGATTATGGAGAAGAGAAAGAAAGAAAGAAAGAAATTTTAATCATAGAAACATTTCAGAAGTAAATACTGAATTTTGACAAGTTCTAGGAGAATATGTACAGCCAAAATACCTATGAACCCTATCCATAAGGGTTATAGCCTACATATTCTGAAAGGTTGAGCACTGGAAAAATTCCACTTTGATTTAAAAGGAAAATATTAGTTGGCCTACAGTAGGGTGAATGACCTAAATCAAATATAATTGTATGCACTTAGAACAGCTTGAATCTAAATTATCTATGCTATAATGCACCAAAAGGCATTCAGAAAAAAAAAAGGCTTGAGTTCTATTTTGCAACATATTAAATCTGCAATTTGCATGTAAGCCATTGCTGTGAATTATATCAGACAAATGAATAATTAAGAAAGAGCAGGATGGAAAAGAATGCTTGCTTTCCTGTGATCTCATTTGGGTATTTTTAAATTAGGCTGAAACATTGTCACAGATGACCTTCTGAAATAGCTGGTTGGTGTTTTCCTATACTTTTATTTGCTGTTGTAGTTGTTTTATTGCATAATAGCTCACAAGCATGGTAGGAAATAGACTGAAGTTATTATCAACACAAACTGAGGTTTTAATTTTAAAATGTTGTCACTAATGAAATAATCTTTTTCTTTTTGTTTTTTCTTTTTACTCTTTGAGACAGTGGGTCTGTGTGCCTGAAAACTGCTACCCCACATTAATATTTGAACAACCAAGGCACTAGAAGAAACTTTGCTGGTTAATTTAGGTATGAAGTAGACTATTTGTGTTGCACATTTCTAGTGTCTTTCAAAAGTCAGAGGCCCTGGAACTAGGTAAGAATCACTGGAGTTGTACTTTCTGACTTCTTTCTGCTGCCTAGCATTCCCTTGCTTTTGTAGTTTGGTTTGGGTTTTTTTAAGTCTTTAGCACACATGTATTTCTTTCTATATAACTTCTTCAATCTATGATTAGATACCTTTTTCTTTTAAGCAGGTTTATAAAGTTTTCCAATGTAGGCATGCATATGTAACTGCATATACCTCTTTACTCATCTGTAGCAATGTTCCTTTCACATGCACACAAACCAAACCTCAAAGCAGAGGAACTGAGGTCTTTCCCATTACCAGCAAATTTGAAGAATATATTCATCATCACAGAATTTACTTAAGGGCTTGCAGTCATCCCTAGTCAGAAAAGTTCCCTCTTACTTGAAGAAAAATATGTTAACTCAAAATTTAAAAAAAACATTATAATGAGCCAGATAGCAAGTCTAAGTAACAAACAGGATTAATTTTATATTTAAGAGCTGTCAGTTTTGCCATAATGCAATGAGTTACATTTATTGCATTGATAAATTGAATAAAAATGTCCCTTCAGTGGTTAAAATGGAAGTTTAGCTGCTTAAGAAAAAAATGCATCTCATTAACTTGTAAAGTTGAAGGAACTGACAAGTTATGTTTATTGTTTTTAAAAAAAAGTGTTTGTTCCTGCAGAGGGTACTGGAATGTACCCAGCAGCTTTCATAATAATAGCAATTGCATAACACATTTGTTATTTAATTGAGGATATTTGATACGTGGTATTAAAAACACAAAGCATAATGTTAAAAAAAAAAACGTATTTTGAAACATAATTATAGCTTTAATCAACATTTGGAATTTTTAAAATGAGAAATCCAAGCTGATGCAGAGCACCCACACACATCTTTTATTATATATTTTAAGTGTTAAAAAGAGGATTGTGTAGTGCTTTGTTCCAATGTTAGCTTCATCCTAATTTATTTACAATGTTCTTGTTCTAGTCTCCTTTCCATACCTTAATAAATACATATGGGCAAATCTGATTAATAGGTGAAAAATATTTTCATTATAATCTAGAAACATTAACAGGCATTTTGTGTGGCTTACGTGACTCTCCCATCTGAAGCAGTCAGATTTTGTTGCAATAGCCCTTGGCAAAACTGACAGGGGTGAAGGAGGATGGGCCTATGAGGCAAACAGCATGGCTATGGCAGGTGAAACACTGTGGTATGGAAGCCTGTGCCTGTGTGCAGCATTGAACAGGAGGAAAGCCAGTTCATGCACACAGGAGGTGAGAAGGACTGAAGCTCCTATACCTCTTCCTGCTCAGTCCACACCCTACAAGAGGAAATTTGCGCCTTCCTTTTTTTTTCCATTCCTGGTTTATAGCGTAACATTGCAGGTAATTAACATAAATCAGTTTAAAATACACTGAATAGGCAATATGAATGAGCCAGATCTTATCATTTTAGTCTAACTCATCAGAATAAATTCTCATTCAGATTAATTTCAGGAGCTCATGAAATCTACAGAAGTCTTGCACTATACCAGCACAAACATTTACCCTTGCTGGAAAAGATTATATGTAGACATCACCTTGTGTCTTACTGAAAGTGGTTAAGGCAAATTGTGGGATCCAAAAATGGTAATCAATTGTCTGCTTATGATTACTTTCTCAGAGGAGCAATAGATCACAAGTGTCTGTTTGCGTGAGGCATTCAAATGACGTGGTGAGACTGAGGCCATACTGAACACCATGGCTACCATAGTATCATTCATTAATAATCATACACGCTGTGGTTGGGAATGACAGGATTGCCAAGAAAAGTAGTTGCATAAACAGCTTTATCTGTTGGCCTGTAAAGGATTCAGATAACTTCTCAGGATTTTAAAATAATCTGTTAACATAAGTCATTACTTAACAGTTATTTGATTCCATGTAACCATTGCTTAATTTCAGCACAACACAAAGAGCTGGGAATTTTGTGCTGCCTCACTGCCAAATGCCAATCATTGTATATTTTAATCAGTCGTTTGTAAGCACTAGCACCAGTCATAATAAACAGTCTCAGTCACCTCTCTGGACATCTGCCTTTCAGAAACCACAAATCATAACGCCATCTTCACAGAGCCTTTATATGGTAAAATACTCATATATGTGGTTCTGTACATACAGATATGTGTATATGTATGTGCAATTTTGAAAGCTCTATTTCCATATCTCTGCAATATGGAGAAATGCAGAAGATGCTAAGGAAACTTCCAAGTTGGGGAGGGGAGAAAGAGAGGAAAATGGAAAAAAAGAAGTTAAAGTGTATGGTGGACAGATAAATACCAAGTGATGAGAATAGGAAAGGATAAAGAGATAAGTCACAGTACATATGATTTACTAGGTTATCACCAATCCTGAAGCCAAGCTTGCACTTCAATCTGTGTAACTGAGGGAATCGCTTCACTGATAGCTTTTATTCAGACCAAGCCTGTTCAAAATCTTAGACTTAGTGAAATATCGGTCTGGCATCCATGCTATTGTTCATAAGGAGCATTTTGTTGGGAAGCAGCAATGGTTTACAAAAAGCCATACTCTTTTTTTCTTAGAATTTTCTGAAGATACTTTACATTCTTTCTTTCAGCAGGCTTCAATATGGAGACCTAGTAGGGAAGGATTATCATAGTTTAACAAAGTGAGAAACTAATTGAATCATTAACTGACCATTCAGATTCAAATGTCTTCCTCTCATTTGCACTCATGTTTATACTTCTGCTTTACTCCTGCACATCTCTCTTTAATTTGCCTTGTTTGTAAAACTCCTTTGTTTATGGCTCAGTGCTGAAGAGGTCATGTGAAAATACATATCAAAATACAAGTGAAAGTCAAGGTTTTCTATTTATTGGTCATACATTTTTTTTCAGTGAGACTTTTGCTCTCAGTGATTAAAAACACACAAAAAAGTGCTTGCTTGAGATTTTACAGCTCTATTAATTTATACATCTTTTTTTAATACACTTCTCAACTTCCCATGAATAATAGACATCATTAAACAGTGTGTGATTAAACACAATATTCATAAGTGTCAAACAAATAATGATTTTTATTTTGCAAATTATAAATATTTCCTTTCACTGTAAATTAACTTCTTGTGAATCAACTGCCTTGGTTGTAGTGATAAATTGAAAAACAGTTTTCTCCTTTTATTCCAAACCATTCCTTAAAAACAGTAATAAAAATAAAAGAAATTGCGTATATGATTAAGGGATCTTACTGGTGGATGTTTCTGCAAAGAGCTGCTGGAGTTTAAGTGTCTGAAAACAATTTTTGTTTCAAGTGTCAGTTCTCCTGCCTGAATAGCCTGTTAAATCTCATGCTTTAAATCTCACTGTAGTCAAGGAATATTTTAGATTTGAAAGTAAAAATAAACTGGTTCTTTAATGTGACTATGGTTGAATGAATTAGCAGATGGTCAAACTTCTTGGAAACTATTAACTTCAATTTTATGAATTGTAATAACAGTTATGAGCCATAGGACATTTACCAGCTTAGGGTTAGCAGCAAACATTAGTGTAAGGTGAATATGTGTTTGAGCACACTCACAAAGGCAGAAATTATGGTGTAATTTCTCTCAGAAATGCAGTGTGATTTTCTTCCAGGAATAATCAACATTACTAGGAGAACCAAATATTGATTGTATTTTTGTATTTGTCTGTGTACAGAATGCATTTATATATATTTCAAATTTTGCTTTCTTAATTGTTATTCCTATGTGAAAAAGACAGAAACTATAGACATAAGCTCAATGCCAGAATAGCATACCCATTCACACACAGGGATGCATATTTTAATCCCGTTGACTCATTTTTACTCTTTTGTAACCTTTATGGCAGATCAAAGGCAAGGTGTAAGTATAAAGGTTACAATGTACCATGCACTCAGACTTCACTTAGGAAAAAAACAAGCAAACTAAATTCGGGCTTGTTTAAGTAAACTTTGAGTCTTTCTTTTTGAGTCTTTTTTTCTTTTTTGTTTGTATAGGAACAACTTTCTATAAAAATGCTCTTAAAAAACAAAAAAACAAACAATAAAGAGCCCCAAAACCCAAGGAATTGATTAGAGAGCTAGGAAGAGGGAAAAGTACAACTATGGTATGCACTTGAGGCTACAGCAGCCCCCTGAAATTCACTCCCCCTCTGCCCAATCCAACCAGTCTCTGTTCAACTCTCCGTGTAAACCTGCCTAAAAAGTAACCACCTTCACATAGATTACACCTCCCCTGATTGCTTCCGGCTGCTCCCGCCTACCCCTAGACTACTCCAACACAATTGGCCACACTCAGTACTTTAGAGGTCCTGCTGCTGTACTGTAATTTTGTATTGCAAGTACCAATACAGAAGGGAAAGGCTTTAACTTAGCCAGAATGAAATTTCATTAAAGGTGAAGGGCAGTTTGGTCACTCTTTCAAGTGTGATTATCTCCCTTTAACATAGACCAGGCCAGTAACAGGTGTCACAACAAGTGTCACTCAGGCACATGAGGAGAACTTGGTTGAGCTGTCCCTACTCATACCCAGCATGATGACCCAGCTGTGCCATTCTTGAACATGTTGCAACAGGTGTTTTTGGTCAGTAAAATAATGAATTATTCCTGATGGGACTGCAAAGAATGGCTCCCTTGCCCCGTCCCTTCCTTTCTTCCTCCCTCTGAGGAACTGTACCATCCATGTGCAAGTTGTACACACACACATGTACACACACTGTCTGTGTCTCTCTCTCACACTCCCCCATGTGCACTCCAGTTTCCCCAACCACAGTTTGAACTTCTTGGTTTTGGTTCAGCAGTACAGGCTGGGTCAGTGTAACAGCTATGTGAAGAGCCAATGCCAAAGCCTATTCTCTTGCAAGAATTTGGTGCTCAGCATAGACACTGTATCCATGGACATTTTGCCACACTGCACACATTTTCCAGCTCCTCCTTGTTTCTGTAGTAAGGTAATAATAGATAAAATAATTGGGATTTTTAGAGATCAATATATTACAGGTTCACATCTATGTAACAGTGTAGTTGTATGGAAAATCTGTATCTACCCATTCCATCTACCTATCCATCCACCTCTCCATCACAAGTTTCTGTTTTTAAGAACAAAAGATCAGGTATGATGTTTGAAATTTTTACTTGCGGATATTATTTTTATACTTTTCATTTGATATTTTTTAAGCCAAACTCATGATCTCTTAAATAAATCATGAAAGATAAGAAGCAAAAAGTCAGATTTTATTTCATGAGCTAATGAATATGACGTGAATGGCAGTTAATAGGTTCTTATCAACTAATTATACAGGAGTTTTGAATTTCTTAAAAAATTCATCAGTATCAGAAGTAGGCAGCTACTCTAACATGTGAAAAATGTCCTTTTGCCACTGAACAATTAATCCTAAAATAAAATGAAAACTTTGTGAAGTCTGAAACAGCTTATTCACAATGCCATTTGAAAGTTTAAAAGTCCTTGTCACTTCATAACCTACAACGTTTTAGTTTGCTATGTGGTTTTAAAATGCAGTCCTCCTGGCATTTACATATTGTTGGGTTTTAATCCTCATGTACCATTTAGAGTGGGAAAATAAATTTTAAAGGGGAAATAATCTACATGTTAGTTTGATACAGAAAAACAAGTGGGTATTATGACCGGGCCAATGCAAGAAGTTACATGTAAACCATAAGTTACCTGTCCTCCCCATGCTTCAGGGGTGTCTTCAGGGCATTATTTAGTTTTGCCTGACTTGATTCTCATTCACTGCATTTTGTGCTTGAGGAAGGGTAAGGGGCAAGAATTTGGGAAGCAGATGGAAATAACAGTCCAGTTCTGAGTTTCACTTCCTTGCACTGACTTCCACAATTGCAGTTATAAATGTACAGGTTTAAAGAAAATAAATGAAGTAAAAATCTCCCAGAAAATCAATATTTTTTTTCTCCAATATGTCCTTAAGTCAAAGCTCACTTTTTCATTACAGACCATCCTGAAAGAATAAAATCATCATAATATAAAACGTCATCCTAACTGGCAAGTTTGGTTTAACCAACATAACAGATGTTTTTGAGTTTCTCTTTAACTCAGAGATTCATAGAATGGCTTAGATTGGAAGCTGTCTTCCAGTCTAACAGCCATGTTAGCGATCATATGGCTCCAATCTCCTTGCCATGGGCAGGGACACATTCCACTACACCAGATTGCTCAAAGCCACATCCAGCCTGGCCTTGAACACTCACAGGAACAGGGCCTCCACAACTTCTATGGTCAACCTGTTCCAGAGCCTCACCACTCTCACAGTAAAGAATTTCTTCCTTATACCTAATCTAAACCTACTCTCTTTCAGTTTAAACCTGTTGCCTTCATCCTGTCACTAAATGCCCTTGTAAAAAGTCTCTCTCCATGTATCTTATCCCATCAGGTACATTGGGAGGCTGCAATTAGGTCATCCTGAAGCCTTCTCTTCTCCAGGCTGAACAATCCCAATTGTCTTAGCCTTTCCTCGTAGAAGAGGTAATCCCTCCCTCTAATCAACTTGGTGTCCTCCTCTGGACTCACTCCAACTGATCAATGTCCTTCCTATATTGGGGACCCCAGAGCTGGATGCAGCACTGCAGGTGGGGTCTCACTAGAGCAGAGCAGAGGGGCAGAATCCCCTCCCTGGCCCTGCTGCCCACGCTGCTTTGGATGCAGCCCAGGACATGTTTGGCTTTGTGGGCTGCGAGCTCACATTGCTGGGTCATCTCCAGCCTCTCATCCCCCAGCACCCCCAAGTCCTTCTCCTCAGGGCTGTTCTCGATCTGTTCGTCCCCTAGGCTGTGCTGATACTGGGAGTTGCCTGGACCCAAGTGCAGCACATTGCACTTGGTCTTGTTAAATCATGTAAGGTTCCCATGGACCCACTTCCTGAGCTTGTCCAGATCCCTCTGGATGGCATCCTGTCCTTCAGATGTGTCAATTGCACCACTAAGCTTGGTGCCATCTGCAAACTTGCAGAGGGTGCGCTCAACCCTTCATCTGTGTCATTAACAAGGATAGGAAGTAACACTGGTCCCAACACAGACCTCTGAGAGACACATCTAGAGGAAAAGAAAAAAAAAAATTCATTTCACTGCATCACCTGAGTAGACATCTGTTGCATGGACTCTGAAGTCAAAGAATTTTAAATGTTTTAATTGCATACTGAATTTTCCTTTTTTCTAGAAATTCCATGAACTTGAAAAGATGGGAAAAATTATTTTAAAGGAGATATTTTTCAAATAAATCTTTCCTAAAATCAATTCATCCTTGGTCATGTTACCACACCAATACTGAAATGTCTGACTCTTTCTTACAAACTGTTCTAAGTTGGGGAAAAAAAGTTATTTAGATCATTCTTATTACCATCATCTAAACCACAATAACACTTTGAATAGCACCAAACCATTCTTCCTAACTGCATACAAACAAATAACAAGGAAATTCTTCCCACCACAAAGAACTTGCAATCTCATTATAAGACGATAGACACCAGATGGATGCAAGAAACAGATGGAGGAAGAATAAGGTAGCAATGAGATGATTATAATCAGCATGATAAGCAGTGATGCATACCAGCAAACCGGCTGCCTAGCTATTATCTATGTGTCTGCGCACGCATGTAAAATCTACATAAATACCATTCACGTGATATTAACTAATTCAGAACATCTGATACTGTCAGTTTATAACAACAAGAAATGCAGGCTCTGTCAGTGAGAGCTTGATGACCCTCAGGTAACATTGGGAAGAATTATTATAGATGATATTAACTAACAAAAGGTTAGAGAATAGTTTCAGTCAGCAACTGGTTTGCTGAACTTTAGCAAAGTGATCATTTCCATGTTACTGGGAATTATAAGGTGAGGAAGGGCTTTTGGTTCAGGAAGAATCATCCCTCAAGGTTTTCTTTCCAAATCAGAGAAAACGAGTACTAGAGAGAAATGTGTCTTGGATAGGAAATACGCTGCGTGAGGAAGCACAGTCTGAAAGGCTTTATTGCTAAACATCTGAGGCCATTTTGTTCACTGTTAGAACAGAATTTCAAGCAGAAAATTCTACTCATAATAGCAGAATTACTTTAGAAGACACAGTAAGATCCCCAGGAAGTATGTGGTTAATGTTTTCTCTCAGAAAAGAGAAAAATTTTTAAAATTTCTTCCTACACTTACCACCTGAATTTCCACCAATATTTACATGGTAAATACTAGTGGAAATATATGGTTGTATCTAATTCATTTTGTTGCAAAGGAAGGTGTCTAAAGGTGAAAATATAAATTTAAATGTAAATGTATATGAAGCAGATAATTCTGCATACTCATTTGTTTTCTGTATGCTACACAAATAACTGTCGGGAACATTGAGCTGCAGCCACCCCTGGCCTCCTGACAGCCTTTTTATCACAGGATGGCTGAGCTTCAAGAAATGTTATGAAAATGACAAAATTCTGCAAACTGCAGCACATATTTTTGTAATCAATTAAACAGTGAAAAACTACATCTAAAGCACACTGCAGAAGTTGTTTGCAAAAGATGTTCCATGCTCAAGTAAACTTCATTCTTCCCAGTGTGGCATTCAAGGAATAACTTGAAGGATGTTACTTTTGCCTTTTTAAAATACCTATACAAACTTGAAGAATATGCAGTAATGTGGATTTGAAACAGATATTCAAACGATGACTGTATTGCATTTGCATTTCCAAGAGGGATTGCAATGAATAGAAGAAAGTCTACTTTTAATTTTTCATACAATTTTAGTTCTGTCTGCTTAAACAAGTATATGTTCCTCATGGGTACTTTAGGACTCTCAGTGTTAATGCTGTTAAAATTCATTTAGTTTCTGAAATTAATTCAGGGGTTTTATTTAAAAAAATAATGTGAGGAAATGGATTTCTAATCCATTGCAAACAAATTAAAAGCAAACTTTTCAAATAGATTGTTATTAATATTCTGTTATTAATATAATTTATTGATGAAAATATTGTACTTTTTCCTAGGATATTTTATTCAAAAATAATCCCTTTTCTCCCACAGTCTTTTTCATTTTAGATACAGATTTAGGTGTATCTGTGGTCTTAATAGTCATAACTACAAAGAAATTATTACATTCAAACAAAGAGTCTTTAAAGATATATTACTTTTTATTAAAGTCTTCACGGATTAATATGATGAGGACATGTGAACACCTACTAAGAGCATATATGTATTAAGATATTTTTCTTTTAAAAAAAGGATATATAGTAGCTTTTTTTACGCATGCATTTGTCAGTAACCCAGTGATTCTGCTGCTGATATTTGATTTCACTGAATTAAATAGATAATTTGCTTACCCTTGTAGCCAATAATCTGAAGGAGGGCAAGCTGGAAATTGCAAAAGGTAGCCCAGATCCACCTTAATGCTTTGAATGGTTCTTTGCCTATGACAGAAGTGTATCCACTGGAGTCTTTGAAAATGTCCATAGCACTTCTATGGACAGGTAGATTAATCAAGTGATTTCTTTAGTGAAGCTTTTACTGTCTTGTCTGATGCATTTGGTAGATTATTATGTTAGATGGCTTCAGATCCAGATGTTAGTCATAATTCAGGTAATGTTAAAAGATCATTAAAAAATATTAAAAGTTAAGAAGATGTTAAAATGAAAATTTTGTAATGTTCATGCAATTTCACTAAAATTAAAATAGCCTTATTTCTTTGATTTAGTGTATCCAGAGTAATGGGTTATATTAGGAAACAGCAACTTGACTTTTATTTGAAAAGTTAAAAAAACTTCTACTACTTCTTTGCTTTTAAATTTTGCTTTCTTTCCATATTTATGTTCTTTATAATGGTAGATATTATTATGCAAATGTCTCTTCTGCCCTAAACTCAGAGAGAGTAAACTGAGAACCAGTAAAATAATTTTTTTAAAAAAGAGAGATAAAAAAAGAAGAACTATAAACAGGAAAAGAAAGCAGATAAATGAACAACACTAATGATAAAAAAATACACTGGAAAGACAGGTACAGAAATATTCCTGAATATTAAATTCTATAGAAATCCTTTATATCAGACTGTTTTTATTTGCAGCTTTTTAATTCCAGCTGCTGCTAGGATTTGAATAGCATTGCTGAAACAGATGATTGCCTTCTCTATGAAGGGGATACAATGCCATAAATCATTCCACCATTGCCAGATTATGCTGAAGGAGAAAGACTATTTCTAGTTGAAGCAGCACACCTTTCTACTGTTCAGGGCTGTTGCAGGAAGTTGTGGATTTTTCACCCTTCTCCGCCTATCTAGTTCATGCCACCAGGTGAAATAAATCCCAAATAGTTCCAGTACAAGGGACTGAAGTGGAAAGGAACAGTGTCTTTCTTCACACTGTCATCTTTATGGATGAAGACCTCAAGTTCATTTCTTCGTGACTCTGCTGAGAGACAGAGTAGAATCATCAGTGGCCTTTAGGATATACACATAATTTCTGAGAGTATTCAGTTATAAATCCTTCATAACTTTGCCTATCAGATATTTCTTATGCTAAATTTCATAAATTTATAAAAATATTTTATTTATTCATAAAAGTCCGATATCAGTTGCAATTAATTCAGACTTTCAAATCTCTTGTAAAATTTTTTATCTTTTGTGTATCTGAAAAAAAAGGTAGAATAACATGAGAAAATTGTCAAGATTTTCTCGCATTTCTCTTTCACAATTTTAAACTTATTTTACAAATTACTGACATTTTTTAAAATTCACCACATTAAGCAGTAGAAATTAACTCATTTGGAAATATTTGGTAGCTTACTGTTTCACTGTCTACCTTGCTTATATGCCATGTCTCTGATTGATATAAATCTGATAAAACCAGATCACTTAAAGTGTCTATCAATTACCATGGCTACCATACTGCAAAGATGAAAAAGTACCAAATGAAAGGGAGCAATTGCAGATATTCACACATCAATGAAAAATGTCTTTCAATATTCAGCTGGGGCTACAGGGATTTGATTTCCAAAGATAGAACTACAACTGCTTTAAAATGTTAATCTAAGGTTGAACCTTTGTTTTAATACAATAAGCCACGTTTACTGTAGAGTTAGGACCCTAAGAGAGTAAACCATTTAATGGAGACCTAGAATGCAATCTAGAACCCTGTATTTGAGTCCTTTTTATTCAACTGTATTTTCCCTTTCTGTTTTTGTAGTATTCCTAATGGCATACTCACAGTCCATGGTATTCCATGGTGATTTTCCTTTCTATTTTTTAAATTTGAGAGGATTTTGCTTATTCTATAATATTTTGAAATATGAATCCAATTTGCCTATAAGCAAGTAGCAACATGAGTTTTCTTTTGTTATTTTCTGTCAACAGAAAACATATGACTACAATAAAAATGGAAGAACAGTTACACAAACAGCAAAATATAACCCATCTGTTGTCAAGTCTGAATATTGACAGTGTAAAAGTGCTTGGACATATAACAGTTAAAAGCCTCCAGTTACAAACACCGAGTTAGGGTTTCAAGGTACCTATATGTTGGAGGGTTTTTGCTGGGTACCTAAGAGGGAAACATGCATCTGACAATACATTAAGCAGAGAAACGACCAGGTGAGACAAAAAAGCCATGTCTATAATTCTGTCTTTTCTGGACCCTTCTGTAGCTGTAACCTTCAATAAGATACCCATGGGAAATTGAAAATCCCTTCTGAAAATGCAGACCTCTTCTCAGCTCAGACATTTAAATTGTGCCCCTGAGCAGAATCAGCCAACACGTACTTCTTATGGAAAAACTGTATGAGAAAAGAAGGGAGTGGCTGACTGACAACTACTGCCTGACAGGTGAATATAGAGAAAATTCTCAGTGAAAGAAGGGAGGTGCAATATTCCATGCTGCTAGGCCTGAGGATGTGAAACCAGCTGCAGAAGGATAATTTAGCATATGCTACCTAGTATGCCTAGTATGCCCTACTCTGAACCCTGCCAACTAAAACTTCCCAGTCAAGGAAGGGTCACAGGAGAGAGCCAGGAAGACATAGCTCTACATCCCATAATCAGGACTTAGACAATAGAGATGGGAAAACTCTCAGATTTGCCAGAAATATTCTGTCACCCATAAAGCCCGAGGTGAAAAAGCCATGTCTTATCTGCGCCTGCACTGCTTGCAGGTATGGCAAGATAAAGGTACTAATGGGACTGTCCCTTCCCAGCTGTCCCACCTTGCTCATGACCCAGGACCCTAATTCAGCCAGCCTGGGCTCTTAGCCCCTGGCCCTGAAACGCAGCTCCCCATAGCCCTTCCCAGCCCAGCCGTGGGCTCTGCTGAGCCAGTCCTATCTTCAGGCCCTCAGCCCCAGCCATTCTCGGCCCACCCAGACCCCAGGTAGATGCCTGGTGACCATGGCTGTGGCTGTTCTGCTGCCATCAGCTCCCTGCTCCCAGCTGGGGTGGTGGGGCAGGTCCTGGCTGGTGTCCCCTGGGGACTCCCCAGGCTCTGTGGGCCCTGATGGGGAGCACATCTGGACTACTTAATACTTTAAGTGAAACAACTGTCAAAACAAGCTGGACTTGGATTGTCTATAAAATTGGATATTGGTAACTCTATAATGTCATTTTTGCACTGTTTTAAGAGTGAAAATTGAGAATTTGTTAACCCCATGTGCCAAGGAAGGAACTGAGTTCTTCTTGCATCCCAGAGGATCATGTCAGCTGCTAGACAGGTATACAGAATTCCTACACTGATATAGGGCTTCCTCCTCTGGACTTATCCTTTTGGTGAATTTGACCATGGCTGCTGCATTTTGTATTGCTGGAGTGTATTAGTCCTGCTAGCCCAGAGCCTGTGCTGGGCACAAGGCTGAAGAACTTGTAGATCTTAGGCAGCTTAAGCAGCTGGTGAACACCTATGTACTCACATCAGATAAGAGGCAAATTCTTCAGGCTCTGATTAGTAGCAGAATCTTAAGTGCCTGAGCAATTTGTGAGGCAAAAATGCACTCCCTGAACAGGATAAGTGTTGGTTTTACAGACTTAGAGATCTAAATCTTGTTTTGGATCTTGTCTTCCATTCATACCTTTAAAACATTAAACGATCTGTATCCAGGATAGCTATTCTTCAAGAGAAACATCACTCCTGACAACTGTAATCCTCATGTCCTGACAAAATCTCCAAAGAGAAAACTCTCCTCTCCTAAAGAGACATGACTTTAACAAAGCTGGTCATGTTAATTACTGTAATTATTCTTCAAAAAGAGTTTACTAGAACAACTTCCCATGGGAAAGAAAAGCCCCTTCTTCCATCTTCTGTCTCACCATAAATAAGCAAAGTGATAATATACTTACCAAACAGGAAGTGTGTTCCTACATAGTTTCAGTTTCAAGAGGCAAATGGTGAAGCAAGTTAATTTCTAGCAGTGCTGTTAGAGAAGTTTCTCAGATTTTGAACTCAGTCTGCTTAGCTGCCTAGGTAGGCTGCAGCTGGAATGACTTGTCTGCACTGAGCAGTGATCTGAATCAAGCGTATCTGGCAAATATATTTGTGCATAGCCAAGTACAAGGATGTATAGGAATAACTGTCTGGATGGGTCTGGCAGACTGGTGGAGTTAGGATCACAGAGGACACTGGGTAACCTTTCAGAAAGCTAATTGTGTCAGCAGCTATTGATTCCTGAGGACACTTTTGGAAAATTTGTAGGCCCTAGATCATTTCAGCTTTGAATAAGAGGACAGGACTTAGCCCAATCCATGTGGCAGTCAAAGAGAAGCCTGTGAAAGTTATGTATCAGTCATGGAAACACAGAGAATGGAGGAGAGGAAGGAAATAAATCTCTACAGGATTTGTTTCTTGGAGTAAGATCCAAACTGTTATACAAAATGAAACTTCAAGCCTTTTAGTACTTGTTCATTGCTGTTATTGGTGACAGGAAAGGGACTGGAAGGAGAAGAGGAATCAGTAAAGGAAAACACTGATAGCTGAAATATTTGATTTAAAGATACAAAGGCATATCTATATAAGAATTCTCTTTCATGTACATCCACGTAGTTTATATTTTTGCTAAAGAAGAAAGATTTTCTTCATGTAATCTTTCCTTAGTCATAACCATGCTTTCTTTTTCACCCTTTTAGAAAGAAAGCAAAACAAAAGTTTGTTTCTGAAGCTCCTAGCATTTTCTTTATTCTTAGTAAAACAAATAAGAAAAAAACAAAACACAAAACCCCAACCACAAACCAAAAAAAAAATTAGGAGCTGAAATTCATAAACAATACAGAAGGAATTTGTTATAGTAATAACCTCGTATAAATGCAGACTTGTGTTGAAGAAAGCCCATTTAGAGGCTGAGTGGTTAGAAGATTTGTGATCAGCTCCATTTATCCCTGAAGGATAGATGATTCTCCACAGAATACATTGACCCCTTCCAGGCTCCAGAAGCTCATTCAGTGGTCTTATGTCTGTTTGGAAGTTCCTTCCCACCAATATAGCTTAGGGGCTGAAGGGGAAAAGGCAAGGCATCTTTTTCTAAGGCTTCGATGCTCTTAGACTTACCACAATTATTTTGCTATTTAGTTTGTTCAGTTGTTGGATAGCAGAGTATGTAAAGCCAAGGATTAAAAAGCGAGAAAGAAAATAAGAGGTGGTCTGAGATAGGCTGAGCTGTAGTCTAAACAAGGAGAGAGTGACTGTGCATTATCTTCATGTGAATGGAGATTCCTGGGATAATACTTTTGGCTCTTAACTGCAAGAAAAAGACTTTACCAATAGCCACCTATTGTCCTGCTTTTGTCAAGATTGAAATAAGAGAAGACAGGCTTTTCAGGTCCAGTCTGTGAGGATGGCAGGGTGGAATGCAGTTGGATTCCAGCTGAGTGTTTGATGTCTTCATTTTTGAGGCCTCTTCTGAAAAAAAGCTGGCAGGAAAGTGTGGCCTTACATAGAAAAAGGGCAAGTCCTGGAGCAAGTCTCTTCCCTAGTAATGAGTAGACATCCAATTCTATTATAATAATGTTCTTTCATTGCCACAGTGGAGCTAATAGAGTTGTGGTGACTTCACACCTGCTGCAGCCTGGGAAAAAAAGTCACCATGAAATCTCCCAGAAGGCTACTGCTGTCTACAGGCAAGAGTGCAAGTGACAGATAAAGTGCCTGACAATGACATATTGCTTTAGGACTGCCATGAAATTACTAGAATGCTGTAGTATAATCTCCAAATTCCCTGCCTCTGAGTAATATGAAAAAGGCAAAGAAATTATACATACAATTAAATGTTACCATTTCTTTTCCTGAATAACTATGGAAGCACTAGTATTTGAAAGAAGTTTGAGGTTTAAGCTCCTCAAGACCATGTATGCCTATTCGATTCCATACTGCTTTTATTTGTGTTAGAAAAGAACTGTTACCATCTTACAGTTTACATTCACTTTCAAACGACAATTTGTTTTAAAAAATGTCAAGATCAATGGAAATGTTTCCAATGGCACAGGACTGTGTTATTGCTTTTCACCAGATTCCACTGATAAACACAAGCTTGGTTTTCTTAAACAGCTAGATGCCATCTTTTTGACAGATACAGTATGTAGTTATGTCACAGCATTATGATAAACCTTATAGGGAAGACACAGCAGGGTCAGAGAGTTTCTACATTCCCAGCACAGTTTCCATGAAAGGAATGTTTACATGACCTACAGCGCAAGGTTTAAATATATGCAGCAGTTTTGCTGTTAACTCCCTGAACTCACTTGCTGAGCAGCCTGTGACCAGCAAAATTCTACTGGACTTGTTGCAGTCTTAGTGTTAACATTTTCCTGTCTTGTCAGCTGTTTTGGACATCTGTTGTGCTCTATAAAATGACTACACAAGGGTGGTTGGGAGGTTTTGTTTGGTCTGTTTGATGGTCTGAGGAACGTAAATATTAGTCTGTCCTTTTGTTTATATTGGTTGAGGGTAGATGAGTGAAGAGAAGGAAATCTTGGATATCAAGCCAATGAAAATGAGTAACATTCTTGCTTGACAAGTGCTGTATTTGCTGTATCTGCTTTTTGTGACTCATTTTCAAAGCTGCAACATATATGTAGAGAAAGCACAGGTTACATATGACCTAATGTTTTGTTAACATGGTTTTACAGGACTGATTCAGAACTCATTGTAGTCATAGAAGGTTTTCATAATCTTTGTTAATATCTTTTGGCTGAGATGGGATTTGCTTTATGCATCAGATGCATTCTATACACTGGAGAAATTAAACTGTCTAAAATGCCTTGAATACTTACCGTGCACTTTATGGTATTCTCAACAAGGCCTAATTAAAGCAAGGAGGAAGAGCAGATAGGGTGCTAACCAGTGACTGGTTGAAATTTATGCACAGAACATAGGCCAGACCCAGCTGTGTTTGTTCCTGTGTTTGCTACAAAATCTTATTTTCCCCTCAGTTGTTCTGAGAATATTCTATCAGAGTTTATATCCACAACATTTAAAGCAATTTTCAGGGGCTTGGTTCTAGACTAGAAAGGCATGGAGATTCATGGAGGAAAGCAGTTATTTCTCAAGTCCCAGTAGTAGACCAAAGAGAATAATTCAAGGCTAGGTCTGAAGTGTTAGCTACAATAGGATCAAGTTCATAATCACTTATACTTTAAAACTGGTTGAAGCATTAGAAGCCCCATCAACACAAAGATGAGTGTGGGCTTCAAAACTGCCCATAAATCATGACTGTAAGCTCATGATAGCTTCTTTAATGCCATGGTTAAACTGTTTGAGATGCCTGCCCTACCCTGTTTAAAGCTAACTTGATTATGCTTATAACATAATACCCTTGCTTTTTGTGACTGACATTCCAATTACTATCCACAAAAGAATGCTGCTTCCTTAGGAACTCTAATTAGTTTGCAAGTTTTGAAGGACTTTCAGAACAAAACTCAAAACTCTGGGGAACTGCTCATCACAGCCCTAATTTTGTGTCATTGTTCAAAACTTTCAAAGTTCTTTAAAAGAAAGACTGATTAAGATTGCAAATAACTAACAGTGCATACTTGAAGATTAAAACATTATGGCTTTGATTTATTAGAAGTTACTCAGTTGAAGCGTTTGACCTTGCTTAGAAGATTTTTTATCTTTTTTTAAACTTATTGGCCTGCAGTTAAGTTCAAGTATGCTTCTTGCTTTTACAAAGAATGATATGATTGGGGTTGTAATAATGTGTTGTCTAGTGTCTTAGATGTGTGTTAAAGAAGGGTTACCTTTTTAAAATATTTTGTTTTCAAATATGGAGTAAATTCTTCTGATTCATTTTTCCTCTGCATGAGCATATGTGACACCTACCTCAAATAAGACAGGATACCTGTATTTCTCCCCTTTTTGCAATGACTGTAATTGAAATGTCTTCAGTAATTGCAAAGAAACTTCAGCTCAGCTATACAAACAAACTGTGTTGATCTTTCCCTCCAAACATAAATTTAACCAGCATCGTATCTTTGGTTATTGAGAGCTCTCTCTTTAGTATTATTACTTCTTTTCAGACTTGGGGTCTTCAACAACTTAAAAAAAATGTTCTATAACTCACTTTTTTAAGCTTTCTGCAATAAATTGACCATATCTGAAGACAGGAAAATTAAACAAACATTTGTCCATCTGAATGCAAATTCTTAATGAATGTCAATGTATACCTTCTTCCCCTTAGTAAATATTGTAAGGTAGCAACTCAGTCAAGCTGAGATATTGACAAGATGGGCTGAAAGCTCAGTAGTCAGATATAAGGGAAAGGAGGCAAAGGATAAGTCTTTAGTCTTAACTGTCCTGCATTAATCTGCTTAGCAACAGTAGGGAGGGACTGGGTATGCTTTATGACAAAAATGTCAGAGATGGTCAAAGGAACACTGCCAAGGAACATTCCTACGGACGGCGCAGCACAACAGCAGTGACACCGAGACAACTGCCTGGCCAGTTGCTAAAGGTGAACACAGAGCACAATGGGAAAAATGAACATTTTTGACACTCACTTTTGAGAGAAAAGCATAAATTATACTCTTGCCCTGCAATATTTCCTACCATACGCCTATCTCAGACCTGCCAAATTACCTGGATTCACCCTGTGCTTACTTAGATTTGTTCATTTAGATCTCTGGTGCTTCAGAGACTGTTAATCCTGGAAACTCATAGGGAATCTCAGGTTCTGATCTCTCCACCCTTTCAGCATGTCCCACAGATGGATATGACAGCTGTTTGCATCTGACAGATTAAATCTGGTAAGTGAACTTGCTGTGTGTGCACTCAGCCAGTCCTTGAACCAGAACCCTGGGGGTGTATAGAAAGCAGGTTTACCAAGTGAGTCAAAAGGGAGCCTGCCACTAATAGCTGTGCTAAGCTTCTCTCAGTTTGAAGTCAGTTATTTTCAAGTCTTACAGCAGTTCTTTAGCAGGGGAGAATTTTTTCCTGTGATGAAACAAGAAACAGAGCTGATGTTAATAAGAAGAGAGATGCTGTACTTTGCCACACTGAAATGATGTGTCTGGTTTATTGCAGCAGGCTCATGGCGGTGAATTTTGTCATTAGTGCCTCACCATAGACTTGGAACAGGACTTGAGAGGAAGAGAAGAGATTGAAGAGTTGCTTTTTTCCTTCCCTTTAATTAAATGGACTCAGTCCTTACAGAATTTTAAAATACAACAAAGAGCTTCTGTCTTTGTCACCAGATAAAATCTCATCAAGGCTGGTTGAAGCCCAAGCTATTGGTTACAGAGGTGTATTTCTGTACCTTAATAGTAGAAATACTGGGGTTTAATATTTTTTTTAAAATAGATTCTAATGTTAATTTCCTGAAATTGTCCTTTCAGACAGGTTTCAACATTTCTGCCAGAGCTTCAAAGGAAAATATTTCCTCTGACCTAGGAATAAATGTCAATGTTTTGATCTAAGACCCTCAGTGATGAAATTTGTTGGGTTATCAACCTTATTCTCACTTTTTACATACACTGAAAATCATCTAAAATATGATTGTGATATACTCAATTCCAGTCAAAGTCAAGTTTCCTTTTTTTAATCTTTTCCTCGCCTCTCTGACTAGGAAGCTACATTTTTGAGAAAAGTAGGGAACTTAACTCAAATGATTTCTCTCTGTTCTTCTGGCAGCTAATGCAAACTCAGGGCAGGCATATCTGAACCAGGCAGCTGTGGCAGCCATGCAGTTATGAGCCTGGCCTCTCCTTAAAGGACTTGCTCCACCTCACAAAATCTGCAGGAACTAAACCATGCTTCTAAACAGATTTCTGGCAAATAATAAAGTGGACTTTTGTGACTATTTTGATATTTTCTACTTACTTGCTTAGGAAAACTTCTTAGGGGTTTGAGTTTTGTGTTGTATAATGTCAAAACACTAAACTGGTGAGCGAACTAATATTTTTAGAGGATTTTTTTTTACTGATGTGGTGGTCAATACCCACATACAGCTTTGGTAGGGCTGATATTAGAAAACTGTGTGAGGTTTCAGTGTTCACAACCTTGAAAGGAGGCTAAGAGTTGGAGATGAGGTAGCTAAATCCATAGAAATTATTTGCAGGCTAGAAAAAATATCTTACCGTGAGAGATGTGTAGGTTTTCATGTGTTGACTTTTGGTTTTTTTTAGTGGCTTTTAAAATTACTGTTGCCATCATAGATAGAAGATAAAGGGTACTGAGGATTTTAAAATCTGTTACAGAAAGCTGTAACAAGATTCATGGCTGCAAGAAGAAGCCAGATTTCAGATTAGCAATAGAGCACTTTTTTAAACAAGTAGCCCTGATTAATGAATGGAACAGCCCAGCAAAGAAGTGAATTCTCTGTCTCTCAACATCTTCAAATCAAGACAGGATGCTTTTCTGAATACTCTGCTTTTCCTAAATGGAAGGCCAGTTTTAGTTAAACAAGGACCGTTGGCTTCAGTACTTGGTGAAATTTTATGTCCCATGAATGAGTAAGGCTAGATAATCCAGCGTTCCCTCTGGCCTAGATTTTATTAACCTCTAATTCACTTAAATATATGTTCAAGAAAAAGAAAATCAAAAAGATTGAGATTTGCATACAGATCTCATTCAATTTTTTCTTTTATTGCAAGTATCATCTTGAGCTAGATGAACATATTTTTCTTGGGTCTTTTTGAAAATATGTATGTGCACTTTATTTCAATACATATAATAGAATAACACTGAGTTTTGATTTCTTCCAAGCAAAACCAGAATCAGAAAATCCTGCAACTATTTGCTGACACATAGTGTCTTTTATCTGAAATTTATGGATAATTATTATCTGTAAAAATAAAGTCAAAAAAATACAAGCAAGGTTGGGGGGATTTTTATATTTTGTGAGGTGCTAGGTGCTTGCTCTCCTTATTATTTCACTAGTCTGACAGTGCAGATGTGCACTCAACATCAGATTACAGTTTGAGCTGCAGCTGACTTGCCTGTAGTGGTTTGAAGGTAAACTAACAGGGGGAAATTGACACCACACAAATATCCTGATAGAGACTTCAAGTCAGAGTTATAATTTAATAGGAAAATTACAAAAAAGGTGAGAGTACAAAAACACTGGCTTAAACCGGCTAAATCAGAGTACAGCCTCGCCCCTGTTGGTCAGGGGTGGTGTTTGCAGTCCCATTAACCAGTGGTTGCAGTGCTTGTTGAAGTGGTGGTTGTGGTCTTGTCGAAAGTGGTGGTCCTGTGGAAATTTGGGCTCCCCTCTGGATGTCCAGTGGGGGTGGTTGTCCAAGTCCTCAAACCCCCAGATTATATACCCCCAAAGTCTAGGCAGGAATTCTCAGTACCTCCCTCAGGGCAGGGAGTTTCACAATGGAATAATGTAATCCTGTGAGTCATGGGATATTTTGGGGAGTCCTTGATGTCCCATTGGCAGAGATGACCCCTGTCCTAGGTTCCAATATAGATGTATTCTATTACCACCAGCTGGGGGCCATTAGCTGTTATCTCCTGCTATCACCCACCCCTGATAACAGACAATGGGCCAGCAAGAAACCACTGCCTGACTCATGGGCTTATCTCATCCTATTGGGAGATGCTCCGCCCAGGAGGGAGGAGCCAAGCATTCCCACCTGGATATAACCTGGCCTTGGAACTGCCTAAGGGAGCCCTGTCTGTTGGGTTCCCGGAGGACAAGAGCTACCACTGGACCTTCAGCTGGAGACCAGACCTTCCATAGGATCACTGCTTCAACTGAACTACTTCATTGGGACTGCTACCACCACGCTGTCCCAGTAAAATTCAGTTGATTCATCTGTCTTGGCAAATTTAATAAGAAACAATTATTAGCAATGAGTAAAATTTATTCTGTGTTGGTGACAATGCTTTTTGCTGCCCTCATCTTGTTAAATGAGTGTTCTCCTTTTATGTCAGTTCTGATCCCAGGTAATACTGATAAGGACTGTGTTATAAAAGTGAGAAATTTAAGAAGAAAATATATACAAAATCTGTATCAACAACAAGAAGCAAATCCCCCCACCCAGCTACTCGTGTCTATTTTTAAAGTGTAATGAAGGGTGAAATTTTAACGTTTTACAGTTCACTTACACAGGTGAAGATATCCTGATCAACTGTGGTTCAATAGGGCATAAAAGCATAAAAAGAAATTACTCAGCAGAGAAATAGATAATGTGCAATCTATTTAGCAAGAGAAATTAGTTGGGTAAGGCCTTAATCATTGATTACAATTAAGCTAAAATCTAATTTAAGTATTTCATTTGAAGGCCAAAATTTTTCTCTCAAGATTTTTCTGTGAAATTAACTTTTTGAAAGTGTCCTAATCACCTATGAGCCTAAATCTCTTTGTTTATGTTACTAAACAACCTACAGGAATCCGAAAATATTATCCAGGGATATTCAGAGCCTTTTCTGTATTTGTTATGCATTTCAGTTCAGCTTTTTTTTTTCCTTTACTATGTCTATACTGACAGCCAAGTACTGAATTCTATAACCCTTTTGTGATTGTCAGGGCAAATATAAGAGACATTTAATAGTACTTGGAAATCAATTTTTTTATATATGTGGCAGTATAAGAGAACATTTTTTTACAGAAAAGGCAGCATGTTTTAAATAAAATTACAATAATAAAAATATGATGAAATATTTGGAGGGAAGGAGGCTTCCTTTTGAGCAGTGTTTAGATGAGGCTAAGCTCTGAATCACAAATAAAAATATCTGAATTGTTATTCTGTGTTCCTTTTTCACTGGAATCATGGGAAGATGTAAATATTTCAATCTCTTGTCAGCACTTCAGCTCAGCACTTCTCTTGCATCTGCAAACAGAAAGGATAATAATCATTTGCTTACATGCCCTATCAAGAGAAAAAATATCAAACAATTCCCTACATCTGGGGTAAGGGACACAAGGGAGCTATGTATGCTACTTTCTGTTGATGATGTTGGGCTGGGAATAATGATAAATGATTAATGTAGAGATTAGCTGAGCACCCATCGGGAATGGGGTAAATACATTTGGAGCAGAAAGATAGTGTAGGTGACTCCTCAAGGTTCTTTCCAGATCTATCTTCTATTGTTCTGTGATAACATGTAAGTCCATCCTCTCTTGTTGTTTTAGGCTTTTCTCTAAGGGGATGTCTCTATTCAAGGTCACTTCTCTAGAATGATATGCCCTATAATTAATTGCCCTAAAATAGTGCTAAGCTGGCTAAAAGTGAAAGTATGCCAGCAAAAATTTCAGCTGCTAAGTAAAGTGCTTCTGCTCACTCCCCCAGAGCTGTTACATCTCACAGGAGCTGAGTAGATGTCTCCCTTTCTTCAACTTTCACCTCTAAAATGTAGTGAGCTCATTCGCAATATTTCAAGTGCCACTGTGGATGAATTCCAACACTGGAAGCACATTTGAACTGGCAAACAGTAAATGGCTGCCATCAGGCATAAGCACTTGTTATATCAAAGCTTTGGCACATTATTTATGGAAGACTTATTCTAATGAGTTCCATCCACACCTACCAGATGTGCAATCCAGGATTATGCCAGCTGTTTACCAGAATGCTTGATGTCCAATAATATCATGAGTACAACATGACATTCAATTTTAATGTTGCTGAATAAGGAAACTATTTTAATATCTTTGTTGAAAATGAATAAATAATGCTCTCACATATCCTGATTCAAAATGTTAGTGGTCCAGCCCCTATGCAAACACTGGCACTTCTGTGTAAGTAGACAACATCAACTGAATCTGCACAAGGGTCTCCAGTGCTCATAAAAATTAACCTCATGCATAAAATCTGTGGAACACTTATATACCAAAGGAACGATAAAGGAATCTGAACAGCTAAAGATCATGCACCATTTTCTGTTTTTTTAAAGGTATGTGCAGGAACAAAAGCACCATTTCTAACAATACCCTTCATCAGAGAGCTCACTAAAATTAGTGGTATCTTTGACAAATTCAGGTTTTACCAAATGTATATGAGGACAGAAGAAACTGGTTCTGATTTTTTTATTGTGTTAGACTTACAGAAATACGATTGAAATGGTATCCCATCATGGATCATTAAAATAATTTAATATTAATCATTCAGCTTCTTGGGCAGGAGAATTTAATCTTCAGATTTATAACTTCTAATACGTTGGCTTCATGGTAATTGTATTTAAAAATACAATATTTACCAGTGAAAAGAATAACTCATACTTTTAAGCAAGGAAGGCAACAAAGACTTCTTAACAGCATTAGGTTTTCCAGAATGACAAATATTTGTGATAGCCTTTTTGGTTTTATAACCCATACTTGCCCTTTGGTTTCACAACCTCCTCTCAGACATGTCATGAGTCTTTTCTGGAGGCTGCAGGTGAACCTCTGCATCCCTGTGGTTCTCCATGGGCTGCAGGGACACTGCTGCTTCACCATGGTATTCACCATAGCCTTCACCATGGCCCGCAGGGGAATCTCAGCTCCAGAGCCTGGAGCACCTCCTCCCCTCCTCCACTGACCTTGGTGTCTGCAGGGTTGTTCCTCTCACATGTTCTCATTCTGTTCTTCTCTGGCTGCAGTTTGATCTGCAAAATATTTTTTTTTTCAACTTCTTCTGAAATATGATGTCACAGAAGCATTACCACCATTTCTGATTGGGTCAGCCTTGGCCAGCAGTGGGTCTGTCCTGGAGCAAACTGGCCTTGCCAGATCTGCCAGATCTGGGGAAGCTTCTGGTAGCTTCTCATAGAAGCCACCCCAGTAACAGCCTCCTGCTACCAAAACCTGGCCATGGAAACCCAATACACTACATAAGCCACTGACATAACAAGTTAGGAAAAAATACAGTGTGCTGATAGCAATCCAAATATACACATGTTAAAAATTCACAGCTTAAAAAAAAAAAAGTTTATAGATCTTTATTTAGATAATGAAAATTACAAACAATTCCCCCAATAAGTGTTCCTACAGGAAAAAAAATTATGGCACTAGTTAACTGTACCTCTTTTATAAAACAGATTTTATTTTTAAATAACTATGAGGTAGGCCTTTTAAAACTTCCTTTCCCTTCAAATTACTCATCAAATTAGGACTTACTAGGCCTTGATCTCAGAAAATAGTCACACAATTCTCTTTTTTTTTTGGTTCAAATAGTACTATATGTGCAAACATTTCCTCCACAGGTCTTTGATTTGTTAAATTACCTACTCCTCTGTACACATATTGCTGATCAGAAAGAGTAACTCTACTGCTGATGTGACTGCATTGAAAATTCTAGTTTCTGACATCCCAGGTTTCTATTCCTACAAGTAAAGCATCAGAAAATGATGTAACAACACAGCCGCATGCTGGGGATATGTGTATTGTGGTTGCTCAAAGATAGGGCATGAAGACAGTTATAAAATATTACTTTGTATATATTTTCCTGTAGAATGGCAGTTATACTTGTAATCTATTTTTCAAATCTTCTTTGTTTCCCCTGTGGGGTTGGAAGGGATGTCTGGAGATCATCTAGTCCTATGTTCATGCTCAAGCATGTTCACCCAGAGCAGGTTGCACCAGATTGTGTCCAGGAGTGTTTTGAATATCTCCTGAGAAGGGCAGCCTGTTCCAGTGCTCAATCACCCTTACACTAAAGAGGTTCTTCTTTGTAATTAGCTGGAACTTGCTCTGTTCCAGTTTCTGCCTGCTGCCTCTCTTCCTGTTGTTTGGCACTAACAAAAAGAGCCTGGCTCCAGCCTCTTGGCACCTTCCCTTCAGATACTTGTAGGCAGTGATAACGTCCCCACTCAATCATTTCTTCTCGAGGCTGAGCAAGCCCAGCTCCCTCAGCTTTTCCTCACAAGTGAGATGCTCCTTATTCATCCTTGCAGCCCTTTGCTGGACTCACTCCTGGAACTCCATGTCTCTCTTGTGCTGGAGAGCCCAGAACTGGACACAGCACTCCAGACATGGCCTCACTAGGGCTGAGTAGAGGGGCAGCATCACTTCCCTTGACTTGCTGGCAGCGGTCTTCCTGATGCATCTTAGGGTGTCATTGGCCTTCTTGGCTGCAAGGACACACTGCTGGCTTGTTGTCCACCAGGACCTCCAGGTCCTGCTCTGCAGGGCTGTTTTCCAGCGGGTCAGCCCCCATGCTGTACTGGCACTTGGGATTATTCTTCCCCAGATGTAGGACCCTACATTTGCCTTTGCTGAACTACCTAAAGTTCTTCGTTCAACTCTCCAGTCTGTTCAGGTCCTGAAAAATGGCAGCACAGCCTTCATGTGTTTCAGCCACTCCTCCCCATTTTTTATCCTCAGGATAAAAATGAGGATAGATTCTGCCTCTTCTCCCATGTCATTGATGAACAAATTGAACAAGACTTGGCCCAGATTTGACCCATTGGGAGCACAACTACCTCAAAGTCACCAACAAGACTCTGTACCAGTGATGACAATCCACCTTGTTTTTTCCTCATCTAACCCACAATTCCTGACCTTACCTGTGAGGATGTTATGGGAGACAGTGTCAAAAGCCTCGCAGATTTCAAGGTAGACGACATCCACTGCTCTTCTCTCGTCTACTCAGCCAATTATTTCATCGCAGAAGGCTATCGTACTGGTCAAGCATGATTTCCCCTTGCTTAAACAAATGTTGACTGCTCCTGATGACCTACTTTTCTTTTACGTGCTTGGTGATGACCTCCAGAATGATCTTACCGGGGATGAGGGTGGAGCTGACTGACCTGTAGTTTCTTGGGCCCTCCTTCTTGCCCTTTTTGAAGACTGGAGTGAGTCTTTGCCCAGTCAGAGGCACCTCTCCTGTTCTACATGACCTTTCAAATATGACATTGAAGCTTTCAGGCTATTGGAGAATGCATTTTTATTCTTTGGGTTTTGGTTAACATAACTGGCCTTTTAAGAACAGGATAATTAAAATCTGAATAAAAAACATGGGGGCGGGTTTCACATCATCTTCCTGGTAAATTTGGAGACTAGAAAACGAATTAATGAGTACGTGAATAAATGAATTCACAAAGATGATAGCAGGGTTGGAGAAACTCTCCTGTGAAGATGGACTAAAAGATTTGGGATTGTTCAACCAGGAGAAAAGAAGACTCCAGGGAGACCTTATAGCAGCCTTTCAGTGCCTAATGGGGGTCTGAAAACAAGCCAGAAGGGGGCAGGTAGTGATTGGACATGGTGGAATGGCTTTAAACTGGAAGAGGATAAGTGTAGATTAGATATTAGGAAGAAGTTTTCTACTGGGAGGGCAGTGAGGCACTGGAACAGGTTGGCTAGAGAAGTTGTGGATGCCCCATCCTTGATGTGTTCAAGACCTAGCTGGAAAGGGGCTTAGAGCAACCTGATCCCTTGAAAAGGGATTGGAACTACAAGATCTTTAAGGTCCCCTCCTGCCCAAACTATTCTGTGATTATGTGATTCTGTGATTCTGTGATTCTAATGAATATTAGGCAGAATGGGCAGAGGGGAAAAGAACCTGGTTTGCAAGATATTTCCTATTACTATTGCTAGTGTACACATTTAATGAGCTCCTGGTTGTCTTTATCCATTTCAGCATTTTGCCTGGAGAAAACTTAACTCATCCTAAAGACCTGTATATGATCTATGTCCAAACACAAAAGCCTCGAACTCACTTCAAACTCTCCAGGAATACTGGCAGACAGTCCTTTTTCGCTAATCACACCATATGTAGGTAAAAAGGTGCCAAGAGTCAGACCAGACCAGAAACATCTCCCACTCAATTATTTGCTTGCACATAATTTTTAGAAGCCAAATTTTAATAAACAAATTATTTTGCCATTAGTCCCCATCATCTTTGCTCAGTCTTAACAATGCAAAAACTATCCCTTTCCTAAAACCACATGTCCAAACCTATGATATTTAATGGCAATTCATTACTCATTCTTGTTTCATTGGCAAGTACACCTGCTGACAACAGCCAGGCAAAACTGGAGCTTCCTGTACTCATAAACTTTCCAAGAGTCTCCTAGAAAGACAGCATACTCTCCCTTATTGAGATATTACCAATCATATCCAAGAACATAATAAAAGAATATATTGCATAACAACAACAAAAAAAAAGAAAATGTACTTTATGTGACCATAGTTAAAAATTGTTTTGCTTTCTTTTTGAAAGGGTTGCAAAAGATAATGCAATTTCGTAGACTTGGAAATATTTTTTTTTTCTGTCACTTCATGGTGAAGACAAAGTTGACTTGATCAGGGAGGTGTATCATGGTGCATTCAACCTGACACAAAATTGTTGTGATCAATAGAAAAACATCTACGCTTTTGACAGTAAGATACATAGCGTGGACCTAAATTTAATGCACTGGGAACCTGAAAGCAGGCTCACAGTTTTATGGCATATCTATACAGATACAAGCAGTGCTTCTAGGAATTGTGACCAGTACCCTGTTTATACACGCTTGTATCTTGCTTTTATCTTCTATTTATAACATCTTTATCCTTGTGTATACATGTATGTGTGTGGTATGTATATAGAGAGGAAGAAAGAGAGAAAGAACATGCTGTAAGCTTACACAGTTACAGTGAAATCTCATAATCTTTTATTAATATCATTTGCATCTTTCATAAATGTAGTTGTATGTAAGATAAAACAGCATCAAAAAAGCAAGGAAGCAGACACATTGTGACGATTTTAGAAAAACGTATAGGAGGATTTGTCTTCTATAAAAATGAAACAATAATTTTATAGAAAATGTGTGTCTGTTGACACTTAACATTCCCAGGGAAGTATTTATTGTACAGTCGCTGGGAAGCAAACCCTTCATTTGTATATTCATTTGCTCTGTCATGAGAGTGAGCTGCAGTTTACTATAGAAAAGAAACATTGTCTGGCCATTTATATAGATTGTATTATACCTCCTTTGTATGAAATGCTGTCACATAAATATCATAATGCTACAGTTAAAGTATTGCCAATAATTATGAATTGTGTCACTTCTAATGAAGAAGGTTAATCTCTTTTAGAAGAAGGAATATACTCAGACCTCCATGAAATCAGTTTTAAACACAATAAGCAAAGTAATATACCTGAAAGTAACCTCCCAAGCATGGGGATGGATCAGGGCTAAGTCAGTGCTCTTTTTAGACTTAACCAGCACCCATTCACAAGTGGGATATATGTGGTCATTCACAAATTAACATAGATTCTTCTTCACTATTTCTCCTTTTTTTACTCACATGGGGGGAAAGAGTTGCACACAATTTATTCTGGTTTTTAAGCGCTCCGCTGAAGAGGATTGCAGATTTTTACTACCATCTAAACTCTCATTACCATTCTCATCGCTTTCATTAAATGTGCAGCTAATTAGAGAAATATGCAACTGATTTAGGAATGCGGCAGTAAGAAAGTATTTATTTATTTTTTTATTTTTGCTGTTTCCAGATACATAATTTTGAAAAGACAATCCTAAATGTGATTCAAAAGGAGAAGTATTTCTCTTGTGTGATGAAATTTTAAGCTTTAGAAAATGTCCTTTATCATGCAGGTTGACACTCAGACTGCCTAATTCTCTCTAACCTCATACTCAGATAGAATTTAAATCATTTATGTCTCTGACTGATCCTTTTCACCTGAGATGGTGGCATGAAAATCTGGACACCTTTGGTTTGGAAGATGAAGTTCGTAATATGCTTAAATCTAAGCTCTAACATATGTTTGAAAGTAGCACCTGGTTCCCACCTAAACCACTTTATGATTCACAGATGGGCTGGGAAGCAACAACTCATTTGGAATTCCCAATATGTAAAATATGATCTTAGCAAGACAATACGCTCAGACAGTCTAGAATTTTAATTAAAATCTACAGCCAGATGAAGAATCTTACTGCAGTTAATTCTGGTAATTCAAATGCTTACACTGAGGGGTATGGATGCAGATACTAGAGCTTCAACACTGTGAGGGATGTCATAGCTATGCATCCTGCAACTGGGAGGGGAATTTAAGCACCAAATAACAAGCTACTCAGGATTACCTTGAGCTCCTCTGGGCTGAATTGGTGATGCAGAGAGCAAGAAAGAGTGTGGCTGAACTCTCCCTAAAACTTAAGACATTTTCTCCAGGTTAGGGACACCTGGACTTCAATCCATTTCTAAAGAACATTCATTTATTTTAAAGAATGAGCCATGATGCAAGAAAATAATGATTCCTTAAATAGATGTTAAATTTTAAGTCTTTACTTTCCCTCCTTATCCCACTAAAGTGGTCTCTTGAATGCTTTCACAGTCATGCCCAGATTTATACCTTGGCTACAGTGCAGATAAAGTTATTGTAAAAGGGTTTCTCCTTGGTTTTCTCCTCTTGTGGCTGGATTTTAAAAGGAAATGACAGCCACTTCTGCACTCTCTATAGTGCTGGTTGCCTAATGTAGGTGTACAGTGGACTAAATTGGAGTAAAAATTGCTTTCTAGATTTTGATTGGGAGATGTAAAGCTTTTCTGGCACATAAAAATAGTTCCTGTACTGGGAATGCAGAGTCACCTGAGGAATGTTAATTTCAAGTGCTAACAAGTCTATATGTTTTGGCACTCCAACAATCAGGTATCAGTTGAATGTGTATTTTCAAGATCATAAATCTGAACTAGACACACCATTCCCACTTTATAGCCCTTTGTATGTCTTACCTTGTGAAAATGTTCCCCACAGCCGTAAGGAAAAAATGTGTCTTTCCCTGACATTTATATCACTGGATTAGGAATCATATTAGGAATGTTGATTAAAGTGATTTTTAGTTGGTATTTTAAACTCTTTCTTTTAATTAATTAAACACATTTACCTTTTTTATTTAAAGTCACATTTACCCTAGATAATAGCATGCTGTCTTACATATTTATTTACAAGAAGATATTGCTGACCATCTCTGGTTTTGTTATTGAACATTATTATGTATTCAAATCTGCAAATAGCTGAATTACTTCAAACAAATAGTCCAATTTTGTGTTTAATATACTACTGTGAAAATGTCTTTGATGAAAAGCATTTTGCTTTCTGAAAGAAAAATGCATAATCCCAAATCTTCAATCACTGAAAAATACTACAATTCCATTTAATGCACTTAGTTTCAAAGCTCAAAAAATGAAAGAGATTCATTTTGACACATTCTATTCTAAGTTAAAAGACTTATCCCAATTTAGAAAGCATGAGCATTCTTGCAGAAGGAAAGGAAAAGTTCAGAGGAAAAGCCCAACATATGCTATGCACCATTGTCTTAATACCGTCAAAATAACACCAGAAGCCACTCGAGGATTCTCTGCTGAGCTGCAGAGGCTTGTTCACCAATCACTAGACATTCAAATGGAAGTTAGAAATCCCCTGTAAGACCAGCTAAAAGGCTGTGAATTATTCCTCCTTTCATCTGACAGACTTGTCTTGGCCATGGAATGCAGAAATTGATCTAAAAAAAAAAAAAAGCTGCACCCTAACATTGAAAGTTACATATATACATACATATTATGTGTGTATATATATGTGTATAGTGTATGTAGTTACATATATGGAACTTGGGTCAGGTATCACACTGAGCTGCCTCTCTGCCTGCCTCACCTTAGCTACTGAGCTAGAATAGATTTTGGTGAACTCCAGTAGTGCTATGGGCTCACTTGAAGATCTTGTTTGTGCAAGTACAGAGAGAAAGGGATTTATCACACGCATGATCTGAAAGCACACTGGTACTCAGCGCAGACAAAACTTGATCTCTGCAGCCAACCAAGTGAGAAGATTTGAAGCCAATATTTCAAGCAAATCAGTCAGCAGACAGTGCCTCCCTCATCAGCCCACATGCCATCATTCTGCCCTTGGCTTTGTTTACTACAGGCTGGGGGTTAGGGAAGCTGGAGATGTACAGTTTCTGCTTTCCAGCCTGGAAGCAGTCAAATGTGGGTAAGTCTGTAGGGACAAGTGCTATGGTTTCTTATTTCACTGCAAGACATGGTACAACTATGCACTTTGGACTTTAGATGATAAGTGTGTCACACATTTGTAAGGATGGCTTCACAACTCACTTCACAAGTTAAAAGCTGCTTGACGCCTGTATATGGGATACCCTTTGTTCATTATTTGTGCCATTGGCCTTAATCCAGTTCCCTGCTGCTAACCTTCTTTTCCCTTCCTGACTGTTGGATAGATATTTTCAGATAATGTCCTCTGATAACATAACATACCAGCTCTTGCAGTTCATTGTAAAGGCTGAGCTTATGAAACCATGACCATACAAGCAGTAAAAACTGTGATAAGAGCAGAGAGTGGATACAGAACATGGAAATATTTACACTTACAATGCTACCTGATTGTTTTTGTGTTATGAAATTGCTTTTTACATGTTTTTTTTTTCCACTCCATAATTCTCTGGTGAAGTTATAATGGAATAAAATTCTTAAGTCCCTTCAGACTTGCAAATATTTGTCAGCTGTAAGTTTTTTAAATGAAATTTAACCAGTTTAAAAGTCTATGCTATTTGCTGGGGTTTTTTTCCCCACAGTCACATTTTTTTTTAGGAGTTAAGACTTAGGAGCAGTGATAGAGAAAGCTTTTATTTTTTATGAGAGGAGAAGAAATGTATAAATTGAATGAATTAGCTTTGCAAACAGATCTCTGATTACAGTTGTTGCTCTGGGACTATCACTAGTGTTAAGACCAATAAACAGTTTGCTAATACTAAGCCAAGTTCTAACTCTCCAGCTGCTAATTTTAGGTAGAAAAATTGTTTTCATTCTTAATATGCTTTTCTTTCACTTATGTGTTTTTCATATCCTTTGCTGAATGAAAAGGTAAAATTGTGCTCCATTTAAGTCTAAATACTTTTTCATACTTTGCTAAGTATTTAGCACCTAATTTTAACCTTAATTATCTTTTTTTTTCATATTTGAATAAGAGAAGAATTGAGAAAAAAATCCCATATTAAGACCTGAGTTCTCTTATATGATCCTAAAGGAAAATGCTTTATTTAGATCTCCCTTTTTTTTTTTTTTTTAACCATGTGTCCATCTGCTTTTTGACTGGAGCTTGGTCTTAATTTTTTTTAATGTATTTTCACTTAGTTGGATTTGTGCTATGGGGAAAAAGACTAAAAGAAACACATTAACAACAATCTTCCAATTTTGCTTCTTAAATTTTTCAATGCTTCTCATGAAATCTAAGATATTTTTCAACATGCTGAGCTTGCCACTAACATAGAAACAAGTTTATAAAACTTCACTATCTTTCACCTTTAAAAAGATAGGAATAACGATATAAAACATTAAAATAACCAAAAAATTATAACATTTACTTGCTAGATGGTGTTGTTTGTATTTAGAATAAGAAATACTCTTGTACCTAGGTTGGAGACTTTTTAATTGTATTTCCACAGGGGTGTCAGGAAGACTAGTTAGCTGGTAGTTGTAAAGCTCAATGCAGTTGAAAGTTATCTAGTTATTCCTAGTCATATAGATGAATTACTGGTTTTAAAAAGTGCAAAAGATTTATTATTGAGACAGCTATCTATTGTAGCAGAAAGGCCGGAAGGTAGACCTGGAGAAGAATGATTTTTTGACATATTTTATATGGACTGGGACGAATGACATATCTCTAAAAGGAAGTGTGTAACCAGAGAAGGCATTGTGGTGGAAAAAGAAAAGACAAAATCACAGAGCTGTTCCCCATTGCATTGTCTCCACCAGCGTGCACTGCTGCTCCTCTTTGTGGGGCCATCACTGTGCATGGTGACAGCTGCAAAAATGGAAAATGCAACAAGAGTCCAGGATACTTTCCTGCAGACAAGCATCTAGAACCATTAGACAATCCATATTTCTGCTTCTACCTGGCTTCCATTCATTGCTGCAGGAATGCACATCTTCCATGGCTCCTGTGTTAGATCTGCCAGCTTATGTAAAAGTCTCCGTTTTTAGAGAGTAACAGTGTACTATATGTCTAATGCATTTGCATGTGCTGGCAATTGGGACATAAGACCTATGGATTATCATCTGCCTGGATGGATACTAGGTATTCCAGTGCTCCTAAAGTGCCTCCGGACATCTGTGTTTAAATAATACCTAGAAATTTAACGTAAACTTAGCAGAACCATTCATCTCCACCTAGTGTACTTAAAAGATACCCATTGAATGTTCTGCTAGGGATAGAGAGACTTTGAGATAGACACCCAGACTTAGGTGCCTTGGTCTCAAACTGAATCCCACCCAAGGAGGTTTTTTCTTGAATGAATGGTGGCATTGCCTACCCAGCACACAATACTCACACAGGTAGAGATTGTTTGTCTCATCCTCCTTGCTGAATCATTATAAAAGAAAAGGTATTATTAATAGAGCTCCCCTATGCAGCTTTCCCTGCTGGCTGCTGGCAGAGCTGTCCTGCACAGCATTTTCTGTTTAGCTGACCACCTAAGGTTTCTGTGCAATCTCCAAATTCGCTGGGCAATAGAGTTCTTGGCTGCCCTGTGTGAATCTTTACTTGGTTGAACACCAGGACATGCATGAAGTCAAAGGATCTCACAATGGGTTCCTGGGCACCAGCCATGCTAGCTTAATGGCTCAACGCACTATTATTATTATTTTTTTTAAGACTGTGTGAAAAGTTATCAGCTGTGGCAACCTTTAGTAAGAGTCAAATTGCTCTCAAAAATGCTGTTCATATCCTTATAGTATTCTTACAAGTATTAAAAGTATTTCCAGAGGTTCCATTTTCCTCCTGTTTTTTACTGTTATTTTGTGATCTCTTCTGAGCTTTACCTTGTCCATTGGGGCTGCTTTCGAGGTACCTTTATGCTTCCACTATTCAGATAATATTTTATAGAAGTCTGGCTTCTAATTATTCTCAAGACATGCTGGAGAATGATGGCAATATTTGGTTAATTCTATAACTATGTATCTAAAACTACTTGGGAGAATGCAGTTGACAGAATGTTAAAGTCCTGTATTATTCACTCATGTCATATATTATAAGGGACTTTCCTGGCCATTCTCAATGTAAAAATAAAATATAATGTGGATGTAGAAATTTGGAAGCAAATGAACTACATAAAAAAATAATTCAGCTAGAGTGGATGTAAAGGGTGAGAAGGGAGAGTCTGGGAGGTTTGAAAAAAGTTGAGTAGTTAGGAATACATTTTCACATATCTTAGAGCAAATAAAATTCATTCTGAAGTGCCCATGGTCCTACTCCAGTATATAAAGACTTTAAAAATAAAAAAAAAAAAAGTGCCATAAAAGACACCATCTGAAGAACACTTAAACATTTTAAAATATAGTGCTAATCATCCTACTTTTATTTGCACAGATATAAAGTCTTCTTATATTTCATGCTGCATATCTGTAAATAAGAAGGAAAAAATCTCCTTTATTTTTAAAAATAGATCATAAGAAATCATCTTTTGTGTGCAGTAGAAGATGCAGAAGACATACAGGTGAGGAAGACAAATCTACCAGAAACAGAAATACAACTAAAGAATTTTATGAAGAGGAAGAAATTTAGAAATGTTGGGAAAGTGAAAGAGCAGAGGAATTTTTGTCTTCTCTTTTGCTAAGTAAAAAAAAACAAAACACCTCTACTTAACTAGAAGAGGGACACAGTATCTAATAGCCAAAACACCCTAAATTTCAGACCTGCATCTGAAAATAACTTTGCTGTAGCAGTGAGCAGTTCACTTTTCCACTCTGAGTTTTCCCATATGTAATTTGGAGAAAATCATTTATTCACCTCATAAGAGTTGTATAAGGAAAATTAGTAAATGTATTTGTGTAGCTTGCTTTTGAATAATATTTCAATTTTTAAACAGGATTTGTTAATTTTGTTTAATGTATTTTGAAGGCTTTTACTGCCATTGGTGTAAACATGTTTGTGGTGTCAGACATTCTGATCCAAAACCCTCCCACAGGAACTTTTAAATGAGATTTAAATTAACCAAAGGGGATCAAACATTGTCCTCTGAATGTAATAATCTCTGCCTTGTAGAATTATGTAAAAGTAATTAAAAAGCTGAATAAAAGGATCCCACATCATGTTTCCCAGTTCATTCTTGCATGTAACATTTCATGCAAATCAGATTATGTTGTTTAACTTAAAAATTGCTGGGCCGGATTCTCAGCTGAACTGAAATCAGTGGAGTGGAGCTGCTTTACACAAGCTGTGGGTCTGATCCATGATATTTATTTAACTTATTCAGATGTTTAAAAAAGCCACCCAGAACAACAAAAAGCAGAAAGAAAGCTTTCTTTCTATATTTTTTTTTTCTCTTTCCCCCTCAGTGTAAGATAGCTGTGGTTCATGGTAAGCAACATTAAACTGATGAGATCCATGCAAGATTACAAAGGAATGGAGTCTGAATTTAGGCATGGCTGTGAGTGAAGAATGTGCCTGCTCCCACCACAACCATCTGAGGCAATACGTAGTTCACAGATTCAGTTCCTCCTCTGTTTCCTTTTACATGCAAGGAGTTAATACTTATTACTGGTGAGGCTCGACACTGCATACCTACGCTCCCACTGTGAGTTGGCTCAGTTATTTTGGCTAGGGAAATGGAGAAGTGAATCACTGCTGTGATTGTTCTTCCATCCCACATAAAGCAACCTGGCCCCACACAAGACCTATCAGGTTCAGAAGGAAAAGAGCAGTAGAGATAATGATGGAATCTATATGCTTTGGAGGTGCAGCAGCAGTATATGAATAAGACATAGTAATGTCCTCAACTTCACCAGGCTCTCATAATTGAGAACCAGGCCCAGAAATTTATGTATAAAAATCAGCTGGAAAAAAGAGAACTTGATCCCGACTTTTCTTCAGCTTCTCTGAGTTTTCTTGTTTTCAGATTCTACTGAAATTGAAGGATCATTTTCATGGACATTTTGGAGGGAAATAACAAAACACAGTAAAGTTCCCTTCATGTTCCTAGAATTTTGAATCTATTTCTAATTTTTCTTTCATGGTTACTCTGACTTTAATTTTCATAATTTAATGGCAAAACCAGGGACATCCATATTAAGTGGGTTACAGAGATAGCAGAAAATCACGCTGTTTTCTGGAAAATGAACACTTAATTATCATTGAATAATCATTGGATATATGTATTTTTTACCTCACTTTAACTAACCACCTTCAGTGGGATATCATAAATGTCAAAAATCACTTTTATTAAAATGTTTGTCATGCAATCATCCATTACTTTTTCTTTTTTTTTCCTGTAATGAAAAGTGATACATTTTTCTTCATTACTCTCTGTTGTGGTAGTTAGTAGCTTGACACAAGTTCAACAGTAGGTGTGAGCAAATTTATTATGTGAAACATCATGTAAGTATTGGTTTTTCTTTGCTTCTGCATAAAGGTTACATGACAATAACATCTTTTTTAAATTGCAGTGAGAAGCATGTACATTTGTTCATCAAATGGTAGTGAAATGCAGGGGTGGCTTCAAATTCATTAACTGAAGAACTGAATTTATAAAATTTACTCAGAAACTACTCACTGTTTTTGGATCCATTTAAAAGGAACACCTACAGAAGCAGATCCTTCTTGCTCTGGAGCAGTGAAGCCTAATGAAATATATATAAGATGCAGAGATAGGAATTCATAAATTCTAATCTATGTTTCCTTGAGACAAATTGAAGAAGATTAAATAGGTATCTGTCCAGAACTCACTTGAAAAAAATATATTTGAAGATTCTGGGGCTTCTTGTGTGTTCCACTTATTCTGTCATATTCAAATTAAGACAAAAGAAAATCTATTGTTCCAAATTAATCAACATATCCACACAATTGCTCTACAAAATCTTAGCATTTCTTCACTTAACTATAGTGATAAAACTTTGCTGGAAAGGGGACTTCACCAGACAAGAAAATCAACACATATGGGTATGAATCTTCACATAAATCTGTTGGAATAGAGAGCAATTTGCATGTAGAGAGCACACTGAGTACCATGGAGTTTACAGAGCTAAATGAAATGTCTCTGGAATGCATTTGTAAACAAACCTATTTTTTATGACCTGTATGTCAAGTAGTAGTTTTAATGTAATTATACTGATTGCAACCTCATTTCCCTCAAACATAATTTTTATTGCACAAGAGCATGAACAGGACAGATGCAGAACATTTCTGGACTATGTCTGGACTCGGAGATCCACAGGTATATCTGACCTCATGGTGCAGGTTCTGGCCATGTCCACATCCACTTTCTACATCTTGGCTGTTGCAAGACAGAAATCTGGATATACAAGGTCTTGGTATGTTCTAAGCAGGTCCTCATAGAGACAGACAGTCTGATACATCAGGAAAGTTTTCCTGATTGTTTCTGTAATGTGGAAATCAATGGAAATTTCAAATCCACCAGATGGACATAGACTTGTTAGTTGTAATTGTTCAGATTTCCTGTGGAACATCTCTTAGGTAACAGTAATATCTTCATGTCTCCAAGTTCAGTTCAGAAATAGAGATAACTAATAGCTGTCTCTCAGTTTTATGTTTTCTCTGTATTTAAACTGTTACCATAACGTTTTTGTATTCAGAGGAGTGTGCATGTGTTTGTGGGTGTCCATGTGTGTGCATAGGGAGAGAGAAAAAATTGCTGCAGTACACATTTTTAGAAACAGAAATAGAGAGAAATATTTACTAGTAAAATAAACAATTTTTATCCAGTTGCAAAAAGTGCTTATATATGGGCTGTTGCTACTCTGGCTGCATTAGCTAGATCCATGTTAACAAGCTGAACAGGGCAGAGACTATTGCAGTGGTGCTCAATCATGCATATAGATTTCTAAAAGGCCTTGTAAAGATTCATCTTTACATGTTTGTGGAACAATATACTCTTCTGCTGGTGCTCATCTTTGCTTTAGACAAAAACAGTAGAAAAAATATATCTTTTGAAGATTCTTTATTGTCTTGTTTGTTTTCTAAAGCATTTTTCCATACAGTCATCACACTTTAAAATAGTAAATTACTGTATTCATACCACCTTCTAGAGGTGTCAGATATAAGCATTACAGATACTTTCACACCCCACGTCAAATTTAGAATGAGAATTTTTGATCATCTTGGCTAATATTTGCATACCTGGCCAGCTCTACTGTCAGTGAAAAGAAAAACATTCAAACCCTAAATTACACAAACAGCAAACAGATTTTTTTGGGACTCTAACTTAAATACCACTCTTGTTCTTTCCATTGACTCCAAAGTAGATAAGCCAAGCTGAAGGATTTTTGTTCCTGGAAATCTGTCATCATGATGCTTAACTGGAATACCTCTGGAAGACTAAATACCACCTATGACACTTTTTCTTCCTGCATAAGGTCTTTTTGAGTTTTGTTTGAACTTATCCTCACAGACAAAGCACCAATATGCACAAGAAATAGCAGTACATTTATTTTTTTTTTTATTTTTAGTAAAACAAAAATGTTATTCAATACAGAATAATTTGCATTTAACTAGACATGTTTAAAAATATGTAAATGCCATCAACATCTCTCTTCTTATTTTTGATGTAAAATCTTATTTCTAGGAGAATCATATAGCTCTTATGCCCCTAATTTTGTAGAGTACACAATACTCACAATACTATTTGCTACTAAAAAATAAGAGGTTGAATCGTTGATCCAGCTGTTAAATCATGTCTACAGTGTACATTAAACAGCCAAAAGATATAAAGAAGGAATTTAATTGACCAATACTTGGGTAGTGTGTGACATTATGTAGCTGTTTTAGCTGGCTTTGTAACATCACACAAATCTATAACTTCATACTTCATGAGTCAGAATCAATAAACCTGCCATTACAGACTCCAAAATCAATCTTGCCTTACATGCTTCCCCGCCTTTACTTCTTCCTATTTTCCTTCTACTTCCCACCAAAACAAAACAAACTGCAGTGAGAATTTATAATCTTTTGAGCTAAGTAAAACAGATGAATTAGGAACATGGATTCTATGGGAAAAATCACTTACCATACTCTTCAGGGCTGAGTGCACCCAAGCTGATATTCCAATGTAGCCATAGTCTCTCATTCCTCTCCCATTGTTTTAGATTACTGTGACTTAAGTTTAACATAATCAGCCTTAGGCAAATGAAGATCTTCAGTTAAATTGAGAAGCCAAGCCCTAATTTATCCTTTAATGACTGCAATTCCTCTGTTCTTCTTTCTGAGAACACATTCTACAATCCTGATCTCCAATATTGTGATTATATCTTTTCTGCCCTGCTTTATTTTTTACCTCCCCAGTTGAGGACACTGACACTATAGGTGCTAAACTGCATCTACTTGTGTACTTAACCACACATCCAGGTATCTTAAAGCTTTTACCATACAAGCATCATGGATGTCCCAGAAATTTCATAGTCATTGAAAAAGCAACTCAGAATACTGTTGTCATTTTACTACAGCAGTTGTGTCACAAGAATAATTTATGTAATGACTCTTTGACCTTTTAGTACGTGCTGGATTATTTGAAATCCTTATCTTGTCAAGAAGGAAGAGCAAGATCCTACAGATATCCTACAGAGAAGGAGGATGTTCATGGGAAGGAGTATCCCTGGTTTTTAAAAGTCCAAGAAATCACCTACCTTCATTTTAAGGTTAGTATTAGTTATCAGAGAAAAAGGGAAAGAAAATAAATGTGAATATTATTAATATTTGAATGACCAAAATGATGGTAAAAGTTGCCCCTATGTTCCTTCTCTAGGGAATTTTGTTGTTTATTCAGCGAAAAATATATTTATTTTTATGATAAATTCTTGTCTTGCTGTTTAAACGTCTAGAGGAGTCATCTCCAAAGAAGCATATGAATCACATATGAAAATATTTCAACAGGTTTAAGTATGGTAAAAAAAAAAAATAACCTGCTTGAACAGGCTAGGCCAAAATCTCAAAAGCAGACAAGAAGTTATATGATCTTTGATTTGCTTCATTGTTGTTCACCAGGGCAAGTCTGCTAACAGATCTAAGATTTTATCTTACAAAATGAATATACAAATACTATGTTTTGTACATCATATACTCCTGGCAGTAATTGAACTCCAACAATCTGAATACTAATCTCTTCTGAGCATAGATTTCCTGTATTTTCCTCATTATTTATTTATATTTCCAAATAGCCCAGACACTGTTCAGGATGTGGTTTAATAAGCCTGGCTCATACTGTTGAGCTATTAGTGCTCTTGTAGAGAGCAGCTCTTGGCATGAATTCTGCTGTGTCAACCCACTGGAGCACTTAACAAAGGTTGGTAAATGAGAAGTTTGAGAAGGGAAGAACAGTTAGCAGGTGTCATGCATTTGCTTGCAGAGCTGCACTTGTTACACTGAACATGTAATCTGGCAAAGAAATTGGCTTGAAATGGCAGAGAAGAATGAAAAAAAAAAAGGTATACTAAATTATTTTTCCTGGTATTTCTTTCATAGATTCTGGAATTCTGGCATAATTTTTGCCCATTTATAGGAAGGGCAGTGCAGTTCCTCCACACAAGATACCATGTCATTCCTAATTAGCTTTTCTGATCTTTCTGAAAAGGAGTTGTGGATTCTTTCCAAGATTAATAACTGTGCATCTGTTACTATAACAGTGAGGCAGATTTGTGATCAATAGACCTACACACATATCTGAAGAGATCAGTGGCTCTGAATGAATCTAATCATGTAATTACAAAAATTAGGCCATTCTACAAGTCATCTGTGTCTTCTTATTTTGATGCTATTTGATTCTGCTATGATATTTTACATTATCAAAGTATTGCCCTTCCCTTCCCTTCCCTTCCCTTCCCTTCCCTTCCCTTCCCTTCCCTTCCCTTCCCTTCCCTTCCCTTCCCTTCCCTTCCCTTCCCTTCCCTTCCCTTCCCTTCCCTTCCCTTCCCTTCCCTTCCCTTCCCTTCCCTTCCCTTCCCTTCCCTTCCCTTCCCTTCCCTTCCCTTCCCGGGGACTTTCTCCAACACAATTTCTTAAGAAGGAAAGACAAATACTGAAAGAGCAGCATCATAACTTCCTTGAGCTGAACAGACAATTGTCCACAAATTTCAAAGCATTACTGAAATTCTGAAATCATCTCTTCTGTTTGGTAGAAAGATTACCTTGAGACTCACTCCATCTCATAATTTCTGGATTGAATTACTTCCCTTCCTCCAATTGTCCACTAGTAGCAGCACTGGGGGTGCTACACAGATTTCTAAAAATGAATGTAATATTGGCAACTGTTTCTGACAGGTTTTGAGTTTTTTTATTGTGACAACATCTGAAAACAAAAGGAAGAATTACTCTAGTCAAATTAAATGAAAAATCCCTAATTAATTGCAATAGAACATGGAGGAGAATTTTGACCAACCAGTACTCAGTAGACCAAAAACACGTTCTCCTTTAATCTCTTTAGATATTCTTCAAATTATAGAACTTTTTTAGTACAGAACAAGTTTATTCTATTTTTGGTTGTGCTATCAAATACTGGTAGTACAAACACAGAAAAGGAAGAAAGAGTGTAAAAGTGTTTGTACATTTTAACAGGAGTATATGCACCAACATTAACTTTAAAAACTGACCAGGTTTGTTCTCCTATATTTAATACTGTGGTCTCTATGATGATAAAATTGCCTTTGAAGTGCATGGCCTGAGAAACAATTGCAGAGAACTTCACAGCCAACTCATACCATTTAGTATGAATCATTCCTTTCCTGCAGAGAAGAGGAAAGTGCTGTCAGTAAAATGAGGTTTTCTCCTAATTCTCTAGGAATTAACTACTTGTTTCATTTGGAAAAGAAACTAAAGAAACTCATAGATTTCTCTATTTTTTCTTCACACCAAAATACAAACCATCACCAGTAATTATCAGCAGACTTCAAAAATTTTAGATTCTTTTCCACTCTGTTAGGAATCTGAAAAAAAGCTCTCCAATCTTACATACATGTAGAGAAAACAATGAACCAATATGGGCAAGCAAAAGGTATTTAGTTTCTGAGACCTTCAGGTTTTGTGAAAAAATATTATCATCACCTACTTTTGGACAGAGGTAATTATGTTCTTCTGTCAGTGAATGCAAGATAAACTGATAAACTGCATATGGATATGAATTCTGTTGTTCATTGTGAGTTTTTTTGGCCATGTAAAAGTGTAAATTTAGGCTCAAATGAATGTGCTATGTCGCTAACAGTGACTTATCGGCTTGCAATGAACAGTAGTTATTCAAAGGAGGTGAAGAACAGGTCTACCTGGGGGTTCTGAAGCTGTTATCACTAATTAAATAACAGTATTGAGCTAGAGATATTTGTCAAATTAGGAAAAAACAGACAGACAACCAATAAGAAAAGGGTCAATGAGATAACTAAAGTTGAATTATAAGGGAGTTGTTTGGGTTTTTACACAGTACTACCCAGGGAGGCTTCACAGTAAAGTCTAATCTTTATAATCTTTTCACAACATGAGAAATCTTTTGTTTTTATGCCAACTCTACTGATACCTTGTGCCTTGATAAAGCCATAACCACTTTCAGTAACAGCAAGCATTTGGCCTCTGCACACTGGTTTTTTGACCCTTTGCGGTGGCCTGCTTTTAACTTATAACCACGGTTCTTCAAAGCAGCGTATCAGTTCTCCTGTGTTTGGGGAAGAATCTTGATGAGAGTGAAGTTTCATCATTTCTCCCTGAGGATCTGGCTTCTTTACCAAAATGTAAACTATAATGCTTCACATGCTGTCCCTGGCAGGACCTTTTCTAAGCAAAATGCGAAGATTTGCAATATGAGAATTGTTACCTACGTATTGAAATTGCAGTGGGGAAGACATGAAAATTATTTCAGTTGTCACAGAAATCATACAGAGATATTCTCTTTGCCAGTCATAGATTCAGATTTGTAAGCAGGCGAGCAACTGCTGCTGACTTTCTCCAGTCTGCTCTGGAACTAAAGGTCAGCATGGGTTTATTTGCTACGCAATACAGCTGACACCTACCAAGGTAACTGTAGTGTCTTATTTTTTTACTTAATACCTACAACTTGTAATTTATTTCTTCTTTTTTATTTTCCTTTTCCAAAACAGTATCCCTGAACAACGTTATGAATAGAGGAATGATCTCACTTTCTGGTTCTTATCGGGGAGGAGTTAATTTTTCTGCTCTTCCCCCCACATCATTTTGTCAATGAGCCATTAAAATGATACGCAAGAGCTTGAAGTTAGAAGTGCTCTAAATTATGTATTTCTAGTGCAGCACAGCTGCCTGGGAGATACGAGCTTGATTTCACATCCAAATCTCATATTCCTGCACATTTAAACAGAAAACCCATGAATAGTAACTGGTAATTAATAACCCTCTCCAAATTGTCATCTCTCCCAATCCCTGAGAGAGATATTGCTTCCCCCATCAGCACAACAGAAAATGCAAGGAAATAGCAATACAGATGCGGATGGTGCTATCTTTTGTGTCATGTTCCTTAACAACGTGTTACTGCTTGAAGCCCAAGAAAGCTCTGATCATAAAATGAGTTAATGTGTCCTCCCCCTCAATTTGTTAGGACCCCCACTGAGTCTGAAGAATTATTACAGAACTTTACATATTTTTCCCCAAGGAAGCAGCTTTTACCGACCACATATAAGGAGAAGAGACCAGGTCTTGATCTCATTGATCTGTCAGTTCTTAAGTTACTGTATTCATATTAGCTCCAATGGCTGTGGTATTCTGCAACTATGCAATTAGGTTATCATGGGAGTAAATGTATTCCAGAATACAAAATAGGCCTGGAATAGACCCAATACTTCCTGTCCCTCCAGAATGGAAAGACCAAAACTGAAAAAATGTCAATGCCTGCTTTTCTGAAGAGCAACAAACCCAAAGGAAAGCTCGAATTGATATTTCTAGTTCACTACCAATCACTTTGTGACTTTGAATAATTATTCTTTATAAATAGTTATAAGCATATTTGAACATTGCAACCTGATTATTACTTTCGTTTTAAGGAAAAGAAAAACTTTGTTTTACATAGACAGGTTGTTACATATATTAGTTTTTTTATATATAAATATTTATTCTTTTTTATACAGATCACAGGATGCTGGTTTATGTTATTATCAGGCTTATTCTTACTTCATTGTTCCCTAACATCCAAATTTTGAAAAGATTTCTCTACTGAACACTTTAAACCATATACTACTGGGTTTCTATATATATACAGCAGTCTGCCATTACACATGGAATTGCAGATTTTGGAATTTAGTAAGAGCATCATGAAATTACACGAAACTCACTTTTCAAAGCCCACAATATTTTATGGTTTTTGGGGGTTAATGGTGATTTGAGTATGAAAATAGATAATGGTGTAACATTTTGAAGAATTCTGACTGTGAAGAGAGCATTAATAAAACATAATACTAAATTTAGCAATAACATATAGATTTTTGGCAAAAACTGGAGCAAAGAAAGCAAGTATACCTTTAAGAATATTTATCGCTTCTGTCTTATTTTTCATTACAAGGTCTCAAAGAGCTTTTTAAACATCAATTGAATCACACTTGTCTCCTCATCTACTTCAAATGCATAAACTGAAGTTCAGAGAGATTAAAGGGCTTTTCTATAATAAAATAGTAAATCAGTGGAAGAGCTGAAAACAGAATTTGAGGTTTGGATGAGAAGACCATATTATGCAAAATTTTCATAATACAATAAAAAGTGTCTTAAATATCATGGAGATTGTTTGCTATACAGATATAATTGGATCTAATCTAGTGAAAACTACATTTATATTCTAGTGGAAACAAAATTTATCTTTGTAAGGGAAGTATTCAAATCACATTGGGGACTGTTTTCCAGTAATAACATGCCTGTTTGTGGGTGAAAATAGATTCTTGAAAATTGTTTGTACATCAAAAAAAAAGTGAGAATTTATGGTTTTATATACAAGTATCTATGTATGTGTATACCAATATGTTTATTTTTATATATACATATAGTAAATAAAAGCATGTTTTTAAAGCTATAAATGCAGAAAGAACAGTGGCGCTGAATATGATACCAGACCATTAATGTAGAACTACACAAAATCCAACCAACAATTTAATCCAGTTCTAATCCTAACCATGAATCCAGAGTCAGAAACCAGTAAGTTACATTATTAATTGGAACCTTATTTCAGTTTTCAGACACATGAGCAGTTGTTTTGTAATATCTATGATTTCTTTTTTAGAAGGAACATTATTTCTGCAAGTAATGGCAAGTAACAACCAAAAGTTAAGACAATGAGATATATTTAGGATATTTATTGTTTTCTATACTGACAACAGTAGGATCCACTGAAACCTTTGGTGAACTTAAAACAAAGGTTTCAGCACTTCAAAAGGTTCATGATGTTTTTGTTCCTGAAGATTTATTTGCCTATATTATATCTGGCACTAGCTGGTGAGCAGCTAACAACATAACACAGTGGTGACTGCATGATGCTGTCTCTGTTCTCACTGTGAGCTGGGCAAAGATTCCTATTTTATATATCCTTAACAATTTGTTCTAGTGGCGGAAAAAAATCGTCTGAACTTGTCACATACTGGCAACAACAAAAGTAATATCCATCCAGGAATGCTTCTGTCTTGTTAGTTTTGGAAAGTTATCTGTGAAGCTGGATGTGTAAAGCACACGTCTCGGTGACTGTGTGTGTTTATCTCATCGAGGCCTCCCAGAGCCAGCTCAGCACCCAAGTGTCACTGGCCCTAGCTGCAGATACTGGGTAAGGATTTCAGTGTGTTGTGTTGCAGTCTCCCTTACACCTTGTCATTTCTATCTTTCACACATTTTGCCTGTTTCATAGCTCAGTAAAATTCCAGCTTTCCCAGGCAACTGCCAGCTGCAGCTGCAACGTGGCTGGCACCTTCTCTCTGATCCCACAGCAGTCAGGGAAAAGTTTCTCACTGATTTAATCAAGAACTGGACCAAGAGTTTTGTGTGGAAAAAAGCTCATTCGAGACTATAGTCTGTAATACTCCAAGTAAATTCCTCTGCCATACTCTTGGCCAGATAGCAAGCTTAAAATCAACTTCCTGCTTGCCAAACCCAAACAGCTGAACACAGGCCATTTCTGATCCACCTGCAAAACTCAGCAAAAGTCAGTAAAATTGCATTATTAGTAGACAAGAGCTAACAGATGTGTTGTTTTTTCATTTTGTTTCTCTTTGCAGTTGGCTGCAAGTCTCTGCCTATTTAATCAATATTACTATAGGTTCTGTGATAGTATCCAGAGGAAAAGGTTGATTTATTCAGGATTCTCAGGTGAGCCTTTTGCCACACGGGGCAGGAAATATATACACACATATATAACACTTCTGTGACAGTTCTTCCATTTGCAAAGAACAGGGAGGTAACTTTGTAAGTATTAGGAATTCTCACTCTGAAATTTAATCACCTATTTCTTTCATACATGTGGGTGTAGTCTCATCTAACCCTAAACCATCAGTTAGCTTAGCCACATCACCTGAAGTTTATCTGAAGGCAGGAGAAAGAAAAGCGATGAATCTAATTCTAATAGAAGCAAGTCAGGTAAGTGGGCTGACTCACTTTCTAATGAACCTTATATGACTCACTTTCTAATGAACCTGTCTTTCTGCATTAATGATAGTATCTAAATAATTCATTTAAATTAGACATATATGTTCTCTGTCCCACTATTAATTTTTTCTTCAGAAGTTAGATAAGACCTATTTTAACAACAAACTTTAATCAAATCTGTGAATGCATAACTTTATGCATCTGACTAAAATGTACATAACATAAAATACATAATGCAAACCCACATATATAGATGTGTGAATTCACATAAATTCACATATGCACAGATCTTTACACGTATTACTACCATAGCTCTTATACCATATATAGCTCTTACTATATAGCTCTTACTACCATAGTCTCTATATACATGTGATCAAGTTCCTTAGACCTCTTTCTGCAGCCAGTCATTCTGTTTCCTTAAATATCACTACATAACCTAGTCACATCTCCCTGTGGCCTCCAAGGTATTTCATTAAGAAAATTACATCAATAATTAAGAAATAATGTGGCCAATCTGAATCTGTTTCTTTTTTATTTGATCTTCCTTTAAAAAAACCCTCAAACCCAAACCACCACATTGAATGTGTTATATTATGCCACTGCATTATATTAAAAAAAATCTTAGAAAGATTTTTTTCAAATATCCATTATTTAGTACCTTTAAAAAATTAGTTGCTTCTTTTGATAGTGATTTTAATAGCTAAAATGTCATTTTGATGACACCTGTGTTTTAAAACAGCCATAATAAGGTCTTAAAAGTCATCTTTTGTTGAAAAAATTCTCATTAGACTGGAAGAAACAGATTATTAGTAGGAAAATAGAGAGGGACAGTAACTGCACTGTAAGAGAAGGGTCATCTTTAGTTTCAAATTGATGTTAATTTTGCACCAGAGAAATATGATTCAATTGAAAATTGTTTTATTCAGTTATGTATTTGAGTTTGATTTGAATCTGACAAACCAAAGAGGTGATGAGACACAACAGTTAAAAATCTCCTCTAAATGTATTTAGATTCAAAGTCTTGCATTCTTTTTGGCTTGTATTTCTCCTCGAGATAAATGCTAACCTTTTAAGAGATTTTTATCATTACCAGTAATTGTTAACAATAATATTGTTAATACTAATTAGCAAAAATGCTGCTACACACAGAGAAAAAATGGGCAAAGCTAAAAATACAGGGGAGGTTCTTGTTAGGAAACTGATCAAACAAGCTTAATTATGACCCCCAGATAAAGGGACTGCCATTAAGCCATTAAATTATCACAGATAAGACAGACGCTCAGGCACTGTCTGATGATAAATCACGGCTAAAAACAGCAAGGAAATCAGAGCTTGAACTGCTAATCCTTCTGAGGTTTGTGATGAGCACCAGTTCCCCTACTGTTTTGCATCTATTTATATTGCACTTCGAACCCCCAAATGGCCTCTGCTTATCTGCAGCTGTAGATAATTTATGCCTATTGGTGTGTCACTTCACAGCAGAGGCTGTTATCAGGAAAGGAGTTTAGGAAATCTGATCCCTTGAAATGCTAATCCTTTGGAGATTACTGCACATAAACGAGTTTTCTGCCATGATTTACTTTTGTTTATTAGTAACAGAGATTAGCACTTTAGGCTTGCCATTTCAGACAACTGCTTAGGTTGGGAATAAAGTGATCACTTAATGTGCAGGACTAGCGCATATGAAGTTGTCCTGAGTCTAGCAGTCAAAGGCAAGATAGTAATTTTCCTTTATATGTCATCTATTAAAAAGGTTTGTAAATATTTTTAGCACATGTAAGGCTGATCCTAAGTGCTTCATTCCTTAGACCCTAATCCAGAAAAGCACCTACCTTCAATTCTGTGCAATTTTAATCATGCAGGTCATCATATAGTAAATTTGATGGGATATTCTTGTCTTTATATTCTAGCTGTACTTAAGCACTTTGCTGGATCATATCCCATCAATGAGATGCTCTCTGGTTTCATTCAGCTATGATGGGTACTCTCCATGCTGAAATAGTTACTGATGAGAAAGGATATATGAGTAGGAATTTTATTTAAATGCTTTTTCCCTATCTTAATGCTGTCGAACTGCTAAGAAATCTTATCTTTTAGCATTTGATGGGGTTTTTTGATTGGTAGCCAAATGCCATGCTCTTTAGTGCTACAGACTATTCTTATATGAATAACTCCCCAAACCATCAAATTCAAACATGCCTATTAGAGAGGTAAAATGAAAGCTTGAGCTGCATGCATATAATGCTGCTGAAAATAGGTGGACCAAACACATAGTTTATGAGAGTTTTCAATTTCCTTTTTTGTTGTTGCACTCAGGTTCAATAGTCAGACTGGATGAGATCACACCAAGTGACATGACTGATTACCAATTAGCCAAGCACACTGATGGTAGCTGCTGGTGGCAGCTACTGAGATACGGTACTATGTGTCAGAGAGATAAGGAGATGTAAGAAATTAAGCTGACCTTGAGATTTCATTACATTTAATGTCACCTAATGGCACTTGATATTTTTAAATCTTGGTTACATTCACGCCACCAACTCCAGTTAATCTAGTAATCATAAAAAAATAAATTAAAAAAAAAAAAAGTTTCAGAACTTGTGTGTCGTTTTTTTCCAAGTGAAAACTTCACTATAAAATGCATATGAGGGCAGCCTGGAGGGAAGGAAGTGGCTAAACTAGTGCCTGCTATTTTCAAGGGTGACAGAGGGACTATTTCATTACTTTAAATCGCACATTGTATAATTTTGATGTTATTTCCTAGGTCCCTTGTGGGAATTCAGTTAGTCAGCACTCTGTTAACCTTCTCCTAAAGCATGGAAGTGAGGAGGTGGAAAATAAAAGCAAAAGTAAAAGCAAAGGATGGACACAAAAAGACAAGCAAGAATGCAGGTTACATCTCTCAGTGTTTTTTTGTTGGATTTCATAAAATGACATCTTTATACACATTAAGTTTTCTGTGAAATTTTGATTCAGACACTGCACAAAGGCAAAGATTTGCTTAAATTGTTTTATTCTTAACGTGTCTCTAGTTCCTGAAAAAAGAAACAAAGATAAGACCTTTTGACAGGCTTCTCTACATCTATTTGTGCATGTGTGCTTGAATATCTGTGCACTCATGGGTAGATAGATAAAATTTCTGGTAAACTTAGTGCAAGACCTTTTAAGCTTTTGCCCAAGAATTTTTCCTAGTTATACATAAGGAATTATGTACGGCTCTGGTGATAATTAAAATGTGATTACACATATCTAAATCCTTCATTTTCTGTTCACCATCAAAGTGAATGTACAGTTTTCATAACTGTACAGATGTAATTCTGAATCAACTAGTGTGACAATTTCTACATTTTTACTTGGCTGAGATGAATAATATTAATATGTTTAACTAGCTTTAAACTTGATTCGAATCATCTACAAAAGTCTGCACTTAGCTTTTTCATTGGGCTGTGACTACTTTTTCTACATGTTAGAAGCCAAAGCTATAATTTGTGTTTTCAACATACGTTAGAAAACACTAAAGCATGACGTTTTCAGAAAGAATGTGTTCCATATATTTTTACCTGTTAATTGGCAACTTCTTGACAATATAAATAATAAGAAATTTATATAAAAAAACTGTATATCTTGATCTGCCTAAAGAAATTTCTGCTGGCTCTAGTAACCAAGACCTACTACAGTAGGGTTTGAAATATTCTTGTCCAAATTGGTATTAATTACAGTTGACAACAATGCATTTTCTCTTAAGTTTCACTTAGCTGAAATATTTAATGAAGCATATAACCAACTCCTTGTATTTATTAGAGAACCTGCCTCCAAACTGACCATCTCAATTTGTTTTCCTTGATACTTCAGCTTTGATTAGAACTGCTGTCCACTGGTTAAAAGTTCATTTGTAATATTAACGTGGAGAGACTTCTCTGGCTATTCATCTACACCAATGCAGGCAGCATGAGCAACAAACAGGAGCTGGAATCCATCGTGCAGCAGGAAAACTATGACATAACTGACATAACAGAAACATGTTGGGAAGACTCACACAACTGGAGTGCTGCAATGCATGGCAAAAAGCTCTTCAGAAGGGATAGACAAGGACGGGTAGTCCCATATTTTAGGGAGTATTTTGATTGTCTAGACTTTAATGATGGTGATGTTAGGTTTGACTGTTTACGAGTAAGAATTGGAAGAAAGGCCAACAAGGAATATGTCATGGGAATCTCTTAGACACCACGCAGCCAGGATGAAGAGGTGGATGAAATATTCTGCAAGCAGCTAGGAGATGTCTCAAATTCACTGGCTTTTGTTCTCATGAGGGACTTCAACTTACCAGAGGCCTGCTGGAAATACAACACAAGAGAGAAGATGGTCTAGGAGGTTTCTGGGGTGTGTGGAAGATACTTTCCTGGTACAACTTCAGAGGGAGCCAAACAGGGGATGCCCTATTGGAGCTGTTGTTTGTGAACAGAGAAGGATTTTAGGGTGACGTGATGGTCGGAGGGCTTCTTGGGCACATCCATCCTGAAATAACAGAGTTTACGATTCTTGGAGAAGTAAGGAGTGGGATTAGCAGATCTTGGCCTTCTGGAGGGCAGACTTCGGCCTACTTGGGAGCCTAGCTGGGAAAGTCCCTTGGGAGGCAGTCCTGAAGGGAACAGGAATCCAGGAAGGCTGGATGTGCTTTAAATGGAAATCTTAAAAGTTCAGGAACAGGCTGCTGCCACCCAACGTAAGTTTTGGGGGTGGAGAAGAAGACCATCTTGGTTTAACAGAGAGCTTTGACTGGAGGCCAGGGAAAAAAGAGAGTTTATGTCCTTTAGAAGAAGGAGCAGGCCACTCAGTAAGACTACAAGGATGTCATGAGGCTATGCAGGAGGAATACTTGAAGGGCTGAAGCCCAACTAGAACTTAATCTAACTACTGCCATAAAAGATAATATAAAATGTTTCTATAAACACATCAGCAACAAAAAGGAGGCTATGGAGAATTTCCATTCTTTACTGAGTGCAAGGGGGAATATAGCAACAAAGGATCAGGAAAAGTCGGAGGTAATGCCTCAGTCAATCATAATTATTAAGACACTAGGAAGTAACAGTAATGCCTTTTTTGTCCCACTCTTCAATAGTAAGACCAGTGTTCTCTGGGTTCCCAGCCCTCTGAGCTGAAAGATTGGGATAGGGAGCAGAATGAAGCCCCCATAATACATGGGGAAATTTTCAGTGACCTGCTACACCACTTGGTGCACAAAAGTGTTACGGGGCCTGGATGGGATCCACCTGAGGGTATGGAGGGGAGCTGCTGGAAAAGTTCACTAAACTGCTTCCCATAATTTTTCAGCAGTTCTGGCTCACCAAAGGAGTCCCAAATGACTGGAGATTAACGAATGGGACACCCATCTATAAGATGACCTTGTGCTGGGGAAGGTCTTGGAGGAGATCAACTTAAGTGAGATCACATGGCACTTGCAAGACAACCAATGGATCAGGCACAGCCAGCAGGGTTTAGGAAAGGCAGGTCTAGCTTGACCAAGCTGGTTGCCTTCTATGACAGGGTGACCAGTTTAGTGAGTGAGGGAAAGGTTGCGGATGGTATCTACTAGGACTTTAGCAAAGCCTTTGACACAATTTCCCACAGGATTCTCTTGGAGCAACTGTCTTCTCATGGTGTGGATGGTGTTTGCAGAGTAAAAATTACCTGGATAGCTTGCCCAGAAAGTGATGGTAAATGGAACTAAATTCTGTTGGTGGACAGTTGCTAGTGGCATTCCCCAGCGCTCAGTGTTGGGGCCAGTTCTGTTTAAACTTTATCAATTATCTCAATGAAGAAATTGAGTGCACCAACAGTCACTTTGCAGATCACACAAAGTTGGGAAGGAGTGTCGATCTGCTGGAGGTTAGGAAGGCTCTACAGAGGGATCTGGATAGAGTGGATTAATTGCCCAAGGCCATCTTTATAAAGTTCAACAAGGCAAAGTGCTGGGTCCTGCACTTCAGTCACAACAACCCCATGCAGCGCTACAGGCTTGGGGCAGAGTGTCAGGCAAGGTGCCCAGCAGAAAAGGATAGGAGGGTGTTGGTCAGCAGCTGATCCATGAGCCAGACATGTGACCCTGTGACCAAGAAGGACAATAGCATCCTGGCTTTTATCAAAAGTAGTGTGGCCAGCAGGACTAGGGCAGTGATTGCCCCCATGCACCTGTCACTTGTGAGGTCACACCTTGGGTACTGTGTCCAGTTCTAGGCGCCTCATCACAGATACATTGAGGAGATGAAGTGGATCCCAAGAAAGGCAAAAAGCTGGTTAAGAATCTAGAGGACAATTCCAATGAGGAGCAGCTGAGGGAGCTGTGGTTGTTTAGCCTGGGAAAAGGAGGCTCAGGGGGACTTTTCTGCTCTCCACAACTACCTGAAAAAAGGCTGTAGTGAGGGGACACTGGTCTCTTCTCCCAGGTAACAAGTGGTAGGACAAGATGAAACGGCTTCAATTTGTGCCAGAGGAGGTTTAGGTTGAGTACTGGGAAAAATTTCTTCATGGAAAAGGTTCTCAAGCATTTGAAAAGGCTTCCTCAGGGAAGTGGGATCATCATCCCTGGAGGTATTAAAAGTTGTGTAGATGAGGTGCTTAAGGACATAATTTAGTGGTGGATGTGGCAGTAGCAAGTTAAGGGTTAGAATTAATCGAAACCTTTTCCAAACTAAATGATTTTTACTCTATGATTCTCTTCTGTGAAAGTGCAAACATACATAAATCCATTCATAAGAAAGAGAGAACTTGAGCATAAAATAAATCAAGGCCCTAAAATGCCAAAAAAAAGATTCACTAAAGCTTTTCCTTTTATTTTTAAAGAGCCTTTTTTATATTTCTTTAGTTTGTAATAAATTGAGAATTCCCGTATTTCAGGGGTTTGGAAATCAGTAATTTCAAAAAACTTAGATTCCCATAAATGGTTTCAACTTGAGATCCCAAACTTTTGGAAACCTTAGACCAAAGGTATGCTACAGGAAATGTTTTTCTTTAAGAGAACTAGAAGAGTTTTGTCGTTTTGTTTTTACTTTTCTCTAAGAATCAATCAATCATTTCTCACTTCCTAAATCTGGGCTTTGGATTAGAACAAAAGATTGAACCAAACAGGTCTTTCATAATGTAAGTGTAGTTTACATTGAAAACACAAATAAAAAGACATTTTTCATAAGTAAACCTGTGACCAACAACCAATGAAGTCTTCAGTCCTGTGCTACATAGAAAGAAAAGAGCTAGAAAGGGTTGGTGACATGGGCTGTGAACAAGGAAGGGGCATTTTTCTAGGATCTGATGTGAACACACAATTTCAGAACTGGCACACTTAAATGTTTTTGGGCAAGTTTAAAGCCAGAGCCTTCTACCAGTTCCTTCATGTCTCTAAGTATATGAGGCCTAGAAAGAGCTTAAATGTTATTTGGCATCAGTGCATAAAACCCACTTTCTTTGCCATTTTGGCACTATATACAAAAAGAGTTGTGCCTGCATGGTACATACCAGGAAGGCCAGGCTGACCTGGGATTTGTTATGAATTTTTCCCTAATCCCAAGTTTCTGTTCATTGCCTTTTATTTTGTTGCTACCTGACATTCTTACTCAATTAATAACTATCAATTAAAAATTAGAGCCCATTCACATTAATGTCAGCAAAACAAAAAATGCTGAAGCACTGGAGAGGCTGTGCCAACATATAAATCTAACAAACTTAGAAAGTAAGAAATTAATTGCAAATGTGTGAACTAGCCTGTATTAATATAGATATATAGATATAGATGATAGAAGCCTGCATTAATATAGATACATAGATATATATGACAGTGATAAAAATAGCAGTCATTCAGAGCTAAAAATCACATGGCAGACTGATTTGATAGTTTGTGGACTCTCTTAATTTTTGGCTTATTAGTTCTCAAAGTTCTACTGATTCAGAGAAAGATTTACAGGCATCTGAGAGGTAACAAAACAGATGGAAATTTGTCACCCCAAACCTCCTCTGGCAGCTGGTTCACTTTTTGTCACTGGCCAGATTAGTATAGCTATATGTTTTGATAGAATTGCTTTTATAACTACAGAAAAATAAGCAGATTACATAACTGTGGTGTGGGTTTTGTTTTTTTTTTTTTTTTTTTAACATTGGCAAGTGAGGATGTTTCTAAAACATATATAAATAAATAAATAAATAAATAAAGTAATAAATATGCTCCCAGTTCTTTCTCTCAAATGTTCAGCATACAACTCAGCTTGAGAAACACTAAATGTCAGTCATGGTTCCCTGATGTTGCTCACTCCTTTTTCCAACTGTGTAAGATTTCTTGTATGTTATGAATACCTAAAGGCCATAGGGTCTACTCACCTGTTTACATTTACATACTCAGTATTCACATGGTAACATGGGTCATGGCACAACACTTGTGTAGACCAAGCATAGGTTTTGGAGAATTGCAAGAATGCCGTTTGAGTGAAGATAAGTTATGTGTTATGTAGAGTGAGTCCTTTTTAGACAAGCACGTTTAACAGGTCTGCAAAGCTGGAATTCAAATTCTGGTCACTGCTTTCACTGGTGTTGTAACTTAGACCCCAGTTTAGGCTTGCACTAAAACAAAAGTGGCTAAACACAGCTTTGAGTGCTCATGTTGACGAGGCAGCTCCCCTCAGTCCCAAAGTCCCCTCAGTTTTTGCCTAACCCTGAAAGTTCAACATTCTCTGGGCTAGAGAGAGAGAGAGGGATTGTGACCTCAGCATTGTAGTCTCTCCCAGCTACTCTGGGAGAGATGCTGAAAGTCTTACCTCACAGCACCTTACAGTCCCATGAGTAAGGCAGTGTTGAAAAATATACCAACACCAGTACACCACTCCCTGGTTTAATTTACCCCATCTGGATGTTTCTTCTGTTCACTCAGACTGTTTCCTGCTCAGTATAAAAGAGCTGGTGGAAATTGTTGCTTAACACACAGGTTTTCTCTTTTAGTGTAGACGGATGTGACTAATCTGGGTTTACAGCTTTTGCAAGGAGACAGGACATCTAAGAGGCTAAAGCCATTTCTAGATGCAGTTTATGGATCTAGCCCTTAGCAATTTTTCACTCTGGAGGTTGTACAACCACTCTGTGAGAACCAGAAGGCAATAAGAAGATCTAAAATCTACTTTTAAGGTTTCCAGTTAATAAAACATAAATGACAATAGTTTGAAGTCCTCCCTCCCCCAACCTTAAAAATATAGAAGTGAATTATAGCAGTTGGGCACTTAAGTGCATGCAAAGATTCCTGGACTGAGGCATGAAATAAAACAAAGGATTTAAGCAAAAGTACTTTTATTAGTAGTAAAGGGAAATGTGATATCTAAGAACTGTCAGATGAGAAAGTTTGATACAAAATGGTTTTTATAAGTTAAATCAGTAAGGAACTGCCTGGAAAGAACTGCAAAATGATTTCACAATTTTCAATGCCCTTGGCCATGAAGGGGTGATGAAATCTGATAAAACAGAAAGAACTGAACACGGGGTAAATAAGTCTAACTATACACACACAGGCAGGGACTACAAATTAACTATTGCTTGAGAAGAAAAAATAAGGAATTAACATCAGACATCTCTCTGAAGACATCAAGTCAAGCACCCAGTATCAAGTAAAAATGTGAAACAGGATATTTGGATGATTAAGAAAGAAACTGTAAACAAAATATAAAACATATATATATATATATCACTGTATAAATACACTGTATCGCTATATCACTGTATAAATACATCATACACTCTTATGTTGAATAATTCATGCAGCCCTGGTCATTCTACTTCAGGAGAAAGAAGGGCAAGACAGAGAGGGAAGATTGACAGAAGAAGGAAGTAAATTCACAGAATATAGGACAAATTCAGACTACTCATCATAGTGCACCACCCTGATTTGGGAAGCATTTGAACTGTACATATTGGATATAGAGCCCTGAAGATGTCTGGAAGTCAACAGCTGAAGGTGTCCCTAATCTATAAGGATCAGTGGAGGCCTTATGACAGGACTGTACCCCTACCAAGGCACACAGCCAGGTACACAGGGCTGTGTGGGCTTGTGGTTTGAGTTGGTGCAGCTATTCTTACTTTATGCACAACCAAGTGTCTTCTTGAAAAAGCTGACAGACAATAGCAGGGAAGGATTGTGAGGAAAAGTATAGGCTAGGTTTGAAAATAATATATAAGTAAAATAACCACGCTGTCCTTTAGTCTCAGGATACATTATAATAGTTTGGTTTTATTTTTCAATTGTTTTCCTGTAACACCTTGTGGCTACTGAGGTAGCTGGTATTAAATCCCTTTCCAAATCATGCATCCAGTTCAGTGTCTGAACCCAGAAGGTAGGTCAAACTGCATTTCCAAGAGGTTATGCCACATTTCCCAGTGGAAATTTCTTTATATATATTTTTTTTTTGGTAGCAGAGGGTGGTAAGATGCCACACAGCTGAATCCTCCCTCAGCACCAAAAGATAGGAATGGATAACCTCCATATCTGCTATCATGCCAGAAGCAGTGGCAAAATTATGCAAAATCTGGAGCTTGGCCAAATAAAACCAACAGAAGTGTTACCTGTGTTTTTATATTGCTTTATGTTGTGTCTCTTATTGCAAAAAGTTGTATGCAACTGAGTTAATGGGGCTCTTTCAAATATGTAAAAATGATATGTAAAAAATCTGTATTATGTGGCGATACTATGACACTACTTTGCAATCCCATTTTTTTTAATGACAAGGTGGATTATTGTTATAAAACTTTGAGCTACGTTTAATTGAAGAATAATTTAGACAGGGAAGATTTTGGTAAATTGGCACTGTGGCTATAGGATTTAAATCCAGCATTATTTCAATAACAGTGGAGAGAAATTACTGAGGTGGGAATCATTCTTCAAGGACTGATGAGTGTTGAGTTTACTTTCTATATCTTGTATGTTCTTTAGTAGCCGAAGTTTTCACATTGACAGAAAAGGTCTTGTAAACCTCATTGCTAAAATGGTACCCTGAGATGACAAGAGCTTAATTAACTTAAGCAAAGTTCAAATTTAAGAAAATTAAAAGAAAGTGCTTGGCCATTGCTGGCATTTGAGAATCCAGTGAGCCACCATTTACCAAAGTCTTCAAGCAAATGATGGACAAATCCAATTAGTTAAGGATTTTCAGTAATATTTCAGCCATGACTTTCAGTTGTCTCCTCCTCACTCAGACAAATTATTTGAATCCTATCCAGAGTCACCCAGATATTCTTAAATGAGACCACTGTCTCCATGAGACAATACTTAAATCATTCCACTGCTAGAAGAAACTAAAAATGAGCATCATATTGATAAGGTGTCACAACAACCAACTTGATATCACTCTGATATACACTCAAGATGAATGACTCATGCAAAGCTGTGTTACCCTGAAGGAGAAGAAAAAATTATCCAGTTCTGTCCTCTAAAACTTATAAAAAAAGTACCTATAATAGCCTAAACATCAATACTTTGCAGTCAGAAGTACCAAGTGAAAAGTGTCTATATATGCCAAGGTAATAGAATACTTCATTAACAGCAGTAGTCTCTCCACTGTCATACCTGTACATCTGCTAAGCTATAACTATGTTCAGAAACAGTTTCGCTGGAGACAGAAAGTTCTGAGCCTTTCCAGGTTGCTTTCTGGTAAACCTTTCCAGGCAAAATGGAAGAGCTTTGAGGAGGATTTAAGGAGGGATATAGTCTGCAGCAAAAAAACAACTTCCTGTAAGCAGATCCAGTTAAAAATCCTTAACGTAGTTGGCAAAATGCCTTTTCCCAGGGAGACATAGAAACTGGCTTTGCTCTTTGCAGACTAATCATTGGACACGTCTGATCACAGAAGCAGAGGAGAAGGAAGTGAGGAAGAGATTAGACTGGCCACTTTGCAGCTTTCTTACTCCTGAAGAATTCTTACCTTGGAAATCAGGGTTATTTTAAAATGTCTGACAGATTGAACATGGCAATTTTCCTGTTTCCTTCTAAAAACACCAATTTTCTAAAAAAACCCAAACAGAACAACCAGTCCTACATAATTAAAATAATTCCCAATTTTATCAGGAATTTCCACAAAAAGTTATAAAATGTACTTTTTTTTTACAGTGGGCAAAATGCCCCTTACATTTTTCTGTAATACTGAAATGGTTATTTTCAGCATTAAAAAAAAAACCTGTTAAAATATTCATCTTCCCTGTTTCCATTTCACTGTGAGTGGTATAATTTCTGCTTCTTTCTGTTGTAGATTGAAAGGACATTTTAAGATGTCTCAGATTGGCTGGAGAATTATAATTTTGCTGAGTATTTCTCAACAAGGCCTATTTGTAAGCAGAGGCAAAGACTCACATAGCTTCATCTGCAGGAGTATGACTAACAGAATGCTCTCTGCCTCTTGCTACCACAAGCAGTATCAATTGGAGTAAATCTGTATCATCCCAGCTTAAATTTCTTCCCCAGCAGGATCTTTGGAAATGTTTATTTAGCTGCTTCTCCTTCTCCTTTGCTCTTCTATATACATATTTTATGTATAAGAGGGGAGCTAGAAAGAAGATGGGGAAGCAGGGTTATGTTAGCGTGAGGAGCTTCCAGGGCAGGCTTCCAGGGCAGCTTTGCTGGCTCTTCTCTCCCTAGCAGCATCACCATGTCCTGCTTCGCCATCCTCCTGAAATCATCATGCTCTTCAGATGTGGTCTTTCATTCTTGTCATTAGTCATAATCCTCAGTTTGTCAGATGTGTGTGCTGGCCTCTCCCACACACCTCTGTTTACTCTTCCGCCTGTTGCCAGTCTGTTCCTCCCTTCTTCTCCATTCCTTTCCATGCTTCTTTTCTACATTTCCATTCTCTAATCCCAACTACAGTCCTTATGCGCTTTAAAAAAATGCCTCATAGCGTTCACTGTGCCTCCAAACCAATCTCATGATCTTATGGTTATAACTCTTGTTTTGCTTCCCCTTTCTGCTTCCTTTGTCTCCTGCCATTATGCCATTTCTATTCAGGCTGTCATCTCTTCTGGAAAGGGATTTTTCTTGTTCTCTGTTTTGCAAAGCACCTGGCATGTTTTTGATTCTGTCAAACAAATAATAACAACAGATATGAAATTTGCAGTGCAGCAGAATCCTGATATCAGGAAGTAATAGAGGTAAATTACACTATCATTTTCATTGCCATGTATACACCAGTATTTGACAAAAATTCCCATTGACTGGCTAGGTAAACATCGATAGACTCAAAAATTCCCAAGCAAACACCTCTAACATGAAGGAAATGTAGTTGTGTTTCACGTCAGATCTCAATGAGCCACAGGGTTATACTTGACAATTTCAGTATTGGAAACAAAGGAAATAAATGAATGAGGTGCAGTTTTTCAGATGAGGATTAGAGTATAAAATTAAGTACTGGGAGAAGATGTAGATAACTGTTTAAAACAGAGAAGCAGGACAACAGTGGAATGGGTGTGTTCAATTTAACTCTGCTTAATTAAAAGAGCATACACAAGGTAGGTAGATTCTAGCATGTAAGCTAATGAAAGTAGACTCTCCCTTAACCTGATATCAGAAGTTTTTAGTGTGGTTGAAAAATCTTATAAAACATTTTAACTGATTCATCTTAGTCATTATATTATATTAGGCACCTGAAGACAATGTTTATGGTACTTGTGCTGCTAAAAAAGCCCCAACAAAACAAACCTGGAGCTTAAAAAATAAAAGGTAAGAATAAGATGTGGATTTTACTGTACAGTTAGTGACCGGCTGGTCACATGAAATCTCTAAACAATATAGTTTTAGCACTAATGGATGTAGGCCAGGACTGAATGGAAATTATTTTACATATGGCTAGAAATCTCTTAACTAAATTATTTGAAAATTCCTGAGAGAAAAGAAATTTATTATAGGCATTGAGACAAGCCAATGTAACACTAATGGTAAAGAAAAATAAACGAGCAGAGGAATGTCCCCCTGCTATACCAACCAATATTCTTATAACTGATTCCAAAGTAGTATCTGTCATTCCAGCACATGGATCAGATTATTTAACAGTGTGAATCAAAGGGAAGCTACTCATTCAAGAGAAGAGCATTATTAATACATCATTGCATGCCATACATCTCTGTCACCAAAGTGGACAAAATGGGAGCAGATGTTTTATGATAAACTGAGAAGAGGATCTAATATTATTAATAGCCATAATAGCTGAGGCTTAACAAACAAAAAGAGGAAGCAATCTGATGGAGGGACAGAAAGTTTTCTTCTGTCTCCAGTAAAGTGTCCTAGGGACTAATTTTACATGAAGGAAAGGTATTAACTAAGCTAAATCTCATTTCCATTAGGTGTTTTTGCACCTGCCCTTTGAAGCCCTAGTAATGAATGGAATGCGTGAGAAAAGAATTCAGCAAAAAGGAACACTGAGGAGAAATCCTTTTGAAAAGGAAGAACTTTTTTACTCTGATAGGTCCTTTTAGTATTTTGAAGACAAGTAAACCTTTGAATTAGTAAAAGCCTTTGAATTAGTAAAAATGATTGACGTGAATTTATTCAAAGCTAAAGGTAAATGGCAGTCACAAACGGCACTTTGATGCATAGATATTTAAAACCTCAAGTTACATTTTTATTGACTCTCTCTCTCCTCATATTTTTTTGGTTAGCACCAGAACAAAGGTCTCCAGATCAAGAGACTCATGAGATAGTGTACAGGTCTGTCCTGGACTGTGGCACAGCTTTACTTTGGGCTGCCACTAGTTCTCACTGCCCAAGTACTAGTTTCACCAGAGCAGAGCCCAGGTGCCAGCTAACAAGTATGAAACATCATCAAATGGGAGATGAGGATCCCTGTGCAACACATGGCAAATCAATGAGATAATTTCCTTTCATCTCTATGACCCCGCTACTCATTATCATAATGGTTCATTTCTAGCTGCCGTGCTGTCCAACATCATTCCAGATTTAGACAGTCGCTCTCCCTGGAAAGAGATAGAAACCTAAAATGGTTTGGAGAAACAGAATGCCAGTCAAAGACAGTGGATAAACCCTCTGAAGTGAGGATAGGGCTTCAGTTCTTGGTTGCTATATCTGTATGGTTGGATTTAGTGCTTATTTATCTGATACATGCCAAGGCCATATCCGAAATTAATAATGGGAGAAAATGTGCAAAAGTTACTACCCACACTGTAAATTCTGCATAAGGGAGACCCCATGAGAGCTAGCTCTCCAAGAGTCCTGGGTAAGCCATCATGTATCCCAGCAGTAAATGAGGATGTGTTAGGGATTCACAGCCCCTAACCTTCTCTGAAATTAGATGCCTAAATTCATCCTTTCAACAGGAGATACATGTAAAGAAGGATCAAAGAGATCACATGCACTTTATCTAATAGTTGTGCAGTGTTAGAATGATATGGCAAAGAGTGGTGCCTGCAGACCAAGATATTAGCTGTTCTGGGAAAAGACAGGCCACTCAATGTCTTCCAAGAAAAATCTCCATTTTGCTCAGAACAACAGTGTCCTTTTTCCCACAGAAGTATCATAAACAAGATTTTCAAAGTAAGAAGGAAGGGATTTCTGAAGAGGAAAGGTGCATCAGGAAGGGAAGGGATCGTACACTGCAGGAAGTAATTTCAGAGGTAATTTTGGACTAGGCTTACCCTAACCAACCTTTTCCCAGGCAACCAGGTGCAGCTCAAAGTGTTTGGCAACATATGAATACCAATATATGAGTCTCTCCCACACAGAGGTTGAAAATATCATGTTGGCCTTTTTGTAATACCTTCCCACAGCTCAATACAGTAGAGTCAATCTTAGTCTTTCTATGCCTTTCTCACCCAAGAGATATGTAACATTTCCACAAGTTCCATAAAAGTAGGCCATTCATCAAATCACAGAAAGATAAAATGAGCCTTATCCATAAGGATGCCAGACAGGTATTATATGTCCATCAGCATCCTGAACTATGGATAGCTGTGATTCAGTTATCAATAAGCATGAGGGGAGACAGTCTGTTGTCTTGTTCTGGCATTTATGCTAAACAAGGAGAGAGAGTGAGCTCAGTAACAGCTGGATGTCACCTCTATGAGATATCTCCCTACTTGCAGCAAACAGCTTCTACCAATTTACATCATATTCATCTACTTACTAACGCTCACCGACCTTAGCTAACAAGGACTTCCATCACCAAAAGGCTTTAAATGAAAAACAATACTAACAACACAATAGAACTTGTGGTCCAAGCACTGCCAAATATAATACACTGTTTTGCAAAAGTATGCTGCAATGGTTCAATGACACATTTGCACATATATAAGTCTTTGTTAAGATATCTGGCTTCTGTTTCTGTGGTAGCCAAAGTAAAGGTCTCTTAACTATGATGTGAAAATTCAGCCTGAAATATCATGCAACCACTTCCAAAAGCATTATGAAATATAGATTTTTTTATCTTAAATTTAAATAACTTGACAGCATCTGATGTTAAAAAAAAGATAAATTCAGCTTTGCACAATCCTATTACAAATATACAAGTGTAAAATGGTATTAGGTACTTTAAAGGTTTACTTTATACCATTTTTTTTTACCTTTTTCAATAATTATTAAGATACTTTGCTATACTGAGAGCAGGTATAGTTCTATGGTATATCTTCTGGCTTTTTCAGCAAATAATTCAGAAGCAGATGACACAGTTCAAGCATTAGTTTTCACATGATTTTCAATAATCCAGCTGTATTAATAACATAAAATCCATAAGAAATATGTTTGTAACAGGACAAATGAATGGGAAGAGACTTTTCCCCCCCATTCATTATGAGGAGTATAAAATCACAAAAGGTAACTCTTTTCTCCTGCTTCCCTGAAAAAATCCCTTCACCAGGTATTTTGGGGTTTTTTCTGCCATTCATGTCCCTCTTAGATTGCACTGCCAACAGAAAGATTTTGACACTATTTTAAATACACTCCATTAGCTTGTATCACTGGTGTTAACTGGGCAGTCCATGTAAGCCCGACATTCCGCTCTTCTGTATTCAACAACTCCCCACACTGTAAACATACTTCTTTTTCTTGTTTATTTTGATTTGTTTTAATCAACACTAATGACTTCTGCACTTAAGAGGGATGTCCCTGACTCATAGTTTGTTGGTTGTAGATAGACGTCGCTTTTGTTGTTGGTGGCGTAGTAAAAGTTCCTTCCTCACAATCATCTTCTACTTACCCTGCCGGGAAGCATGGGTGCTGCTAGGTAAGTATTAATGACTGATGACAGTTGGGGAGATATTGAAGAACAGCATAGTGCTGCAAATGGTTTCCTACCTCATGGCTGGGAAAATATCCCTTAAAGGCAGCTCTGCACAAGGAAACAAACATGGACAACTGCAGAGGGAATTCGGTGTTGGGATACTCAAGTAACTACTGCAAGAAAGGTACTATCTGGAAGTCACCTTGCTGTTAGTTAGGGAAGCAGTTTCGTGGGATAGGAGGCAGTTTGTGGCTGAGATTTGCAACAAAGAGCACAGAGCCTAATTGGGATGCTTTTGCCAGCAAGTAGAAATCATAAAAGAGGATTTGCTTCTTGCACAAATTTAGGTAATGTAAGCATTGAGACAATTATTTCTCTTGAAAAGAGCACTACAAAGAAATGCCTGAAAGCTGTTTTTTTTTCCTTCCCTGCCCCCACTCCTGCTATTGGTAGAGGATGAACTGAAGTGTAGGGAAGCTATGTAGTAAAGTGCAGCCTTTCTCTCCACAACAGCAATCAATCATTTCTCCACAGCACTGAGGCCCAGTAATATTGAAGGAGAATCCTCATTAGGAATACCTCTCAGTGCCTTGCTGGCCCAATTTCTTCAGGTAGGCCTATTGGCCTGAATTTGAATCTAACCCTGTCTTTTTTTCCAGCAGCCCATGAGGGTACAAATATTGTCTGCTGGTGAAAGAGACACTGCTATTTTGTATAGACTAATACAAGGGATGATTTATGGGCTACTCCAGTAAACAAACCAGGAGAGACACCTGGAATGAAATGGCCTGCAACTCTTTCACTTTCTGAGCAAAACCCTAACCACCTAAACACTTAAAAAATGCCATTTCTCAGGGGCCTTCAGGAGGTATCTGAATGATTTTACTAAGTTTCTTCCAGGCAAATCAGATTTCTCATGCAATTTGCTATGTGAAACATTAGGGGAATAACGCATTTAATATAGGACTACTTGCTCTTAAGCTACATGTGCATTCTTGGCATAGGCTGTTTGTCCCTGAGAAAAGGAAAATTAAATGTTTTACAGCAGACATGTTAAAAATGGACATGCAACCCTTCAGGAAGCCAGTGGAAGTTGGCATAGTAATACAGGTTGAACAACAGTCAAGAAATTGCTTGAGTAATGTTCCTACAGACATGAAATGAAAGGGATCAATGTGGATACATTCTATTTATCTGTCTATCTATCTATTATTCAGTCTAGCCTCTTGCAAGTCAGATTTGAATGTACGAGTGAAAAAAATGGATGATTTTTCTCCTCAATGAGACAGTATCTTTGGATCAGGAAGTTTGTTCCTTAATGTAAATTAATGTATTTCTTCATAATTCTAAGGCAACAATTACAGAATCACAGTATGGGTCAGTTTGGAAGGGACCACAGTGGGTCATCTGGTCCCACCTCACTGCTCAAGCAGGTTTGTCCTAGAGCACATGGAACAGGATTCTGTCCAGATGTTTCTTGAATATCTCCAGTGAGGAAGACTCTACATCTCTGGGCAATATAATCACAAGATAATTTCTCTTGCACTTGATAGATCCTACAGACTCTCAGCATTCCTTCTGTTTTGTTTTGGCACAAAAGAGGAAGGCTTTCATTATGGACTTGGGGCTGTAATGTTTCCTGTTTATAAATGACTTGATATACTCAGTCATGGAACTCTAATACCAGTAGCACATGTAAGTCTTTGGGCATAGCTCTGGCTTAAAGCACCGTGTGTGTTTTTCAGTGCTAGCCATGTTATGATTCATCAGATGACCTCCAAGTTGTAATTTTTCGTTATTAATTATTATTAGCAGTGCAGTTCTACTATTGGTTTTTTGGTTCAATTAAATGCAGAAGCCTTGGTCCATGGATGAATAGATTTTCTATTCCTGGTTTAGCTCTTCTGGCACCAGGCATTATGTCTTGTTTAGTCCAAGATTCATTTGGCTGGCTACACAAGTTTCGCCTGGCTGTATCACATCTTTTTTCATAGTCTATCAAGACATCAATTATTTTTTAACTTGTGGTTCTTTTTTGGTCACTCTAATTAGACATTAATCTCACCCAATTTGTATGGTGTAAGTGCTAAAATCTGCTGTCATTATACAAGACTTAAAGATAACTACTCTAAAATCGTCTGAGAGTAAATATCATCATAGTTCATGTCATATTTTCAGGCTTTTATTGTAAAATTCTCCTTTCATGTCTCGATTTCAAGTCTGCTTGAATGAGTTGTGTATTACCAGTTGCTTTCCCATCTGTCTCAATTTAGTCTCTTTGACAAATTCCAATCTGGCCTGAGGAAAAATCAGAGTCCTGAAACCACTCCACATTCCATTATTAAGTATATTATATTAACAGTGTCTCTTTACTTAAAAAATCTTCACACTCCTTAACTCCCCTGCCAGCAATGTCTTGTGGAGCCCTACAACTTAGACTCAGACATTCTGAATGACTTCATGGCTCTCTTTCCATTCCCTCCCATCTTCTGACTTCTCACCACATACAAAAGCGAGGGTTTTCCTCCATAATTTCTAACCTTTTTATAATCTTGTTGGATGTAACCTACAGGGTCTACACATCACTTGTCTCACTTTCAAACTGCCTAAACCTTACCCACCCTGAAAGTGCTCTGAGAATTTCATGGATGTTATGGACATACTAATTTTATCCCTTAGCCTTTCCCAACAGATTTGGCTCTAAATGCATGTGTCAATTATTGTAACTTAAAAGTTCCACAAAACCAGATCCAGAGGAAAAACTCCTACAAAATTAGCATGCATTCTGCCACTACTCTTTCGTCATGATACTGCAGATTTTATGCCTAAGATTTAATCCTTTATATTTTTCAAATCCCTATATGGAATGTGCTAAAAAAATGGGGAGCCCTGTTATACTTTGGGTTTCACAGGCCATTTTTTGGATGAGGTTTCTCTCTCTTTCTTTCTTTCTTTCTCTTTCTTTCTTTCTTTCTTTCTTTCTTTCTTTCTTTCTTTCTTTTTCTTTCTTTCTTTTTCTTTCTTTCTTTCTTTCCTTCTCTCCTTCTTCCCTTCTTCCCTTCTTTCTCTCTTTCTCTTTCTTTCTTTCTCTCTCTCGCTCTCTTTCTCTCTCTCTTTCTTTCTTTCTTTCTTTCTCTCTCCTAAACTGTTGTTATTTCCTGCCTGCTTTCCTATTATCCCCCAATCCATTATTGCAGGAATTTTAATTGCAGAACTGACTATTGCCAAGTAAATAGAGGACTGCATTATGCAAACAATAAAGATATCTGTTTAAAAGTGATTGTTGGCTACATTTGAAACTCTTAAGGGAATACAAGAAAAATTACAGGCTGCAGCCCAGGATTTCTTGTTTTACTGGAAATTTGTTTTAGACTAAGACTTTTGAGTAGTATCGCAAATCTCAAATCTACCATATGCAGGTCCTTTACAAGTTATTGGGGGAAAAAATTTCCCTGTTTCCATAAATCAGCTAGTTGATCAGAAGCACAATCCTAACGTTCTGAAGATGGAGAAACCCTGTTGTGATAGCTGCTCAGCAAATCATAGCACCAACTGTCTGAATACCCCTGCAGCACCTGCTGCCAGAATGGCTCTTGGGCAAGAATTTGTATTGTACTTTCCTAAAACAGCACTTGTCATTATGTATAGGATCTGTTCTCTTCCATGAGAACCACGAATGTCACTTGTTCAAGATAAAACAAATAAGAGAAACAACCCAACCAACCAACAAAACCCACCAAAGCCCAAATGCATATCATGACCACATCAGTTTTTAACCACATGCAGGGAGGCAGTGAATTAAGGATGTTTTAGCTCTAATACGTAAAAAATATACTTTTAAAAGGTGAAATGATCATTTTTTGGCCAAGTTGCCCTTCACTCCTTTCACACAGCCAGCAGACTGCTTCATGCCATTACTGGGCAACAGAATGTGAGCTGAACCTGCCTCTGTGGCAGGGTGTCTCTGTATCTCCTGGCATAATGGCTATAGTGACACGAACACCATCTCAGCAGTAACCCAAAACTCACGGAATTTAAATAATTCTCAAAATTGCTATATACGAATTACTTAGAAAGTTAAGGACAAATTATTATTTTTTTTATTTCAACTACTAACCAATAAATGTAAAAAAATACCAACAACAAAACAAAAATAAACCCCTTCATCCCCCACATTAAAGCAATAGTTTTTGTAACATTCAAAACAGTGGAAAACTATTCATTGTATATTACTATTAGTGGAGAAAAGCAAATTTAATTTAAAATCACTTTTTCAAACTCCCTCAGTGGATGCCAGATAATTCAAGCTTAAACAAATATAAAAAACCTCATTTTAAATTGAAAATAATACAGACAGAGCTCAATTATTGAGATATTAAGGGCAACATTCAATTTGAGACACATTTAAGCATCTTTGCCTCCTGGAGATTTTTACATGACAAGGCTTTAGATAAACATGGTTTTGCAAACAGCAACTATCATATCTGATCACATAACCTCTGGACTAAAGCAGTATGTCAGCAAATATTTCTGATCATTTTAAATATTAAATAACTGTAATTTTCTAGGCAGGTCTTCCTCAGAACAATCACAAAAATTTTCAAGAATTGATATCCACATACAAAAAGCATTTAGATGACCTGTTACAAGCCTCTGAATAATAATAATAAAAAAAATCACTTCTCTCTGTGATAAAGCCCAGTTTAAATACATTCTGGGATATACCAGTGGTGGAGGAGCTGCCTTTCTACGACACTCGGCTTACAAGGAAAACTGTAGCAGCCAGGGACAGATAGGGTAGGAATCACTTCACCTAACTTTAGCTATATAGATATTAGACGCCTAATTTAAGCTAATCATCTGGCTTCCCTCTACAGCTAATGGAGATAAGCATTCCCAGAGGGAGATTCATCCTGCTTTTCTTTAGGCATCTCTCTTCTAGATGCTTGTAGATGGATGAAGTCAAGAAAGATCAGCCTCACTGACAGCCTGACAATCTGTTGCTAGCAATGCACAATTTCCAAATTCTTTGAAAAGAAGCCAGAACTGATTTTTTTTTTTCATCATTTAGCCTTTCATTCTCCCTGTGACCCAACTTTTTCTTCAGTTCCTCCCATGAACATCAACTTTCTCTGGCACTTTATTTTTCTTACCCTGGACTGTGTTTTTTGAAATCTGGGGAACTGCAACCAATGTCAATATGTTGCTGCTCTACCAGTTACAAATCAATTTACATGCATGTGCTCTAAATTGCAGTAATGATCTGAACATATAGATAAGTTATCTGATTGATTGCGGTTGATCGCGATTGTGCTTTCTGGGTCTACTCTACCACTTTCAAATGTGTAAAAATCTGTGGCAACATTAAGGCAGTCAAGGTGTATAGATGAATGCTAAAATATACTTACTAGTCAAAGAAGATGGCTTAAATCAAACCAGGAAAATTAAGGAAGGAATACCATTAGGGCCCTCACTTGTACATGTGTGAGCCCAAGTCACCACACATGCTTCGAGGCCTCTGTGCTTCAGAATATCGAACAAGTCCTAAAGGTGAAGCCTGGCCTCAATTCTTTTGCATTTAGGGTTTGTAGGTTCTCAGCAATACTAGCATTGCTGCATTGCACCTTTGATGACCAAGCCCTTGGAAACAGTAGCCAAGATTTGTAAGGAAGCAGGTGTCTGAACTTAAGACTGCTAAATTCTTAGCTGGGTGCCTAGAGCAGCAACAAGACTGACAAGCACCCTGCCCAGCTGCCCACAGATGCTCACCCCAGTAGTGAGGCACTTAGCATTTGTTATAACACAAAATGGATGTTTATTAATTGTGTATTTATTAATTGTGTTCTAATGGTTACTTGAAATGCCTTGGCCGAGTGCTTGTGTGCACTAATTTCAATATTGGGCATGCAGTGTAGTCTGCATCTTACTCCTACAGTATTTTTAGAAAATTAATTTTAATAGTTAAAAAACATCTTGAGCTGCATATGCGAAAATAACTCCATTTCTACTGAATGACAATCTAATACGAAATAAGAATAGTCACCTTTTTTTCTTACTCTGCCCAAATCCAGGCAATAAATTAGGCTTCTCAGCATGACTGTAAAGTGCTGTGAATTGTATAAACAATCATATATGGACACTGAAAAATAACCCTTATGCAACTTGCATTATAGTTCCAAAAATATATTTACAGTCTATTACAAAGATTACAAATGGAAGTGTCTATGTATTGGGATTATGCTAGTTAAAAGCTTTTTACAGATTTCTTCAACAAAGGTGGGGGGAACAAAAAATTAGTATAACCAAACTGATTTTTCTAATGAAACAAATAAATAAAATGACAAATATAACACTGTACAGTGATCTAAAAAAAGGGAGAAAAAAGGAGGGGGGAAAATGATGTATTTAAGTTTTTGATAACTATCTTTGGTCCTAAATGTGGGAAAACACATTATGTAGCACTGAATATACATGTTTGTTTGTGATGCTCTGCAAGTAAAATAGAAAAATATAGTGCATTTTCAATGTATTCAGAGCTCACTACACATAAATGTGTGTACAAAACAAGACAGTATAAATAAAATTTACAAGTTTTACAAAGGAACATTTACAAGGTTTTTCTTTTGTTTTTACTTTTTTTGTGTGGATGCCCACATTATCAAACCAGACCAATTTATGACTGATCCCTGGGATCTTTCTCTATCAAAATCAATAGAAGCAGCCCAGTTCTCTTTGGAAGTACAGCATTTCATTGCTGGGGTAGTTCACAATTTTCAGATTTTTTTTTAAAGCATTTCTCTCTGATTCATATACATTCTTGCAATTTCTGTAAAGACACTGTTCATTATTGCTTATGATAATTAAATATTTTAATCAAACAAAGTTTATATATAAGTAAATGGTGTAAAAAGATATTCCATTGAGCGACTACCTTTGCATCTCTGTTCCTAATGAATGACTGCTGTGTCTGTGTGACCACGCACACGCGTGTTTGTTCAGAGCAGCAAAAGCTTGTAAAAAAATTGAAAATTTTGAACTGCCCCTTGTCTCATGCTCTACAGTTCTCATATAAAAACTATGTCCTTATTCTGACAGCTGGACTGCATACGGCTTAAACTCATAGAAAATATACACCAGCTATTTCTCTTAGATTTGCTAATGCAGAGTACTGAAAAAAAATGTGATGTGCTCAGATTAAATGGTTTAGGTAACACTGGAGAACTGCACCCCTGTTCTGAGACACCCCTACAATCACTTGTCCATTCAATGTTGTGTCTCAGCAGGTTTACAGTTGTAGATCTACATCTCAGAATATATCTCAGTTTAATTCTAGTCCATTAAAATCATCCTGCAAACAATTTGCTAAAAGTGCCTAGAACTACTTAGGGGTCATTATTGCTTTTCTTTTTCTTTACTTTTTTTTTTCTCTTTTATTTTCTTTTAAAAGATAGCATATGTATAACCTTAAAAAATTCTTTAAAAAATATCAGAGCTCTTGGCAACTTGCATTTTCCTGACTCCCTGCCAATTAGCTAGCCATGTCAATACGGTGCTGATTTAACAAAAGGAAATGGCACAAAAGGATACCAAAGTTCAGATGGATATACATTGCTTGGTCATGCTTCTTAAATCTCTAGGAACTCAAATAATCCTTCAGAGGTACCCAGTGTAGTAATGTGTCATTGAATTAGCACTAAAAAGGTCCAAAGATATAAACATCATACTAAAAGAAAGTCTTTATGAAGAATAAACACAAATGATTAAAAAAAGATTCAGAAATCACAGATTTAAGGAAAATATTTTGTTGAATTCAACAATAATATCATGATTTTATCTGACAAATATATTCTTTTTTAAATTTTTATGTACATTTAAAAAGTCTATTAGATAAAAAGGAGGTTAGAGAGCTCAAGGTGTTTGTATGTTTATTCAGGTAGTACTTTGTTTATTGTCACTGCTGTTTTCCTTGCCACCACTGGTGGATCCTAATTCCCTTTTCATAAATTCTGGTGGCACTTAGGAGTTCAAGTCTGTAGGTGCTTCTTGTAGCTCTTCTATTCACTGCAGGAAGGACCCAGGAAATCAAGTGTCTTCTAGCAGCACTTCATATATACTGAAGGCCAGTGCTGTTCTCTCAGTCTGTCACCTCCCTCATAAGGGAGAAATGTCTATCACACTTGGATGCCAGTGCCGTGTAAATGTAGCATTTGTGCTCTCATAGTCTGAATGCTGCTCATGATTTTCTTTTGATGACCAACCAACGTGATCCCTAAACTCATCACATCCCTGGGGAAGATAAATGCGTACATTGTTAATTTTTCAACTTAAACTGCTATTGTATGGTATTCAACTGTGAGTCAAAGCTAGGCAGTGGTTTGGACTACAGGTGTCTGATATTGAAGCTACACTGTAACCTCAGCTCAGTACTGGGAAGTTCAAATAGGCACTGTTTAACCTCTCAGCGAGGAGTGCAATTACATGACAAGTGTCATGTAATTACACTGTGTGGGTCTCCACATCTGAGAAGGAGGTCAGTATGTTTTACATTACGATAATCTTTTATTGTGGCTTTTAAGGACACCCAAAGACAAAGACACTTCTCTTGTAAAACACTTTGGGTGGCTTTCAGGACAAAGTTATGTATAAATACAAGATTTTGGGGATCATAGCCTGTTTCCTAAAGAGATGCCTAGTGAATGCCTTTGCATATTGACACATATCCATCATGCAAATGAATGGGGAGCAGCAGTTTCAACTCGGCCCCTACTAGGGCTAGAAGCTTGTGGACTCTGATGACAGTTCCCAAGCTATAGGCTGAGACCCCTAGTGACACCAGGCAGATACGAATAGGGTTGAAATCTTGAGAATATTGGGTTAGAAACTCATTTAGAAACCCACTGCTCTCTAAGAGGGATTACATGTGTTTGGCAGCCACCAGGACAAGAAAGTTGTTTGCAGGGTGCCAAGACAACCTCTTTTAAGATGACGGTACTGATACAGGCTATGTTTGCCTTCAGAAAATTGTTTTGCTTCTACGACTTTTCCTGATGCAAAGTCCTGTCTTGCAGGACACAGGCAGCCCCCAGCCAATTAGAAGAAAATTCCACATCTTCCCAGAACACATCGGGAAAAAGGTACCAATTAGGTGGTGGAGGCAAAGTGGTTATTTTCCTATACATACATACTTTAAAGGAGCCACATTCTCCTTCAAATTCTAGTCCCTTTGTGTTACTTCAATTGGTCTGAAAAGTAGGGAAAAAAATGATGCCACGCAGAGGTAGCAGGGTATTTGCCCTTTCATGAGACACTCTAATACAACATCATCAGCTGCTAAAATGGCTGGTTTGACCCCGAGTACAATGTTTGTACTCCGGGTAAAGTTTTGGAGTTGAATATTGTGTATTATTTCACCTAGAAATACCCTAAATGCAAGTTAAACATGCCCAGTACTAACTTACTCAATAGTCATCCTGGCAACTGATTCAAGAGAGTTGTAGCCTGCTGCTGTGAAATTATCCTTATATCTTTCCATCTTAATAGCTTGTAACCATTCGCCTACGGAGCAGAAAGTGGTAAAATCGGGAGTGTTCTGGTCCAGAAGAGGGCTAATTGGTCTATGGAGAAGGAAAAAGGAAAGTAAGTTGTTTCCAAAGAGAGTAAAACATCAGGGAGTATTTAGCAAGGTGAGAGTCAAATAAGTTTGGGTATTAAAAATGTCGAGAGTAGAAAGTAATAGGCCTTTATACACAGTTTAGATTATTCTGTGAATAGCTCTTGACTACTCTGTAGCTCACAATATGTACTTCCTAAGCTTATTCACATGAAAGATGAAAGGTCAGAGTGAGCAAAATCAGCCTAATGGACTACTGTTACCAACAGAAAATCAACCTTAATACCTAGCATGACAGCAGATGTCTCTATGTTGCTGAGCAAAATAAAGATGCTGTTCTTTTATGCAGGTTAGAAAATATAGCAGTAGCTATTTCCATTTTTCAATTGGATGGGACAAAACAAAGACAAGGGAAGAGCAGAGACACAAAGTAAGTTGCTTAAGGTTACACAGCAAATCAGTCAGTAGAAGAATCAGGAGCAGAAACAGGCCAGTTGATTCCCTAGTGCAGTGATCTAGCTAGCAGATCAAAAGATTACCATGATTAAATAAGTCACCTGAAATTTATGAAGAAGCCATTAAAAACTACATCATGAAATACAATGAGATGCAATCACTGAAAGGAGTTAAAAGCCGGAAAATGAAAGATAAAAATCTAGAGTGTAGCATGTCAAGGTACATTGGCCAAGCATGAGTATTGTTAATTACTATTTCTACTGTAGCAGTTTCCTAGGGCAAGGGATGCATCATATAAAACTATAATAGACAATGATCCTTGCCCTCCAGACTTCATGATTTTAAGAAACAAGGAAAACACAGACTAGTGGAGAGAGTGTGGAAAGAGTGATGAGCAGGCAGTAGTTTACTGAGAAATGTGTTAGTTCTGCGATATTTACTTTATTTTGGTTGCCTTTTTTTTTACTAAGAAAGTCCTTTTTGGCTTTATTTAGCATGGTAAAAAAGGAGGGCAAATGAGGGAAGAGAAGAACAGGGAACAGAAAGAAGGAGGAACTGAAAGACAGATGAAATAAGTGTGAACTGGAACCAGCCACCAAGCAGAACATCCAGAGCCCAGCCATGTGCACCATCATAAGAACACACACTAAAGCTTTTCTTACCTGCTACAGGTTCCCAGTGGGGTTTTCAAGCTGTTTGGATTTCTAATCATTTTGTCCAGAATGCCAACTATCTGCTCAAACTTTGGCCTTTCACCACGTTCCTTCTGCCAACAATCCAGCATCAGCTGGTGCAGTCCCGCTGGGCAATCCATGGGTGCTGGCAAACGATAGCCTTCCTCGATTGCTTTTATAACCTAGTAGCCAACATAGTTAATAATTTTTCATTGACAGTAATTTAAAGAATGTGTACTGCTACCCCATTCAAATATATAAGAAAAAATAAAACAAATAAACTAAAAATCGATAAACTAAAATTTGCCATCAGTGTTGCAAAAATATGAGTCTGTTGTTTTGACACTAGCCTTCAGGTTTTCAAATAATTTCCCCAGCTTCATCTTTGGGCTTATTAAGCATATTGTTCTATATGTGCAGACATAGCTATATTACCTAGACAAGTGAGTAGTGGGGAACAACAATTAAATTCACCAAGGGAGCAACAGATAGATTGATAAATAGAGTTATTTCAGAAAGCATTATTACTTGCCCCAAGGTTTTTATGAAAGAGTGTGTGGTAGAAGCAACTGACTTTTAAATGGATAGATATCTGTGCATGCACATATAAAATACAAGAAGCCCGAAGGTATTATGAAAGGATCCAAGAAAAATGTGTAGCAGATAGAAATTTTTAGGGGAAAAAGTTGTATTCTATGTCTAGCCATGTTACAGTAATGATAAAGCAGCAGAACTGTGCCATGTGAAAGACCTGGGTAAATGCTATTTTAATATATCACAGAAAGTTTGATTTAATAAAAGATGCTGCTAGATGATATGATGAAAGGAGAGCATAAATGTCTGAACCAAGAATTACACCCACCCGTTGACTTCCTTAGCCAAGTCCATTTGGATTTAAGTAAAAAATAAAAATGGATAAAGTAAAATCACAGCAAACTGCTTTAAACCTTGAGGGCAGAATAAAAAAGCACATCAGGAAGCAAGGCAGATAAGAAAAGCTAGTGAAAAAGGGCTAAAACACTGTTCATGGGGGATTTCAAGTATACTGACATTGACTGACACAGCAGCATTAGAATTGCTAAGGAAGGGTGCTTGTTCCTGAAGGGGACTGCATAGGACTGTCTTCTCCCTCATTTTGTAAAAAAAGCAAGATCATAAGCTGTTCTGGATGTAATTCTGGGAAGTAGATCTGGTATAATAAACAAAGTTGGTGAATATCCAGGTTTTAGTAAAAATAATAACCTCAGACAGAAAATACTCTGTAGGCTGCGTGAGAAAACGCAAAAGCAGGGGACTGCAAAGTAGAACTGCAGACAATACAGAATGACCTTCAAAAAGCTGGCTGAAATCCAGCCAGGTTTTGTATCAAAACCTTTTGCATAAAAGAAATTTTATGAAAAGAGAAGGCATAGCCCAGTGGTAGGGCACTGACTGCAGTTTTGTGTCACAGAATGTCCTTCTAACCTCAGGGAAGTTGCCTCATCTCCCTAGGCCTCAGCTTTCTCTCTGAACATTTAGAATGACAGTACTGTCCTACAGCTCAAAAATTACTGAAAAATATTCAATTCCTGCAGAAACATCCACACCTTGAAGAATGAGTGCAGTGACCTTTTAGAAGTTGAAGTTGTCTGTCAGAGAGGGTGTGGAGAGAGATTTTCTGCAGAAGAACAGGGAAACTGGAAGAACAGAACTATATAGGAAAAAAAACCACTAAAAGTAAAAGGTAAGATCCTTTAGACCTATATTAAGAGGAAAAAGAAAAGAACAGCTCCTTATGCTTAAAAGTAGTAGTGAAATTAAAGTGAAAAATAAGCTACAGTGTGTACAGGACAATTGCTGTTCTGTGAAAAGTAGCACAGAAATTTTTGACCTTCTAAACTGCAAAAGATATTAAGCACTTTAAGCATGCCACATATGATTTACCACAAATGAAGTAGTTGCTTAAGAGGTCAGAAGACAGAGATCACCAATGAGGAATGAAAAAGTAGGTGCCAGCAACAACAATGCAGCCACCAAAATATCTAATGCCCTTAGAACTGGCAAACTTTCTACTAAGAATCCAAGAATGTAAGGGAGAGGGAAAACATGAATGAAAGGATCAGAAAAGGAGTTTTCCCCATTCACTATGATCTGCAGAGAAACCCAAAGCGAAGTGGGAATAAAGATGATGATATTTTTTTTAGAAGGCTTTGGTGATACATCAGAATCAGCTTTTCTGATGTGTATTTGCAGCAAGAAGGATGAAAAGGAAAAAAAAAAATAATGAGTCAGCTAGAGATGGATGGAATTGCTGTGAATATCCAAAACATTGAAAAAATATTCTAAAATATTGATAAATAAAGTACAACAAGTGTCCACTTCTGCTAAGAAAGGAGGATGTGGGGTTCAAAAAAACCAGTACTCAAAGATAATGAAATAGATGCAGGAGTTTTTACTTTTTTTTTTTGTTAATAAGCAAATCTACAAAGAGAAAACAGCTGGAGCTCTTACTAATAGAATTGATTTATATTGTTTACACTTCCCACAATTTGTTTTCTAAATCCTGCTTTTGCTGCAAAAAATGTAAAAGGTAATACTGTTAAGATTGTTCTTTTATCATAATCAGGCTATCTGAGGACGTAAAGCAGAATATAAGAGGACTGTGTCTGCTCACTTTAAATATGGGATGCCAAAAAGGAAGTATTGAATATGGGTAACTGGACAATGTAATGTTGTAACTCTGATTTTGGTCACTTAATAATAATAATAATAATACAAATTAATGATTGTAATAATGGTAAGAAAACCAGAAGTATAGCCTTGCCCTTTTCTGAAGAACTAATCTGCACTCGGGTCAGCAACAAAATGAGCACAAGAACATCAGCAGTCTAATAGGGGCATGGGGGTTTGAGGGCTACTCTTACTAGCAAGGATTAAGCTGAGGCGAGCCCACTGTTCAGGGAAGCTGGGACAACTCTGTCTATCATCTGTGCTTAGCCTGCTGTGCCTCTGCAGGGAGTTTGCAGGAGGAGTGTTCTTTTGGTGCACCCTAGCTCCATGTCATTGCTAAAAGGAGGGTTTTGCTTGAAAAGAGTTCACAATGCAAATATGTATCTTCCATCAGTCTAAAGCAATGACTTAAAGGAAGAAGGGCAGAATTAAAGAAATGTCATCTAAAGATCCAAAGTCAGGGAGGCCTATTATTTAGGAGATCTGGTCTGGTCTATGACTACACCTACATCCAGTTTTAGGCAAAATGATACACTTAAAATATATAAAAAGAGTGCAAAATTAGAAGGACACATTTAGAATTTTTTATTCCCATTAAATACTCCAAGTGGTGACTTTGAAAGAGAATAAATAACAAATCATTAGGTGATTCTAAATTTTTGCATCACGGAATATCTATGGGCTTGCTAGGATGTGTATATGGTGTGGGAGGACATGCTTGAAGATCACAGCATACAAGAATATTAGGAATTATTTTACCAAGCAATTGATGCATTTTTTAACTATGTGCTATTGAAGGTTATCATGAAAGATGCTAAGAAGGGCTGAAACTGTAAGACGTGGCAATTAGTTATTTTTTGAAAGAGGCTAAGTCATGTGCTTTACATGCAGTTTTCAACAGAAGGAATACTGTTCAAAATCTAATAAGAAGCAAAAAGATATCAAAATTTCTCCTCTATTTAAAAGTTTTTCCTTATTGTTCCCTGAAAGATAGGTAAGGTTTGCCTTTGAGGCATCTTATATTCCTGTCAGACTTCTTTTATGTTTGAATCTAGTACAGAAGGAAGGTGTCAAAAGAAATGAAACTCTACTGGGTGTCTGGGGAATGTAAATATTTCTCTTTCTCTGCCCCAAGGACTTGTTTGCCCATATTTTGACAGTCCATGAAATCTTTGACACTGAGACCTGTCAAATATTAACAACTTTGCACTGTGCCAAACTGACTCATCATCTACACTTTTATCTTTTTTTTTCAACTTTGATGTTGATCATTCAATCAAAAATTAATATAACAATTAAAAAGCCCACTCAAGCCCCCACCTGAAAAACTTTAAATGAGACTCTTTCTGACATCTTTCACACCTGTATGGCTTTTTCCTGTGTAATTTCTATATTAATAGATACTCCTGTCAGAAATCAAGATCAACACCCATCTGTTCTATTACTGCTGACCTGTTGCTCTGGATCATATTTTATGCAAACAAGGGTACTGTTAAATCAGCATAATTAACTTGAAAAAGCCAAAGTAGGTCATTAACTGCCAGTCAGACTTTTAACAACTTTTTTCAAATGATTAATCATTGCTCTAAGGTCAGAAACCTCAGAATTATTTTTATTGGAAAAAAATTAATTCTTTCCATGCTTAAGCATAGTAAAGTGAAGAGCACATATTACTATTTTTGATGTTCCAGTTTTAATTGATACTTAGGACAAAAACCTACAATATCTATGTGGCAGAAGAAAGATTTTGATTTTGGTAAAAAGTGAAAGCTCTGTAACTTTTTCATTTTGTGACAACCATACAGTACTTTGACAAATCTTATTTCTAAAACAGCGCTTTATGTATTTACAGTGAAATACATATGTATGTGTTTACAATGTGTATTTTTTGCTTTACTAACACACACGCACACTCACAACCAGACAAACCTACATCTTGATTTGACATGTCCCAGTAAGGCCGTTCTCCATAAGACATTACTTCCCACATAACTATTCCGTAACTCCACACATCACTGGCTGATGTAAATTTGCGGTACTGAATGGCCTCTGGAGCTGTCCATCTCACTGGAATTTTTCCACCCTATGAAAAAAAAAAGGAAGAAAGTTCTCTTTTTCTCCCACAGAATTTTCATATCATCTTCCATAGAATGCATTTATAATTATTTCCATCAACATCAAAAATTGCACTTACATGATCTGCTATGTTTGACTAATTGCAGAATTTTCCAAAGTGTCTAAGGAAGTTGAGCATCATAAAACACTTGGAACATAGACACTTAGATACTCGTATAAACTAAGCTGGATGCATTTTTCTGGAAGTGCTTATCCCTCCACTGATTTTAAAGGGCTGCTTAGATGTCTGATTTACACTAGCCGTTTAACTCCTGGCTGGCTGAAGCTAGGTGAGGGGAATTCCAACCTGTGCATAAAAATCCCACTGACTTGTTGTATGGCTCTTCTGAAATCTTGGTCTGACATCTTTAAACCAGGATTCCACTTAGAGCCTAATGGCAGGAGCGACAGCTGTGAACACTGGTGTGGTTTCCTGGATCCCTGTGCCTGTTGGAGCAGATTCCAGGGGCCCCTCCTTCCCTCAGCATGAGAAAATAGGTACAGGGAGGCCCCATGGGTGGGAAAGTGGAGCTGGCTCAACAAAAGAATAAAGAGCATACTGTGCCCGATGAATGCGTATTTAAGAAAAGCGTCACACCCAAAAGCAAGGGAAAATATAGGAGTTGAGCTTTGTCACAGACTAGCCTCAAGCTAATCAACCCTTTGGTGAGATAAAATCTAGCCTGAAAAATAGTAATAGCCTACAAATATTTTAATTGACTCATAGTAAATTGGATGTTTAAAATTTTTGTGGGTAAAACTTCCTTATTTGTTCAATCAAGAAAATCATGAGGAATGGAATAATGAAGATACTGTACAAAAGTTTTAGAACTTTATCAAATAAAAATGCATGTTCTTACAAAAATATTATTTCTCAATTAGAGACAGATTTCTGGAGAGACTCTTCCTTTTGACTGGTTAACATCTCCCAAGGAATTAATGCTTTTCTCCTATCCTCTTATCTATACCCTTCAGAAGATACACTTCTTCTTAATAACCACATCTCAAAACTATGAAAACCCATTGATTTATCTTACGGTTGTAGTGTAGACAGCCTCTGGATCATCTTCTATAACTCTGGAAAGGCCAAAGTCTGATACTTTACAAACAAGGTTGCTGTTGACAAGAATATTGCGTGCTGCAAGATCCCTGTGTACATATCCCATATCAGCCAAATATCTCATTCCAGCAGCAATTCCTCTCAACATTCCCACTAGCTGAATGACTGTAAATTGCCCATCATGTTTCTGGAGGGAAGAAAGGAGCAGCAATTCTTGTTAGTATAGCTGAGAAGAGAAATAAGAATTAGTTTTATTACTTCAGCTTTCTACTTATTTACTCCTTCTGTGGCAAAGAAACTCACTTCAAATATACTTTCTTCAGAGATAAAGCAATACATCCAGTTAAGAAATCTGTGAGTAATTAATGTTCTGATAGTAACAAAACTTGCTAACCACTATACATTTCTCACTAACTCATGGCAAGTCTCTTCTAAGAGAGATTAACTAATGAAGATTTCCTAATGTTCCTAGAGCTTGCTGCTATGCTCTTCATCTCTCAGAATAATTATTTGTATCAAGAAAATAAGAATGATCTTCTTTTTGTAACCCCAGCTACTGATAATTTTCATTCACAGCTTGGAGTTTATTTTAAAAAATATATTTTCTGTTCTCCATACAGTGTTTACACATCTTCTCACATTTTCTTGCATACCTGGTAAGGAGTCAGAACTGGAGAGTTCAGAACACACTTAAAAACCACTAAATTGTTCTGAATTTGCGTTTATTTTTTTCTTTGTTCATCTCTTAAACAGAATCATAGTTCATTTAGGGATTCTTTTATGCTGATTTACACCACGCTGACACAATAAAATTCTACTCCCAAAAGGCAGAAGATTGAGCTTCAGGTATCAGTGGTTTTAATTTCAACTGGTGGCTATAATAAAACCCACTATGTCTATGCCACACTAAATCACATAAATTCCTAGAATGTCCCCACATGGTCCTGTCTGATCCTCTCATTTTTGATTTGGTTTTGCTGAAATAACATTGAGAGCTGCTGGTATTTGTCAAAACTCCATTTCAACCTGAAAATCATTTAAATCATATGAATATCATGCATGTATACGTGTATCTATCTATCTATATATATATACATACATATATGCCCAAGTATAAGACATTTTTAAAAAGTGGCAGTATATAATATATGTCACTTTTATATAAGTTTTCGTTTTGGTACTCACCCTTAGAAATGCATCTAAGGCCCCATTCTCCATGTATTCTATTACAATCATGACTGGTTTCCCTGAAAGAAAAGAACACAGATATTTGAGAACTGTAAAACAAATGGAGTGCTTTTTTTTTGATAAAACACACATTATTCCTTTGAAGGACTGAATTATTCAGACATTGAACATTTCTGAGCCCTCCAGCACTGTTAGAGAGCTCTAATTTCCTAAATATCTGCATGGAAAGTGGTCATGATTCACAAAATCGAACCATACAAATCAAAACGTCAGTGTGTTCTCCTAACTCCTGCTGTGTGAACAGGACTCTGGAATAATGACACTTCAGATAATATGAAAGGACATGAGAAACCTTATCTCTCTGCATGGTCTTTGAGGCTAAATGAAACTAGAAAAATAATATGTTTCAAAGTACTTCATCTTTTAATCATGCGTGCATCTAAATTTTTTTCCTCAGGTTGTAGTATAAAGTAAGTATTGTTTTAGTTAGTTACGCATCAGGAGAAAATCCATTAGGAGTGTGCAGTCTGTTTATAATTTGAATCTTTGACCATGAATAAGGCAGAGTAATTTCTGCCATCGTGTTGTTATTTGACTGACAGACTGAGCTGCTGCTTACCTCTGGTAACGACTCCTTCTAAGTGAACCACGTTGGGATGGTCAAACTGCCCCATGATGCTTGCTTCACACAGGAAATCTCTCCTCTGCTTCTCAGTGTAGCCAACTTTCAGAGTTTTTATGGCTACAGCAACATCTCTCTTGCCAGGAAGCTTTAGACGCCCACTGCACACTTCGCCAAACTCTCCTAAAAGGAAGTAGATCAATGCTGAATTACTCTGAATACCAGTATTTTTTTTAGGCCTTGATTCAAATAGCCACCTAAGCGTGTGCTTAAATTTAACACGTTCTTATTTGAAATGTATTACTTTGGCATGCGCCTTAAGTGAATTGCTGACCCTTATGGAATAAACACTTCAGTTAAGCCAACTGACAGGACTGTTATTTGAATATTTTAAAAGACTTGTTAGTAATTCCTTGCATTTTTTTCAAAAATAGAAAATAAAAAATGAAGTGGCTCTCATAAGAAAACACTATTATTGAAATAGTTATACTATTCCTAAGTAAAAATGTCCTTCTGCTCTACATGGTTTCCTTGCAATCTTTAGTTCCAATGGGGTTTTTTCTTTCAAAAGGCAGCTCTTGCAGAGCTACTTTTAATTTAGCATCCTTATGGTGTTAAATGAAGCACTACATTATTACCTTCAAGCAGGATAATTTACTTTGCAGATTATGAAATGAAAGGTGTGACTTATAACAATTTTGTTACATTAAACAAACACAAGCAAATGCTGCAAGTTTGTAAAAGGTTCTAAACTGAGAGACAATTAGAACTTGAAGAAGCCTGTGATAAAAAAGACCAAACAGCCAGAAAGAATACAAAAAGAAAGCCCCAACAACCAAATTTGGAAGAGAAGTAATTCAACTCCATCAGACAGGAAAGAGGATGGAAGCATGTGAGATGTGGAGCTGAATGGCAATATATCTGCCTCACTATTAACGAGATTATGAAAGATTTAAGAATTGTCCCTTGCCTCACAGCTGTGTCAGCAGAGAGCAAAAGTGAGATCTCCAGTTTCTGTAGACAGGAAGAAAAATCTCCTTGTATACATAGAAGAAAAGGGTAGTAACATATCTTACACTGAATAAAAGGGAACATCTCTTTAAAAAGAAAGATTAACCGCAAAAATATTTAATAATCTGGTACTTTGCAAATTCATCTGGAGTTTGAGAGATATGGTTCCATGTCCCTCCTCCAAATCAAACCAAGTCAGGAATTTATCTCCTGCAAACCTGTGGAGTGCCTTAACATTAAGCTGTTACGTATACACAATTATGCAGACACACCTACATCTAAGACATGTTTCGGGATGAGTGCTGAAAAAACTGACTGAACTAGGCAAGACCCACACAGAGAGTTTGATTAGAGAATCCTTTTGGGGCAAACCTTGTGGGATCAAGACCTAAGTGGACATGCACACTGACAAGATGTCTGGCTGTCAGGGAAGAGAGGTATGCTTGGAAATTGGGCTGAATGCCTGACCAGAGAGATGTTGGAGTGTTCTAATGGATGGGCTGCAAGAAGTCTTGTTTATGACACCGTCAGTATTTGAACACTACTGTTCTCCTATCAGCCCCAAGCAGGGCTTTGGGAAAGAAAAAAAAGGTATCTGGCTCTTGGCTTCACAGTTCATTCAGAAGGGTAGAACTTTGACCATGCCTTTCACCATTTCTAACTGACTTTTCTGAGTAAATCTCCGCTCAGTACGGCTCTTTTTATGAATCTTATAGGAGGTGACTGCATACAGAACCAGACTCCTGTCCCTCACATTCTATGCTGGCTGAACCAAGGTTAGCTCAAACCAACTCCATATACCTCTGTTAATACCATGCTGTACCTAAGCTAACTGACCACACAAGTGTTCCAGCCTGCATACTATCCTCAACCACCCTTGGGCATTGAGCTAAGTATGCCACGAGGTATAGCTGTTACATACACAACAATTAGCTGCTCACGTCCCTAGCTTGATGCCTTAACCTCCCTCCTGCACTTCATTAGCAACACAGATGACTATTAATGAATTTATCACTCGCCTCACTCACTCCTAGCCACAAGAACTTACTAAAGGATAACAATTTTCTCTAGCAGTACTTTCCAAAATTGTTTCATTCCATGCCGAAAACAAGACGTGAGTACAGGAGTGTGTCTGTGTGTCTGTGATATTTCAGAGCCAGGTAATTAGGGTACTTGGCACAGGAGACACTAAGGCTTAAGTCCTTTCCAGCTCTCTGTGATCTGATTTTGATTGATTTCCAAAGGCAGATCACACACACTCGGGCAAACCAGAAACTTGAACTGGTATGTTATGCACTTCAGGCCAGGATGCTAGCCAATAAACTACTTTTATTCCCAAGAAAATAGTATATTCAGTTGAAATGATGCCCAAAAATAAACTGGCAAATATGACAACAAGAGAGGGAATACTGCACAGCCACACAGCCACTAGCTCAGCATGTCAACAAAGCAGAGGCTAAAACAAAGGATGCGTGGTATGAACAACTTAACATAGTGGACACAATATTCTGTATCTGACAGGTGGCCGCAGCAGGATGATAATGAAAATGTTGGCAAGGAAAGCACACATCCCTCATGCAAATTGAGCACAAGCATACTTGCACCCTGTTTGTCTGAGAGACGTGGCACTACTCAATAGTTGATGTGGCCAGCATTGCTGGTGTATATTGAGATTGCTAAGTGGCTTTTCTGGTGCTGTCACTAGCAGATATTCCATATTCTTCTTTGATGTATGAGTTTCAGCTGCTGTTTTGGGTCTGTTTGCTTCTGTTGTTCCTGGACTGCATTTCATTTTACTCCTGTTTGCTATTTACATCAACAGGTTAAAGCCATAGCTAAACACCATACACAATATGCTTTCACCACTGCACTCCTAATTAACTTTCTTCAGAATGACTACTGACAAACATTACTTATTTTTGCTAACAGTTATACTCATTAAAATCAAGAATAAATTCATCTGCAGTCAAGAAAATTAACATTCTGGATTTTGTCATAACAGTGAAAATGCATTTTAAACTGTATACTCTGCAGCTCAAGTGTTTTCAGCATTTTTCTCATAAGGCATTAGCAAAATCCAACTGAATATATCTGTGCTCTGAACTGTTGCTATGCTGGTAGCTTTTTAACTCAAAGCAAAAGACAAAGCTCAGCAATTTTTCAATGCTAATCTTGCATACTGCGTATTTATTAGAAGAGATGCTGCCATTCTAGCATCACAAAAATTACTAGTTAGCAAGGGCTGGATTCTTATGCTCTTACTCATTGAAGGAATAATTTGCTCAGCAGTGTGGTTAATTTCAATGCTACTACTCCTTGATAAAGACATGACTCAACATGACGGAGGTTACTTTAAAAAGGCATTCTGAATTCTACATGTAAAGATTTTTTTACAGGTAAAACAACTTATTCTAGAGATATTTCTTCTTCTGTTTTTAAATAATACCACAACATGTAATTTACTGTACCAAACTACAGGGTGATTTTAGAAGTATTCTACTAATACTTATATAAAACAACAGGAAAGCAAAAGAACATTTCCTCCAGGAATCTGAAGTATTTGATATTTTTCTTACTCATGGAAACTTAATTTCACTACATGGAGTAGTGCAATAAAAATGTCACATATCTTATTAATGCAAACAAATGAAACTGCCTTTTTAGAGCATGAACACCATGGCTTAAGTAGGTGGTAGACAGTTCAAGAGAAAAAAAAGCAATGTAATGCTGGTGCAATTACAATCAGTCATAAGAAGTTAAACAATAACTTTTTGTATTCATAAAATATCAAAAAGAAAAATGGTAGAAGAAAAAACAGCCTTAGGGAAGATTTTGTTACACAGAAACAAGACCTTCCTACACTCTATTTAAGATTTTGTACTGCAGCCAGTTTTCCTTACTCACATGAACAAAGCTGCAGAGGTCAAAAAGCCCCCTTGCAAAAGGCAAGTGAACAGAATTTGCACAAATGCCTACTGCCTTTACTCTGACAGTAAATAACAGGCAGCAAGACTGGCCCACTCCCCCAGTTCCAATTTTAACAGCAGATACATGATTAAAAACCCGTAAGCTTTCAATGTCAAGCAAGACTTTTAATTTACTCATTTATTTGGTTTTTTTAGTTTTTGTTGGGCTTTTCCCCTATTTGTTTTTACATTTTAGAAGCGAGTGCAGCTTCATTGCTCTTAACCACTCTGGCAAATGCAAAAAGTTCTTCTATACCTGAGGTATAATTATTTGCCTGTCATTATGATGTATGAGTTTCGATCCCGGCTAAATGGAACAGTTGAATCAGGAAGCCACAGCAGCCTTACCTGCGCCAATCACACGCTCAATTTTAATACAAGAGGCATCTAGCTCCTTGGCGAATTGATGGACAGCTCTATTTGGGTCCTCGTAGGTTTCAGGGTCAATGTAGGTTTTGGTGCCTGGAAATTTAACTGTAATGATGTAAGAAAGCATGACTGTGATGAAGCAAAAGCACTTATTGAGCAGTCAGCCCAGGAATTTCATTATGCAGAGTGCTCCTTGGAAGAGTGAGCCTGTTTCCATGCTGCCTGACTCAGAGCTGCTCTGAGAGGCAACCTTAGTTTTAGGCATCATCTGCAAGCATGCTGACACAAGTATACAAAATCCCATCTCTAAAAAATGACTAACATTAGCATCTGCATCTCCTCTTGAACTGAAAGAAGTAATAAATATTAAATAGTGCTTAATGGAATAAAATGCAAGGGTTGAGTGGGAATAAAAACAAAGCAGGGGAAAGGGTGTAACATGAGCAGAGGAGGTGAAAGTTTCTTTTCTGTGCAAGGACAGCTTATCCTCTTCACCCACGATGTGTAAACAGCATTTCTTCATGTTACTTCTCTCCTCCAGTGGGGTTTGAAAGGCTCCTCCACCCCCCTGAATTTGCTTAAACTACTGACTATAATATTGTTTGTAGACTGTGGCAATAGTCAAACTATTCACAGCACTTAGAAATTACATCCTTAGGTGTATTGCTTGCACCATAATATGAACTTGAGAAACACTTGTAGCCAACTTGTAAAGGCACAGGAAGGGAAAGTGGCCTCTGTGGCACAAATATCTCTTCTCTCAAGCCCCCCTAAGCGAATAATATGCAGCAACTTGTTTTTTGCTCATTCTTTCTCCATGCTTAGTGCAACTCAGGCAGCATAGTGCTCTGGCCAGCATGCAGTTTTTTCCCTTAGTTTGCTGATGACTCAGGTAAATTATTTTTTGCTCTTCTGGTCACAGTACAAACTCCTGGTGATAGTAGACCAATCCTGGAAATCAATTAATCAAGCAATTTTTATGAAATAAATTTCCTCACAAGGATTACACTCTTGAGCTTTAATTAAATCAGTGAATTAAAATTCAATATGAAAATGCAAAAATGTTCCTCTGTTAATTGATATACTGATATACAAGAACAGGATCAAAAGTCAATATAAAACATAAATAATTTACAGTTGCTTTGTCTTATTTCAATCTAACATAAAATATATTAAATTTGAAAATATATTGAAAAAGACCTTAACAATTGTGTATTTATGTTTTAGATGGTATTAATGACCTAAATACACAAACCATAAGAAAAAAAAACAACCTAGAGAAATTGTTTCAGGAATATAATTAATTTATAGCCAAATAAATTATTTGAAATGTTGCCCAGATGTTGTTATCTGTCACATCATGTATTTAAATGGATGTTCTTTTAGTTGTATTGGAAATTTGTATGCTGCAATTTTTTAAAATTATGAATATTTATTTCTTAAAACCAAAAAGAGATTGGACGAAATGAGAATTAAGAAGTAGGTTGACCTCCAGTAGTAGTGCTTTAAGGCATGGAGATGGAGAAGGAGATATCCTCTTGTGTTTGTGATAAAGGGCCTGGATTGGAAGTAACCTTGCGAATCTCAAGTGGGCCTCTGATGGTTCTTTGTTCAAGCTGTCATAAAACATTTTGACAGGCCAAGGCTATCCTGGCATAGCAACATGAAATAATGCTGGCCTGCATTTGCAGACATTGTTAGATGAAAAAGGGAGGAGGAAACCAAATATAAATCTGAATTGCTTGACTAAACTCCTCCATTGTACTTGTATCTTCAAGTGTAGCACTTGAGGTCACAGAGAGATGAAGGGAACTGAAATGAAATATATGATAGTCCATTAAATGCACTGCTTTAAAATCTGCTTTAAAAAATGTTTGCTTGTAAGTTTTTGTTCTAAGTATGTGCTTGTTGTAAGTCACATTTTTGAAAATCCAGTCTGGTTCCTCAGCGCAGAAGAATGTTGTCTAGATGTTATGGAGCAAAAGGCCACTGAACTGTGTTCACAGCTCTGTAACCAAGCTGGTGACCACAGCACTGGGCTCCATCTCATTCTGTACATGGTTATCAAATGAAATCAAATACTACATCTACAATTAACAGATGATGAAAAACTAGTTTGGCAAGAAATTACTTATATTTGGTGCCATGATTTAAGACTGTGTATGCTCAATATTCAGATTAACTTGCTAGATACCCAGATTTTTTGAAAGTAAAATGAGGGAAAAGAACACTTATAAAATCTCTGTTCTAAGTTCTCTCTAAGTTCTGAATCAGCTATCAATTATTAAGTAGCAGCTTTCATATTAATTAATTTACACTTTTACTGAAATAAAAAAAAAAATGTCACCAATAATGGAGATAAGAAATTATTTAATTGGTGTATGCCTTTTCTTTATACACTGACATACAAGAATACATAGTTGATCGTTTCCTTCAAGGACATAACAGGGATTTTACAAGTAAAAGCAGTAGCTCTTCTGGAGATGTGAAAAGCTTATAATACACTATGAGAGGCAAATTTCAAATCCATCACTCCCAGAAGAGTAGCATTTAAGTGAAATGAGATTTTTGACAAATTCTTTAAAATACGCTGCACTGCGAAGTGCATGATAAATAATTCTTATCTTATTATTCTTTTCCACCTTTCTTGCACAGTTTATGAGTTGATTGACTAAAGCTGCAATGATGTCACTACTTAGTTTGACACTCACTGCATTTAAAGAATTTAGGTAGCCACACACCTGAACTTAGGAAATGCAATCAATTTCCAGCTGATTTTTTCAGGGAAGAAAGGTAAAACCAAATCTTGATCTGATTTTGAGTGGAACTTTGGCTAGAACTATTCCTTTAAAGAGAAATGCATTGAGAAAATGCTAAGAATTTACGACTAGTGGCTACTTCATTTTCCATGTGACATTACTTTCAGATAATAGCTCATGATTTTAATGCATCTAAAATAAACCCTATTCCTTTCATAAAAAAACATAATAATCTGATGGATTTAAGCTACAACTGCGATTATTGGTAGACAACAAAGACTAAATACAGCATAGCATGGCAAAATGGAAGTTGTACCAATATGAGTGACCAGGTGTGGGAGAAGACTGGAAACCCAGGCATTGTTCTGTGTTGGAACTTATGTTCAGTTCAATTCTGTGTTTTTTTCAATTATGGTTGCTCAAAATAATTTTGCAAATTAGTTTACCACACTTCCTGAGTTAATGACTAATTTGAAAAGAAATTAAAACATTCCTCTCTGCTTACATTTTCAATTGTCATCCACCCAAGAAAGATGTGTTTTATTATGTTTTCCCAAGGTTCTAGTATAAGTTGAGATGGTAGACATGATTTTAACAAGAGAGGCTTTCGGTACTATTCTTAGCTGAGCAAGTAATTCTAGATCACAGAACAGTAATGAAGTGGCTGACCTTTCTCTTCATATTAAATATTCTATTTTTAAGGACATTATGTTTTGTAAATATTGATGGTACTGTATTCACAGTAGCAGAAAACAGCTTTTGAGCAGAACAGCTTCATTTTAGGGTGATGCAGTGACTCGCACTTTCTTAATCTGAAGTTTGCCTGAGGTAAAGATCAAATAGTCATTTAGGTAAAGGTCTCTTGAATACTGCACCTCAGAGGGTTCATTAGGATAACGTGAAACATGTATTCAAAGCAACCAAAAGAAAACAAAAAATGCAGAATGAAAACAACAGTATATCATAGACATGTATAGAAATAAAACCATCTGTGTGAGCAATGTTGACTTTAATCTGCATTCTTTTTGTGTAGGTCACATTTTTACAGTGTTTAACTTCCCACTTGCTATTTACACAGCATTTTTGAATTTCCTATGGCATTATCTTTCATGGAGTCTTGGTTTAGTATTGTCTACACTATTGCAATTGGGAATTTTTAAAAGGGGGGAAAAGAAAGCAAAACACTTACAATGAAAGTAAAGTTCTTCATCCCCTTCTTGATCCGCTTTGCTATAGCCACAATGCCTGAAAAGAAAGTAAAACATCAGTTTTACTGGTAAATAATGATTTACTTCTCACATCTAAAATCCTGACAAAATCAGTTCTGCGGGCTGGGATTTTCAGGTGCTGAGCACCTAACTGCTGTAGGCCCTTTGAAACTTTCACCTGTAATTCTATTGACAGCCAAGTTTTAAATAAATCATGAAGAGTTGCAATCAAAAGGCTTTTGTATCAAATACCAGTTGGGACAGGTCCTAGAGAAAAAATTCTAGTTCTGGTGAAAGGCTTCTATAGATAATACAGAGGATTAAAGAACTTGAAAGTAGAACACTGTTTTACATGAGGTTATTCTTAAACTTACTGCTGTGTCTCTTTTTCTTGAATGTAAAGTCATTTAAAGGCTGATCAGATAAAGTGTCAGACTGCTCCATGTGGGAAAACTGAACAGAAAGAGAGACTTTGAGGAGTACAGGTAAAGAACCTGCTAGGTGTTCCTTTTACAGAACATTTACATAGGACAAAAGAACATCTTGATATAAGTATCTTGCCAAAGTAAGAGGACAAACCATATAATTGATAACGGGATTTAAATGAAAACTGTTCTTAGTAAGAATTATTTCTGTTCAAGTTTTGCAAATTACTATCCCAGGTTCGACTGTGTCTCAAGAGTTCACAAGAGTGGTGTCAGGTGTGCTTATATCCATCAAAGATGCAATACCTTCGTCCGATGATGAATCCAAACACCATGAAGACCAGGATGATGGTTCCTGCCACAGCAACCACAGCTATGATAATAACAGGATTCTGTTCACTGGAAACAGCTGTGGCTACAAAACAGAGCACAGAGCTAAGATTAGTTAAAAATTAATCCCTACAAAGGGACTTCAAAAATTTAAGTCAATCATCACGAATTGTAGACTGTCTACTGTTGTACACTGCCTTTGTCTGAAACAATTACATTGATAAAGTTAGTCTAAAGAAGGGGCTCTATTGGAAATTCAACTAAAAGCTGTATGAGGTAATGATTGTCTGCATGGAATAAAAAGAAGCCAAGCCAGAATTTCCTTGGCCAAAGTGGTACAGCCATTAGCTGAAAGCCAGAACCACTAGCATCAGTCACTTCTCTTCCCTATTACTGCTGCCTTCTGTTTTGACTCCCTCCTAAAAGGGAAGTCCTGGATATCCCTGTAAGGAGGAACAGTAGGAGAGTAATCCCTAACTCTGCTCCTAGCCTCCCCTCTAAAACTCATTGATGTGACTTTGATGGTTACCAAGGAAATAGTGTCTTTAAGAAAAATGTTTGAGCTGAAACACTATTAACACAGATTTCCTAGGTAGCATATTTCAATCTCTTCCTGCTATTAATCATTGTAAATGGCTATTATTACTTACCATTTGTTTCTGTTAGCAACAAAAAGGTGCTTCCACATTAATACAAAATGGAATTCTCCATGCTTCAGAGAATTTACATGTTAAAATATCCACACATTATCGCTCTTTTTATTCAGATATGCCAATTCTATTAATATATGCAAATATATACATGTCACATTAATGTAAACTGAGGATGTAAATACTTAGCCTGAGAAACCTTGAGGCTTGTTAAATACATTGCTTGCTTGACATCTAATAAGGGTGGCCATGTACTCAGACACATTAAATAAGCACAGCTCTACTGAACTGTGTGGAGCTGTACTGTTTTATAACAGTGAGGATCGAAACCAGGAGATGAATAGAGGATGAGACATCAGGGACCATGGAAGTGAGAGTCACCTGGAATCACAGAATATCAAGATCACAGAATCATTTAGGTTGGAAAGGACCTCCAAGATCAAGTCCAACCTTTGACCAAATACCACCATATCAACTAAACCATAGCACTAAATGCTGCTTACAGTGGCACTTGGAACACCTCCCTGGGTGGCCCATTCCAATGCCTAACCATCAGTTCAGTGGCAAAATTCTTCCTGATATCCCCTGATGCATCTTGAGGCTCTGTCTTGTCCCATCACTGGTTGCCTGCGAGAAGAGACCAACCCCCACATTGCAACAGGCTCTATTCAGGTACTTTTAGAGAGTGATAAGGTCACCTCTGAGCCTCCTTTTCTCCAGGCTAAACGACCCCAGCCCCCTTAGCTACTCCTCATCCGACTTGTGCCGCAGACCCTTCCCCAGCTCTGTTGCCCTTCTCTGGACATGCTCCAGCAACTCAACGTCCTTTTTAAAGTGAGGTGCTCAGAAGTGGATGCAGGACTCAAGGTGTGGCCTCACCAGTGCCACATACAGAGGAATGATCGCTGTACTAATCCCGCTGGTCACAGTATTCCTGAAACAAGCCAGGATGCCATTGGCCTTGTTGGCCACCTGGGTACACATTGGCTCATGTTCAGTTAGCTATTGATCAGCACCCCCAGGTCCTTTTCCACTGGGCCACTTTCCAGCCGCTCTTCCCCTGGCCTGTAGCACTGCATAAGATTGTTGTGACCCATGTGCAGGACTCAACAATTTGCCTTATTAAACCTCATGCAGTTGTCTTTGGCCCATCGATTCAGTCTGTCCAGATCCTTCTACAGAGCTTTCCTACCCTCCAGCAGATCAACACTCCTGTCCACCTTAGTGTCATCTGTGAGCTTACAGAGGGTGTCCAAATCATCAATTATGATATTAAAAAGGACTAGCCCCATTATCGAGTTTTGGGGAACCCCAGTGGTGACCATCCACCAGCTGGATGTAGCACTATTCACTACCACCTTCTGAGCCTGGACATCCAGCCATTTTTAACCCAGCAAAGACCGTACCTGTCTAAGCCATGGACTGAAAGTCTCTACAGGAGAAAGCGGTGGGAGTCAGTATTGAAGGCTTTGCTGAAATCCAGGTGTACTACATCCCCTAAGCAGGTATTTTGGTAATAAAAGGAGATCAGGTTGATCAAGCAAGACCTGCCTTTCCTAAGCCCATGCTGGCTGTGCCTGATCCATTTGTTGTCCTGTATGTGCTGTGGCATCACACTCAAAATGATCTGATCCATGACCTTCCCTGGCACCAAGGTCAGGCTGACCTTGGCCTGTAGTTCTCCAGATCCTCCTTCCAACCCTTCTCGTAGATAGGTGTCATATTGGCCAATCTCCAGTCACCTGGGACCTCAGCCTTTTCATTATCCATGGTTACAGTGGTCTCCTCCACATCCAAAAAAGGATGGAGATTTTCCTTGACCCTCTTTTTGTTTTTATTTATTCATAAAAGCACTTATTATCTTTCATAACAGTGGCCAGATTGAGTTCTAGCTGAGCTTTCACCTTCCTGATTTCTCTCTGCATGACCAAATAACCTCCTTATATGCTTCCTGAGTTGCTGGCCCCTTTCTTCCAAAAGTCACACTTTTTTCCCCTGAGTTCCAGTGAAAGCTCCCTGTTCAGCCATGCCAGTTTTCTCCCCCACTGGCTCACCTTTCAGCACACAGGGACAGCCTGTTTCTGCACCTGTAAGACTGCCTTCCATGTCCTCCTGTTTGTTACCCATACTGTGTGCACTGGTGTAGATGCACTTCAGCTGGACTGATTTCACCCCCAACACTGGCATGCCACCCCTAGACTCACGTCTAGTGAGCCTGGTCTTACCCCCTTCCCCCTTCAAACCTAGTTTAATGCCCTGTCAATCAGCCATGCAAACTTACAGGTTAGAATCCTTTTCCCCCTTTTAGACAGGTGAACCCCATCTGTCTCCAGCAGGCCTGGGGCCACATAAACTGTCCCATAATTGAAACATAGTCAACAGATGAACAAGAAGGAAATAAAGGAAACCAAAGTGATAGCTGATTTACTAAATTAATGGTATGATAATATGGTTAATTGCTGGTAGTGGTAACTGAACAGGAATGTCTACACCAGGATTTATGAATTCCACAGAATTGGGTTCCAATTACAGACTTCAGAGGTTCCCATAGAAACAAATAAACCAGTCTTTTCTTGGGAGAAGTGAGCCAATCAACACAATTTATTTTTTCACTGACACTGACCTGTACCAACTGTTTCCCCCCAAAATAACAAACCCCTTGTTATACTACACAGATTTAGAATACTCTGCACTGGAGGGAAATCACACACACATGCATACACACACCCCTCTAATTTTATTTCCTAAAGAAACTTTAATTTTTCTATATTCTCTCTAATGCAAGTGAGGAAGATCACACCTTCACTATTACTCTTTAACTAAAAATAATGAATTTTGAGTAACTATAACTTTCTGAGATACACAGGTCAGTAGGATGCTACTGTAGACTTGCCTATATCCCACTCATGCAACTTTTAAGAAATAAGTGGTTACTGTCTTGTGCAGAAGCATAGGGGCATAAGTCATTCAACTCAGTTCCTGCAACATATCTAGGCCATCAAAACAGACAATCCCAAGAAATGTCAAATTCCTGTCAAATACAGCATTTCCTTAAACTGTTCCCTTTTCTCTTTGAACTTCAGTGCAAACCTTACTTGGAAGTGATGAAGCAGCAGCATCCTGTCATAATGGCCAGGGTGTGAAGCTTCATCCATCCAAGAAAGTTTGGAAAAATCCCCAGCCCAGCCTGTCACCTAGTCCAGTAGCCAAGATGAGTGCATAGAGGCTGACATATGTGAGTGGGTTGCTCTATATAACTGCCTCACAGATTTTGGATACTGGCACATTCTGGAATCAAGCAGACGATGTTTTTTGGGCTCTGGAAAATGTTGGGGACATGGTACACTGGCCAACTGGTAAGACAGGTGGGATGGAATCTATGATTTATTTTTATATCTTTAAAAAAGGAGCGGGGGCCTGATTGTGGGCATGGTCTGAGAGAAATTCACTGACAGCAGTCTAAGACATCTGCTTCCATTCAGGTACTCTGCTGCTTCTCTTTTCTGTGTGATGAAATCAATCTGCTGGTGTAAGGGTGAATCAGAACACGGCTTCTGGAATGGACCCTGTGGCTTGGCAGAAATAAAGATGCTAGAGTGTTCTTAGAAGAATGATTTTGGAGTGCAGAAGGTCTTTTCAGGGGGTGCATGCATGGCTACGTGTCACTGGCAATGCCACAATAGTGACGACAGGGAATCAGCACCAGGACAGGGAAGTCCTCACCTCTGCTTAAACAGTGCTCAGCCTCAGAGGGCAACACAGGGAGCTGGTACTCGGGCATTCAGCTACAGCTGACACCTGATCTGAGCTATGAGATGTGCACATCCAATGCACAATGCTTAATTTAAAGGAGTTAAATTTAAACCAGCTTTTAAATACATGGTTGTAGGGATGAGGAATGCATAGCTAAACACCCTGGAGGATTTAAAGAAGGATATAGTCTGAAAATGCTGTGCTGCTGCTCCAACAACCTTTTCTCATTCAAGCAACCTGAAATGCAGGATTTCTGGAAAAGAATTTTTGGCGAAGTTCGCCATGAAATCCTCAATGATAACTAGATCCATGTATACCAAACACTACTTTCTTAAGTATTGTGCTTTATGCCTTGTATAAAAATTTGTAATATTGTTATTTCAGACTTTAGAGATCAATTTTACACATGCCTATTTCTTCAGTGTTGTTTGATTTAAACAGATTCATGGAAAAGTGGAAAAGCAAAAATTTCATGCCAGGTTTTGTCAAGTGCTTCTATTTTAACAGTGAGAGCTGTAACAAAGTCAAAAATTGGACTCAATGATCTCAGAGGTCTTTTCCAACCTAATTGATTCTGTGATTCTATAAGTGAAAAATATCAACTTCAGTTACAAAAAGCAGAGGATCATCTTTAGGTCCACAGGCTACAAATCACTTAACTTGACTTTTAAATACTTCAGTAAACCAAGAGACAGAATTGACACTTAAGTGATATTTTATAAATTTGTGTGTTTTTCCAGAGGGACTTCTGCTTCTAATAGTCAGACAAAAAAAAAAAAAATACAATTACTAGAGCCACTGATTGATTTGTGGCAAACACAGCGTAGAATAGAAATAGTATGCCTTTATAAAGCATGTTTACTTCATAATTTTGAATATTTTTCCATAAATATCTATGCAATACCCAACATGTATGATATGATCCAATACAGGTATAATATATATATATATATTTTACATATCAGATAATAGTAATATAATGGATATAGTTCCTCAAATATTGAAAAGTGGCTATACAGTTTCTATCACAATTCAGAAAATGGAGCATGATACAAAAATCTACTTAATTAACAGTGCCAATCAAACAATGTCAACCAGTGGAAGTGCCAGCAGAAATCCAGGTAGGCAACATGACTAACCGAATGTGATGGTCATTATATAGCTTCTTACATAAATATATGTTTGTGTATTTTTTTCTTAAAATACTTTGACATTTTTAAAAGCTGCATTCAGAAATACACTGGAATAATGAGAAGCCAAAGCCTCTAAACTGTAGCACAACATGGTTTAGTGTTCACCTGCATGGTACTTCCCTTGAGGTATATCTCCAAAAAACAATCCAATAAAGATCTTCCTTTAAAATGTTAACAAAAGACTAATTTGATTAGTCTGTAGGTTTTGATAAAACTACAAATAAAATATTAAAAAAAATACTTTTGTGTAAAACAATTTTAGAAGAGTTTAATGAAATTTGCTATCTTTTTACCAGCATTTTCATTATTTCTAAAAATTGCATATGGGAAATTGTGGATGCTTATCCTTTCTGGAAATTATATTTTATAATGTTTTCACAAGATAATGGAAAATATGCTACTTTAAAAATTTTCTTTAATGAAAACACAGGATATTTTTCATGGCATCTCAAAGCACATAGCTCTCCTGTGACAAAAGAAAGCTGCTGTGCATCCTGGCCAAGCATCTTTGTGGTTTATATGCATTTTTTCATCATCTGAGTCAGAAAAAGAGTACAGGAGAGTGGTCAGTGATGCATTTATTAAAGGATTTCCTAATCTCCCATATGTTGACCAAACTCTAGTCAAAATCATTCATCTTCGAAATCATCTTTGCTAATCTTAGCAGCTACCAGTCTGCTTACATTCAGTATGTAAAAAATAATTAAGGAAATGTTGGGGAAACATTTTGATGTACTAATTTTAAACTACTATGGACAATAAATTATCTAATTAGCAGAAACTTATGACAGGTTATGACAGACTTCTAATTTGTTTTCCATAAAACCATTCAAAATAAGAAATTGCTTCTGGCTGTACCTCAGGTTCCCATTCTGCAAAATGGGGATTCTGCTACTCTTTCTACAGATGGGAAGTATGCTATTAGACACAGAGCTAATAATATTAGTAATAACAGCTTACTGCTGCTATTATGATAATTACTGTTTCAATTATGTCTATTAGATATGTGGTATTATTCACTATTTATAGTTTTTATATTCTGTGTGGAACTAAGGTGGAATCAAGACCTAACTACTGTGTTTTAGGAACAACCACAAGTTGTTCAGGCGACACCTGGCTGCAATTAATAAGCTGCAATGATGTGTGTCTGCACACAGTCTTAGGTAGACTGCTGCATAGGGTGCAGAGAGGATATGGCATCCATACCCTTTGAACTCGCAGGCCATGTATTCCTATATTCCCAGCTCCAAATCCGGCTGACCTGATGTCAAGGTCAGTGTGAAGCGAATGCTCCAAAACAGGGTAACCAAATTTGTGTCTGCAGCAAAGGGGTGGAGCTGCCAGGGATGCAGTTCCTGTGAGCTGGCTCACGGCTGCCAGGTCTCACTGATGGAAGAAGTTTTTTTGTTACACAGCTTACAACTTATTATATGACCCTGAAAGAAACTTAGTATCTTTGAGACTCCCATTTCTTTACTAAACCAAATTGCCAATGAATTCAAAGACACTAAAGATGGACTTACAGTTGAAGACACACACATAAACAAAACTATCTACTAAGCATAAAGGGTTTTTTTTTTCAGAAAATCAAATGGAAAAAAAATGGCGTGGAGAAGTCTCTGTGGGTTGAAATCTCCTCCTTCCTTTTCTCTCCAGTTACAGAAAAATCTAGCTGAGTTATTCAGCTCACCACTACTCACTTCTTTTATGGGGAAAAATAAATGTGTATTTGAATTAAAAAAAAAAAAAAGTCTTTTTGTCTTAGGCGTATTAGGACAGCAAAGGCGGAGAACCTAATACGTAACAAATCTCCTCCAGCCAATTATAGAACTAATTGTCATTTCTATGGTAAAACAAATTATGGAAGCTCATCCTTCAAAAGACAAATACAAAATCCACCTTCTTGTAGAACTAAATTCTTTCTAATTGTAATTATATCGCTAATGACTCCTTCCTTTCTTGCTTACTTACTACCTCTACAGAAAGGGTTAATTTCCTGTAAACCTAATTCTTTACCTGTGGCTTCTTCCAGTGTGGCAACATCCAGTCTGGGGCTGTAGTTTCCATAACCAGCAGCAGTGAAAGCACGAATCTGGAAAACATACACTGTTCCTGGCTTTAGGTTATTAATAGAAGCTGAAGTGGACTTGGTTTTCACTGTTGAATAGGTCCTCTCCCTTTGATCCTGGAAACAATAAGACAAAGGATTAAATGACATTTACAGATGAGATTTTATCATGATTGCACAACAGCAACTGACAGCCAGCCTGGGTAGTTTATTTCAATTTGCTGAATGCTTTTTTCCCCCAACAACAAAAATAAAGCATACTCTGTGGAGTATTACAAAACATTGTCAATGCAATGAAGAGCTCTAAGTGTCACATAAAATTCAAATGGGATGCTCATGTTGTTACTCATAAAACATCCAAACAAAAAATGATTGCTTTTCTAGCTCTGATTAAATTTGGTAAAATTTTGATGAGAAATAACTCAGCCACAGCTTTCCAGGGGAATCTGTGGGGTCTAAACTCTTCAAGGACAGGGAGATTTGTTCTTTCATGGTCAGAACATGACAAACATAGAGCTGCACAACCTGCCTTCATTCTGCATTAATTCATAATTAATAAGTTTATAGCTGTCAGAATTTCTTTATTTCTAGAGTACTTAAAAGTTATCATGAATGAAGTCCTAGACATTGTGAAATGGATGACAAAACTCTGACTGACATCATTACTTTGCCATTGTACCCTTCTAACACCTCTAAAAAATACAATATCACCAATGTATAATTGGCTGAATTTTGCATAATTTCTGAGGTCCTTAACTCAGTTTTCACTTCAGATTTTTATCTCTGGCTTTTAGTCTTTTCTCAGTTTTAGACTCTATGGCATAAAGAAGAACCCAGGGAAAGAAGCTCAGTATGACACTCCACAGATTTGAAGCTGTAAGATTACAAACCCTATGAGTAATAACTCACTTTCAAATAGTACAAAAGCTGTATCACAGATCATTAGAGTATTCAAAAAGCTCTACTTATTCATCACATTTACTGACACAGATTATCTTTCAGCATAGATATGTGAAGCCCTGTTGATTTTTGGTGGCAGATGCAACCCTGATTTGAAGGGCAGAAGAGATGAATTAACCAACCATCTGAATGCGCCACATGACCAGAGAAGCATGAGCCGTACGCGGCAGTGCTAATGAGACGGATACAGAGGGAAGGAATAAATCTGTAACTCATTTCAATAATACTTCACCAGCTAAAAGTGATGGAGAGCCTTCCCCTTTGCAGCCAGTAAAGCAACAAAGGCTTTTGCTGAAATACAGGGCTATACAGAACAGATTTCTTTTCTCAGATTCAGTAAGGGCTTCTCCTGGCTCTTGAGCAAGCTCACTGTCTTGGCTAGCAACAATTTTCCATATCTTCTCCAAGAGAATTTAAATAATCTGTAAGTGAGTACCACGGTGGAACGTATGTTGCTATGTGAGAAAGAACAGGAATGCTTGAGAGACGAGAAACAAGTGTAAGGAAACCATAAAGAGTCAGGTTCAGGACTTTAAGCCACAGCGGAATTTCAGTTTGGGTTTTGATGCATAAACGAGGCTTATTTGAATTGCCAACAGTCCTTGTATTCAAAAATAAATAAATAACAAAGAAATAAAAATAACCTGCACTAGAAATCTCACAGGACAGGCTTACTTTGGAGATTTCAGGCAGTTTCCATTCCAGCCCTAGCCAGAAGTGAGAGGTGAAAAAAACACTTATCAGAGTATTTCAGAACGACAAAAATGTTTGATTTAATTTGGCTATAAAAGGAGCTGAAAGTTCAAATCCTTTTATTTTTCTTTTCTTTTGAACAAATGGAACAAAACTTAAACAGCCTCTCTCATTCTGAGCAAGAAGATTATGAAGTAATTTTAAAACTGAAATGAATTTTTTTGGAAGGAAAACCAGCATTTAAGTATTTATGCAAAAAATTGCCTCAGTTAAAGATACAGAGTCCAGTTTATTTCTGACTGTTAGAATGACCTTTTTATTCTCTTTTATTAATTTTACTGTAGCAACATAATACTGGAAGATTTCCTTCCATTACAGAAGAACTTTTACATCAGTTTTTCTCTTCACAAATGTAGAAAACTGGCATTGAAATTCTGCTGGTTATTTAAAGTTGCATGAGTTTATAGGGGAAATAATAAAAGCCCCATTCTAAAAGCTATCATCATATGAAAAGCTGGGTATCTTGGTCATTTTTCTGTCATTTTACGCTACCTATTTAAATTATTTATTTTATTTGAACAGATTAGAAACCGCTCTGCACACTAAAAAATCCAAGGTTTTTGGTTCTCAATTTCTTTCCTTTTTTTTTTTTTTTGGGGCAGAGCACACTTTTGCCCTTGGTAAATATGTAAATTTTTAAAAATACTTGGACTTTATTTGTATGTGTATGTACACATACATGCTGGAGGAACAAAAATTTCCTGCTAAAATTAGTAAAATTTCCTCTGAAGAACTATTTAGCTATCCATACCTATCTGCTAGATTTTGTTATATGAATCATTAGAGTGAACAACTTAAACTGGAAGTTAGCACCAACAAATAAAAATTTTATTCCTTTCCCAAATCATATAAAGATCTTTTGATAAGTATATTTGTGTAATTCAGCACTGAAAATTAAATATGACACTTGATATTAGATCCAATCTGGGTTGAATTTACCTCATTCTGTGTTACCTATTAAACTGACATGCTCTTTTTGATATAGGGGTACTGTTACCTTGCTTGCAGAAATGTCTTCACAAGTGATCACAAAGGAGATCCTTTATTCATTTTTTTTCATTTTAATTCTTTAATTTTTTACACCGAGTGTTTTATAAAAATTAGGAGTATTTTATGTTATGCAGTCAATTTCCCAGGGAATCTGGAGGAGCCAAACTTAGTGTGGGTCCCATGACAAACATAGAGCTGCACAACCTGCCTTCACTGCTTTCATCCAGCTTACGGTTGTCAGAATTTTTTATTCTGCAGTACTTCAAAGGTATCATGAATGAAGCCCTAGACATGCTGAAATGAATGGCAAAACTCCAACTGACATCAGTAAGAATGCAATTTCACTCTACCAGAAACAGAGATCACTTCATCTACTATTGAAAAGCAGCCTTCAATTCATTATTGTGTTGAGAGAACAGGAGAAAAATAAATTTCACAGTGCTGGTCGTTTTTAAAGGACAAATAAGGAATATTTATTTCCTAAAACTGTAGGAAGTGTTTTGAAAATTTTCAGACATTAAGTCGAAGCTGTGCAGCTCATAAGGAAATACAAAATACAGTCAAGAGTTGTACTTGATACATCATCTCAAGGCTAGAATTACATTGATACAGAAGGAAATGAAACAAGCTTCAAACAAAATGTAGGAGAGACATGAAAACAGAAATATAATGGTACAACTTAACAATTAAAATAAAAAGGAAACAAAGGCAGATTTCAAGTGTATCCTTCACTTTTAGTATGCCAAAATACAATATACAAGACATATGATAGCAATAATAATTGCGCAATTTAGGTAGTTATTAAAAACAAGCAAAATCACTGACTTTGGAGACACAGGGTAGTTGATAGCTGATGACTTTAACACTGTTCCACAACACAGCAAGCCAACATAAAGCAAACAACACATTGTTGCACATTACAGACAATCTTAGCACTTACTTTCTCATAATACTTGATTTCATATTCAGTAATGACTCCATTGGGATGTTCTGGTTCCTGCCAGGAAAGCTCCACGCTCCTCTGCAGCACTCTTTCTTTCATTACGCCACTAACTTGCGAGGGAGCTGTTTGGACAAGATGTGTCAATAAATAAAAAGCAAATTTGTTGGATGCCGAAAATCAAATGTCATTACTGATCCATCCCATGCTGAGCCACTTTCATTAAGGTAAAAGAAAGCATCTTTTCATGGCTCACAATTCAAAGCTAATGAATATTCAAGCGGGACCCTATTACTGTTCATAACCTTAGAACAGAAATCGAACTAAAGTGCAAACAGCAAAAGGTGTCATTGTTTGAGTTAGTGCAAAACTGAGATTGATGGGATAGGAAAAGCAATTAAGCAAATTAATTCTGATGATGATAGCGAATCAAATTTTTAGATTGATGTGTAGTAAATTAAGAGTCTAAATATTTATTGCATATGTTTCTGAAATGCACATAAAAAGAAAAATAATCTTTTAGAAACAAAATCACAGTTTAGGCTGACTTGATATGACTAATTCCAATTCTGCTTAGAAATAATCTCTCACATTATCTGATTACAACATGACGGTGACGAAAACAACTTTGTTAAGAGACTAAGCCCACTCTTTTACATTAGTTCAAACCTTTCCAGGACATTCTCTCTTTAGAGCTAAAGTCTCCATATTTGGTCTTGGCATTTTTGAAAGTGCAAGACAATTTAAGGAGTAGATCTTATGAAACAAAGGGGACACTGTCTCCCTCCACCTCACTCTACAGAGATAAAAATACATGCACACTTTATGCATGCACATGTACACACACTGAGTTTCCTAATAAATATCACCCACAAACAAGGACCTTTTGAAATTAAAAAACCCCAAACCCAATATAAAAGCATTATAGAGACATTGACTCTCATAAAAAATGTTTATGAGAGAATGTAATAAAATGTGAGACTGAAAAAATAACTCGCTTTCTCAACTTCTCTCTAATGCAAAATACAGCAGATATTTTGCTGATGTGCAGCATCAAAGGAGGCCAAACATCACAGTCTTCCTCACATACACACTGAATATAGAACAGAAGTCCTGTAAAACTACAGCACTTTGAAAAACAACTATGGTATTGGAACCATGCAGAACTTGATCTTGTTTCATTTTGTTTAATGAAAATCAATTTTACTCATGCAAAAATAAAGAAAGAGAGGACCTGACGCTCAGCCCCCTACACTTAAAAGTTAAATGACATTTACTTGTATAAGGACTTGGTCTTGGAGCAGACTCAGACACAGGAAAGGTGTCTGAGATAAATAATATACTGGAGATAATTTAAAAGATATTAAATTGGAGTTAAATTTATGTATATTTTTTTCTAACACAGAATCTAATAGTGATTCTTTGCTGAAATTTTTGTTTAAAAAACCTGAAAATTTTAAATCTTTTAGGTAAAAAAACCACCTTATTTCTGAGCTGTGTATAAAGCTTTTAATATGTAAAATCATGTACACTCTTCAGATAAAACTAAATTCTTACCCCAAGAAACAAGGTGATCTTCACTTTCTCTAGTTTTTTAAAATAACATAAAACATCTAGAACACACACTCCTGTATCATTAAGTATAAAAACAGAATGATAAAATTAAAATACCTACAGCACAATCAAGAAAATAACCCTCTAAAAATTAAATTGGATTGTTAACTTCTTACTGCAATTTTGAAGTTTCTAGGGGTTTTTTGAAATTATAAAATGTATGTTCATGTAGGTTTTTAAATTAAATTTGTTTACTTTTCATTAGAGGCTCCAAGAATCCATGAAAATTAGGGATTGAAGCCATGCATGATAACTTTAATTATGAGCTACTATGCTGTATATAATCAATACAATCAAAGTTGAAGATCTCTTAATCTAGGCTGCCTAAATGATAAAATCATAAAATTGTATCAGACAAACACCATGGGTTGCTGCACAAAGCCAGGATCAGTCTCACTCTCCTTGCACTCTCTTTCTAAAATCTCAGAGTATTTTCACTCTTTAATTAGTGAAATATATTCTTTTTTCATAGCTAGGACTCTAGAATGTAGCAAACTAATTTACTGTCTAGTTTTCTTTGGCATGATTAACTAGTTGTCTTCTTTGCCTGAATGAGTACCCCTGCATCCTGAATGAATTTCAGAGAGGTCATTATTTTTCATGTATTATTTTCTATCTCATCCAGATAAATATTTTTCAAATTGCTAATCTTACATTTTCAGATGTCCAAAATTGTTAATGTTGGTACTTATCATGGAACAATTTTATATTACCTAGGTCACTGGAATCTGTTCTCCATATTTCCTCCTTTTTGTTTTTGCTTATCAATTTTTTTCATTCCGTTGGCCACAGCATTCATTTTTCTTAAAGCAGTGAAGCAAAATTAACTTGGTATTAGTTAACTCTGTGTATGTGGGGAAGGAACAGGAATGCCAAGGAGGAGGGACTGAGAGAGGGGGAAGATTTTAATCGGGGGAAATAAAAATGCACTGTGCAACATTTCTACTTAAGACCCGTACAAAGTACATCACAAACAGGCATATTCCATTCTTAAAGAATTTCTATTCAAACTAAAATCCCAGTGATTTATCAACATTGTAAGGCAGCATTCAAAATGGTTTGGTTTGGGGGTTCGTGTGTGGGTTTTTTGGTAATTTGTTTTTGTTTTGGATTTTTTGCACCCAAAACTGAAAGAGCTGTGCTACCTTTCATTGTTAGAAGAACCACACAAGGAAGAAGAGGAAGTCCAAACCTACAGTCCAACCTTGCATATGTTGGCAGCTCTGAAGACAATTATGTCACGTATAATTCCCATACCACATGAGATTTCTAAAATGCAGTATGCTACCTAACCTTGAGTCCCCATGTTTTTCAGGGGAAGAAGGGAATCATTAAATTGACTGAAGCCAGAGCATCCTCCTCTGGCAAGGAACACCAGTTTGTTTTCACTGCACAGAAATCTCTTCAAACTAGAGCAGCCACATAAGCCAATCCACTGATGTGAGAGGGTAGGCTATCTTTATCCTGCCTTTTGGGCTGCATCTCTTGATCTCTGCTTAATGAGAGTGTACAGGTCAGAATCATTTTGTTCTTTATTCTAGTATAATAATTTCCTCTGTATTCTCTCTGTGGCTTTTTCACAGACGGTTTTACATTCATGATTTTTTTTTTTTTTTTTGTTCTGGCTTCCTGACACCTCCTTTTAAACCTTTAGCCAACTTCTCATTGCCAATCTATGCTAATTAATTAACAACTTTTTATGGTTTTGAAGCAACTATATTTGAGCAAGCTTGAAAATGAGTTAAAGAATACAATTCATCCTTACATACAAGATAAATTAGGGAATTAAATTACCAGAAAAAAAAAGATAACTCTATAAAAACAGGATTAAAAATAACATTTTTGTTCCCATTTCTAGCTAAACCAATAATGATAATAATAATAATAGCAATAATAATAAACTACTTCAGGGTTTTTTTCCTTCTAGTAATCTACTTCTTGCCACTGCATGTCTAAAGAAGTCTTTCATGACAAAGACACTTACAGCATTTCTAGACAACTAAGTACCCAGTCCTGAATGACTTAAGCATGCATAATCCCTACTGTATCACTTCAGGTTACAAAGAAGCATCACTTGACAGAATCATTATTTCCATAATATATTACACAGGGGGATACAGGCTGTTCAAAACACCATTTGCTATCAACTTTCTTTCTGATATACCTCATCTCTTCTTTTTCTCCTTCCTGCTGACACAACATCCAGTGCATCAAACACACACAGCCTCTCAGGGCTAACAGGCAGATGTACCTACACACACTGCATAAGAAAGTACTTTGAGAATGACAGGCCCTCAGCACACTCATTCACCTTTTTTAAATGCTTCAAATATACCATTCAGCAAAAGAAAAAATTGATTTTCCCCAGGTTTCAACATCACAGCCACTGAGAAATATAACTGTGCTGGGTTTTACTGATAAAGCCTTCAAGTTATATAGATTTCAAGCTGGTCATCATTTTCAGATCAAGTTATAGAAAAAGTTAAAACTGAGGTGACAAAAAGAGCAGGATATTCCAAGGATATATACTACTCCAGAGAGAATATTGCATCTGGTAGACTGATGTGTTACATCCATACTGCTAAGCCAAGCATATGGTACATTACTAATATGTGCAATTATTGAGGGACAGAAAACTGTAGCAATTGTTTTGGAAAGCGCTACTTTTAGTCCAGAGTCATCTGAAAAGGTAACATAATATTGCTCATGCCTTTAATCTCTATCCTTAGCTATTCTCCGTTTCTCGAGACTAACATTTTTCTTGATCCATAGTGTGCTTTCCAGAAGACAAAGGGAGGTGTATCAGAACACAGCACCACCAAAAAAAAACCTAAAACAAAGCAACACAGCAAAAAACCCCCAAACAAACAAAACCCAAAATCAACCAAACAAAAATGCTGAACAAACAGAAACCTCCAATAAAACCTGAAAATTTAAAATATGTGCATCTGGACTTTCACATATAAAAGGAATTAGGCATAATGCACAAATTGCTAGCACAAAATCAGCTGTAAACATCTTTTTACTGAAAAAAGATAATTCAGCAAAAGAAACATACCTATCCATTTCTCAGTGATTTCTTAAAGTCCTGAATCCTGAATGTGTCTCAATTCCATCAACAGCATCAGTCATGGACTTGTAATTTGATACTTTTTAAAAAGTGTCTCTAGAAGCAGCATCCTGGGTTTTTAGTAGTTCATGTATATGAAACAAAACATTTAAAATCCTTAGAGATAAGGGTTTCAATCCTGTAGCCACACTTCATACAGAAAATCTCATAAATGAACAGGAGTACATGCTCCTTGTGCAGGACTAAACCCTATATTAACAAATGCTACCAAATTTATGCTTGCAACTCCAGTTTCATGACTTGTCATACAAACACTAAAGGATGAATTGGCTATCAGACTTCCTTAACCTTTTTTTTTGATTTCCTTATCTTACAACAGCAATGATGTACTGAAATCAATCTGAGCTTTCTCTTGTACCTGCTGAAGTCTAACAATGACACTGGCACTTTGATAGCACCCCTACAGAACCTCCTAAAGGACAAAAACTCTCGGCTTTTGGCCTCTTTTATTTTCATATCATGAAGATACGCAAGAATCATTCAAAACCACCAGCTTTTCCTACAGCAGCAATGAGATCAATTTTACATCCCTGTAAAACTGTATCTTAAGGCCCAATCTAAGTTTGACGTGACATAAACCATTTTTCTGCAACAGTGTTCTACAGCAGTTGAGGGGTGTTTTGAGTATTGAGCCTGAAGAGGACATTGCTAGCAGATGCAAAACATAGAAAAATGGATATTGACGTCCCAATGGTTATAACCTACTCTGCTATTTCTTTTTAAGATATCTTTGCTGCCTCCTTTTTCGGCAGAAATCTTTGGATAACAGAGTTGTTTTGACTCTACATCTATTTTAAGTGAGACTCTAATCTGGCATTTTACCAATAACAAACGTAAAATGAACCCGTGTGTATATATATATATATATATATGTACATATATATATATATATATATATATATGAAAATAGTAGCAGAAAATGATACTGTTGTAAGATCTTAAATGGTTGTTCAAGAAGAGAATACAAAACTCCTCATACCCATTACAGTCCTACACCCAGATTACCCCAAGGGCACCTTTCTGCACCGGCTTTGCTCCCAAGAGAAGGAGTATAAATGAAGTCATAACCTAGCCTCCAACTGTGTTCTGGTTTTCTCTCAAGGGAAAGTTAGGCATCAGAATTACCAAAATTACTAAATAAGGGTGGAAGGCAAACAGATTATACACCTTGAGGAATTGCAGCTGCTGATGTCAGGGGTCTGGGGGTCAGCATGTGGCACCACACTGGTTTTTGTGCTGGTCTGAAACAGGATACCCCAGGACACATGCCCTCCCTTGCTTCAGGACACAGGCCCTTGCTTACTTCTAAGGAGCTGCCTGATGTAAAAAGAGGTCAGTCAAAACCAAACCTTGACTAGGATTGAGGGTACTGGGCAAATTTTAACACTTTGCTGTATAGATATTTCTTTTACTTATATATTCTGTTTCTTAGAAAGATACAAAAGCTTTTTGCAAGAAACGAAAAAATTAAACTGTTTATTATGTTAATTATTCAAATTATTAAAAACTTCACAGCACTGTAATATAGCACTAACTTGAGTGCTACTAAAGTCATGATAGAAAACTGCCAAAACTTGTCCTTGAAATGCTTGGAAAAAAAATGCTTACATTTCACATCATGTGTGCACTATTATGCACAATAATTTTCACGTAATTCTATATGATAATTCATGCAAAAAGATAACAGAAAAGATTACAATCGCTCCTAAACTGAAAATTATTAAATGTATTGATAGAAATTCACAAGATTTTTTGTTTTGTTACGGTGTATTTCTCTCCCCTCAGTTAAGCCTCCACATGATAAAGCAGTCCATGATAAAAGGTTATTGAGTACCACTGTATTATGCCATTAGTACCCATTGCTTTGGATCAATGGCAGAGAAATTCCCCACTGTGTTTACAAGCTGCAGCATTCAAAAAAAGACCCAAATAAATCAGATATTTTACACTAACAATATCCTACAGAGAAGCCATTTTAAATTCCTCGCTGACACACTTTACTTTCCAGCTCATAAATATAACACAGTGTGCTTACAGTGCTGGGTAAGCCATCAGCAAAGGCACACGCAGTTGCTCTGAGCCACTTGGGGATGTCATGAGTACATGGGAACAGGCAAGGTAGTCAAGTAATACTTGACTGCATTACTCCATCACATGTTTTGCCATTACTTTTGTGGCTGAGAAACTCTCAAAATGCTTGCTGATCTACAAAGAGGAACAGATGCAGTAGTTGCCTGAACACTATACTACTGAAGATCAAAAAATAGAATCATAAAATATGCTGAGTTGGAAGGGACCCAGGAGGAAAAAAACAACAAATACATTCTGATCTCCCCTAATATCACTAGCAAATTTTTATGAAAGCTTATCCTCAAATAGCATTATTACCAAATATGTAGTGATTTACTAATTGTCCATACCTTTTAAAAATCTGATGCATTTAAAATACATAATGGTTTGGTAACTCCTTCATCAAACTCAAAACTCAGCAGCTGGATTGGTTCTGTATACTGTCTACTCGGGCAAAATTCTGGGGAGGGAAGCCAATAAAAAGAATGAAAAGGAACCTACCAGAAAGAAATGAAACTGTTTAGAAAGATCAGGCTGACAGCTTGTCTATCATGTTTTGATTTTTTTCTGGTCACAGTCTACTTCTAGGCCCGTTCTATGAACTCCCCTGTTTCTTCTGCCTGACATTTGGTACAAATATTACTGTTATGTCTGCATCTCATTTCTTTGAAAACTGGCAACTTGGGCATCAATCAGTGCTGAACGGATGCTGAGTTGCGTAACAAGTGACAACATCGTCTCCCAAGATGTCCACAACTCTTGTTTTGCGAATAAGTTTTGACATGTCAGGCACAAACCTGATTCTTACAAATGTGTTAGAGTAACAAACCAGCCTTACAAATAACAGAGAGGGACTTTTGTTCTCCTGAAGCATTTGTTTTCCTTTGCAGAAGAAATACTTCTATGTTAATTAGCTTTTCCTTTTGTCCTGTGTTCTTTTGCGATTCATCTTTCATAACTTTTTTTTTTTAAGAGAAACATCTGCCACCAGCCTTGCAGTAAATCCTTGACACACAGATATTATTCTTCATTAAAGAAAACAAAACACCACAAAACTCCCCAAAGATGAGGATACTCTTTTCCCTGGTGGGATACTCAGACACATTATGTTCTCCTTCTGTCTCCAGTCATATCTGCTGGCAAGTGTCAATTACAGACATAGGTTTTAGGGAACAGAAGGATAAAAAACAATTTACAAATACTTTTCTCTGGAAGCAGACAGGTGTAATGACTGAGACTGTTTTCTGTAATTGAATTTCATGCTGTCATCTATTCAGTCACAAATAGATGTCAGCTTCAAGGATGCTACACATGGGGAAAAAAATAACAACAAAACCCCCTTAATATATTCTCATTGCTACTGTATAGCTAAGTTTGCCACTCTAGTTTGACTTCAGCAAAAGCAATTTTTACTTTCAGAGAAGTGTATGAGGTGATTTAGAATTGTGGCTTTGGAGGCCTATGGAGCAGTAAGATTATGTTTATTTAGTGTAAGATGTCCAAGACACAACTGAGTGAATTCCAACCCCATTAAAAAATGCATTTTGTTTCAGACATAGCAACCAAAATCTGGAAACAAAGTGCCATGCCAAAAAAATTAAAAACAGTTGATAAAGTATTAACAGAAAAGCATATAAATATTCTATAAAGACGTCAGCACAAAACAATAATTATCACTGTGCCAGAGGTTTGATCAAACTGACGTTTCCAAAGACATAATTGTTCTGTGGGGGAAAAAAAAATATTACTCTATAACATTCCTCAAATGTGTAACAACTTCTGTTCCAGCCTTCCAAATTCCTGTGAAATGCATCATAATGGCACTGCTAACAATAGACATATTTCTAAAAGCAGCATGGGTAGTATTCACAGGAAATACAGGAAGAACTCCATGCAAGAACAGTTAGCATTCTTTTTCATGTTACGAGCTGTTTTTCTCCCAAAGAGCAATAAATCTCTAGAATTTAAGAAGACGGATAAATATCTGTCTGGGAATCTTTGCTGCAGTGATAAATATCAGAAGCAGTAAGCCTGAATGCACTGTGACTATGCACAGGAGGGAAAGTCATGTCCAGGAGGAGAAGGTCAGGCACAGCAGCCAGTCCATGATTCCCTAGGTCAGGACTTGTAGAAGAAGCAGTTTCCCTGGCCAGAGTGAGGTCACCACTGTGGAGAACTGTCACAGACATAAGCACAATACTCCAAATTTCCCTTGATGTAGAAAAATTCACATACATTCTGACAGCTGAGAAAAAATCCATTTGATACAACATTGATTGTCCCAAATGGAGTAACTTTAGATGTTTGCATGAGCTGTTAGAAAAACTACTCTTGTGCAAAAGCAGAAGGAAAATCCCTTATCTTTGGGGGAATGTATTTTACAAAGTAAAGCTGTTTGATTGATTTGAATATACAACATAAATTTACTTAAAAACAAAGCTCCCAAATTTTGTATGAAAATATATTTAATATTTTTATGGTTTTTTACACCAAAAATATTAAAACTTGTAATACATTTATAGGACTTATGTAACTACTTATGGTAAACTGGCATGATTTTTAAAATATGTATCCCTAACATCTATTACACAAAAAGTAAACTCTGTACATAATTTCCAAAAGATCCTTAATATTCTTCCCTTCGAGTAGACATTAGTTCCTAAAACTCCTTACTGCTTAAAGTAACTATGGATTTGGGGGGATTTTTTTTTTTTCTTTGTTATTTGAGAACATGCTATGGTTCAACGCTTCTCCAGGTTTTGCTCACCGGAAAACTTTGCACAAAGACTTGTCTGATGCAGAAATTTATTAAGCTGGAAACACATCAATCATTTAATGAAAGAATTTACTATGTGGTTTTAAATGCTGTAGAGAATAGTCTTTTTTTTTTTACAGGCTTTCTAGTGGCTTTACTTCCCTGAATGCTGTGAGACTCTAAAGGAAAGTGAAGTTCTGTATCCAAAGGTTAACTTCTTGGAGATTTGGATTACGAAAATGTCAATTGCACAAATTATAAACCCATTTAGCTTTCTGATTAGTTCCACTTTCAGCATACCATTTAGGGCTCAATACTGACCTCTCATCAATTATTTTTTACTTTAGCTGCATTGATTTTATCTAAGTTATCCTTGCCTTATACCAATGGAAACAAGATCAGAATCAAGTCCTAAGGGTAAAGTAATTAAAAATGTAATTACCACAACTGATTATGCAACATAGCTACATCATTAATTTGCTTCAATTTTTTATATATTTTTGAACAAAAAGATTGCAATTGATTTGTCAATTTCATAGAGAATGGTCTTTACTTTTTTTTTTCAGAAGTAATTTTAGATGGGATACAGACAATCTAACTTAGGCACTTGGGTGCACCTCCCCTTTAGGTGACTACAGCACACATAAATTAACTGCTTAAGCTCACCCAAACAGGTTTGTGACAGAGGGGAAACTGCACTGGAAAAATCCAAAAAGAGAGCCTGCCTGTTTAAACTGAGACCCATAAATTTTAAAACATCACTTTAAGACCTTTGAAAAACTTTCTCCACTAACTACGCAGTGAATTTAGGCACTGAATTTAGAAGAAACAGATGACCTAGTAAAGCAAATAAAACTGACATAACATTTACGTACCTTTTAGGTGAGGTAGAATCTTTCTCACACACTATCTGCAATTTCTTCCTTCCTCCTAATTTTTCCTTCGCATTTAAGGAGGTATTGCATTATCCTTAAAGCACTTGCAGGTAATTAGGCAGGAGTTTGGTCTGACTTACCTCTCATGCAAATCTTGTAGGATACAGATTTCTACATACAATAGTATAAGTCTAATTCCTGATGAGCCTAGAGGTATTTTAGCAAACTGCTATCTAAATACTGTGACTACTTATATAACTCCAGGTTTATGACTGCAGAGAATCAATTTGACGATGAAAATATTCCTATGTAATATTGAAGTCTGAACTAATATTTTATAAGGAAAAAAAAATACACAAAACACCAAAACCAGAACATGTTCTGGGTAGGATTTTCTTTCAATTTTTAATGATGCGAATAAGTAGTGACTGCAGTGACTTCTTTCATCCTGAATGTTGAACTTTAATCAATATCCAGGATGAAGGAGATGAAAATGGAGCTCTTTGCAATAACACAAAACCTTGCAAAAATAAGTCAGAAAGGCTAAACTTAAAAACAACCCAAACAAACAAAGCTGGTTCTGTTTTATTGCACACTTACTCAATATATTGGAAAAATAAGCAAAACTGAATAAGCATCTTGAATAGTTTGTTATGGTTCTATTTATCCTAAATAATAAACTTTACATCTGATTCTCCATTCCCTCATTCACAGTTAGGGTATTGGGAGAGAACAGGGTTGGTCTGTCTTTCAGACTGCATCCAACGTAAGCTGTTCTGCTAAATGAAAGTATGGAAAAATGGTGTCTACACACCTTTCAAGTCTTTCCAGATTGTAAAGGAGACAGCAAAAAGACCATAAAACTGGAATGTCACAAAAGCAACTAAACTTGACTCTTAACAACAGCACAATCCCCTGTTTTAACAAAAATTACCGTTTTCCTACACAGACTGTGTAGATAATTTTTCAATTACTATTTTCCTATGAGAGCCTCCAGGTCTTCAGGAGAAATTATTGCTACCTACATGTATGTATAGCACAAAAGTTGCACTTGCCACCAACAGCAAGAGACTCAAATTTAGTGATTCCAAGGCCCATCACTGGCAGAGCTACTCAATTGACATGGGTGAGCATAATGTACAATATAGGTCATACACAGATCAGTCAAACAATACAACATAACTTGTTGTTAATACCCTGTTGACCGACAGGGTATTAAATAACAGAATGTGCAAGGTTGCACAATATGTAAACAGAAACAGAAATAGGACTACATCCTTCTGAATAACAGTCTAATATCTTATTCATTTGAAAAAGCTCCAGTGTAATTATTTATACTCACGAATGCATTATAATACACATGTTAAGATAGATATACATCAGAATCGTGAACATCTATAGCTGGTTTCCTTAATGAATATGGTCTCAGCACTGCTTACTGTATGACATGAAAAAAAAAATTATTGGTACTGGAATTTCCCATGATAATAAATATACTGAATGTTCATTACTCTCCCCTAAATGTGCATGTAAAACCCCCGACTTAAAAAATAGCTGTGCTAAGCCACTTAGGAACTCCTCTTATGATCATTCAATGATAAAAATAGTCAATCTACTTATTACCTAGCTGTGAGGTTTTTGTAGATCTTTATGTCAGGACTGCTAAAAAAGGGGAAATAGTAGAGATTACTTAATTTACAGAATACTTAACTAAGAAGAGCTGTACTGTACAAATGCCCAGGGATAACAAAAACAGAAAAAAAAAATCCTCCTTTGTTCTTCCTAGCCAATAGTGGCCGAATTAGTCATGAAAAAAAAGCTGGCAATGATATGTGCAGATTTTATTTTAAATCTCTACTTGAAGGCTTTTTCTTTTTTTTTAACCTTGTCATTTCTCTAATCCAAACTAAAGGTTTGTGAAATACACATATAAAGTCAGATAACAGAGAGATGCATGGCACTTTTCCACTTTTTTTAATAACATCTGTATCCACATGAACCAATCAGACCTTTATACATGCAGTAGGTGTTCAGATTAAATAGAATAGCTATCTTCAAATGGACACGACTGCAAACCTATTTTAGAAGTAGAACACACAACTGGCTTATCTGTATTAAAAGAACTGCTACTGCATACATTACAGTCTTTAAGGTAATGTATAATTCACCATTAAATATAATTCTCCTTATCTGGACTCAAATTTCACACCCCAGTGTGCAATATCTGTGTGGGCTGATCCCATCTAAGTTTTCACCGGACATATTAAAATACAAGTCCAGCGTCATTAAGGTCCTTTGAGTTCGTGGAGAAGGAGACCCTGCTGGTCTTTCAGATCTTAGGTAAGCAAGTCTTAGGTGTGCCTTTAAGCTAGATTGTTTCTACAGGTGTGTCCTAAAATGGAACCTACATCACTTGACTGGTAGGACTGTTTTCTCATTCTACGCCTTTCACAGGGTTTGGGCTTTTTTATAATTTCATTATCATTACTCAATATTAAATCATTAGTCTAATATTTTTTTACTCTGATAGAAATATGGAGATGCCGATTTCTGGTGTTTGTCTCAATTACCCACAGCTGGGAACTAGCCTTCCTAATTTAAACTACTGAGTCTATGTAGTAAATACTTAAAAACTCTCCCAAAAAGAAATCTAATCAGGGAAAGGGACTGCCCTAAAAGGCCAACAGAGAGGCATCCTCTCTGGTGCTGCTCAGGCACCCAGCTAGGGAGGCTGGACTCCCCTCTGAGGGACGGTGGAAACATATGCCACTCTTCAAGAGGTAAATGAGGCATGTCCCTTAAAGAGTCTGGCTTACTCAGAGATTAAAATTTGTGTTGATATGCAACACACAGCCAAGTTTGGCAGACGGAGTCTACCACCTACCCACCTTTCTGCTGCAGTCATTAACTTTTCTTCAGAGTGCCTAGAAACCACTCACACTCCTAGATACAAACAGACTTTTGAGTTTTTGCAAGTTCCACAAGATTGTATTCTATGAAACGCATGCTAAAAAAATACATAGAAATACATGATAAATTAGGATTGTGACTAATGGAGATTTGTGAGGCTTGACAGCTGGCCAGCTGACCTACAGCACAACAGCCTTATGTATGTGTCTTAAGTGACTCAGTGTGGCCTGACGTTGCAGGATCACCCCAAATTCTGTTTGAACTCTACTGTATAGCCAGCCCATCCAGGTTACATACTCTAGTGTTAAGTATGTACTTCTCCCCTCTTCAACTCTGTGGTAAAGTGCTTGCCAAAGAATTTAAAGGAATAAAAGGGATCATCAAATTGGTTTTTAAAATACTTAGAATGTATTTTTATATTTGTATTTAGTTAATATATATATTTAATATCAAGGTAGGTCTCAAATCACCCCACTCTCCCCCCCACTCCCCCACCCAAAAAAAACCCAAAAAGCACAGCAGGAAAGAAATTCCAAATCTGCAACACTTTTGAAGAAGATGGATTAGATTAGTGTGAAATTATTCCCATTTGATCCTTTCCTTTCCTACTAGCCCATAGGAATATGGTCCAAGAAGGAAGATGAGAATATGGTCAAGGAAGATGAGAATATGGGGAAGGGAAGGGAAGGGAAGGGAAGGGAAGGGAAGGGAAGGGAAGGGAAGGGAAGGGAAGGGAAGGGAAGGGAAGGGAAGGGAAGGGAAGGGAAGGGAAGGGAATGGAAGGGAAGGGAAGGGAAGGGAAGGGAAGGGAAGGGAAGGGAAGGGAAGGGAAGGGAAGGGAAGGGAAGGGAAGGGAAGGGAAGGGAAGGGAAGGGTTGGCTCTTTTTATCAGTGCATTCTTTCTGAAAAATGCCTACATCTGTCTCATTAAATTTAACATGAAGAAAGCACAATCTGGAAAAGATTTGGCCCAGTCCTGACTGGGTAACTGTAGGTGAGGTGCCATGACTTGTCTCAAGTGCTGGCTCAGAAGTTCCAGAAGGTCAGGAATGCAAGCAGCTGGCTAGAGTTTAAAGGAGGCTTAACTGTTGTGGGGAAAAGCCATTTTAATGACTTACCAGAGGCTTACAGAAGGTTAAGCTGTCTGAATAGATACAAACAATGACAATAAAAACGTTAGACAAAAGAAATTCTCCTTACCTATAGAATATCAATGTTTATCAGAGGAGCTTTATCTTGTTCTTAACAAGGTGAATCATGCAAAAAACAAGATCAATAAGGGAGGATGCCTTTCAAGCTCCACTGTTGCATAATGAAAATTACTTTGAAGAGCTGGCTGTGTGTTCATGGAGAGTTAGAAAACTGTCCCTGCAGGCGCTGGTGACATTAGGCAGCTCAAAATACAGTATTTCACTTGAAGCACATCTGACTCATTCTATTGGCATAAACATCACATGTTTAGCATTAACTGCCTTTACAACCAGCTTTATAAATATAGCTTGCTTCCCTTTCCAACGGCCGTCTTCTCCTTTCTTTTGTTGCAAATATTTTTGCTTGTTACTTTTGCCTCTGACAGTTTGACAGTTATTACCTCAAGACATTGCAGGTGTTCTTTGGTTCTTTCCAAAGAATCATCTAGGTACCTACAGCCTTCAGCACATTAACAGGTGACTAATTTTTAATGATACACCTAAAAGAATAAAGCTCAAAGGCAGAAAATACAAATAAAAATGAAAGGATGACAGGAGCACTTTACGTTTTTAAAAATCCAGTGGTATTATTTTTATGGCAAAATGAAGAAGAACCTAACCACTAGCACTTTATAGTATGGCACTGTAACAGGTTATAACAAATGGAACACACTACACTCTTAATTAGGCTATTAATCAGCAGAGTGAAAGGTGGATCGACAGTGTTGCCATTTGCTCAAGATACAGATTTCCAGATTGTCACCGGTTATCCAGACAGCGGCAGTTTTGCTGGAATGCTGGTTTTGCTTAAACAGCACCCTTTGCCCCAGTCACTCTGGGACTGAAAGTTAATCTCCCTTATTTCCTTTGTTTCCACAGCAAAGTCCCTTTGCCAGTAATCAGGATGTAAGAAGACATCCAGAAATGTCCCCTAGCCTGTATCAGCTTTTCCTGGATAGAGCCACAAGCTTCTCTGAATAGAAGCTGATATGGGCAAAACTCTTTCTCCTCCCAGAATAAAGCAGATGAGAAGAAAGGTCACCTTTCCTTCTATATATCTGTTATCCTATTATTTCTTTCTTATAAATGTAGAATGAGACTGATTTGAACTTTTTTCTCTATAGAATTCCTATCTTCCTTCCACCTTCTCATTTTGTTTGTATTGAAATGTAAAACCAAAGCCCTTCTAGTTCTTGACTCAACTATGATTTATGTTGTTTCATGTATTTAAATGCACTCAAAGGCTTCAAATAAAGTCATGATGTTTAAATAACAGAATGGTAGAGCCTAATGAAGACTTTAGTGTCTCTGCTGTTGAAGAACCAAAGAGCAAGGAAGAGACAAGCTCCTTAAATATAGCAAAATAGAGATATTTTATGGAAAGCTATATCCAATCACCAAATGGATGGGTATGAGAGGTGAACCAAATTTACATATAGTTTAGAGCAACCTTGGGAAGTTATACTGCTAGGTGTCCTCTAATATTACTACAGAAAACCTTCACTTAACTGTAATTCAACTTAAACTTTTACTTACAACAGAAAATCTTACTACAGAACACTGTGCTGTTTGCTGTGCTGTTTGCCCATGGCAGAAGAAGAGGAGGATTAAAAGTTACATATGTAAATCAGGGATGTACTGGCATTGAGTGGTTTGTTTAAGAGGCAATTATGTTTGAACAGAGATTGTCCAAATTGGGCTTTTTTGTACATCCTACAACTACCTTCCATCCTTTTAATTGCAAATGCTAAATTCTCTTTAAAATAATAAACAGGATATGGTACCCCTTCCATCCCTCTTTGTTTTGGAAAAAATGATCTAAATCTAGTCAGTAGAAAGCATCCATACTACTAGCTTGCATCCCCCAAAGGACTGGAAAGCATGTGATGCAGTGTGCACCACTTGAGAAAGAGGCCCCAGGAGTAAAATCCTGCTAAGGGCTAGAAAAACAAATTATGTCTTTGCATCATTGGAATCATCCAGCCTTGTGTTAGACCACAGATATAATTAATAAAAAAAGAAAATTATGTGACCAGAATAAAGAAGTGATCTTAATGAAATTCATTTTTGTCCTCTTTCTTCCTGACTCTTTTGTCATGGTATTCAAACACAGTTTTCTTCTAAATTAAAGTAATGTGTCTTTTTTCAAATTCTCAAAAGATTTGTTTTTAAAGGTAGCTATTTTGAAATTGCAGCCTTAAAAATGATTTATTTAATGCACTTTATAAAACCATTTCTCTCTTAGACATATACTTCTATGTACTAACTTGGTGCTTCCATCTTTCTTTTTAACTTTCTAAGTTTATTTTACTACTTGCATTTTTTACAGCTCTGAGGTAAACAACAACCTCACCTATGTACATCAGGATATGGCTCTTAAACTCTTTGCAGAATGAAGGCTGTGCTACAGTCTTTCAGTCAAGACGTATCACCTGGAACTTCTGTTTGGTTGGTTTATGTATTTTCTGGTCTACCTGATTCATTGGAGCATCAGCTGTGAATAGAAGCTAATACACCTGCTTTGTTTTCACTGCTCACAAGTTAAATAAGTCTGCTCACCAGAAACAATCAATACTACAAATGACTTGTGCAATAATGACATAAAAGAAACAAAAAAAGTGTTAAACTGATGACCCTCTAATTATCACATCTTTATTGAGGCATTGTCTGCATATTTATAAGTGCTGTTGGACTTTTATATATCCAGGACATTGATTTTTGCCAATTAATGAATCTCTGTATCCTGAAAGAGTACTATTCTTTCTTATGCTAGATACATACAGATTTCTGATTACACAGAGATGTTATTGGGAAAACACTGTAATTTTTCATTTTAATGTTCTTTTATTTGTGGGAAACAGCAAACTGAATATGCTGGGATAATTATCATGCCCAAACCAACCAATGATAAATATCATAAAATAAACAAACAAAACCCACCAAAGTGATGCTGATAATAAAATAGATCACTACATCATGTTTCCCTGACAAAAAAAAAAAAAAGAGGTAGTATGCCTATGGAAAGGCAATCCTGAGTTTTGCAAAACAGGTTTTATAGCAACCAGGTGCTACTGTAGCAAGTATTTTTTTATTTTTAATAGGTTCTCTCATTTCACTTAAAACACGTATTTTTTATTAGCATTTACTAAAACATTGGGGAAATACCACTTTTGAAGTATGTTGATTAAAAAGTACAGAAAACAAGTTATTTCATTACTAATGAAGATACAGCTGCCTTAGGTGTTAGAAATTTTCATCTAAAATGGAGTTGGGGAACTAAAGTACCTTAAGCATCAGCATCTGGTGCAGTGACTGGAAGGTGTCTGGATGCTCATTCTCTAATGGTAATTTCAGACCAGAAAACCCAGGTTTACCATCATGCAACTTTAGGCACTAAATGGCACACCAAAGTTTAAAATAAAATCTCCAGGACTCAGAGTAAAGTCACCTTCTGATTTAACATCCCTGTTAACATCCCATGTCTTGCTTTTGCATTCATGAGAGTCTTAAAAAAAATCCCAACTTTATCACTAAAATACAGTCTTCTGGGTAGGTGCTAAACTTGATAAGGATTAAAATTAGGCCTGTGTCCTTATCTAGAAAGTGTATGTGACTGAACTTACACAGACATATTGTCCCACAGGAGTCTGGAAAAACAGTTTTTTGGTCAAAATGTGATCTACTGTGCATATCCAATATCAGCTGGCCAAAGCTTGCCCAAAAAGTCAGCAAAGCTAGCACAAGGGATAAAACACAGCATGATGAAACACTAAACAACAGCCTAACAAAAGGATGTTTCAACTGAAATTAACAGTGTTTACTTCCTCACTATTTTTTAAAATATTCTTCCCCCTTTATTCTTAATTGTGGAAATGGGGGCATCCCTTTCTAAAGCAAGGTGAGAGGAGAATTCAGGGCACTCAGTTCACAGTGAAATTCCTACTTTAAAAGCTGGGTCTGTTCAAGTGCAAACATCAATCTAGTGATATATGCTAACTAAATGCAGGAAAACAAAACCGTGAGCTCACTGTATCTCTCTTTCAAATGGGGTTTCCCTCTGTATATGTGGGACTTGGCCACAGCTCAAAGAGACAATGCTCCTGCCACTCAAAGCAAGTTGTCTCAGAAATGCCATTCAGACATTTGCTGCTTGTATGACTTTAGAGTACACAATGCTGAATATTAAAAACTCAGCTTTTACTTATTAATTGTACCCATGTATTCTTGTTCTTTTGTTTTACAGGTTACAGTCAATTTATAGAAAAGTCACTACAAATCCTGCATTGCAAAGAAAATTTAGGATATATTTTTCCAACTACTAGTACTGCTTTTGAGAACTACTCTGGAAAAGAACCGAGTGTAAGGAGCTGGAATATCTCAGGAATCAGTGAGTGCGTGAGTGAGATGCCCTGATACTTCTATGTCACATCTTCCCTTAACTACAGTCATTACAACCCTTTTTTATTCACCAAAAATGAATTTTGCTCTTAAGATCCGGCCACCTGAGAAGAGACTTTCAAAGGCAGAAGAAAAAAAAGGGTGCCATAATTTTATTTTTAAAATGATGGCTTAAGGGATACTTTTTGTGCTCTTTTTTAATTTTTCTTTTTAATATAGACATGTCCATGGGGATATTAGGTTAGTTTTTTAGCTGAAACAAATCAGTAGAGTGCCAGATAATGTTATAATTTAATTTCTATTTATGTATTTCATACGTAAATTGTTTTGGTTTTTTGCATAGGGAACAAAATTAAACCCACTGTTATACAACTTAATAATTCTGACCAAAATTTAAGTTCACGTGTTCTGATGTTATACATAAGATTTTTCTTCATTACAACAGCATTTTTTTGTTTGGTTGGTTTCAGTATGGTTTTTTCTTGTTTTTTTATTTTTTTTTTCATGTGTGTTTCTGTTGTTAATAGAGTAATATAACTTATACCTCCCTACAAGTAACTTAGTGTTTGATTCATAAGGCACACAGCTGTTACACATGTACACATTGAAATATTAGGGTATTCATTCACTGCACTAAAGTAAGTCACATGGTTCCTCATACTAAGATTAAAAACTGTGCACTATAGAATATAATTATATAGCAATGATTGTATATTCTAATATATATTATTGTCTCCATGTAATGTAACTTGTAATATATAATGCATATATAATATATGTAACAAACAATAAATCTTTAGAATACAGGAATGAATAAACTAGTTACAAATACTTCGACAAAAATATCCATTAATAATTAGGTATTAGATATAACTAGATAAATAGTATTTAATTTACTTATTTATTTGGATTTAGCCCCCCACCAAAATAACACCAAACACAAAAACAACCAGAAGCACCAATAAGATTCAATATTTTATAATATCTGAATTCAGTAAAGTTCTCATTTTCAAAAGAATTTTCCCTGGTCGTTATTTACGTTCTTTTAATATTAACTCTACTTCTAATATTAGAACTTTCTTTAAAAAAACCTACAACAATCAAAAATGACTACCATAATTATTTATTTTAAAAAGCACAAATATTTTTTGGGGGGGTTTACAGTGAGATTTTTAACCTGAAGTCTGGTTAAATGTGTATCAGTCTTTAAGAGAAGTGATATTTTAAATACTCTGGAGCACAAACTTTTCCAAGTCCCAAAATTTGCAGACTCTCACTAACTTTTGACTTAGTTTCCTAATCTAAAGCTCAAAAGCTATGCAATGTTTTTTTCTGTCATGTCTAATAAAAAAAAAAAGTCTGTGTCAGAGATTTAGGAAAGAAGACATGGGAAATGTGTGTCGAACCAGCAGATAAAGATTTTAATCTAAAATGGTGGAAAGTAATTTAAAGAATCTGTATTGTTATCTAGACAGAACCATTGTAAATTGGCATAATAAATGAGCATGTCTTAATTACTCAGGAAGTTCCTGAAATTAGAATCATAAAGCTGTCCTTCAGAGTAAGGACTTTTGTCTGTTCCACCATGCAGTCCGTTGGAAGGAGGTAAACAGGACATTAGCATTTCACCTTGTCCTTGGCAAAGCATGCCATTGTTACTTAGAGTAAAAAGCTTTTTTGGTTAGAGAATGCATTTTTATATGTGGATCTAATGACTAATGTAGTCAGCCTGAAGTCTGATGGGAGCCTTTTAAAGCTATTCCAAAAGAAAAGAAAAACAGTAGGCAAAAAAAACCCCCAAAAAACAACAAACCAACCCTGCTAATGACACTGTCTTTCAGCTAGTTTGGTAGCAGACTTTATACAGCTCTGCAGATGAGAGATAATTTTAAGTATACTTCAAAAATAAGGCAAAAATACAGTGATTCCATGGAATTAATAAGACATATTCATAGCAGAAAAGTAACAGAATTATGTCTATTTTCCCTGGCCTACACATAACTCACTGCCATCCTCTATCAGAAATACCTGCATGAAACAAGACAGAGTACCTCTATTTCTATCCTGGTTAGCAGGGTTCAGTCCTGCATAAAAACCATAAAGTTGATTTGTGACATCACAAATAATGTCCCATGTAGCAGTTCTTATCAGATTTTGGAATAAAGATTCTTTGAACAATAAATCAGAAAAAGATGGGTCATCAGCAGAAAAAGCTTAAAAATATCTGGAAAAATATAAAAATGTAGCATCAAATGGGATAAAGAATTATTTAGAGCTAGTTTCAGTAAAGGCCTGTTTTCCCAAACTGTGTACCACAAGTATGCAACGAGAATGCATATTCCATTTCTCTGAATATTTATAATGCACTGGCAAAATTCCCTTTCTTATTCCACCATTAATAATCAATAACACTAGTCATAGATCCAGACAGCAATAATACCAGTAGGGCATGGTAATGGCAATAGTGAAGGAATAAATCTTTATAATATTATAGTAATGATTGTTTCCAGTAGCTCCTAAAGTGTGTTTAATATTATATAAAAATATAAAGAGAATGGCAACATATGTGCAATATTTAAAATTTTCCATTATCCCATATTTGACAGAATTTATCAAGATGAATGTTTATGAGCATCTCCATAACACTCAATAAGGCATAAATCCACAAAAGGTGAATGCGAAATGCATACTGTTCAAAGATGTGCAATTATGCCAGATCAAAAAGGAATTTCATGAAAAAATATTAAAAAGGCAAAATAATAATCAATAATCACTATTTCCTTGCCAGAATTTCAAATAAGTTATTTTGCTGCACGGGTGGTTCATATAAACCTGCCTATATAAATAAGTCATAAAATCCCCCACATTCTACCCTTTCTCTTTTCACTTAATACAAAACATTAATGTTTTATTTCAAAAGTCCAGTACTCTTCTTCCGTAAAGTATTAAGCAGAAAAACTTGAAAATTCATCTGTCTGAAAAATTTTAGCCAGAAATTAAGAGCTTGGTTCTATCTGTACCCATATCTAGGCTAGGATTATCATGAAAGTAAATATGTTTAAGGAAGCTTTGACTTCATATAACCAGTTTTATTAGGAGATGCTTGGCATTGATCCTGCAGCAAAAAATAGTTTAAACTTTTGTCATTTGAGGAGTATACATGTTCATGGTCATACCTAATTGGAAACACAGCATTGAGGTACAGAAAGAAAACTTTTCTTCTTTATACAAAGAATAGAGAAAAATAATTAAAATATTACCATAACTTATTAAAAAAAAATATTAAAAATAGATGGCAATTTTCATAAACCGTATCTAATTATACCTGACAATGAGTCAAGTGTAGGTAAAACTACATAAAACCATGTAAATCTCAAGTAAAAGGGATAGCGTTTGTTAGCTAATGAGCTTTACTTTTTAATCTTCAGAGCTGTTGAAAGGAGAGGCATTTCAGAGCAAAGAAAAGTCCACCATATGGTGCAAGGAAAGACGCATAATAATTAACCCTTAACAAGGGAAGCACTGCATGCAATCAGCTTATGAATTCTCTCCACATTAGCTAGATTTCAAATGGTGACATGGTTTTAAACAAAGAGAAATCTGGAGGCTCCCCAGAAGCCCTCCTCAGGAGTGCTGTGGCTCAGATATCTCTATGTGCATCAACAGCTCTCTCTCTCCCTCCAGGCTTTAAGGCTGGGGTGAAAGATTTTGATTTTTACACCTCCAAAACTTCTGTGTAAATGTTTTGTTTTGATTCTGTAGCATAGATGAGAGAAAAAGAGGAGCACAGTGTTGAAGCAGAATGCTTCATTGGCCTTTTGGAGCACGCTGCAGTTCAGTGATCTGATTGCATCCTCATACAAACAGAGGGGCAGGAACAGGAGCCCCAGATCCTGGGCAGCCAAGTCGGCTACACGTTCTTCTGCTAATGCTCTTGTTGAAGATATGTACCCTCAGAGCAAGATACAGTTGTTTGCCTGGGAACACAGAGGGGATTAAGTGATAGCTCTACGCCTTATCTCAGGATGACATCTAGGGTACAGCACAAAAGTGGGGGAAAAAAACCCGAAGAGCTTTTCACAATACAAATGCATTATTGCATCCTCACTGTGCTCCAACACTTCAAGTATGATGAATTATCACAATTTCTCTGAGCTTTCAATATTGCAAGCAAGACCCTAAGAGAAGCAAACTTGTATGTGCCAAGGTATCAAAATTAAAACATGTGCAGTAACATTAAACGTTTACACTTTATTAAATTTTTCTAGGCACATCTGGATTGTAAGTGCAAATGAAATGTCATGCGTCAGCTCTACCAAACACTATAAAATTACTGCTATTAAGAGATACACATAGCTTCTTTCTAGTTTTCTGGTGTCTACCATCTTTCTGGAAGGATATGCTTTCTGGAAAGCAGGTTTATACACTTTGACAGATGGGAAGGATAAAACTCTTTTTTTTAAGAGGATAAAACTTCTTTGTATTCATGCAAAAATGTTGAAAACTTGTTTGCAGCTCTTACATTTCAGCATATTTCCTTATGAGAATTGAGGATTTGGGGGGAGAAGTAGGATCTCATTTCAGACAGCATAAATAGACAAAGTGTGAGAGAAGCTTTCTAAAGATATTTTTTTTTAAACAGACAAAAAACAGGACTGAAGCACAAAAAAAGTTGAAGGGATGCAAGCATACAATATATTCTTTATCTTCCATGAAATGGTCACTGTTTTGAAGCCTTTGAGCCTTAATCACTAACGAGTGATGTGCCATATGATAACTCAAAGCTCCATCTCAGGATCTACCCACACCAAACCTTTATTACCCCTGGAAACCACAACCTATTCCTCAATCGCTCACTGAACTGAACTCACATACAATCTGGTCTGGCAAGTGTGAGAGCTTTGAATATACCCAAAGACAGACCTATCCAAGCACTGCCCTTCATTAGCAGGAAGCTTTAGAAAGAAAAATGTGACTCCCATTACCCCTTGCAAACTAAATCAGAATTAATCTGTCTTGAAGTGGAAGAGTAAAAAAAAAAAAAAAAACAAAACAAAAAAAACCCCAAAAAAACCCCAAAACCACATATGGGGGGAAAGAGGAAGAGAAAAGGGGCAGTGGGAGATGTGAAAGAGAGATGAAAAGAAAAGAGAGGTGTAATCAACAAACTTGTAGCTGTGAAATCCTGGCCTGCAGATTAACATATTATCTGCAATAAATTCAGTATGTGATTTGCTCCAGCCTCAACAATTAAATCAGTCTGAATGCTACTTTATAAATCATTCAGTCATTTTTTAATAAGACGAGCTTCTGGCAAGATGCTTTCTCTCGCTGCCTCCTGGAAGAGATTACATTTTAAAAATTTTTAATTTCTGAAAGTCTTCAGTATGCTAAAGTATGGTCTGCTCCAAAAAGCAGCTTTAGCTCTGTATTTCAACAAATGCATTGAGTCTGAATACTCTGAAAGAGAAAGATGATTTGCACTCACCCTCTCTCACAGATTACTGTGGGAAAAAAACCCCTGAACAAATAAATAAATAAACTCCAAACCACTCTTTTTCTACATAAGCCTTGTTACTTTGCTGAAAGGCTGATTCTAATACAAACTATCAGGGAGATTTTTTGTTATATCAATGCTTTTTTACTCATGCTTCCAGGAATGGGCAATACTCTAAAGCCAAATTCACCCTGATGCAACTGGGTCATACTAGATTAGATTCTGAGCTACCCTGAATCAATCATTTACCTGAAATGAGTCACAAAGCCACAGAAAGGGTTTTCCGCTTTTGATTTTTTTCCTTGTCATTTTCTTCCTGAAATATAGCACTGATAGAAAATAAATAATATATTTAGAAGTTATGGCATTCTAAACAAGTATTTTTATTTTCAGATTCTGAAATAATTTAATCTGATGCAAGAAATCGGTAGGACTAGTAAGCATTTTTAATTTACTAGTAAATAGGTTCAGCTCTGTAAATTCTGAAAACCTGTGCTTAAACTTTCAGTCAAGTAAAGTCAATGATATTTAAGGATATTCTGACTTTTGGTTACTTATTTTGTTAAAAATGGTTGTTCTGTGGGATCAAGTCTAAATAAAATAACCCATCTATAGCCAGCTGTCTGCTTTAAATCTAACCTACTACATTCCCACACTAACTATATTCAAGAAGAACACAAAGCAGATATATTTGCCCTTTATATTTGAAACATTGCAGGCAAAGGATTAAAAACTCTGTGTAACTATGTGTAATAAATATTAAGCACACTTTGCTCAGGGAAATGCTCATCTGAGTTACTCTGTATTTACACATGGATGCCAGTGCACTTGGTGGAAAGATCTCTGCCAAGCATTTCTAGATTCTGCTGCATTCTTCCTTTCAGAATCCACTTCCTCTGAAGCAGCTTGCTTCATGTCTCATCAGTCTCATACATGTGGCAAAGGGAACAGTATGGAGGGAATCCATCTAGAAATGAATACACCTGCTGCACATTAATTTCAAGGTGAATTTTGTCCTTCTTTAGCTCTCCCTTTCAAACTTCTGGCTTTGGACAGAAAAGGAGTGAAGTTTTGAAGGCATGAGCCTTTGAATATTTACATAAAAATTCTTAGAAGGAAAGGATTAAGCCAAAGCAGAAATCCTACAAACATGATTCTTAACTTTTCATTAAATAGTTTCACATTTATAAATCCTACCTAAGAAATGAGAGACTACATGTAATTTTCTGTATAACCTGGGCATGCTACTCTTCTTTTGGCAAGATCTATTCTGCAGACAAAGGCAGTTAATTCTACAAGGATCCTACATATTATCAAGGACTCACAGATAAGACACATTAATCCATTCCAGGTCCTTGTATCTGTCTGAGGTCCAAGATGCTTCAAATTATGTATATCAAGTTAGGGGACCATCCTTGTTTTTCAGTTGGCTTTTAAATTATTTGGAAAACTTAATCTTTACATGTTTTCATGGTGTCTCAATATATTTAGACACAAAATCACCACCACCACAAAAAAAACCAACAACAACAAAAAACCCCTAAAACTGGTACTTTATCAATGAGGCTTATAAAAAGTTGTTTGAATTTAAATCAAACCTGTTTGGATTCCATTCAGCTGAATTTACACTAAGAAAGCTTCTTTTGTAATAGCCACAATGGGCTACATAAAGATACACAAATGCTCACCAACAAAATACTAGTTGTAAGAACAGAACCACACCATTAAAATCTTATGGGTTAGTGTTGTAACTTAAGCACACTTTTGGGATTCCCAGGTATACATTCCAGAAATGTGTGGTCAAATGCTCTTCTTTATCTCCTTTTCCTTTACTATACAGATTTTTTTGATGTGAAGCATAATACTTTAAGAAAATGTGGAATGTGTTGTCTAAGTTCTCATGACAAACTCACAGAGGATATTGCAGTCCACAAAAATCGGATTCATTGCCCAGCATGCAACAAGCCAAATATTACACACTCAATGGAGACATCAATTATTTATTTCATAGTTGTGCAAGCCTGGCTGCTCTGTGGTATTCCACAAATCAAGCACACCCACTATCAAAACTTTTTACTACTTACATACTTCAGCAAACAAAGGAATTAATGTTCACTGGCTACAAGTTACATAGTTTTCTTATTAATTAGTATTCTATCTTCTATAGGTTAATGATTCTCTCGTTTCTTACGCTAATTTGTCCACAAGCTCAGTCTTTCTCTCTTTTTGAGTCAGTGGGTCTCTTGGGCCAGTGGTCCATGAGTCAGTGGTCACAATCTCCCCCTGCCAGAATTACCTTTTACCCAGTCAGAGCTCATTCCAGCACAGCTGCTGAGTTGGCCTTGTTAGTTTCTTCCTTGTCTTGGGAGTTCTGCCAAATGTCCTTGTGGCCTGTAAATTCTGCATTCTTTGTACCCACTATCAGTGGGCATCCTTCTTCCCAAGCTTTTTTAACCTCCCCCTAGGTCTGAAAGCATTGAACACATCAAGCCCTAAACCTTAACAAGGCAATTCTACCAACAAGTAATTAGTTTTTCTAACACCTGGACATCATTTACAGATTATTAGCTGCTATTTCATGGATTAAATCTCCCTTCTTTTTGATAAAGCTTGAAAGTACACAAAGATCAAACACTAAAGAACATATTTTCTTAAGAAAATTTTACATATTCCACATTTTGGAACAAAATGGCAGATATGTTTGAGGGGTTTAGCTTTTTTTAAGCTCTAATTTAAGCTCTAATCAAACCTACAGGGGCTGACCTCTGCTGTGATGCAGCCAATAGATTCCAGCAGCGTGACATGAAGTCCCCAACAAGATATGCAACAAAGTCCTGAGATCCTAACAAGGTCCCCATGATTGTTACTGTCAGTAATATTTCATAATTAATTCAGCACTTAAAATACTGTATCCAGCTAGTTTTATTAAGTCAAAACTACAAATTTTTTTAATGTGAAATTGGCATTCTGCAGTCATCATCTTACAGGTTTTTATTCTGAATAAGCTGACCAGAAGTCATAACAGACATTCGGACTCAGAAGGGAGTAAGTACAGACACGGGAACATTCCTGAAGCAGCTGGCTATCATTTCATTAATTCATTATATGTAGCATATAAGAAGACCCTGTCTAGAGATAACAAGGCTACCACCCCTGAGAACGGCTTGACTGCGTTCATCTGAAGATTCAGACCAATCTTTAAATTCTCTCATCCTTTTTCTGGAGAGGAATAAAAGATACTCAAGAAGGAATTCAATTGTTAAAACCCTTTCTTCTGTGCTTTTCAAAGCAAAAAACTCAACTATTAAAATACCAGGTCATCTCTCACAAGATGAGTCTTCAGTTGTTTGCACACAGAAGATATGAATCATAAGCTGAACTAGCTAAACACTTACACATACTTGGTTATTCACTTCTAATTAACTTTTCTTCATCCCTCCCCCTCAATGTCCCCAGAATATTATGAAAAATGAAATAAAAATTTGCTAAACTTCTCTTGACTATCATTCCCTCTTTAGTTGCAGGAAACGGAAATTGGTCATAGCTGCAATATCCTAAACAAAATTTCTGCATTACAAGAAGTGCAAATGGGACAAAGAAGAGACACAGACACATTTAAAAACTTCCTATTACTAAATAGGGAAAGTGACACTCATATGTCAGCTCCTTGTGGCATTCCATGAAATGTACAACTCCTTTGCAGCTGAAACTGCATGTTCCTTGTCTTCCTCCACCAAGCTTTTGCACACTCAGCCTCCTTTCTCATTATGCAGGCTCAGACACTTTACCAAACCCAAAATTGTTAAAAAATTCTACACTATTAGTTAAAAAAGTTGCGTACAATGCAAACATTTTAAGAGGCAATCATGTTGTTCCATCCCTAATTGCTATATTTGTATAGGAAGGATGGATGCTTGAATATCTGAACTACCTGAAAAGTGGTTGTAGTCAGGTGGGGGTTGGTCTCTTTTTCCAGGCAACAGATGACAGAAAAAAGGATGCAGTCTTAAGCTGAACCAAGGGAAGTTTAGCTTGGATGTCAGGAAAAAGTTTTTTTCTGAAAGAGTGATAAAGTACTGGAATTGTCTGCCTGGGGAGGTGGTGGAGTCACCGTCCCTGTATGTGGTTAAAAAAAGATTTGATGTGGCACTCAGTGCCATGGTTTAGTTGAGGTGGTGCTAGGGCATGGGTTGGACTTGGTGGTCTTGGAGGTCTCTTCCAACCTCTGGTGATTCTGTGATTCTGTATCAGAAAAACTACATGGTTACTATGACTGGAACACTCTGATATTTGAGCATAATGTTCTCAGGATGTTACTTGGAATTAAGTTATTTTGCTGTGATGGCCAATAAAAATTATCTGTGGATTAAATAGAATTTAAATGAAGAAAAATATTAGAAAGCACAAAAAAACTATTAAATATACTACTCTGATTCCAGGAAGAAGAAAAAACCCACAAAACCAAGGAACATTTAAGATCCTCCTTGTAAGAACACAGATGTATTGAGTTTATTTTAGTCTGGGATTAGATGAAGCAGAATTCTTTCATAGAGGTATTCCTTAAACTTGTATTTTCTATTGTGTCATACCAAATGTAAACTGATGATGTTATCCAGAGCTTCAATCTATGTGAAAGCGACCCTTGAGACACAGGGCCATGAAAGACAACGAAGCTGGTGAAGGGTCTAGAGAGTAAGTCGCATGAGGAATGGCTGAGGGAGCTGGGGTCGTTCAGCCTGGAGGAAAGGAGGCTCAGGGGAGAGTTAGTGACAGGATGAGAGGACACAGCCTCAAGATGCACCAAGGGAGATTCAAGTTGGACATCAGGAAGAATTTCTTCATGGAAAGGGTTGTTCAGCATTGTAATGGGCTGCCCAGGGAGGTGGTAGAGTAATCACCCTTGGAGGCGTTCAAGAAACAACTGGATATGTCACTTAGTGCTATGGTTTAGCTGACAAGGTGGCTATCGGTCAAAAAGGTTGGACTTGTTGAATTTCGAAGTCTTTTCCAACCTAAATGATTATTTGATGCCTTCTCAAAAGATGTTGAACCAGGTACTGCTTCAAAACAACAAAAACAGTATTGTCTCCTGATTGCTGCCTCTACAAGACTTTAACGCCCTGGGACTTAGAGTTTCTCCATCCTCTCTTTTATTTCTTGAGAAGTCATCTTTTAGATCAGAGTTTAAAAAGAAGCTTCAGAACCTTCTCTTGTAACCTTATAGTTTTTGTGGAGTGAATATTCTTTTTGACAGAAGGCATGAATTTGCCTTCCTTGCTATCAAGTTCACATGGCCTGACAACATGATTATGAATCTTTGCTTAGTTCTTAATCATAGACTATTTCCTTTGAAATGCTGAAAATCTGATTTAAAATAGATTAATTTTAATTTTCTTTTTTAGTTTGTTTGGTTTTAGTCCTCTAAAATACAAGGAATATTGAAATTTCTGAACACAATGGATAAACATTTTAAGAAATGCCACTTCCATTGAGTGACAGCTTGATTTACACATTCTGATTTGGGAAGTCCTCCATCTCTAATGGAACAGGCTAAAATAATCTGGAGATACGTCCGCTTGGCTGACACACTTTCTAGATACTTTCCTCTATTTGGTAATGCATTGTTTAATTTCTGAAATTTCTTGGAATCAGTATATAAACCCTGACAGATCATCACACTTGTAAGACTGGAAAGAGATGTCTGTGTCACAAAATTTAATTCTCTGTTAACTACATTGCAGACAACATTATGTGGTCAGGATATGAAGATTAAAAATACAGTGGAGTTGCTGCTTTTTTGGCTGAAAGATTGTTCTAGAACGAGATGCATGCATTTTTAACTTAAGGAGCATTTCCTATCTGCCTTTCTCTTGCTAAACAAGCTAGGTACTTCAATTTCTTCTCACTTAGGGGAGGCAAAATGCATCATCTAACTCCACTAAAGTGTTTGGGAGGAGTCACTAAACAATCTTTTAGGTAGGAGAGAAATTTGAGTGGGAGAGAACTGTTGCCTAGGAAGCTTGATGCCAAAAGTGCTGTGGTGAAGGGGTAGGAGGTAGAAGTGACAACAGAAGGGGAAGGAAGTGAAGGAAGCAGTATAAAGCAAAATCCGATCTCTCTCTCTCTCCCTTACAGGACTCAAACCCCTGTGGTACATGATAAAGCCCAAAGATAAGAGTTCTTATAAGGCTGCTTTCTGGACAACACACTGATAGACACAGTTCTGCTGAAAACAAGTTTACAGTAACACATCCCAAAGAAGTGAATTAGGCCTCACTCCTTTTGTCTTCTTATTGCCTTGGATTATTGCAGCCCAGACTATTCAAGTGGTGCAGAGAGGTGGAATATATCCAGGCAAATGACAATTCCCTTTTTCTGCACAGCCTGCCAGCTGCAGGAAAGAAGTGGCCAGGATGCTCCTGAAGTCTGTTCAAGCTCTAAGAGTTCCCCTTGGAGAATCTGCCCTATGAAAAGAACTAACATCTGCCAACATCAATGCAGTGATAGAGGGGATAATGCTGCTTTGGCTTTGCATGTAATTTTTTCCCTCTGGTTCTGACCTGGTCTTGGCTGCCGTGTGACTCTTGATGCACTGTTTGAAGGATAAAATAGATAGATTATGTAAAACAGGCAATAAAAAGAGGAAAAAAATTAGAAGGGAAAATAAGAATAGAGATGGAGGGAATTTTACTGAAAGATAATGTATGGTATTTCCAGGTGTCTATACAAAATATGAACCATATAGCAGCCAGATTGTCTTCTATATCTTACACTTTAGGTGAATGCAGTCTATGTGTGTAGCTTAACCAGACCATTCAGAAAAAAAAAAAAATTACACTATAAATTACCCACAGAGCTCACCTCAAGTAATCAGTCTGATTAAATGATTAAGGAACAAAACTTGGAGTTGAAATGTTCAGATTCTCTACTACATTCTGCCAATGATTTCCTTTCATATCTTCAGCAACACTTGATAACTCTGTATCAGAAATTTCTTGTGCAACATTGGGTAATAATTCTTACCCTTATTTGTGATGGATATGAAGACTAGAAAATAATAAGTACATCACATTTTCCTTGGGATTCTCCTATATTTGGGACATGAACCCTACAAGGTGTATCTCTCTGAAAACATAATGTAATTACTTCATTTAACAGAAAGGTCATTGACTGACCCTGCTGTGTGTATTTAATAAGAACATTTCTGAACGGTAAGACCATTACTACTACTTGTATTTAGCAAGTGTGTGAGGCAGTGAGATTATCCTTGCCTCTTTATACCCACCAGCAATTTTTCTTCTCCCAAAGATGACAACCATGAAAAATACTTGCTTTGTTATACAAAGCATCTTTCTTATATAAGTATTATTATTATCATTAATAATAATAATAAAAATAATATGATTTTGGAAAAAAAGTGTTAGCTATAGGTTCTACTATGACTAGTAGAGAATAAAAACATAAATTTGAAAGCATGAGAAGTATTAAGTTCATTATATCTTAACAGACTGATTTTCTAATTGCAGCAGCAGCACACAGGAGCAGCTGGTTCTAGAATCTGTAAATGAATAAATCCATCAAGCCACGATTGGTAGGTTGTGAAAAGGCTGTTTAATATGATAAAAAAAGCTTTGGTTATCAAAACAATGCAAATTATGCTAATCAGGGTGAAGATGAAGCTTCCTTCAATTTTGTCCAAACTTCCTCAAACTATTAAGCTCTTATTTTACATAAATAGTTATAGTTTACAACTGAGTGTGCTGACACATACAAGAAAAATAAACACAGCAAAGACTTTCCATTGTGTATGTTATTGATGGCTATTTCTTCTTCAAAATATATAAAACAAGATAAATTCGTTTGATTTGGCAGAGAGGATGGTGAGGAATGAAAAAACCCCTCTAATACACAAAGTGGTAACATGAAAGATCAAATTTACTAAAACTCCCCATGAGTTTGGCTTTCTGAAACACAAGGAAACACAGCCTTGACTTTATAAGCAAGTCAAAATGTGAAGGCAGCAGCACACAGCAACTCTACATCAGCCCTCTATCTCCTGCTTTCAAAAGAAGTACATTCAAACTCTTGTTGCCTTGAAGAAAGCAAACAATAAGGAGACAATCACAACTCAGGGGTCAAGCAACAGAAGAAAAACGTGCAATTTCTGTTTCAGTTGCAACATGGTCAGATGTACATTAAGACTCTTATGTAGCAGACTGGTTTATCCACTGACTTCCACTGTTTTTTTCCACGTATAGGCCATGGTTGTATCATTAATGGCCCCTTACTAATGGTAAGTCAAATGTATCACTATATGTTTGGAAAACTAAAATAAATTGGTGTTTTTGCTAGGGCTACAACACCCCTTCCAACAGAATCTTTTATGTAAAGCATTTTCTTGCTCAGAACATATCCATACTAATTTCTTTATGGAATTCTATATTAAATCTTAATTTTCAGTTCCTAATTGTAACAAACAGATTATGCAAGGACTTTTATTCTTTCTCTGTTTATAGCAGCTGAACCGTCATCCAATATTTCTGCCTCTTTATAGAGCACAGCTTAAATATGACCATTTTCCTAATTTAGATAACTCCTATTGTCTCTGTCATCAACTATTTTGGAATACACCTCTGATTTCAATACCTTTCTGAAAAGCCTAAATCCTTCTGGCATACTTTATAGAAAAATTTGCACGACGAAAGATATGGTATGAAGCCACATATATATATTTTCTTATCTACTTATACTTTAATATTCACCACCAGTTGTTGGTGAAAACTGTACCTGGATTTAGTGCAAAGTCCACCTGCTTGATTTTAGTTTTATGTATGTCATGAAAATAAAGAAATGCAAGTGAAGTCAGACCTAATTCCCTTCTTTTCACACCTGCCCTGACAAACTATTTGTTTTTTAAATGTTGGCTTTCACAAGAATTTAAGATCAAATGTGGTTTTAATATAGTGATCTTTTAGTAAAATTATATAATAATTTTAGAGAAAATGTATGTGTGTTATTAATTTCTTCACTGAAAAAGGAATTCCAAAAGATGAGCTTTATATTTCTTTGCTATATCCTGGGGAAGAATGGGATTTAGGTTTTTTAAAACGAGTGCAGCCATTAATGTACAAAGCATTTTCGTTAAGGTTCATTACACAAAGTAAGAACATATCCCCTAAATTTTCATTATAATTAAATGTCATGGAATATAATTTTCATAATTGGCTATATGTTCTTGAAAAATCAACATAGAGCTCAAATTGAAGAATAATAAAAAGAAAAAATGTGGAATATCCTTTCAGGTTATCAGGTTCATCTATAATATACTAAACTGTATATATATATCAGTGCAAAAATATTTTTTGGCCAAAACTTCTATACTAGTGGTAACGAAACTAAATGCTCTGAAGGCAGTATGGTCCAACACAATTAGTAAAGCCCTGAGACACATTTAAAAAACTAAAAGGTGAATAAACTTACTGCCTTATTGCAAGACTGCCTCATAGTAAGTAAACTTACTGCCCCAAAAGAATCTGGACACAGCTAGGAGATTATCCCATTTGTAAGGGGTTCCACATGTCCCTCACACCTATTTCAGAAACTGTATTTTCTGTCCTGTGGAATTAGCATGAGGTAAATATGTGTATAACAAATCCACAACATCACAGCTCTTTATCTCTCATGCTGCTGTTTCACCATCATTAAGTTTGCATAATTATACCATTGCCCCGCCATCGGGGAGTGCATTGGAGTGCATAAACACATATGTGCTTTAAAAAATGGACATGGCCCTGCTTTAAAAAGGGACATCAACAATTTGAATGTTTGCATAATTTTTATTTACAGGCACAGTCTGTGATTGAAACATCTTTAAATGCTGCTACATAATAATTTTCTCATGCAACTCTCCTACAAGGAAGAAACATGGCACTTGAATTCAGTACAAGCTAATATTTTCAGGAAGCCTAGTTCAGTGAAATGCAGGATTAGGATGCCTTTCTGGCACTTTTTCATGTTTCCCAGGCTGGATTATGATGGGAATTGGAACGGTCCCCAGGAGATGACAGCTGGGGGGGGGGGGGGGTGTCTTTCCGTATTATAGCAAACTCCAAGGATGCCCTAAGGTAAGTGGAATTGCTCAGAGTTTGCACAATGCCACATGCTGTTATTTTGTTATTGAAGGCACCATTACATTTCAGTACACTGTACATTCACAACCCACTGGCAAAGAGGTGACAGGTATCACTGGTCATCTAGCAAAGCAGTTTGGTTCCCCTCAGACAGTCATTTATAATGCAGCCATTTTATGTGCCTGGAGAGATACTTTTCTCTGCTACCTGTGCAATGACAACAAGCAAAGGAGTCTGCTTCAGAATCTTACATGCCAAAAATGAAGCAAAAATTCTTTGCTGCCTACAGGATAGTAATGTGCATGAATAAATCTCACTTCCCTGTATGTTACCCCATTCGTATGGGAATGCCACTGGAACAGATCTCTGCCATGGCAGTGTTATCAAATGCTGTGTATTATGGGAAAGAAAGAGACATGTTCCACTTTTCTTCACAGTCCAAGGTTCATCAACATTTGTGAAAAACTTGCACAGAAAGAACAATTGTACTGGGAAAAGTAATAATATGGTGAAGAAAAAAATAATTATGAAATTTTATGCTTTAAAAAATCTAATTCTGGAAATAAAATTGAAGTCAAATTAACCCTGGTATTAATGTATGCCATATTATTAACCTAAAGAGGATAATATTCCACACTGTTGTAAGACTGCTGCATGGCCAGGACCACAGGAAGAGTATACTTCGGTCCCTCATCCATATTAAGCTTGTTCTAAGGAGATTTAATCTGAAATGCTTGTTTGACATGAAGATTTTGGTCTCTGAATCGATCTTCTTCCTTTAAGACTCCCTGGCAGTGGGACTCTCCCCCACTGTTTGCACAGTGCCTGGCACAACAGGACATCAAACCTCATTGTGTGCATTAGACACAACTGTAAAATCATTACTGTCTACACATATCTGTTCCATCTTGGTTCCTCACTATCATTCATATGCCCTCTCCTCTCTCAAACCTCCAGCTGAATGTTCTCATGTGTGAAACAAGAGACTACGTTGGTAAATATGAACTATACAGATTCAGAAATCTGCCAGCAAAGCATACATGGTAATTAAACATCAGCAGATGCGTGTTATTTGCTAACTAGGCCTTAAACATCAATACATTCTGGGTTATGTTCTGCACTCCTCAGGCTATTTATTAAAGCATAGTAATAGCAAATGTTTACCTGTTTTGACATATTCTTTTTTGATTTATTTTTAAACCTTTAACTTCCTGCTGGATTAAAATTATTCTTACAAGGCCAAAGTAATAAAGAAATTTGCTGCTAGATGATCTGAAGAAGCACCCTCTCTGTTTCCAGTCATTCCCGCTTTTTAGCATCTTCAAGCCTGACATCAGTTTTGGATGCAGCTAAATGCCAACTATCCCGATAAACATGTACACTACCAGCTGTGGCTCCATCTGCTCAACTAAACATTTTCACACCAAATCTGCCGGGGAAAAAAAATATTGTTTTTGGAGTTGGTTTGTAACAACTGAAATATTAAAATCTTAATTCCAGGTGGCTCTTCACTTTTCTGTTTCTTCTGCTGAACATATTTAGAAGAAACAACCATCTATTTATAGTCTTCCTCAAACCCACAAAATCCAAAGGAATGAATTTGGTGCAAAAAGCAGTTAAATAAAATGTAAATTCAGAGCTGATAAACCTTCACATTGCCTTTTGCAGAGCCCTTGAAAATGCCTCTGTGACTGTGTGACCTGACCAGTGTGCAGCAGCAGCTATAAATAGCTCCTGGTCCCTGTGCCCCAGCCGGGAGGAAGGCAAGGCTGGTGTCTTTGTCACCCTGCTCCCAAAGCACTGCTGCAAACCCAGAGTGGCAATTGTCACTTCGGTACATTGGGATGATAGCTGTAGCTTTTCAGAGCCTTTCATGAAAACAAAAGATGTCCCTTTTTTTGTGAGGAGGAATACCTGTAGGACGAGTGCAGACAACATCCTACCAAAATCCTGGATGTGCTACCAGTCTGCACTGACTTCCACCTGTACAGCACGCTCTCAAGTCATAGCTGTGTATATCCCTTTGTATCAGGCAGAGAACAGGCTCTGTGCCTGTTAAACTCTTCCTGCATTTGAACAGTCAGATCTTCTTAAGCAAAGAAATAAAAGTCCTCAAGAAAGAGCAGAGAAACACTGTGAACATGGCTCTTACTTGAACTGTCAAAATCATGTTAGAAAGTTCATGTGGTAATGAGAAGGCACCAGGAACGGCACCTGCCACTGTGCTAATGCAATAAGCACTATAATGCACCAAGTCTGAAATAGGAAGAAGGTTTGAATTGCGTGAAACCAGTGCTTAGCACTTTCCAATCCTCCACTGGGAACCCAACAGAAGGTGGGGGGCAGTCCATTTCTGTCACCATGAAAGCCTGAGTGGCTGCTGTGAAACATGGACAGCACAATGGCTGAGCTAGAGAAGAATAACCCTAGCCAAAAGAAGCTCAAGTATTTGTTTCCTACTATACCTGCTGGGGCCTATATGCTGCTCCTTCTCAGAGTGCTCAGCTGCACATGCCAGAGTCCTGAGGTAACCTTACACCTTCAGGAACAGTTTGAAAATAATGGATATAAGTCTATTTAACTGGAAAGACCAGCTGATTCAGTCCATCAGCTAGTTTGTACAGTGTCATCTTAAAGGCAAACCAGAACAACTCCCCACCTCAGTTATGGCTTTAAAACAGTTGTAGTAACATAAGTAGTCAGAAAACAGCAAAATAATAAATGAATAGACTGTGGTCTCAAATCCGAAGAAAACCTGCTGGAAACTCAAGAAGGATGAAAAGGTATGATGCTTCTCCTAATTTTTGTTGAAAGCCCAAGAGTAATTTTACTGAAGTGAATGAAGCAGTGCAAAAATTTTCATACTAAAGAGACATCAGGCTCATTTAGTTGCAAAGTACTCTTTGACAACTGAATACATTTCTGTTCAAGAAAGTTAAATTTTATTTTTGATATTACACCTTCTTCTTCTCTGTTACATATATTCCTTACAGAAACTACTACAAAAAAACCCCAACCTGCTACATCTAATAACTTCTACTAATTAAAAAAAATGTCACCCAGGAATATGCTTTAAGCAAATGTGGCAAGCAATTAACAGCTTAGACACCACATTAGAGACTTCTGAGCTTTTTTGATACAGCTTTCTCATTATTTTGGTCTGAGTTGATTCTTACTACCAAAGACTAGTACATAGGAAAGCCAGAAAGTTTATTAAACTGGTGAAATTAAAAAACAAAAATTAAAACAGTCATGAGAAAAGTACCCATATTCTGCACAAGAATGCAGGTTTGTACATTTTATTTTTTCTGTTTCACTTAGCAGTGACTTGTCTATCTTCAGGAATACAAATGTGTCAGTGGAAAATGTATCTATCAACTAAATTAATCACCTAACACTTCTTACTAGATATTACACATGACAATCTAGTACTTTCTGCTGCTGTATCTAACAATTAAACTGTGAAAAATAACTACCTTTCTTTCCTTTCACATTTTTTACTCAAGAAATATTATAAAAAATCTCAGTAATAAAACTAATTGTGAGAGACATGAGTGCCAGAAATAAACCAAGTATTATGAAGCTACGTGCAGAGGCACATATACATAAAACACTTTACTACCTTCTGTAGTTTCAATTTCTCCAAAAGAAGTACTACTAGCATCAGTCAAAGAATACTGAAATAACATGTTTTTGTGAAACAAAACAAAACGGAAAAAAAAAAAGAAGAATTTTAAATACAAGAACAATGTCCAGAATTGTACACAAATAAATTGAGTTTTCTATTGTTTAGTAGTCAGCGTCTCTGCCTACTGGCTAACAGTAAGGAATAATATAAAAAAAACCAAAAAAACATAACATTTATTTCATTATTTTAGTAGTTAACTTTGTTGTAGATACTGCACTATTATCTATGTGACTTAGAACAAAAATTAATCAAGCAGCTTCTTTAGAAATAAGGCTTATGAAAGAGAAGTTATTGTAATAATGATTTCCCATCTATATAGTAATTTTTTATAAGTTGGCCTATATTCACTGGAATTCTTTGAGCTCTACTAGTTTATAAAGCCAGGGATATCTAAAAAAAATTGAAGCATACAAATATAATATACATTCCTCATCCTTCCTCAAGGAGGAGAGGAATGAGTAACTGAACACCTCAGCTTCAAAGTGCCTTTCTGTTCTGCTTATGGCTGTTTCTGTGCAACTATCAAGATAGAAGCAAGTCCAAGAAATTTGCATCACACAGAGAAATAAAGCAATATTTCGATAGTCATCAGATTCCTTGGGAATTAACTCAGAGACTTTGATGCAAACTGTACTGCTGTATGCTCTCTCCTACAGATAAGCCTTATATTTTCTGTGAAGAAATCTACTGAAGAACTTCCAGCAGTGAAACTATCAAGCACTGAGACTTGAGATAGCCTTTTAGATATCTGGGCCCAGGCCAGAGAGTCTTGAAGATAAGAGTGGAGAGTGCAGTTAAGCCTAATTCTCTGAAAAGCCAGTGTAAGGCGGTCTCATGTGTTCCTGGTGGTCTGAGCTGCTGCAATCTTTTGTACTAGATAACTTTCCCTAGCCAGTAAGAGCTTTATGCTCAGGTATACTGTGCTCCTATCATCCAAGGGAGAAGAAGAAATGCAAAAATAACTGCAGACAGTGCAGCATCCAGCAGGATGAGGTAAACTCTCTTACCCAAAGAGGGAAGATGGAGTTTTATTACCAGACGCCACTAAGTAGAAACTTCTGCGTCAACGCAGAATACAGAAGTACTCCTAAATTATGGAATGCATTGATGAAAAAACAATATATAACTTTCACCAGAAGCTCCTACACTGGGCCTGGAATCTCACTGACTTGTCACTTTCTTCTGTCTGCCTCACTGGGTTCAGTTTCAAGCAACTATTCTTTATTTCTGTGCTGGTTTTTGCAATCAGTTGCCTTTACAGTGAAACTGAAATGGTTACAGGCCTCAAAGGACAAAAGGAAATGTATGTGATCTGCATATTTCTCAAGCATACCATCTGACCTGTTCACACAGTAGCTGAATATAGATGCCAAAAAGAGTTAGCAATAAAATTGATTCTTGAAAGACACCGGAATGAAGAACAGAAAGGCGGTCTGCCCTGACTGCTGGTTGGATGTGTTTGTCTGGGAGTAACGCCAACCATTTTAGTGTATTACTTTGGATCCTGCTACCTCTCTCAAGCAAGAAAGTACTATCTCATGATCAACTGTGTTAAATGATTCAGATACGTCTAAAGTGATGAGAATAGATCTCTGTACTGTCTCCACTGACAGGAGCAGATTACACATGCCACTAAAACCATTTCAAGTCCTGCTTCAAATTCAGATTGTGCTGGATCTAGAATTTTATCTTAATTTAGTTAATGCAGTTGGCCTTTGGCTAGCTTCTCTATGAGCCTGCAAAGAGTTTCACAATTATTCTGTGTCTGTATGTGGGGACAGACAAAAAAAGACGATTACAGTTCGCTCTAGGGTGAAATGTGGAAACCGTTACAGAGCACATGGAAATGCTACACAAAGATTTGGAACAGGAAATTAATAGCTAATCCAACTGAAGCTACAGGGGGAGTGACATGGATGTGAGACAATTATTCAAACTGGAATTTGCTTAGGACACTGAGGTTAACGCCTCTCCTCTTGAAAATTGTGTCAAGTCTACAGCTGACAGGATTTCAGGGGTTTTAGTTCATTTGAAAAGCAACAAATCCAGTTGAAAAATTCTTTTTTTCCCACAAGGGACAATGGGTTCAGCGAAATACAGTGAGAAAGAACTATCTTCTGAATCATCCTTAGCACTTCTTTCTGTATTAGGATTCACACTGCAGGTATCCATTTCATGTAATAATACTCCCTATTATAACTCAGTATGATAGGTGACAAGAAACAGTTTAAAGAAGCACAGCTACAGTGACCATGAGTCAAATACTCGTATAACTTAGCATTGCCAACTAACTAACAAAGTAACACATAGCAAACTAAACACTGGAGAATGTATACTGGAAAATTTCTAGGTTGTTACTTTATATTTAAAAAAGAATGGTACATAAATGAATGAAGGTTATTAAACCCCATATAAATGGACACACTCACATATATAAAAGAATCAATTTCATTATGTTCAAAGCTGTGCAAAAACTACTACGTCTTTGTGGGATTTTGCTGATCTTTCAAGAATGACAGATCAATTTGTTAAAGGAAGAAAAATGGATTGAAAACCCACAATGTTTTAAAAAGCAATTCCTTTCAGACCTCTACTTTTTTGATAAATTAACTATGATCAGCAATGAAGAAATCCATTTTCCTTTCTATCTAAGCTCCAAGTAACGATATATAATAATAATAAAAAAGAATGTATATAAGTGATTCATGCCAGTGCCCAAGTCTCTAGATGTAGCTTCTAATTTTCAATTACTTGTTTTTTTGTAACTCATATCATGATTTTCAGAGATGCTAATTGTCTACAAGTCCAGTGGCACTTCAGTTATGCAGTAAAATAATTTTGACAATAAGTCTGGTAGGTGTCTGCTTTGTTGCATCCCTGGAGCCTGACTGAACATGAACTCGTGTCCTATCACCAGAACTTCTTTCCTGACCCTTTGAAAGAAACAGCTCCTCACAATAATCATTGCTGAAAATCAGGCTGTGGGCATTAATCAGGGGTCATTCAGCATCCGAAGCATTCAGAGAAACCACATTTTAAAACCATGATCGTATTTCTACATAATCAGGCAATTATGTCATTACTTGTAATCTGTAATCTTAGAGACCCTCCTCCAGGGGTTCCATGACATAGAGCAAGTTAATGACCCATTGCAAAGCACCTCCTTATAATATGATTCCAAACTTCATTTTCACACCTTGATTATGACTGGCATCTTTTTGTTTCACCTCCAGGAAGGTGCTGAGTCATTAGCAGCACAGGATATGAGAGCAGAAGTTTTAACATTAACAAAGCCAGGATAAACACAATCTTCCAAAGAGTGTGCTGAACTTAGACACTACATAAGACTATGCTATCACTATCTGTAGCAGAAAAAATCTTTTAGCATCTAGTTTTTGTGCAACACAAAGACCAAACTTGTTCAAAATGCATTATAAGACCAGTTACTACTAAGGATCATAAATTTGCCTTCTAGATTTGAACCACTGATGGCATACTATCAAAAAAAAATCTAATTTGAACTCATTTAAATGCAGTACCAATGTAAAGCATTATATCCAAGTACTCCTTATACTGACTACAACATGATTTGTCCTTCCACAAAGTGCAAAGGAGTGTTTTGATGAAAAAATGGTGAAGTCAGAATACAGTCAAATGTATTTTTAGCACCAATGATGCAGAACTTACAGATTCTAAAATGTTAACAAATGCAACATTCATTTAAAAGTAAACAAAAGGGGGATAAGTCTTTGCTCGCCTTCTAAATTTACACTATCCAATGAAACAACACTTACTCTATGCTTTATCAGTCTTGACATCGATATTAAAAGAGATATACAAAGTGCCATAATTGTTTATACATCCCTTCCAGCCATTTCAATGTGAACAGTGTCCTCCTTGTTTCTCTACCCTACAAACAGCTATTTCATCATCTCCAGTTCACATATCAATTACCAGACTTGTGCAATCTAAACATAAATTTTTTTTTCTATGTCCAACCTCTCTTAAGCAATAAAAAAATACCACCATCAAATTACAGGTGAAATGTTTCTGAGAAACCAAAGAACATAACAAAATATATTTTCCTAATTAAGAAGGTAGGAGTGGAAGGGTACTCTGGGATCACCTGCCATCTCAGGCAACCATATGATGTCATTCCTTCCAAAAGAATGTCCACACTCCATCTTAAAATCCGATTATGTCTCCCACTACTTCCATCAAAAGGCTGTTTCAGAATCTCACTGGTCTGATGGCCAAAGTTAAAATTTCCAGCATAAATATCTCACGTTACAAAGTCAATCATTTGTTTTCACATCTGTACTAGTCATTTAATTAAGTTGGCATTTCATTCCTGATTTTTTCCCAACATTCAATCCCAGTGTATTTCTGAATACTAGTGATATCTGAGGCAGTGAGGACTCTCTCTGTGATTTCTGTTGAATATCATGTGAAATAAAGGCAATGGGAGAAGAAGAAAATTAGGCACTGCACATAAACATGTCTCTGTGGACTAAAAATAAGGACATTCCTAAAGACATTGAAGGAGCACAATAAAAGCAACAGTTAAAGAAGGGACCTGATTTACCCATTTCACAGGTTATGGTATAGTGCTGGAACAGCATTTCTGAGTCAAAGCACCCTATTTAAACACAAGGCTTAGCCTGTTCTTTTCTCAAAAAAAAAAGAGCACTGGCACACTCACCTCAGGACAGGTTTTCTGGCTCTCAAACTCACATATGCTCCAGAGCCAAATTAAAGGCAGACGAAAGGAGCTATGTTTTCAGCTAAGCAGGTCCAACAGCTTTTCTTACAGCATGTTTGTTCTGAAACCTTCTTCTGAGTCACCTGACTTTCTAGAAGCAGAGGGTTAAATTTCATACTCTTGATCCCTCCTAATAAGGGGCTACTGATAAAATACTCTGGCTCTCCTCTGTGCTCAAAACCACACTACTCCATCATTTCCTTTACATGAGATCTTTGGAACCAGACCTGGGAGTAGGAGGAAACTGTTCTCTTGCCTCCTTCCCATTGGACTCACGAGTACTAATGCAGGATCCAGCATTCAGCACACGGGCTCCTTTTCAAGCACTTTGTTTCTTTTTCAACTGTGAAACTGAGCTAATTATCACTCCTTAATGTAGTGTTAAACTACCTCTTTCTCCATGCTCACAGAGATGATCACAGTGCAGATGCAATAAAAAAAGGGTCAGCTCTGATGAAGTCCATGTTGAACTCAAACTGAAGATAAGTTATGTTGTACAAGTGGTCACTCTTGGACTTTTCAGAAGAAAATAAATTTGTCAAACTCTAAAATATAAATTACTTAACACTTGTTAAAAAGAAACAAAAACTTTTTTTTTTAACTAAATCTTATGTATAGGTGGTTTCGTGACTATTTTTAAAAACTGATCTGCAGTTCATTGTCATTAATCATACAGCATTACCAAGCTTCTGCCATCAAACTGGTTTTTTATTTTTTTAACATCAGTTGAAGACAAGAAAGCAATAACAACGATACAGCACCTAATGTCACAAAAGTGAAGAATTTGCTTTCAACTCTTATAGGAGTCTAAGCCTCATCTGTTTCATTTTTCATCACAGTTAATCTCTGCAGATATTACACTATATTAAATCTGTATCACAGCCACATATATCTTCAGTTTTTCTGTTATATGTATGTCCATGACAAAAACAAAGAAAAAAACCCCAACTCAAATTCCCCAAGATGTCTCATGTGATGAGGATATGTGAATGGATTTCTTTTAATGCATAACTAGTTACCAAAATCTAACTACTGTTATGTACTGCAGTATTAGATCTGACTAGTTGTATTTTAATTTATAAAATCCAACAAAAAAATTTAATCATTTTACCCTCTGTAACACTTATAATCATCTTACATTACTACCTTTTTTTTTTTTTCCTCTTTCATATCCCTCCCACAAAATGAATTTAATAATACAATTAGGGTTGATCACCTAAAAGGTTAATTTCCTGAAAGGTTAACATGTATTTTAGAACTGCATTTTCAGCTGTTCCTAGTATGAGATTACACTTGAGACAATTCAATGCAATAATCTATAAATCCTTGTAACAAATCCATGGCCAGATTTTCCAACACTGGCCTGCATTTCAGTGCAATCTGTAGGCAACAGAAACTGAGAGCTATAGAATACAATAAAAAATTAATATTCTAACTCAAAATGGATGCAAGTTACAAGCAACAAAATATGAAAATCCTTTGAGAATTCCCTTGGGCAAAAAAAGAAATAATAATGTGTAACACAAGCTTCTCTGAGATTTTTAGTATTTTGCATATGTGCAAATAATAATTACTGATGTCTATGAAGTCATGAATAATATTGTCAAAGAAAAATATTGTTTGTTGTTGAACAGATTTTTCTTAAAAAAATTAAAAAATTATATCACCTACTTATTTCAAGGTTAACAGAATAATGCAAATTCATATGGGTCCCTGATGATCAAGGTAGGATTAACATATTTTCACCTTCTCTAATAGAACTGCTTTGGTACAAAATACATTGTTCTGCACTGTCATGATGTATGGCTCATATTTAGAAATCTGACAGTTTAGGAGTGCATTATGGCATTCCATTAAACTGAATACATTTTTGTGCTGCACAGGAAAAGATAAAGAGGCCACAATTCCTGTCTTCTTTTTAAAGAATAATGACTTTTCTCACTACTGTAGTGAAAATTTCAGAAAATGCGGTATTTAGTGGACTGCTAAGTTCTACTCTCTGTGTTTCAAAAACCACGAGGATAACTCTTTATTTAATATAAATCCTGATTTTTTTACAAGAACATGAGCCATATTAATTGACAGAGATGTCAGCTAAAACTCTCATTTACAAGTACTATAACAGGAATTCTGAAAACCTTTGGAATTCACCCTGTAAGTGGACTGTGATGTTTCATCTTCTGAGCAATATTCACAACTTTAGTAATTGCAAAATTCCAGAAACACTGGTGATGCACTGTTACTTTACAAAACAATGCTGCAACTGACATAAGAATGAAGGGAAAGAAAAGAGGGCTAGAAAAACATGTGAAACTTCAGGTTAGAACAGATATGTGCAAGGACTCCTTATTCCCATGGTGGCAGGACAATGCTCAGTTGTCTACAATACCCTGAAATGTAGACAAGGCATTAAAGAGCTTTATCTATCCTTAATATATGTTTGGGGTTGTACCATTACAAACCCAGCTATATCAAAAATGTTATTAGCCCCTTGTTCAAATGCAAAACATTACTTCAAGAATGTAGAGAATGCTTTAGAAAAGGTTTATAAGTTATTTTTTTCCTTCAGCAATATGCATTTTACCTTCCTTTCAGTCTTTTACCCAAAGTTTTCAAAATCAAGATTAATCAAGCAACAGCTTTCAGAAGATCCCTGTTTCCCCTAGTGAGAATTGTGTAATTCAGTTGATCATTAAGAAAAGCAAAATTGTTGTGCATGGCCAGAAGAGGAGAATATACCACTGGATGGGCATTCTTTCATCACAGGATCCAAAAAGGTAGAAGTCCCAAAGCTTAAGCTGAGAATTTGAGATTCTTTCTTCCCCTTATGGCTGAATCAACAAAATGCAATGTGGAGCAAGAAGGTGGCAAAACAATCACAGCTTCACACTGCAAATGTATGAGGAAGAATGGTGGCTTTGAGAATGTGTTGAAGGAGAAGCCATGAGGCCAAGGCTTGACGGCTCTGCCTTTGCTTACCATCAGCTGGAGATGTGGGAAATTGTCCTCTGTGTTTGTATCTAAAATTTACTCTGTGATTACCTCCTAATATTAGTGGTTTGGGTTTGCTGACCATACATGACTTCAACTATATTTCAAATAAAAACAAATATAACAAAATTGATCCCCAAAGTTTAGTATCCTCAGCTGTTCTTTACACCTACTTTTGTGTAATCTTGGAGACAATCAGGTTTAAAATTGCCTGCCCTGTAGCCATCAGAACAGATGCTAAAAAAACCTTATGCCCATATGTCTGAACAACCTCTTGAGCTTTAATGATGTTGAAATGTGGCATAAAGGTGACACCTAAGCTTTATAACAGTTCCAATATAAAACAAACCTAAAACCTTTCCACATGAAAGATACAAGAGCAATGGTGCTGTCTCCATAAAATTATTCCAGTCATTTGGAGTAGTGGGGTGAGAAAAAACATGAGCCATGAAAATGCAGTTTAATGTGACCAATCTTGTTATTTTAGAGTACTGGGTGAACAGCTTTTTAACTGCAACAAGGTCCAGATCCTCCCAGGTGCAATTAGGGAATGAAGGAATGCATCAGTGTTACAGTTTAAAAACTGCTGTATTAAAGACCTGCTTTTATCCCATGGAAGACTTACCTAGAACACTGCAGAAAGATTCACAAGGGTCAGATTGCCAAGAAAAGTCACAATTATTAGTGATTAAATCAAAGTTCCAGAAAGAACTAACTATATCAGAAAGGTCACAATCTCAGGAATTTTTTTTTAATAAGCAAATGTATTATTAAAATATCCGTAAGGGTTTACTCTGCTACCTGCTCACTATCTGAAAGCTTCAAGATTCCTGGTGAGATTTGTTTCTTTCATATGCAATATTGGCAGCTACCCAGTGCATCCAGCAGAGATGCAGGAGATGCAAGCTTTCTCAAAAAGCTGGTGATACACTGGACTAGTTCAGTTTAAAATCTTTTTTCAAAATGTTGAAGGATTTAGATATAGAGGGTGAAAAGGTTTGTTTAGGGAGGCTTAGAAAAATTCCAGCCAAAAAGAATTTGGCCATTACTGAACAAAGAACACCAATACTTCTAGATTAACATGAAAACAAGGGCTTAATTCTATTTTACATTTTAACAAGAAAAGGATAAAACCCCCAAAAAACCAAATCATGGAAGATAGATAACTCCAACCTATGTACTTATAAAACTCTAACCTTTGTATTTATAAAACCACTAGCAAAACAGTATCTGAATGCCTCACAGTCATTAATGGATTTTTCCTCACAATGTTTCTTTGATGCAAAGAAGTTCTATTATCCTTCTTCTTCTCGTAAAGAACAGTGTCATGGAGAGATTAAGTCATTTATCCAACGTAACACAAGATGCCTATGGGAATGACTATGTAATTTATCACGGATCTCAAGAGCTGGAGTCTAGTGCCTGAACCAGTAGACCATTCTCTTCTTAACTGACAAGAGTTGTTGTACAGTACCTTAAATGACCTTTCAAAACGGCTATTTTTGCATGTTTTTTGCTCTATCGCCATTCTGAAGAAAGCTGTTAAAGCAACATACTTTGAGAGAGCTTAATTAAGCACCCTGTATTTTGTCTCAACACCAGCTGTGAAACTTGGGAACACATATACTTTCAGACCAAATATTACATACCTCTTGAAAGTCAGCAGCAAAGCTAAAGCTCAGCAGCTTGGCAGCTGGAAAAGATCCTTCATGCTCTGCAAATGACCATACTTTATTCAAGTCCTTTAAAGGTTTTTTTCAAGGCTTTTTATATTCCTGTGACTGAAAAGAGCTACTATACTTGCAATATATATCTGAATATATGGCAGAAGCCATTTGGTAACTACCAAAATATGTTCTTTCCTGGCACACTGAAGAGCTCTGTTTATCATTTGGTAAAGCTGCTTAAAAAGAAAAGGCAGTCAATTGTTTTCTCTTTATATTCAACAAGTGGTTTCAGTTTGAATGTAATTCAAGCTACAGGAGCACCCATGAGACTGGCAGTCTAAAACACTGGGTCAGTATCTGCCTCCGAAGATACAAATTAATTAAAATATGCTATTTAAAGAAAAAAACTAACTAAAGTTTTGTCTTTATACAAAGAATAAGTACAATTCACATCAACAACCTAAAACTCTCCAGCCACTATGCTCACCTGAAAGGATCATGACCAGGAGTGAAAAGTTTATTGGGTCACGCTCCTTTAATCTTACCATCTCTTTTGAGTGACTGCCAAAAGCCTTGCTTATGATGAAGTTTATGAAGAAGAAAATGAACTGAGATCATAATTTAAATTCCACACAGTTCACAAACAACTTTCATATGGTAACAATTTTTGGTCACTGGTTTACTGAATTTGAATTGGTGACCTAAAGGTGAAAGATTCTGCATTCCAGTATCAATCTCCATTCTGTTTATTGTTCCAAATTTCTGAAGTTCAAAGTGGTAGAAGCCAGAGCTACATGGTTCAACACAGTTGTCTCCACTTTACATCCCCTTTAATATTTTCAGATTTTTCCCTTAAAATAATCCTAAGCATAAACCACAATTATACAAAGTTTTCTTGTGTATGGAGAACTTTTGATTAAAAAAAAAAATGTACTTCCATTAAACAAGAAAATAATCTTCTGTCACATAATAAAATTATGATATTTAAGAAATCCTGTAACGAAAATACTGTGTTACAAATTCAATTGTGCCTTTGTAAAACTGTCTGCTTCTTTCAAGGGCTTTTAGTTATAAGCATCATATAGCTTGCTTTGTCTAACTTAAAAATTATAGCAACAAAGAAAAATCCTATTATTTTAGAATTTCATAAATTCCTTCATAAATCAGCATATTTTATCAATTCCTTTATTTTTTTTTTCTAATCCAACAATTCTGTCCTGTACTTAAAACATGAAACTTAACTAACACACTACTTTATCAGCTTCAGTGATGATAAAAAAATCAGGAAATGGACTTGTGAAAATTCTCAAGGAATTCTCAGCTGTATCTGAAGTTCTTTTTCAAGGGCCAAAACCTTTGAAAAAAATAACCTTATTTTTTTGTAGGGAATGGGAAAGAAACTGAGAGGAAACAGAAGGAAAAAAACACTCTCAGAAAAATTAGAAAGGAATTTCCAAAATACTCAGTGTGTCTAAACTGTAGGCAGCCAAATGAAAGATTTGCACCATGCAATTATTTATTTTTAATCATCAAGGCAAATTTTTTTCAGTTTTCCAGATACCTTAGCTCTTCACCATTTTTTAATGAAACAAGCATATGGAAAAAGAATAACCTCACCTACAAATTTATTGCCATGCTATTTAATCTTCTGTTCCAACAGTACATTTTTAAAGGCCTATCTTTTACTCACAGAGCAATGAAACACAAATCTGAACACAATTTGAAATCCCTAATCTGATATTGGGAGGGGGACTTCTAATTTATCCTGTGAAGGCACCAGCTCTACAAAGTAACTCTGGCATGCACAGCTCATACTGTGAGAGTTATACATTATTCAAGAGCAAAAAAAATGATTATTTTTGGTACCTAGTTTCACAACCTGGTAACTATTTCTTCAGAGACTGATTGACTTTTATGATCTGTGCTTTTAATAATTTTTTTTATCACCCACCATTTTCTACCATTGCCTTTTCCTGCTTTACATTATGCAAATCTCAACTATGTCAACAAAAGCAACTAGACCACAACATCTGTACAAACCCATTAAGCTAAGGGGAAAAAAAAAGACAGAAAAAAGGAAAGGACCCAAAATTTGTTTCATGGCCTATTTGGTTTAACAACAGACCCAATACCCATTCAAGCACATATAATTCAGAAGGCCTGCCTGCCAGCAATAAAGACTGAAATTGGATACTTTGTGAGATTAATTACCTAGATAGGGCATGATAATGCTAGTCAAATGGGAAGGTAATTAAAGTGCACCTTCCATGAAAATTATTCATTGCTGATGGATCAGGTGACAGATAAATCAAAAGGCACTTAAAAAAGCTACAGGTTAACTTGTGGAGGGCCGTTCCTCCCTGGAAGTCCCTGTAACCATGGCTGCTTGCTCCTGTCGTAAGACAAAAGGAGGGCCTCCGAGAAAGAGGAGCCCAGGGAAAAGTTGCCAGCATTGTGCCTGCACACAAAGGGGCAGCTAGAGTGGAACCAGTCGGCCGGCAGCCTTCAGATTCCAGGATCTCTCTGCTTGTACGCCACAAAGGGCTGTTGCACCATGAAAGGCAGCAAGTGATGAATTAATAAGTTGACTGGTCCCCCGGGTGCAATCCTTACAGGCGGAGGACATGCCGCGGTAATCAAACGGGGCTATAAATTGTGTACATTGAATGGCACAGAACGCATCTCACTTCATCACCGTTAAGTCAAGACTTCCTGAATTTGTCATTAACTCTTTGGCTTCAATATATTTATTTAAACAGTAAAAGTAAGAGAAAGAACTTACAATAACAAAAGGGCAACTGATACTACCCAGCGGGATATACAGTCTAATGGAGATCACTGACTTTTACTTTCCACAGCTACATGGGTCAAAATCCACTCCTTTTACACCAAAGCTCCCCCTGAGATACACCGATTAAGTTCAAAACATTACACTACATGCATTTCTGAACGCAGAAAAAAACCCCAAAACCACAGGATCAAGTAATTTTTTACAGCTAGCTTATGCAAATTCCTAAGCATTTATTCCCTACTTGAAGAAAATGGAGCATTTACATGAGTAAGCATTTCCCAGATCCCAGATTTTTACGGAAAATTTCAAAACAACCTTACATTAGATGTAACATCTGATTAATAAAATGTATGAAAAAGGATCAATGTATGAAAAAGTTCAATAATTACCACCTTCTCTTTATTTTTCTTTTTTTTTAATATGTGCTAGCTCTCTAGGTTGCGATACTGAATAATACTGATTGTTCATAGATAGTTCAATGGAAAGCAATTTTGTGCCACCGTTTTTGTCCTCAGCATTTTAAATGGCTTAGATACCTATGAGGGTTAAAGAGAAACTTACCAATGACTTTGAATCAAAGAAAAAGGAGGTAAGAAAGTATGTTTTAAAAATTCTTTACTTAATTCCTTCTATCAGAAATATACTTGAGGTCTTCCCACATTTTGAAACAACAGTTCTATGTGTTTTATTAATAGCTTCAAAACTATTTTATGCATCCTCTGAATATTTTTGCCTTCCCTAGGCTTCATAGTCAATAGAGGAAAGGAAAATGCAAGTGAGTATTGAAACGTTAACTACAAAATGAAGTCCTTACCGCAGGTCCAATGCAAAGCATAACTCTTTCAACATAGCATTTATGACACAAGCTATGACTGTTCCCAGGAGTGTTCTACATTCACAGAAATTTATACGACCATGTGACCAATAGAGGCATGGTACCAGTTTACTAACTTCACTGCAGCTGGCAGCTGTGATATTTCCCCCACAAAAGGAGCTGTGCTGATTTTATGAATAGGTTTATCACTTTGAGATTAGCTCATTACAATATTTTGCAAGAAGTCAAATTTTATAGACCTCCTGATCTATAAATATACCTCAGGAGACTTGGTAAACTTAATCTAGTAAAGCAAATGGTGCTAGAGTTGAGAATGGAGTATGAACACATGCTTGTCCATACTGTTAGTTTGTTAGCATGCTTAGCCAGTTGGGCATAATTCTGGGAATCTCAACATGGGAACACTGTTTTGAGAGATAAAGAAGTTAATTTTGCAAGCATAAGCCTTGACATGCCAGGAACAGAGGATGAATCCCGATCCCTTTTCAGCAGGCATAACATTGTCAAACAGGGAACACCCATTAGTTTCTTTAAGAGTCCCACTGCCTGTCTGCTGGTATCCCAGTGGCATTTGAGGCATTGATTTAGATCGATAGATTGCTAAACAATGCATGGGACATACGTGCCTGAGAGATCACCACCGACATCTCAGTACGGGTATGAAAGGTAGCCTCTTTGGCGCACAGAATTCACCCACCAAAGCATTGTGAATGTGACAGTATTCTGAGAGCCTGGGGTACCTGCTAGGGAAAACGTTGAGAAACAGCTCCCAAGAGTTTGGTGAAGGAGTTCACTTTCTCTGCTTATTGCTCATCGAAGGTTATCTGACTGTAATTGTTCTGTGCCACTGCAAGGCTGATCAAATTCATTTTTTACACAGAAGGGTGTAACACCGATGGGTGGCCACCATGGCATTATTGTAGGCAAAATAAGCTGTAAGGCACCTGCTGCCCTCCTACTGGCGACTCTTAAGTAGCATTACAATAAAAATAAAGTGCAGAATAAGCATTTTATACTTTTAAAACATTTTTAACATTAAAGCTATAAACTGCAATCAAGTGAAATATCCCAATTTTTAGGACACACCTGTATATGGATATCCTTACTAAGCGCCTTGGTTAATTCAGTCCTTGGTAAACAGCTTCAAAGAGTCTTAGGAACATGAATTACTAATAAGACAAGCAAATTATTTTTTAGAGTTTTAAAATCCCACAGACAATAAACTATTTTTAAATTTGCTTGCTTGCTTAGTATTTTCTTGAAAATAAATAAAATCATGTCAATATTTAATGTTAACATTGTGGCAGAAATTAACATTCGCATATGTGGGGGGTGGAAGGAAGAGGGCATTCAAGTCATCAACTTTTGGCAGTTAATTTAGGTGGCTAAATAGGGAAGGTAATCTAACGCTTCCTCTGTAATTAAGGACGAGTCAATGAACAATTCCTAAACTTGGCTCCTGTTCCAAATCACTCCCTAAAGAAACCTATCAATCTCCACTGACTACAACAATGTAAATATCCACCAAAGATTTAAATGCTAATGTTTAATGCCAACATCAAAGAGCATAACGTTTAGCCCTAAAATATTTCATGTGATTAACTCTACACAATATAAAGTGCAATGACACGTTTCCCTCTTCATTGTCAGTTAAGCTGCAATACAAAAAATTAGAACTAAGGGTGAAATTTTGATCTCAGCTACACAAGGGAATATTTGGAATAATTCCACAGGACGTCCACAGAGACACATCATTACGGTATTGGCTCTGAAATATTAGCATCCAATTCCTCATTTCACAGGCATGATTAGAGGCTGTATGAACTTAAATAGACTCTTTAGTGAAATAAATGGCATTTCTCCACATAAGCACCAGGGTTTACTAGCTCTGAATCTCGTCTGCTGACTCAGCCACTACTGCCTGATAGGAGCTTGGGTGCTGTGGAAAAATATGAGCTCTCCATGATGCATTAGGAAATTAGATTATCAAAAAAAAAAAAAAAAAAAAAAATAAATGCTTAGGTGACAGACAGACAGAAAAGGTCAAAAGGAGAGATGGCAAATAGATCCATCTGCAGACATGAGATGGCAGATACAGAAACTGAAGGGTCTGCTGCTGCAAGTACATATATGTGAGAGACAACACCAGATTTAATGGATAATTTTGTACAAGCTATTGAAACACAGCTAAGAGTTTAGGAGGAGTCATACAAAGCAAAGCTAAGAAACACAGTGACAGGACCTCATCCCTAATCTTAAACCTGCTCAAGAGGAAGTGAGATCTGTCTTAAAAATTCTGAATAATACACTAACAGGATAGAAGAAAGAGTGATTAAAAGGAGATTGAGCTACATGTACCTGTGTGTGTGCATGTACACGTGTGTGCATCTGTCTCTCCTCTCTCTCCTTTTCTTATATAGCAGAAACAAGATGGAAGTAAGATATAAAACATCCCACTTTGCACTTCTAAGATTTCTTGCATTAACATCAGAAAAAATTGAGCAGTTCTGTGAATATTTTTTCTTAAGATTTTCAGTGTTTCTGCACATGTGGATTCTTCTGCACATGTGTCTGACAGATGATTTAGCTCATTCAGTAAGGAATGAGATCTTTGTTGGCCTGTTGACTTCAGGTAAGATGCTAATATTTCTACCTCTCTGTCAAACATAGTTAAAAATGGTCAAAAACCTTTGACAGAGGATAAAGGAGCTGAAGGAAAATTTTCCAAAGAGATGTGCATTTAGCATGCTCACAATCTTGGATGTTTAGAAAACTGAGCTAGAAATGACCTTTTCTTAATTAGCATTAATATTAAAATGGCCTGAGTCATACAACTTACGACACTTGCTGTGAAAATTTAAATGTACAAATGAAGAGCAGCAAGTTAGGGCATTTAAAACCACATCTATCTCTAAAATCTGATTTATTTTGCAGGCTGCCAATACAAACAAACTACCTTATGGAAACACAAAAAGCAGCTTGTTATAATCTCAAATTTAGGACATTTATATTGGTCCCACAGTAAGAAGATTTCTGTGTCATTACCATGAGCATGATTTAGTTGTATTATGTTCACATGTAGACACCATTATGTAACACTTAGCTCAGACAAATGGCTCTGTTCTTGATCTTTCTTATTCTACTGTAGTTAATGACCAAATATTGTTAAAAATTGGGACACTAATTATCTGATGTCGACATGTTATGGATAATTAAGAATTGCTCATTCTGAAGCCATGCTAATTGTTTTTCACATGTCTCCTTCTCTCGTCCTTGTGTCCTCAACAAGGCAAGTAGCTACAGGTTTATACGTACATCTCTGTCACGTACTTTGTCACAGAACATACATCATCCTTTCTGGCTCATCCCCGATTAATTTTGCTGGCTTGCAGCAATTATCTCTCCCTTTGTGACTGACCTCCTGGTAAATGGAGTGCATGATCGCTGGGCATTTTTTTCCTGCGTATTTTACCACTTAATGGATCCTTGTTGGCTTACCACAATAGAATACACTAAATTTAAGTCATAAAATGGTTGAAGTTGAGAGAAAATGGTAACTATGTTTTAGCAATTGTAGTTGACAGCTGTAAAAATCAGATCTTGATAATGTTCTCTCATTTACCCTATTACTTGGATCAGTTGGTTAAAGCTGTTAATGATCCTCTTGGATCAATGTCGTTTGCTTGTAGCTATAATTTACTGCATTGGTGGATTAGTACAGATGTTTTCATAGATAGCTCTGCATCATTCCACCAGATTGCTGTCTGCAATGAATTTGCTTCCATTCATCACTAACAAAGCAAAGAAAAAGATAATCAGCATCTCCTATCTTAACATTAACTATTGAACTTGGGATAACACTTTTATTGTTGTCAATTTGCAGCCTTCAACCATTGCTTCCTCAGTAAATTGCCCTGAGAGTTTTCTCTAGAAATAGAACCAATTAGATATTTTGACTGTTACAGGGAAAGACTACAGAAATGCTTAACTGTACAAAACAACACATACACTAAAGAGTAGTAGATAAAACTGTTCCGTTACGAATATGCCCTACGGAGTCAGGGCTGGTTCTATCACCTACAAAGCAGAAGAAACTACATAGGGCAGCGACGTGTCAAAGCTGGCAAAAATTGTCCAGACTATTAATTACTGAGACTACTCCAGCACCTGAAAAATCTGCTGACACCCATGGGTTGTCACAATGGGTAAGTCAGCAATGCTATATTAGGGAAGATGTCTCCTTTTCTTATTACCCCACTAGCATCAGAAAGATCATACCCAGTTCCTCACAGAATTTGTCTATCCTTTCCTGCCAGAGGTGAACCATTTATTCTTGGGCCATTAATACTCTGTAAACTGCCAGAAGGCCATAAGCCAGAAGGGGAAGACTTGTATTTTTCCACTGAGGGCCCGTTTAGCCAAATCTCTGTTTTTCCTTCTAAAAAAGGAGGCTTATTGGCACACACAACAAATATAAAATAAGTAACTGAATAAAACATTACGTGTTCCAAAAGAGAAGCAGCACAATCTCTGACTCTATTTCTAAAGAGAATATATATATACAAAAGCAAACTGGAAATATGCTGTCTTAAATTGCGGGACAATTCTGCATGGCATCATTTAAGCTTAATGAAGAAACTTCTTTAGCTCTCCCTCCACAAGCTACCTTCTCTCTTCTAAAGATTTCCACAGGAGTCATTACAGGAGCTTGGCTCAATGCCATGCTGTCATCAAATTCTTCACTATATAGAGATGTTACAGTCTAAGAATTTTTTAATTCACTACATTCAACCTTAATTAGGATTTCACATTTGGTAGCACTTACACACTTGCAATAGTGCCTTTCAATAGTGATGTTCATTTCTCATTGAAAAAGCATCTGAGCACTTAAAAGGTTTTGTTTGTTCTAATGACAGTGGCACTTGAATTCTTCAAAAGGTCTGAAACAACCGACACTGATTTCAGAGTTCCTACTGATGATATCCAGTGCTTATTTACATTCTGCATCCAGTTACCATACTACAGTTCACAGAAAGCAGTAAAAGGAAGATCTGGAGATGTAGTTCTGCTGTGAAAATCAAAGGTCTGTGGAATTGAATTTTCTTTGCACATAAGTTAATTAGCTGCTCTAGAATGTGTATCACCAAGTATAAATATACCAAGTCATTTCTTGTCTTTGTAGTGCAGCTATCTTGAAAGTCTTTGACATTGGCTGGGTCATCACAGAACTATGTATGAAAGTTCCTGAAGAGTATAACAAAGTGCAAAGAAAGGAACTGTTGAAAATAACTTGTGGCCATGAGAAAAAAAATCTAATTATGGATGAAGTGAAAGAAGAAGCCAGGCATATTTATGAAGGTCCAAAAATTTACCCAGCAGGTGTCATAAGTGGAGCTCTTTAATTTTACAGACCTTTCTGAGATTGGTCATAGACAGTGTGATGTTAACACAGATACTTGCTTTCAGGATTAATTTTTCATCACTGTGTTTATGAATACAATCGGTTTAACTCACAAACATTGAGGAGATAGCTGGTCCATGTTTTTAAAAGAAAAAGGGGCTCCTAGTCCTTTGTGTGACATTAGTAAAGTAATCTCTCCTTTCCATGGCTAAATTGTACTTTATGTTGCTCATTTTCTTCCTCAAGTACATAGCTTTTTATTGTGCAGCTGGTTAAATTATTCTTGAGTAGTGTACATTAGACCATGGTGACATAACCTGCTTTTTCAATAGCTCAGTGCACAGGAAAGTCAATAGCCCTGCGGCTGTCATGCTTCTCCAAGCAGGTTGCCACCAAACATTTAACATACATAGCCTAATCAGACCATTTCTAATTTGGAGCTCTGGTTCTGTGAAGCTGAAGCTTTACTTTATCTTTGTGTAGTTCTAGAGTGTGGCTTCCCATTATTTTCACTTCTAACTATTGTAAAATTCACATAGTCTTAACTAGAAAAAAAGGAGTTTCTTAGCAAATATTATTACATCTCTTTCAAAAAAGCTTTTATGATAGAGATGGAAATGCAAGAGTTCTGATATCCATTTGAGAAAAAAAACGCAACATATTTTTAGTATGCTTTACAAAAAATTCAAATTACATTCAGTCACAAACTGATGTGCAAAAACCTGACATAGTCAGACTCAAAATGTGATATGAAGTTAAAATTTCCTTTCAGGATGACAAAGCGCCCATTGCTTTTGTTCCTGGGTGTTCTGATAGAGCATAAGGTTCAAATCCTGCTCCTATTGAAGTCAATGACAAAGCTTCCATTGACTTCAGCGGTGCAGGATCAGACCCTAAGCAACACAGTTAGCACCTGCTTGCTTTTCATCTCTCTTATCTTTCAGTGAAAATTATTGGAACAAATTAGAACTAAATAGTAGGGAAAAAAATGAATTAATATCAACTAGCTATTCTGTGGTACATTTTCTTATAAAACATACTGCTTGTCATTCCAAATTTTTTGCGAATATACATGTTCTGTATATGTATATTAACTATCATCAAAACTCTCAAATATGTGCCATACCATATTATATCCTATACAGATGTTTCCTTCTCTGTGAAAATCTTGAAGAAAAATCTAACATTTAATAATCTAATAATAAAGCCCCAAACTTGCAATTCTGTAGTATCTCTATAACCTTGTGGATGTCACAATATTAAATATGACCTGATACAATCAGTGAATGAACAAGCTGCTTTCCTTGATCTGACAGTATTTTCTATACAGAGACTGGAATTCTTATCTAGTTTTTATCCATCAGTTTAATTCGAGCATAAACTCAGTTATCACCTCCTGTAAAAAAATCTGTGATATTAGTTCAGGGTAATGTGATTGCAGATCAATAGGCAGTCTTAGCTCCACAGAAATAACCCAATCCATTCTTTTAAGGTACTGAAAAGACATCTAAAAAAGTAGAAGAATAATAAATATCGTATGCAACTATTTCTACTCTTATTTTTCCCTTTTTAGTTGATGACCATGGAGTCCAGGATACTTACACGGCTATGCTGTCTGCCTACTTATTGGTCTAGGAAAATTTTTTAAAATATTAAAATATATCTTAAATATTATTGAGATTAAGTACAGATATCCATATAACTCCCATTAAATAAAGTAAGCAAAAAGGTAACCCAAAGTATAGTCATCATCACATATGTTTCTGAAAACCTCAGTTTAATTAAAGCATTTAGTGAATAATAGTTTCAAAAAGTGATTTTTTTATAAAATAATTCCCCCAGCTCAACAGGTGGAACACATTTGGTAAAAAGAAAACATTATTTTTATAATCTGAATTATTTTTACATGAAGCATTGCTTTAAAAAAAAATATATATACAGATGATGTAGCCATATCTATGTGTGAAAACTGATCTATGGTTGGACGTTAGAAGATGAAGCATAGCTCAAAAAGTAAAGTCATTAGCAGGAAATAGCCAAGGAAATCTATAGCTACACTGAAATGGGAAAACACTGAAGAAATGTTGAGTTGAACGCTGAAGCTGTTTGTAATAAGCTGTAATGTATCACCAGAAGTGAACATTAGATGGAAGATGTAGATGAAGGTAGATTAAAACAACTTGGTGTCAGTACGGGAAGAAACCGAAATGGCCTGGGGAAAGGAGGGAAGTGAGAATAGGACTAGAACACTGAGGTCATAGTGACTGGGAAAGCCGCAGGCATCAATCTCCTTGATTGCTGCCTCTGCTGGGGGACAGTTCATTGCTGAAGAAAAGTCAGGCTTAAGTGAGACTGACAGGAAACAGGAAACAAATAGATGGCCAATAGTGCAGGGACTATGAAAGAAGAGACTTCAAAAAATAAGTAGGGATAATTGAGAGATGGGGGAAAAGCATAAAGAAACAAAGAAAAGAAAAATTATAAGCAGCAAGAGTGAAAGGAGAATGTAACGTGAGAGAATGTGAAGTGTCTCCCTCGTTTAGAAAGACTTCAGAATTACCTAAGAAAGGCAGAGCTCACCCCACAGATTTGCATTTATGCACTCAGGTATTATTTCTTGTTAAGTAAATCAACGGTGCTGCTGTTAATAGTCATGATTTTATAGCATGAAATGTTTTCTCAGTTCAAGTTGCTGGGATAATGCCAATTTGAAAAATTCAGCTTACTTTTTTTTTAACTGTGAAATTTGGGATCTGTTTTTTTTTTGTAGCAAAGGTCTTAAAATTGAACTCTAAGATGTAAAAAAGGAATAGCAGCAAGTCAACATATACAAAGGAAATTGTTACTAAAAAAGAATGTTTTTCAAGAGTAAGCCTTGATTATGGAACTGAATTGGGTTTTTTTAACCACTTGAAGTTGTCAGCATTAAGTGCATCTGAAGGCACAGCATGACCTAAGAGGACTGTGGGGCACCTTTCTCTTGCTGTGAAGAAGCAGCAAGCATTAGCAAGTGTTCCCTGCACAAGAGCAAAGAGTACATTTAGGGACAGTTATTGGCATTACATTTAAACTTCTGTTTATCTTGGTTGGTTACGGTTATAAAGCATGATGAGTGTCCCCTTGGATTTGATTTTTTCTTTTCAATGACTATAAAGACAATTTAAACTGGCTCAAGACACACACTTAAATTTGCTCAAACCCTGATAAATGTTGGTATTCATTCAAAATGTCCTAAGCTTTATCAAGGTCAGGTTGGGTGTATTATCACCCTTTACCAGAGATGAGTCCATTGTTCATTCAGATAGATTTCAGAGGAAAGGATGCAGAAAGATAGTTTTAAAAACACACTATCTTTGCAAAAATGTCAACAGAAAAAATATAAAATTGTTATTGAAGCATATTTTGTAAAATGAAAATGCATGAATGCCAAAATACAACAAATATTCATCTGCAGTGAAACCACTCAATTTCCATTCACCTTCTGGGTGTTGTATGGAAAAAATGTAAAATTTGGGAAGGAATTTGATGGATCAAAAGGAACTACCAGTACAACCGAAAGGTGAATATCTTATTAGGGAAGTGGTCAATTTTACGTTTGGTAAAAACCCATTCAGTGAGCTTGCAAAGGTAGTGCTTGTCAGCTTTTGGCCATGTGCAGCTCTTCAGTACATTTGTTTATCACAACTAGAGCTTATTCACATTTAATCTGAACTCTACAAGGATGCAGGGGTTCTCATAGATCAGCTTGCAGTACTGGGATGACATCCTGTATTCTTTATATGATGCTGGATAGGCAGGATATGAAACAAGATGGTTTACTCCTGGGGGACTTAGTGCACTTAATCTTGATCAAAGAAAGAAAACAAAGCAAAACAAAAAGCCTCATGGTTCCTGGCTGAAACAAAAAATTATGTCATATGACAACTGATAGCCCAGTCACAAAGCCTTTTTAAAACAAGAAATGAAAAGCAATGTGTCATATGTGTATATGTGATTTGAAAGGATATCTACCCACTTGCAGTCATTATATTGTGTTATTTCCACAAATATAAATAGGTTTTTATCCACCACCTGGTTCTTTCATGTGGCATGCTCTCTTTGTCTCATCAGAAGCTTGTTACATGTGGGTGAAGAAACACTGAGTAAATTCTATAACCCCATTCTTTTATCAATAATTTCCTGTTATCATTACACAAGGATTTGAATTTTGTGGCTATAGCCACAAAGGAGCAATTCAATTAAACCAAAACTACAAAGGGAAAATCTCATTGCAATCCTCTGTGCAACTGGTGAACCCAGTAATTATATATAGCCACCTATTGTGTTAGAATAATAACATGTGAAGAAGGTTTAGTTAGACACATTTACACACATAAAAGGCAATATGGGCATAGAAAAAGTCAGTTTTGCCAGAAGTATAGAACAGTCACGCAGGAACAAATGAGACCTGCATGAATCCTAGTTTACTTGGCCATAAATAAATCCAACATTTTCTTTCTCTCCATTGTAAAATAAAAGAGAAGCACAGAAGCATAACAGCCTCCTTTCAGCAACCAGTCTCTTTCTGTTCAATTATAGTCATCAATCTGTTCCACCTAAAATATTTTCCTCCTTGAGAAACCAAAGAAATCAGTATTAGGATCCAAAACATGCTGTTGTAAAAATAATGTGAAAGAGGTCTTTCCTTTTGCTAAATGCATTTGTTCTGAACGTCTGTATTTTCTTTAACACAAATTTTGAAATTCAGTGGAAAAAAAAAAAAAGCTGCATTTATGTGGTATTTCTAATCAGAAAATCTTGAAGAGCTTGGTACGGAAAAGTGAAGGTTACCTTCATTTACAGAGAAAACTACAACAAAAAGAGCTTAAAGGCATTTTTCTTTTGTCCAAAATCTGTCCCCTATGTCTATTCATTTTAGATGCCAAATTAGAAGCCTTTCAATCTTTATATTACAAAGTGCTAAACAGGCAAAGCTTCAGTCATACCCTTTCTCTAGACACTGTCAAATCTTGGGAAATGCTGGCCTGTGCATTATCCCACAGGAAACTGGAGAGTAGGGAAGAAACAGTCAGATCTCCTGCTTCTTGATGCACAGTCTTACAAAGCTTGTCTAGGAGGTTGAAGATTTTTTTATTGCTTTAAATCTCTAGCAAAGTCTAGATGTTGTCTCTAATATATATGCATGCTATAGTTTCACTGAAATATCTGGGCTTGATGTGAGGATCATTTCATAAAATCACATAGCTTGTGTTACTTCTAGGATAGCATGGGATACCCATATCTTCTGGCCTAATAAAAGCCCTGTAAATCTATGACTATGACAACACTAGATAATGAACTGTAATGAGTTATCTTGGGAAAAACACAGGAAACTTCTGATTAAGGCTTTTTCATCTTTCTGAGATGTGATACTAGCCACTAAATTGCACTGTTTCTTTCTTTACCCTGTGTGCCACTGAGCCATCAAAGCACATAAAGTAAAGCCAATTTGATTCAGCTGAATAAGAAAAAGTCTAAATCCTCTTCATGTGATAGCTCTGTACAGTCGTCTGCAGAGAGCAGAACACTGTCCACCTGTGCATGTTTGAAGAAATATAGAGAATTATTTTGAAGATGAAAAATCAAGGTGCCAAAATAATATCATCTGTGGTGCAAAAATAGTTTCAGGGTAAGTTTTCTGTGCTGAAAATCTCATCATAAACTTCAACTGAATGAACACAGAGACCAATCCTTTCAGCCACAGAGATGGTTCCAAAATAATATGAAATGTGCATTTGGAATCCATGAAAGCACTGTAGAGAAATTAAATATCCCATAAATACTCCAGCCTAACTTTAACAACCATATAAACTGTCCAAAATTTGGGGGGAGGGAAGGAAGGTTTTGAACTAGATTTCTTGTCCCTTATTTCTTTTTTGAGATTACTATATTTAAAGTATAAAATAACTACAGTTTTTCCTGTTTGTTCTTAGTTCAAAACATTACTTTAAGGGATCATTTCTACTGCACCAAAAAAAAATAATAGCATGATCACAGTCACTGAAATTTCCTACAAGATATGAGTATGAAGTATCCTTTAAAATATTAGTCAGCTGTTCTTATAGGAAGCATAGCATCAGTTATTCACTTCATATTCTCTTTTACAGCATTTCTTCAAAAGCCAGATCTTGCAAATTATATTCAGTTTATGACCTTTTGTTTAAATTACAAAAGGTTAGCTTTACTATCCTCTCTTTAAGACCATAGCACACTACTGCCCAGTAATTTTATCACCAAGCAACTCACCATTTCAGAAATCTAAATCTGAGAATTCTCTTTTTTTTTTTTTTTTTATTCAGCTGCAGACAGCTAAAGCCCTTTTTTTCCCTGGGGTGATATGCTAGTTTGATTTTATTTCCCCTGACATTTCACCTGTCAGATTATGATAAATAGAAGAAACAAAGAATAATCATCACATTCTCATTGCATCTCATAATCAAATATCTGGAAATATAAGATAAATCAGAAATATTGTCCTGAGGGAAAACATTAACACTGAAAACACCATCAGAAATCCAAGTCATCTTCCAGTGACCTAGGACTCCCATGCATGTTTAAAAAATTCAAAAAGGAAGTCTGCATAGAGCTGTCACTTCTATTTTTTTAATCTACAAATACTAGGGAATTACCTATAATGAAGTAAGAACAACAATAAAAAACAAGTTCCAGAGTTAAGAAATTCTATATAATAACAAAGCTGCGTGTCTTCTTTACGTCTTTTGTGAATGTTTTCTGAAAGCAATCCTGAGGCCAAGAAACAGGACAGGTTATCCTGAAATAGTATAAGCTCAAATTAAATAGCTGGCAAAGTGAAAAGATTAACGAGCCAGAACACACCGAACATGCTCCTGATTTACTGCATCTATACTTTGCATGTTCCAAATTTCTCTCAGTCTCACAGTGTTGAGATTCATAAGTGATGAAAACTTACCTGCTTGGCCAGTGGTAATACTGACAGCTGCAAAAAGCCTCTGGGAACGACTCAAGTCAGAAACCCCATTCACAGCTTCAACTTCAAACGTGTAGTTAGCATGAGCTAGCAGGTCCATGACAGTGACATAGTTATCTACTAATCCAGTTTGCTGGGGCATATATCCAATGTTACTCCCACAGGGAACACACTCGCCCTGCTCCCAGCTGCACCTCTTGCACAATATGCGGTAGGTCACATCACTTCTTCCCCCGTTGTCAGCAGGAGGACTCCACTCCAAACTCACAGTAGTCTGGTTGATATTGAAAATTAGATTCTGTGGTGCAGATGGAGGTCCTACATAATACACAAAGAAGTCCAGGGTAATTACACAAAACCACAGTGGGACACACAGGTAGCATTTTAATTACTGAGACAGAAAACAGTTGAAGCATTTTTCTTCACATAAACATTTCATTATTTTTAGCACAGGCTGCATAAAAGCTTTCTTGAACTCATTTGGTAAGAGCTTTATTTATTTTCCATTAAGACATCAGAGTAACAATTGTCTGTATATTTACTGCAACAGATTTTAGCTGTTTCTCTTCCGTGCAATTAAAAGGAATCATTAATATACCTTAAAGGTTCTGTTTTATAGGTTTTCCAAATATGGGATTTGTTCATCTCTTCTAAACATACTGCACAAGCTGCATCTAGTCTTTTATTATCAGCTCTGATATGATTTACAGAGATATTTAGTGATGTTTTGGATTTAGGAGACTTCCACTGTTTGAACCAACAACCTGTCTAGGCCAATCTATTTGCAGTTAGAAGGTTAAGTCAGATACAATTACAGTTCAATCAAAGTGCACATCCACAGAGGTTACTTTTCATTTTTCACATTACTAATTTTGGTATTATATCACATAATGCACATTGTTTACAACAATTTAGGGAAAACCAGGCCTGTATTCTATCTATTGCAGTGAGGTATGCACTTATACAACATGCAGTGTTTTCCAATGCTGTATCAAGCAAACATGAAAATTATATTTATGCTTATTCCATATTCACTGTCAACCCTTTTTCCCTCTGCCTTTCAATTCTTTTACCGTTGCAAATGTACTTTTCAAACACAGGAAAAGCCAGACAAAACTACTCGCTGCAAGCGGCTGCACCTGGTTGGTTAAGCAACGTCCTTTGCTATTAAATTCATGACTCACTCACTTGTGCATGCGACATATGGTGGATCAGAAGGTGCTCTATAATAGCTATCTTCACAGTCGCATCTGGAAGATCCTTCCTTGTCAGAGAAGCTGTGACTAGGGCAGCGGGAGCACTGCAGATCTTGTGAGGAGGATTTGTAGAACCCACGGCCACAAGCTAAGGCAGAGCAAAACAAATTAAGGTTTAGATTTGCATGGACCTCAATACTGATATTTTTTTGTTTCAGTCACATGAGGTACACACTCCTGTAAACATCTAAACTGCCCATTCTGTTATGTTAGCTCATGCAAGATATGCTCGCAATTTCTTTTTCTTCAGATGATGCTGTTAATGATTTGTGGCATTTTTATGCGTTCAAGTATATACTATATGTACCACAACAGCTGGCAGTACATTATTTTAAAACAGAGGGCCACATAAATACAAGGAGCATCTGTTTTTAACCAAAGAAGAGTACAATAATGGTGTGAAACATCTGGATGCCTGCAATAGGCCTAAACAAAAGGAAAACACTCCTGAGATCTGCTCTAAGGCCACCGAAGAGTTTATAGTATCTGAACTAGTTGTTTTGGAGCAAAATTTATTCTTCCCTGATCTCAGAAACCCAAAGAAGCTGTAACTCAGCGAACCCTACTCCTGAGGAAAGAATAAGGTGTGAACGCTTGTTTAAAAGATGACTCTGGTAGGAACATAGAGAAAGAGGAGGAGAGCAGACAGCATAAACTGTTCAATTGGTTTGTCCAGTTTCACAGAAAGAGACAAATAGGTTGAAATTAACTTCACTAAAACTTTTAAGAAAAAGACAAAAGGTAGACAATAGGAAATATTCATATAAGAGAATTTCTGACTTTGGTTTGTCCACTGTGAACCCATGAAATTAAAAACTGTTGTGTTCCAACACTGATGTTTAGAAATGCTTCTTGCAGCTACTGCCATGGTTCCCAAGGCAGAAACACACATAAAACACACCTATCATTAGATTACAAGCAGAGCACTGCAGCCTAGACAGCCATCTTAAGAATGTATAAACTATGAGAACTGTAGGGAATGAGGAAGAGGGAAGTGGGGATCAGACAACACTAAAACTGAAAACAGATTAAGACTCCATTTCAGCACTGAGTTTATGGGCAAATTTACAAACACTGTCAACATGCAAAACAAAACACAAACGTTCTCCAGAGCCTTCTAAAAGAGCAGAGGCATTTCCAACCAGACCATTTTACTCCTTTTTTTCTTTCCAACCCTAACAGACAGTCTAACCTTCTTAAGCCACCAACTGTGTGCAAAGGAAAGGGACAGTGGGTGAAACTTTGTACTAGGTATCAAAATATTAAAGCTAGTTAAATAGTCATTCTGAATTCAGAGGGAGAGAATTTACTTTGGTTATATTCATATTTGCTTGGATATTTTCTCAGAACAGAAATGCAAAGTATCAAAAGACACTGATATTTGGAACAGTTATTTCAGTTGTCTGGTACTGCAGTGATGGAAAGAGCATGAAAACAATGAGCTTTATCCAAAGCTCACTGAGTCAATGAGGAGTACCTTTGACTTTAACAGCCTTTGGACTGCACCCATAGTGTCGCTAAAGCAACTTGTGTCTTATTAGTCTGATTAATTTTATGCAACAGAGAAAAAAAAAGGCAGCAATACTTAAGATAACAGTGGATTAAAGTTGATGAATTATGTAAATCAACAGTGGATCACACCAGTGGGAAATCTGGGCTGTCTATTACTCTATCAATATACTAAGTTTTTTAAGAAAAATATGCTTAAAATATGCATAACATTTAGAGTTTTTTGCTGAAAAAAACCCCAGTGGATTGAAGATAAATTATCTGGCAGAGCCAATTAGCATGCAGAGATTGTAGCCTTTGATTTTGACAAAGGGGCACAAGTTTGCATTAGAAGAAAATCTAGTCCTGCTTGTAAAACATGCTATAGCTTGATTCTGCCACAGTAGCTGCTATATATGCTACTTAGAAAAAACAACAAAAAGAATTTTGGAGAAGCACTTTCGATAAACATGACCTGTGAATTCATAGTTGTGGCAAATTCAACTCAGAATTATGCTTTTACACCTTCATCCAAGGTTGTTTCAGAATTTGCAGACCAAAGAGCACATAAGCTGAACTGATTTTTATGCATGTACCTTAAGACATACATTTAAACTTCTATCTGCTTTTTTTAGTACTTGCAATATAAATGTAGCTAAAATTACCAAATAATAGTTTCCTGCCTTTCTTAAATAGTCATGTTCCTTTCATTCCAAACAAAACGCTGGACAAATACACCGGAACGTCCAACATGTAGTCCTCTGCAAAGCAAAGAGCAACTTAAAAGGCAAAGATCCCTACTGTGTTTCCAGTCTGTCCTTCTCAGCAGGGAACATTACATGGCAGAGATGCAGAGAGTAAAATAAAGATTTCAGACAGAAATAGCAAAATGTAAACAGAAAACTCCTTTTTGGTTTTTGTTTTTTTTTTTTTTCCTGATGACTTGATCAAGACATTTATATGCTTAGTCACTCACTATTTAAACTAAGTGTGCATTTCTTATTAGAGTTCAAAGGATCTGAGTGTCTGTGACTAGTTTACATGACTGAAAGCCAATTATTCACCCGCACAGCGTAACACAGGCAGCAGGTTCAGGCATTCATATCATGCTACCATTCCATTAGCTTTTTGTCCACTGAGAGGTTTGTGATGACATTTAACAACCATCCCTTTAACTTATAATAAATGCCAGAGATATAAGAGGCATAATATTCCAGCATCAAATTTTTTAACAGTATGAAAATAGCACTTTTAAAAAGGATTTTAAAAAACTTTGTAATTCTTTAGAAAGGAGGGTATGCAGGGCTGTACACTGTAATTAAAAGTACTTACTGGAGGAATACAACTAAATTATTTTCCCACCTTTCTTCGTAAAATTAAATTTCTCACAAAAATTGTGTTTTTCAGGTTAGCAGTGGAGTACTTCCATGGCTTAAAAATTGGGAACCTCTGGGTCCTTATCTGTTTTTAACATATACCATTGTCCTTGCAAAGAAAATTACAACTGAAAACTCTACCAAGATGGTGTTGAACAGACCATTTATGAAGGTGTGAGAACTTGCCAGTCAGCTATACAGATAACAGATGGGAAAGAACCATTCAAAAATACTGGTTTGATTCTTTTTCTCCCTTCCTTTTGTTCTGCCTTGCCAAATTGCCTTCGTGGATTTTTTTTATTTTACAAGCAATTTAGATAGATTGTTTTGTTCTACACTATTTCAATTATACATATTTTGATTCAGTTTAGTTCTTCATGTAATATTTTTAAGATTACAGGGACAGGTGGTATAAAATCCCCACTGCTACTACTTCCATAAGGGACATTTAAAAAATGCTAATTGTAAAACACCAAAAACAAACACATTAGCCAAACAACACTCAGAGCTCTGTACATGCAAATCTAAAGGTGATAAATACAGCTACTCTTTCACAAAAGTATCTCATGGCAAAGCTTCAGGCAACTCAAATGACATTTGATCACATCCATTTTATTAGTACAGGAGAGCACTCAGCAGCAGCACTTCTTCCCTATAAAGGGAGACTATATTGTAAGTCAGGGCACAGAACTCAAGCAATGACAGAAGATATGCAGGGGCATATAACGGGTGAGATGGCACTTTGATGTTGTAGCTCTAATCCTCATCATTGTTGATCTGAGTAAAATGTGAACTCATTTGATGTTCCTCAAGCAAGTTAAGATCCAGCAGCAGTTTTGCAACTGAAGGGCTTCTGGGGTACTTGAAAAGGCAGCACAGGGGTGGGGAGAAAGGCAAGAAAGCCAGCACAGAATACAATTCCCTTCCATTCGCTGTGTTGTGTCATTTACAGCTGCTAATTTAATAGAACAGCTCTTCCCAGATGAAGCTCCCATTTTGTTCAAACAGCTACTCCAAAGTCTAACGTTACTGACAGCACAAAGACACAGAAAAGCGCCTACCTACCTGACCTCAGCCGGCTTAAAACAACACAATTAGGTTTTAATTCTTTCCCCATATACTGCAAAATCAACAATAAATACAGAAGAAAGTCTTGCTTTAGCCAAGGCACAATTCTTCACTTAGTATCTTAGCCTCAAAATCATTAGGGACTGTCCATCAGTGACCCTCCCAGGGCTGACCAGCACCTTGGACTTGTTTACTTGTCTGCAATAGCCATAGCTGCTCCTCAGAGCAAATCTTCTCACCTCCTCCATGAAACTGAGATTTTTCGTGTTGGGAAGCTGGCAGAGCTCCAGTGTGAAATACAAAGACAATGTGAACAAAATCTCTCGGATGAGAGAGCTTTCCTGGATTTGGGCTTTTAGCAAGCCCTAGATAAAGCAGTACACCATTCTGGCTGTATACAATGAAAGACCTTCATGAAAATCATACCAGCAGTCTTTCTTGGCTTGGACTAAGTTGCCTTCTTCTGGTGCATCCAGCAGCACTCAGCCGTAACAAGGATGTATCGTGACAGTAGGGTCTGGCACACGGCTGCAGCATCAGTGCTCGGTGCCCACTTGGCAACGTGCTTAGCATATGCCACTGCAGTCACTGCATTCGCAAACATTTTTAGCCAGTATGTTTGGTATCCCTAAAGGGGATACACAAATACTGTAAATAATGGAATTTTGCAAAGCCGAAAGTAAATACTGAGGAATTAACACACACTAACAAGAACTATGATACCACATCTGTGGCATAAGCTGCTGACTGCACCTAATGGAGAAAAATAGCAGTTTCTCTGCTGTGAGCTCATCATACACTTTAGTGGCCTGGTAGAGACCAAATAATGTATATTCTTCTTTTCATATTTATAAAAAAAAAATCCAAGGACCTCTGCAGAAGGGAATGAAGGCAGATGTAGATGGCAGCAAACAGCAGTCTAGAGTCATACTTGTGGGACAGGAAAAAGAAAGAAAAGGACCTGTTAAGTACTATGCATTTTCATGTAGCCTTTTCACTATAAACACCATGAGATTCATTTTGTGTCTGGGACAGCTAGGGAACTTAAATTGGGAGCAATGATGGAAATATGGTGAGGGTTATGAGTGACATGTTACAATTGATGTTTATATAAGCAAAGGAGAAAGAATAAACAGTTATAGGGCACTGACACATTAATCAAGAAAATTATTTGCTACTATAATAAACAATTAAAAAAGAAAAAAATACATTTGTTGAAGTGCAAGGCTTCCAGGTGGCATATCAGCTTAAGACTTAAAGGCCACACAATTGTTTCAGCATGCTAGGCACTTGATTGAACATGGCTTTTGATAATAACTTTTGAGTTTATATGAAAGTAATTAAAGAGGTGAATGCACTAATTACTGTTTGATCCCTTTATAAAAAGTAGACTAGTATAAGAGGATAAAAATAAATATGACATACTGTGCTAGCAGAGCAAGACACCTTGTCTATTTACTCTGGTTTGCTCACCATTCCCTGAGTTTGCCATCACTAGTAAGCCTTAGTGGTGTGACAGTTTTATGCACACTAAGATGAAACTAATGTTTAAAAAACAGTACTTTTCCAAAGTCAGTGTCAAAGGATGACAAAGGAGTAATCACAGGGTTTCGACAACATCAGTATTACCTAAAAACTTGGGGTACCAGGCTGGTCCCACTGAGAACTGTGGCAAATTGACTGCCCATCTTGGGAGGGCTCAGGTCCCCTGGGTTCCTTTCTCTCTTCACTTGAATAAGTTGACTATATTATAAGTGATTCCATATATTGCATTTTTCTCTGTGAGTAGTGACTAGAATTTGTTTTATATCTGTGTGGGCATAACTCTCCATTCTTGTGATTTGTTTTCCATTATATTAATCAACTCCCTACCTTTCTACCTTCTCCAAGCCTGAGAAAATTAAAGAGAATTCAGCTAACCCTCTTTTCACAGAAATGATGTATACACAAAGAGTGTATGCAGATGTTTCCTGGATGAAGTTATGCAGCTGCAAAGACTTTATTAATTATAAAATGCAAAATGGATTGTTCTGTAATTGAAACTCTCTGGGGCTCTGATACATTTGAAAATTAACATACATATATGTATGGCCAGGACATAGATGGATGCTGTTAGATTATTTATTACAGATGGATATTTTAGCTAATGCAGAAAAAAAAGAGCTGGTCTTTCTCCACTGGAGCTTTCAAATATTTGCTTCATATTAATGTCTACGGTTCCATAACTCAGGACTAAAAGCACAGCTTGCAGAAACAGTACTCCCACTGCTAGTGTTGCTGACCTCATCTACAATGGACAGGTCTAGAATCTTTATTTTAATCCTATTGACAGTGCCTCAGTGGGAGTAATTATAAGAGTCAGCCACAAATCCAGACCTCCTGTCACTGATATATTAGGGTTTTTCACAACCAAAATGAGCAGCAGACAAGGAGGATAAAAGCAACATGGGGTAGTGATTATAGCAAGATTTGTCAACCCCCTTCTGTATTAACCTGCTACAAACACATGACAATTTGGCATGGTAGACATTAGAAATACAAAAGGTTTAACCTTTCACAGTGTCAAAAAATAAAATTTTGAAAATCATTTGGGGGGCATTGTTCTCTTATGAGATATTTGGCTGGTAGATCACAACATCAGCCACAGACACTTTTTAGCTGAAGTTTCTGAAAAGTTTAGGTAAACTGAAAGCAGATCATTTTAAAACAATTCCCAACTGCAGATTTCAATGTGAAATATTAGACATAAGAAATCTAGTAACAAAAAAGAGACTTTATAACCTCTGATCCTCTTTTCCAATAATTTGTGTATGTTCCAGTCATGGCTATGTTTGAAACTGTAAATTACTTTTATAGTGAGAGATGGCATCTGTTATGCCTTCTCTGGCACCTAATATATATTGTTTTATAAGGAGCTTAGACTGTAGTATTTTGTCTAACTACTATGTAATGCTAAATGTCTAACCGAAAAAGAAGTTTATTTTAGCTTGATTTTTAAACTGCAATAGCATCTAAAGATTATTCATGTTTCAACCAAGGAATTATGTTGTATGTTTTAGTCAGAATAAACTCAGGACCCTTAATGGTGCCTAAGCTATAGTGTGAATGACATATCTAAACAGGGTTGTCCCATGGCTGCATACCATCATTCACTGAATGTTTGTTGTTGCCTGTCAGGAATCTCTCAGACCTTATATTCATTTCCCAAGCCTATTATGCCCTTGTTTTCCAAAATCCTGCCAATGTCTTTGAGAGATGTTCACCTACTGCTGATCACACAAAGATCCAGAAACAGAATGCTTTCTAGGTAACAGTAACTTGTTCTGATTTTTCCACTGAATGAAGTGAAAGCTTCACCTCTCTACAAATCTGCTTTAAAAAAACCCAAAACCAAACAAAACAAAGCCCCAAAAGTGAGCGTGTCACCATATGTGCCTTTTATCTAGCTACAAGAAACATAGGCACAAAGTAGTACTCTGCTGTTTTCCTGGCTAATTTATAGACAAGGACAAGGTAATCAGATTGGAGAACATCCTACAAATCAAAGAATACCCAATGTCACTATACTGTAACAGAAAAATTACTTTGAATCTAATCATTCCGAATCAGTACATAAAAGACTACATCTAAATGGCAATTAAAGACATGCTAGCATATTCTGAGGAGAATTAATTAACTGGATGAGTTAAAAGTTGTGCATTGAGGCTATGACATAATGTTGCACTAAATTTTCAGTTTACAAGGATAAGGGATGTGCCTCTCATTAACGTTCTTGGAAATGACAAATATAAAGCCATCATGAAAAACTGGGGAAAATTAACATGTGAGAGATACAAAGACACTAAAAATGCAGACATACGCAACTCTGTTACTCTGTTACAGAGTTCAAAACTGAAAGGTGAGTTAGTAAAACGAAAGGAGAAGAGATATTCTGGCTTTCCTGTTCATTCTTTTCCTATTTTTTTCTCTTTTGTTCAACCATGCCCTTCCCTCAAGATTAGGTCTGCAAGGTGCTTGAGTAGCTTCTGCTCCGAGTTGAGTGACAGCTCAACTCATTAGCCAGGTTGGGAGCAAATGCTCCACACTTTGAGGGATGTCGTGTAGATTCATCACAAAAAAAAAATGAATCCACGCCTGAAGTACTGTCAGCAGTAGAAATTTTATCTGGCTTCCTTGGAAGGTTCTCAACCAGTCACAAAATTAATGAAGAAATGCACTTGATTTGCTCATAGCTTCTGCATCTTTAGGTTTTGGTTATTGTTCCTTTCTCTTTTATTAAATTGGTAATATTCAGTTGCAAACATTTTGAAATTTTTACTAAACAAAAAATCTGTTAAAACTACAGCAGCTAAGAATTCAGCAAATCTAAAACTACAAATCAACTTATGTTTTGAAAGCTATGATAGTCTGATAGGAAATTTTTATGATTATCTAACTGAGTGGAATAACACATCCCTGGATGCATCAGCAGACAACTGCTGCAACAAAAAGGAATTGGCTGTGCAAACTTGGATGTAAGTGGTGCTTTCCTTTTATACAGATATATGAAAAACTCATGCTAAATTTGCTACATTCCTGTAATAATTTTTTGTTGGGTTTTTGGTTTGTTTTGTTTTTCTTTTACTCATATAAAATTCAATTCTAACAGCTGTAAAAAAAATTTAAAAAAACCCACAAAACAAACAAAAAACCCCAAACAAACAGAACACCCCAAACAAACACAAAACAAACAAAAAAACCCAAACCAGTGGTGGTGAAATTAATACAATAGATGCCTTTCATGAGATTATTCTCTAACCTTTTTGCTTCCCCATTCTAGGGGCATAACTCAAACAATGAAGCTTACATAATGTTGCCATTTAAACAGCTCGCTGAGTTCATCAGGGACTTTTGACAGTGGCAATGCTGTGACTAAACTCTCCTGATTTCACACAGGTTCTGTACAGCCATACCTTGTCTGACCATACACAAATTAACATTTTGAGGTGTCTAATGCACACTTGGGCTTTGGTACTGCCAGTGTGCCTTAAGTAAAGTTTCCTGTTGTTTTTTAAAAAGAATGAAAAACATCAAAACAGTAATGAAAAAATGTAATTTGGGAAGTGAAGGGGCACATATTTTGGGTTTGCTTGTTTTCTAACTAAAAATACAGTTAAATTTGATCACTGACAAATTATTTTCCAAATTATTTGAAACTACATCTTTGAATTTAAAGCAAACAAGGTTTCCATGGTCTTCTGGGTCTTCTTACATGACTTTCCAGTGCAGCAAAGGCCCTTGGGTTTAACAAAAAAATCTTTAACCTCTAGTACTGTGTTCACTTCTGGGTCCCTCACTACAAGAAGGTTGAGGTGGCGAAGCAGGTCCAGAGAAAAGCAACAGAGCTGGTGAAGGGTCTGGAGAACAAATCTTATAAGAAGCAGCTGAGGGAACTGCAGTTGTTTAACCCAGAGAAAAGGAAGTTCAGGGAAGACTTTATTGCTCTCTACAGCTGCCTGAAAGGAGGTTGTAAGGAGGTGGGAGTTGGCCTCTTCTCCTAAATAACAATCAACAGGACAAGAGGAAATGACCTCAAGGTGTGCCAGCGAAGGTTTAGTTTGGCTATAAGAAAAAATTTCTTCACTGAAAGGGTTGTCAAGCTTCGTAATAGGCTGCCCAGGCAAGGGGTTGAGTCATCATCCCTGGAGGTATTTAAATATGTGTAGATGTGGCACTTAGGGACATGGTTAAGTGGTAGGTTTGGCTGTGTTGGGGTACTGGTTAGGGTTGATGATCTCAAGGGTCTTTTCCAACCTGAATTATTATATGATTCTATGATATTAAAGGTAGAAATGTACAGTGGAATCCAAAAGTACTGAGTACTAGGTACGACTGGGTTTTTTTCACTCTTATTGATTTTTTAAGAAACTCCATTATTTTAGAATCTTTTAGCCTCATTACCTCAAATCAAAGAAACAGAGACGGTCACACTCTAAATAGCAACCTTATTACACAGCACCACTCCAACACAACTACGATATGACAACCTTTTATACAGAGCAGTGAACACGTCCCCTGACATGAGCATCTCTAATGCCTAGTAAGCCCCCCAAAGGCTCTCATTTCCCTTGCCAAATGAACATCCATAGTCTTGCCAGTACAGCTGTCAGAGTCTTCTAATCAGAGAGTCACTGTGTTTTTTCACCAAACCTTACAAAAACAGTTTATAAATATCTGAAAAACCCTGGCTACCCCTATTCTCCCTCCCTTGGAGCAGCACTTCCAGGAGAAGAAACACGAACTGGTGAAGGGAAGACATGATGACAGCTTCTCTGACAGAGTTGCTTCTAAATTACCATCAGAGGAATAACAGAAATAGGGGTAAGTTTTGGTCTATCATTGAAATATATCAGCTACATCTTTCACTCAATGAGATCTAAGTGTGCAGTATCGAGGTTTCCAACTTGCCTCTCATCCTTCAGATTTGCTCCTCAACAGACAAGTCTGGTGGCTGCAGGGGACAGATGGCTTAAGCTGCCCCAGGAGCAGCAGTTTCCTGCAGCGAGGTATTTCTCAGGCTGCCTACAGACTGGATCTGCCCCTCTGCAGCTTTCCAGGAGAATCCATACATTGATCTGCCTGCCTGACCCCCATGGACAGGTATGGGTGGGACCATGTTGGCTCAAGCCAGCTGGAGGATACAAGGCCAAGCTTTCCTTCCCAGGATGCCATGAAGTTCACCTAACACTTGCCTCTAAAAGCCTGAACACTCAGTCAGTCTGTTTTGCTCAAATGCTCAATGCTGATATCCAAAATACAATATAGACACACCTATGATGACAAAGGAGTTCCCCAACAGCAACCTACTTCTGCAAAACATAAAAATTTATTATATGGGCAAGATAATTCATATGTCACTGAAGACTTATGTACAAAACCTTGTGACATACTACTGTAAAACTAACTTTTGTGCTGTTTTATTGGTTCCCCAATCCAGTTTACTCTACAGCCATAAAGTGTCTGTGAAGGCACTAACACAGGGGTAGAGGGCTGCAAAATGGAGTGGAAAGTGGAAAAGGAGAAGAAACACTCCTTTCAGCAACAATGTGTAATCAATGCACTAATAAAATGCAAAGTTAGTAAAAATATAATCCGAGTAGCTTCTTGTACTTCTCTGGAGAGAACAGCACTAGGCTTAATCATTCTATTTTTATGCCAGATGCCCTCCTCAAACAGATGATTCCTCCTAAATCCCCAAAAATCCTGTCCTGCAACTCTCCAGATATAAATAGAATGGAAGAGTTCCCTATGAAAGCCCCAGATAATCAGAAATCCTTTAATGAAATAATTTTGGGCCCTGAGAAATAATGAAGGTCTTTTTGGGGAGTCTCAGATCTCTCTCAGATATCATGGTTCAAGGATAAAGTCCTCTGTAAAGCAAGTGGTGCAAATGGATCTTTTCTGCTTCTTCCTGAAGCTTTGCAACAATCAACTTGTTGCAGATGTTTAATTTAATTTAACTGTAATGGCGCTTAATAATTGGCTGGCAAGAAATAAATCTGGAGGGCTTTCTTGTGAAATAGAATAGAAGCAGGCATCTCTATAAGCGTTCCAATTGAAATGAAATTAAAATAATTTAATAACACACTTTTGTTTCCTTTGGACAATGACCTACTATTACCATTCCAGGCCTCAATCCAGAAGAAATTTTTCACAGGTTTCTGTAACACATTCCTCAAGGCCATCATTATACAGCAGAGGCAAATCCATCCAAACAAAAGAACAGCTTCTAAGAACCCACAAGAGAGAAATTACTCCACTTCGGCACAACAGTGCTGTAGAACCTAAAAATAATTTTACTTGCATATCCTGGTCTCAGATATTTCTACATTTAATGCTGATTGTCCTACTTACTCAGAAAAAATATGCTCATGCCTCTGAATCCATTGTGGTGCTTTTGACAGAATTTTAATGCATAAAAGCAACTGTTCTCCACAGTTACATTTGGCCTGGAATGGGAAGAAACAGAAATACTGCCAGAAAGGAAACAAAAAATACCCTCTAATTTCTTTAAGAAAGGATTCCCTTCCAGGTTCACAGAAGACAATAAAAATGTTATCAGTGCATAGACTGGAAATTTAACTGTCTTTGTAAGAATTTAACTATAATCCTTAAAAAAAAAATGGATTTAACCTCTTTATCTAAAGATTAGAATGTCAGTTTATTAAGAGATTACAAACACAGAAGTCCCCTTTAATGAAAAAAAAAAAAATAAAGGAAAAGCATTACTACAATAATTCATTGACATGAAACTGAACTGGAACAAAACATGAAGAAACTTCTGGGTTTCAGTAAGCATGTGGTAAGAAAAAACATTGCTAATTCTGACAGATTTATCTCTACCAGTTTTTATGATAAAACTCCTTGGATTCACACAATGCTTTAATTCCAAATAGTACAGCATGAGTTGTGATACTGTGAAATGAAGTTGTCTTTACTAATTGCATACTCTGAACAGAAGTGTGTCTTATAGCAGAGAGCGTATCAAATCTGCCTGGCTGATCCTTATGATTTGAAAATGTCACTTTCTACTAAGCACAGAGAAAATAGGGAGGGGCAATAAAGTCGCTCAAAGATAGCAGCCATCCAGAAAGATAAAGAACACGCTGAGGAAAAGCAGACAACAGATTGCAGAGACAGAACAATCACAGATGGAGGCCAGGTGGGTGGGTCAAACTTTTTTTTTATAAAAGGTTTATTTTCATATTTAAACAGTACCCCGTTGTGTAAATGTTCAGCAAAGAACTGATAAGAAAATGGATTTGTAAGTGCGTTTGAACAAACAACATGTCTTATAGTCAAGAGGGGCTTAGTCGTATATAATTAAGGGATAATGTGCATGGCTGAAGAGTGTATGATACTGCAAGTGATTAAACACCACTGCAAAACAAAGGAGCTAGATATCCAAGGAAGCTTTATGGAACCAGCACGATGCAATCTCAAAATATAAACTTTATTTTTCTTAAAGAAGACAAGAGGATATTCATCTAACCCACACAAAAGATTTTTTCACTGAAAATGCTGTGTACTTCCAAGCTGCTCCTGTCATGTAATCAAGCTAAGATTATCACACTTTCTGTTTCAGGGTATGCTACTATTACATTTAATCCTTTAAAACCCCTAAGAAAACAGCTCTGTGCACATACAAGGCCTAGGTTCTCTGGAACTGTGTGCAATCATAGTTCTCTGCAAATTTCCAAAAACTTACTGGCATTAGTCAGCTGAGTAATTACAGCCCTGAGGGCTTGAACCAAACCCACTGAAGTAATAGGTGTCTTGGACAATGGATGACCTGAATCATGCAATAAAGATAAGGCAAACAAGGAAGATAAAAGGCCCACTGAGACCACTGGTATTTCATAGCAAAGATTGCAGTATAGACACATGAAAAATCTCCCTTGCATCTGCCCAGCTCTCAGATATATTTTCAAGGATACCAATATTCCAAAATATTTACAACACTTTTAAGGGTTTGGAAACTTAGAATCTCTATTTTGGGGGTTTTTTTATTATAATTTTTTATTTGTGTCTTGGGTTTCAACTTGTGAAAACTGAAAAGGAATAGAAAGAATGCTAATATAACACTAATGCATCCATATTCACATTTTTGTTTGGATGCAGAGTGCACTTTCAAAGGGATTTGTCAGTCATCCATGCTTACTGTGTTTTGGTTCCCATCACATAATCTCAGAGCAAGTGAACAGGTTTATTTTCAGAGGAAAATAACCAGAAGATGTGCTCCAAGAGTGAAACTTATGTGTTCCAACTGCAATTGGATCAGACTAGACCTACCACAAATAACACCCTCCTGAAATTTATTTAGTGTGAACATCAAGTCCTCAGGACAAACTGTTTTGCTCTACGCTCCTGTTGCTCTATGCTCCTTGCTAGTGACACTATCATGAGGGGCAAACAGAATTCTTTATTTAGAGAAGCTTTAATTGCTGGCTTTGATTGACAAATCACTGTAAAATATCTAACAGACGTAGAAGTGATTCAGCATCCCAATTGTGAACAATTTGTATCTCAAATGATTTTTTGTGCAAGTAATTCTTCAAACATCTCTGTGTAGTTTGTTAGAAAGACAAATTTATAGATGTGGGTTCCTCAGTGCTCAAGAAACCGCACAATTCTTTGAAAAAAGAGCAAGATACTGAAAGAAAAACAGTGAAGGAAGCAAGTTGTTATAGTCACAAACAAAAAGAAAACAGAGAAAGAAAGAAAACAAAAACTGATTTATGTAAGTGAGGGGGGAGAAAAGGCAAATTTTAAAAAGTTCAATAACAGACAAGGAGGCCCAGTTTGTCCTCACCTAACACGTTTGCAGCTCCCAGAAGAAACTGTCCGTGTTAGGGAAGTGCTCTCACAGCCCATGGCAAAACTCAGTTTTCCACTTAAGGCAGAATTTAAGGCTTTTAATTAGGCAGCTCTATTCAAAAATCATTCATTCATTCTTAAAAGGATGGACTGCCAAGTAAGAAATAAAACATATCCCACAAAGGCGTGAAAGTCATGGCAATGGCCCAGGGGACAGCAGATACGGTCACTGATAAAATGCATTCCCTGGTATCTCCCTAGGCTCTAATGCATTTCCATCCTCAGTTCTGCTACACTACCCTAAAGCATACTGTCTCCCTAGCATGGCTCTCCTTCCTCTCCATTCTTGCAATTTTCTGCATTAAAGTAGTGGTTTTTTCGGACTGATAAAAGTAAACTTTAATTGAATTTAATTTTATAAAAAGAACAAAGGTGAAACAAATTCAGACAGTAGAGTGGCTGTAGAGGTCCACTAGGAACCAAGGGATAGGGCTGAGCAATGGAAAACAAAACAGAAATGCAGTCCTCATGCAGGGTGCTCAGTTCCTCTCCTTTCCAACTTTTCTAATCACTCAGCCAGACACATTTCCATTACACAACCCACCTCCTTATCACCAGCAAGCACACCAGTCCCACAGACCCACTGATCTCAAATGGGTCTCCTCTGAGACAGTGACAGGAAAGCTACACAAAGGAAAAAGGTTGGCCAACTCTGACACTGGATTTAAATACAAAGTCGGACTGGGACCTGGGCATCCTGAGTCTGCCTGGAGGGCTTCTGCAGGAAAAAAAGGGCAGCTGGGAGGGAAACATCAACAGAAACTGCAGCAATGTGATACAGAGCATGACTATTTTAGAGAGGTCATCCAAATTAATCCCTTGATCTCCACTGCCCAGCTGACAACAGGCCACAGATTAAACATTTGGGATGTGATGTCTCCCAAGATTTTACAACACCTAAATTTCAGTTAGTGCTTACATGTGTAATGAGTAGCTCAGTTCTCACTGTAGTCTATGGAGACCCAGGACTCAGTCCCCAGTTGCCAAAGGCTATCCTGCCGGGTCCTCAGCTAATGGTCCAAAAGAATATGGGTCTTCTGTGACTCCTGTATCACATCTGTCAACCGACATACTGCACACTATACACCACCTCAAACAAGACCAGACTAACAATGTTTACAAACCCAACCCAAGCCTCTTGCAAACAGTCAGTAGAACGGCTCTCCAGGCAACAGCTTCAAATAAATCCTTCTCTCACTTACTTGTCCTGGCTTGCCAACACAAAGTATCCAGTCATAAGAATTACCAGTAATCCTCAAATGGCACCCAGATGCATAGCCTCACAAAATATCTCCTGTTTTCGTATGCACGAAGTTCATCTAGCCTCCTATGAGGCTGGATAGTGATGAGAAATTAGAAAAGTGGATTGTCCAAAATTCTTTAATAATAGCTGTATCCAACTAGACCCATACACATAGCATTGTAGAGCTTTTTATGGCTTGTCACACAAAATCTTGGTGACTGAGCTGAAATGAGTAATGTATGCCTACAGGGAATGAGATATCAAGCTGAGGTTGGCATACCTGAACTTTTGAGTAAAGAACTGGTGTACTATAACTAGTTCTCCAAATAAAAAATAAAATACTGGTGCAGTCAAGTTGTTTATGACTGTATTAGGCTATTATGACATTTATGTGGATGGTGATGAAAATTAATTTGATATGAATGCAAACTCTAGCTGGCAATTCCCTGCATTACAGCAGCAGTACAGATAGGACACACATTTGAAGAATCTTAATTTGTGGGCATGTGTGCCCATATATGCATGCTACAGGATCATTCATATTTTAGTGATACAACCCTCTCTACTGGCCTATCATGCAGCCAAAAAGGAATGGTATGAGTACCAAGCAGTTTGGGTGAACCAAGAATAAGTAAACATACTCAGTTATGAGTGACTGCACAAAGTTGCACAGTTAAAGACTTTATCAAGTACACATTTGTTTTGAAGATAAATAATAATAAAAAAACCCTCTATTTTTCTTTCCATGTCTCATCTTTCTTCTTTCCTTGGGACAAACTAACATATGACATCACTGAAATAGCAGATGCAAAAGCCATTTATTAGGCTTTTTGCCACTATATGTACAACAATCATTAATTATGGACTTTTCTGAGGAATCTGGGAATCCCTGATAAACACTCTACTTCCTGCACTACAAAGTGTGCCAACCCCTTTGCCCAGCCACTAATTCTCATGCTGAATTTATAAAGCACCTTTGTGGTTTTTGGTTTCCATGCCTTTTTGGTTTCCGTGTCCTATAAGGCCCATAAGTGGTTGAAACTCTAATCTGCGTTTACGTTGCAGCTTTTAAGACATGTGATAATTACTGGGAACTTTGTGAAAACAAAATGTCATTCAGAATAAGGACGTAAAAGAAGTGCAAAGCTCACTGGAATCTGCCTCAAATGCAGTGAGAGATTTCGACTATGTGTGCAAATACATTTGATGTAAGAGTGACTTTACTGGACGTACTTGCAACATTGAGCCCAAATGTACATCAACACTGCAGGCATACCAGTTATCAACCAGTAACGTTCCCAACAAGAACCTTTGGATGGATTTAAGCCAATATATCCTCCAATCTGTGCTCTGCACTTAGATTTTTCCAGTAGTACCAGAGATTTCCAACAGCCCATACTTTGTGCTGGATTTTCACTCATCCTCCTTCAGTCCTGAACATAGCACGTATTGTGGATTACCAGTCAAAAAAACCTGTTTCATCAAAGGTTGATAATGGGAGCTTGTGAAAAAGAAATGGAATTTAATGTGAAAATAGGTATTGCTAGGGTTGCTGTACTGATTGCTTTCTTTTCTTTTTTTTTTTTTTTTTTTTTTTTATCTGAATTCACTTACAGCATCTGCTTTGTATTTGCAGTGAAGCTGCTATAAAATTTTCCCTCAGCCGTAACTGGTCTCCAGAACTAAGGGTTTCTACTGCACAATTTAGAAATACAGATACTTGACCTTTTCCGTGATTATGTTTCTACAACATCCTTTGGCAGCAAAGGCCCATAGTCTAATTGATTGTATAATACTTGTCCTAAAACTTAATATAAATTATTCCTGACACTGCATGAGCACATAGCACTTTTATTTACATCCACTGGCATATAGAAAGAAAATACTCCTTTTTTCTTTGTAGTATTTGTAACAGGTTGGCAGACTTAAGATTTTATGTAGAAATAAAAGAGTTTGTGTGCACTGACTACTTAAAATAAGCCAAATCAACCCAGCCCAAAAAAAATCAAAAAAAGCCACAATCTTACAAATGAAGACAACAAATGCCAAATCATACTGGTAGATGAGTAGTTTCCACCAATAAGAAAAAATAAAGCAGCTCTTTCAGACAAGAAAATCAGAAGAGAACAGGGGACAAAGCAAAACCTCAGACAGACCCAGAATGCAAGAAGATTAGGTAGGGTTTATGTGGTTTTACTAGTAAATCAAATCCAATAACACAAAACTTGAGGAAGGGATTGACTTGTGGTATTATCTCAGTCTATATTGTTCAGCTAAAGATTCGACAGGTATATAGCCCATTTACATGCAGCTCTTTGCATATGCAGCAAAATTTATGTCTCCTGCTCAAATTTTATACCAGCTCTGTTAAACTTAGAAGATTGATTGCACTGCTGTTCTCATGAAGGTCAAACAGGCAATGCAAACTTCTGCTACTTTTAGTTCCTAATTTTCTGTAGAGTTACCTTAATTGTGTAGGGCTTAGTTTTACTTTATTAAGGCTGTAGCCATGCCTAAATATGTCACTGGAATAGGAAAAGGCAATTTTTCTGTATAAAAGAATAACATAATATTTGGCAATCCATACATCTGCATTATCTCCTCAATTTTCTTTTTGCATCAAAAGCAAATTAAAGCTGCAGTCATTTTCTTCATTCTAAATTTCTTTGAATAAAATTATTTTACATTTCAATGAACTTGGGCAAATATTCCCCTGAAGTACCTGTTTCTTGAAAGAATCACAGAATCATAGAATGGTTTGGGTTGGAAAGGAACTTAAAGATCATCTAGTTCCAAACTCCCATTCTCCTCCCTGAAAATCCACCACGGGCAGGGACACCTTCCACTAGACCAGGTTGCTCAGGGCCCCATCCAGCTGGGTCTTAAACACTTCCAGAGATGCGGAATCCACAGCTTCTCTGGGCAACAGATACATTGCCTAGAAGAAGATGAGCACAGTAACTCATCATCATGGTAACTCACTTTAGCTCTTCTAGCTTCTCATTTTTATATCAGAGAACATGTATACTATTCTTCCAGGCAGGCTGATATCTTATTCCTTTGTCTTCTTCAGCTTGAATTCCTGACACTGAGTACACCAAACCTGTCTGTCAATTTTAAATTCCTATTCCCTCATTAGGGAATATAATATACTTTTTCACTGGGTCTGTCTTCATAGGTCCTCGCTCTGAAGTGACCAAGTCAACAACAATATATGCACAATGCCCTTATGTCACATCATAAAAAGTGTTTAAAAAGAGAAGTTTAGACATACTTTTTCATACATTGTTCCAGTTGGTTGCAACAGAGCAAAACACAAAACACTGCTTTTTCTTCAAAATTATTTTATTATATAAGCCTAATGTATATTTTTGTATCCTTCTCTTTGTGGTAATAACCATCAAACTAGATTTCATATAAAGAGTTGCAGAAAGGTGGTTACCTACTCTGTTTCAAATTCCACTAGTCATTATGAGGTACAGTACAGCCTGAAAATTTAGTGTTTATGGCATCTATTCTGTCTTAAGCAGAAGTATAAAGAAAAAAGTGGAACAATCCCACAGTTGATTTTATTTAGAGATTTCATCCTACATTTCTGTTAACTGCAATAGGTATTTGTCCAGTTTCTCAGGCTAAGCAGTCTTTTTCATAGGAGCAAAATATGTAGAAGGATGCTCAGTAGCAAGAGTCCTAAGTCAAAATTTGCATTTGGGATCCATTCCCTACACTGGCACTTAACAACTTTGTTACCAGACCCAATTCAAGTTCTCTTCTCTATCTTCTCTGGTTAAATTATGAAAAATAGGAGCAAAGGAGGGATATATTCCCATTAAGTACATGAAAAGGAGCACCCCAGAGTCAACTGATTCCTCTTCTTGAGTCTGGCTGAAGCATGTAGGCATTAATACACTAAACAGCAACAAGAGCCTTCAGTAAAATCTGTGCAATTCCAAAAGAATTTAAACTGCTCAAAGGAAAATATCACTAGAATAGAGAACACTTTCTAAAAGCCGATAGAATTAAATAGAATAACTGACTGTCTTCTCCACCAAAACAAGCATGAAATGATAAAGTGGAAAAGAGCCTTGCTGTCAGCCATAGGATGTACCTAACAGACAGGCACATTGAAGATAAATGCTTTATTCCTGCATCTTTTTTCTTGTGGGTTTCAGAAAAGGGCTGTGGAGGTAAGAAGGTAGACAGGGGGCTTTTATTGATTTTCTCTGCTATACTTGGTCTTGCTACTTATGAAGAGCTGTGGAAATTGCCCATAGCTATCTTTTCCCATGTTTTTTCTAGCTGCAATACTGTCACTCCTGTCTTTGTTCATGTCCTGGAAAAGTAGTTCCTCTAAGGACCACTGCTACAACAGAAACAATCACCTAAGTCATATAAATGAAGACAGTAAGAGATGTGCAAACACTTCACAATATTCTAAATTCTCCTATTAACACCACAGTCATTTAAAGAAGTGAAGACCTTCAGCCCACAATACCCACAGTTATGACCATCCAAAAACACTTGATGGCAAGGGAGATCCCACAGGATCAGGCTGTAAAAGGCTACTTTGTTTTTAACTGTGGGTCTTCTTTTTCAACTAGAGTAAGACTCATCACAACTTTCCTTTAAGAATTGCAATGGTGTCAACAGCAGCAGCAGTAGGGACAGCAGCTTTCCAAGCATCTGTCATGTCAGTGCTAGGGCCATCAGCAGAAACAGATTGTGCTAGAGACAGTTGTCCCATGTGAATCAGTAAGACTCAGCCAAGCCTCTCCATTCTGCACTGATCACTGATGAAAAAGGTTTTCTATGAATTGAAGGATAAAAAAGTTTCTAGCAAAATTAAAAAAAAAAACCCAGAAAAAACACCAAAAACCCTCAGCATGTTTTATGACTTATTTTCCCTGAATTTCTTCCAATAAATGCACACTCCAATCTGATAAATATTCCCTGAGAAGCACCATGCATTGTGCTGTCCAGACATGGGGGGAATGAGCGAATTAGAAAAACAACCTATGGATGACTAAATACTGGTAAATATAGTGTGAATTCTGAGGATGGTTGCCCCCCCCCCGCCTTCCACTTACTAATTTACAGAGTCTGCAGTATTTAGAGTCACAATGTCAACCAAAGTCAGAAGAAATAGAATTCTAGAAAGCATTACAACCATCATTAGCACTCTCTATCCTGACTACTTATCAGACACATATAAATCTTGATGCCTATGTGACTCACTATGATGAAATTAAATGAGAGAAAGCAGAGCAAATGCATGTCTACTGCTTTTATCTCTAACCCAGTCAGACAGTCATCAATACATTTGAGCTACTGCAATATATTCTGTAATATTTCAGAATATTGTTATCATTTTATTAACCCAAGTATCTTTAGTATTTTCTTCTATATCTCCACAGTTTTGTAATGGATAACCCCTCTCCAGCCCTGACTGCATGATCCAGCATTTCATACAACATGCTCCTTGTTCTAAAAAAAAAAATATTTTCAAATATACATGTAATTTATGCCTAATACAGTGGAAATAGAACTAAAATCAGCATGCACAAGGGCAAGGAAGCAAAGCAGTTAAGAGTCAGTAAGGACATTAAAGCATGTGGTATCCCTGTTCATAACTGTATGTATTATAAAAGCACAGAAGCTGTACATTCACACCAAATCAAGCCTTTGTTTACCCTCAGACATTTTAATCAGTTTCCTTAAAAGGACAGGTGCTGATAAAGATTTGAAACAGAGACCGAATTAAGAAAATGACAGGAAAAAAGAATCCCTGCTGCTACAAAACAGCACTCTTACTGGGATTGCGTTTTTTGAATATTCTCCTTCAAGGAGAGGAGCACATAATTTTTTATATTTAGCCAGGGAAGGTGACAGACTGAAATCAGAGTTGCTAAAGCCAAAGCAGGTAGTGCGAAATTTAAGAAAGTAGAGAAATGGGAACCTAAAATGAGGAAAGAGCTTAATTTTTTTTTCATCTTTAGAAAATCAGCCCATTATTCCAACTGAGCTAACATGCTCAACTGTGCTGCAGGATTACAAGGAAGCTGAAGACAAAGGTTTCATTCACAACTCTACCCTTTTACAAGGGATAACCTCCTGCACAGATGTAAAGTCAAGTCACGTCTGATGAAGTTCACTTCTCCTGTGACAGTGGACAACACTTTTGGAATCAAAATAGAAAGAGAAACCTTGATCCTCTATTGGACAGTGTCCTGGCCAGTGTTCAGATCAAATTTTAGTATAGGAACTGGTGCATTACAACTATGCTAAAAATCAGAAAGAAGTTTTTAACCTTCCTTTTCATTTTCACAGCTACATAATAAAAATATCAACTCTTTCTACCAGCAAGGTGCAAAATATCTTTAAACATCACTGAGTTTCCACCATTTATTTTCTCTTACTACGGGTCATTTAAAATAAATCACTGTCTATGAGGCTTAGAAATGTACCTCCTCTAGACGTCTGTTTCACCCACGATGTCTCTGCTTTGTGACATCACAATTAGTTGTCATGAAAATGAATGTAAGATAAAAAGCACGATACTATGGGTCAACTCCTGCTCCAATTAAACTAAGATTCACATCATTCACAACACCAGGGCCAAAATTACACCTTCTAACTTCCACCAATGAAAACCCAGTGGAAATAGCTAAACAGAAATTGGCATCCAGTTTTTCTGCAGTGCTTTGTAAGTAAATTCAGCAGGTTTGCCATTTGTTTTCATGGAAACATGAATGAACCTACCTCATGCAAATAAGCTGTGGTGGCAGAAAAACATGCATAAATTGGAATATTTTGTAGAAAGTTGTATTTTCCACATAAAGCTTATGATTTTTAGGAACTTATTAGTTGTACCAGTAGCCAAATTAAAAGAGATCATTCTACAAATAGGCAGAAAATTATTTTGCTTGTCCATGACTTACATATCATTTTGTTTTGTTCTGAATTTCTAGTAGTGTACTGTGAGATTCTATTAATTCTTTATGCTTACTGAGGCAGCAAGGAAGAGTATGAGACTTCTGATCATATTAGAGGGTCATCTTTTACTGCATCATTTTGTAAGTTTGTCAAACAATGCTTAATCATTTTTTCAAATTGAAAATAATAATGGAAAATTATCCATGATGCGCTAATTAGGACCTACCTCAGAATTGTAGCAACAAGAAAAGAAAGTGAAATGCAAGACAGAAAGCTGACACTAGAAATATTTTTAATCTGTTTCTGGCCAAATACATTAATATTTCCCATTTATCACAGAAAAGTAGCATGTGTGCTGACCTAGCACTGCAACTTTTTACAAATGTACAGTAGCCAGATACTAATGCTTCTGAATGTTATTAGTGCACTGTGGTAAGAATAAACATATCAATGATTTCTTAATGACTTTAAATGACATTCCTCTGTGAAAGCAGCAAAGACAGGCACAAGCATAATACACTGTGTTTTATTAATAAAAGAACAACCATTTTTAACTCCATTGAGATGGTCCCCTTCAGGCCTCAGGTGCACCTGAGGTGATAACTTTGTGACAAAAATAGAAAGGCATTCTCTTAGTCCTAAAATAATACTGCCTAGAAGGCATTACTTTACTCCTCTGAAGCGAACAGATTATTTTGGACTCTCATGCAGCCCTAAATAGCCCATATCTGGAAAACACATCTCAACAAAAAACTTTAAAGGCCCTATCTAATGAATGATGTGCATACATAAGGGTTAACTAGAGGAGGGTCACCTCTTTAAAATATGAGCATTTTCATTTTTCTTTTTTGATTACCCCTTATCACTTATTATCTCCTTTTGGTATCTTTAACTACATAGCATTTGTCAAACATCAGAAGTGCTTGACAACTTACCCTTAAAAATTCAAGAACAGAAACTGAAATCTATTTCTACAGGAGCTGAAACTGTACAGCAGCAAATAGCCATAAAGCTCTTGGCAACACTACAAAAGCTGGCAAGAGGCACTTCACACAATGAGGCAAATTCAGACTTATTTTATTGTCCAGCATAACGTTACCAAATTCCTGCACTTTATTTTTAGCACAGGATTAAGAGTTACCCTCTCAGTGATGCAAAGATACTCAGTGAATGATGGGGTATTTTGGTTAATTCAGCAGAGCAGGAGCTGATAATTCCAGGAATGTAGCTCTCATAACATAAACGGGCAGCAGCAAGGCTGTAAACTTCTAGGGATGTATACTGAGAGAATATGTATACTGTGCATTAGTTCAGTGGAAGTAAAAAATTACATGCAAAGTGGAAAATGCAGAAGAATAGAGTTCTGAAATAATCAGACTGGTATTGCATATCCAGTAGTTTATCCCTATTTAGCAGAAACTAGACACTGGAACTCATAGCTAAACATCTGATTTGCAAGCTGAGGATCACTGCAGTCTTCACAGCCAGTTGTTTTTTATTATAACCATGCAAACAGAATAAGACTTGTTCCTGTTTAGCTTAAACCGATTTAAAACCTGGATTCCCCTTGACATGCCTGTTCTGCACCAACAATTCCTGTTTTATCCTGCACTCTTCAGCACGGAAGAACAGGTGTGCCCTGACTAGAAACCTTCTGCTGCTCCGTGTAGAAGGATATTTCCTCACTCTTAACCTAAATTTTACCCATAGGGAGACTCTAATTACACAGACATTGGAATGTAAGTCCTGTGCTCCCTGATGCGCTGCATGAGAGAGGCTGTGAAAGAGCCAGATCTCATGTGCTCAAAGTCCTCTGCAGTCTGGCTGTAGAGAGTATTTTGCACATGCAGGCTGTAGCAAAGATTTCTCTCCAAAAGGGCCTCTACAGTCATGTGGGAGAGAGACAACCATTCATGCTTATGGTCTGCATTATGGTGAATTCTGCAGGAAATACGCTTAGTTTGCAAAAAAAAAGGATGGTTTTGCTATTCACCAGCAATAAAAACGCAGTTTTTACTTTGGATCTTTTAAAATGGTAACAGTGTTTCCACAAGTTAAATTATGCCCTCATTTACACCTATGCAACAAATAAATACTCTCCCACACTTGGAGACACTGTTCCCATGATGATTTTATACAGGGTTTTGCTATTCACCAGCAAAACAAACTCAGTTTTTACTTTGGATCTTTCAAAGTGGTAACAGTGCTTCCACAAGTTAAATTCTGTCCTCCTTTACACCTATGCAACAAATAAATATTCTCCCACACTTGGAGACACTGTTGCCATGATGATTTCATACAGGTAAAAGCTGCCTGAATTTATTATGATTAGGCTGTCACCTCCTAAGCAGTCCTGTCGCTGGTGTAAGACATGAATTAAGATTTAGTCCTTCAAGAGACATTGGTTCATCATATATAAAAGGATATTAAAAAAAAAAAAAACCAAAAAAAACCAGAAAAATAATCCCAAACTGACCAAATATTAAAAAATAACTTTGCAGTTACTTTAAATGGGGGTTTTAACATGGGCTTCAAAATCTAAGTATGCTTGAGCATATGAAATTGCTAATTTCTTACTTTTTTTTTTTAAATCCATAATTCTAAAACAATTGGTAATCTATTTTATATTCCAGTTCCAAGAATCACATGGTTTTGTTGTTGTCGTTGTTGTTACTGTGGTTTCTGAATGTCCTTTTAAACTCTAGCTTGAGGAAAAAATGGCTTCCCATTCTTCCAGTTGTAGAAAATATTTTGAAAAGATAACCCAACTACATTCAGAGACTGAACAGATGCATACAGAGATTAAAAAATAATGATAATTTCAGACATTCCTGATATTATGGAGACCCAATTAATTTCATCTACATGAGCTATATGTGTCTGACTAAAGCTAAAGAAGTTAAAAGAAAAAAAATTAAAAAATAAGCAGTAAGTTCTGTTTCAGAACCATTCTTCATTCTTCTTTTACTCAACTCATCTTTAATTTCCAATTTTGCAGGCACTTGGGGATGGTGCAGAAAGAAAAGAGACATTCCAACTTGCTCAATGAGAAGCATAGAGCCCAATCACCTTAGGCTGAGACCATAAATTCAAATTATATCTTTTTTTTTTTTTTTTTAAGTGATCTTGTTCCTGCCTCTCTTGCCATGTGGATAAAACACAATGTGGTCTTTTCCATGGGTAGTAAAAAAACCTAGCTTTTGTCACACCCTCTGCCATTTATTTGAGGAGAAAGAGGAGCAGCAGGGAAGAGGAAAAAAGTACCTTATTGTCCTCCACTAAGTAAGAATAGGGATGCACTTACAAATGAGCCCTTCTTTTTTTATTGCTTACGAAAGGCATTTCCACAATATTTACCATTGATATTTCATTTATTAGAACAGGGATCTTTTCTGTGTGCATGAAAGGCACTTTGAAAACTGTTATTTAAAATAAAACAAAAAACCAACAAAACAAAACAAAACAGAGGCAGCAAATAGACCTTAGTGCTTATGAAAGGTAAAGACAATCTCCCAGTCATTTCAAAGGGGCAAGGTCAGGCCTCACCTTTATTCTTGTACATTTGCATTATTGACTTTCTGAAACAAAGGCAGAGCCCTAAGTAAAGAACCCGTGGGGGAGACCAAGGGGGGCTGTGTGATGCTGTGTCATTAGTGACAGCAGCTTCCAGGCCTATCCCGCGCTGGCTGAGGCACTGGTTACTTGCATGGCATTCAGATACCCCTTCGTGGTTGTATGCAAGCCATCCGATGGAATGCCTACCCCAGTGATGAGAACTGCTGCTTTCCATTTGTGCTCATCCACCTCTTGACACACCCACTGCCTGGCACACTGAAGAATAGGGTAAAAGCTGACAAACACCACCATCCTCCTCAAGCTCAGCCCCTGCCCAAAATCTTATCTTTAGATTGCATCTCCTCACCTGTCCGCAGTTCCTTATCCTCTTATCCTCTCCTTCCCTCTCCCCAGTGATATATTCCCTTCAATCTGACAGCAGGTGCTTTACACCATTCAGTGCTTTGTGTGGGTGAAGTAAATAACATGTCTGACTCAAAAAAAAACAGAAAAAGAAAATCAAAAATGCAAAGGCTACCCTTGTTAATATGCAAAACAATAAAGAAGTGCATTTGATTTTCTTTCCCCCCACGTGGCAAATTTTGTTTGTTGTAAAATCATGTATTTCATTATTGGTAGATCATTTACAGTATTTTTGATCTGTTCAACAAAATGGTACATGGTTTAACTGTTCTCTTCGAGGTGATTCTTTATTAGTCATATAATCCATTTTTCTACTGATTAGGGAAGATGAGTCAGTACTAAATATTCTATCTCCTCATACAATTGATTTTTCTGTGCTTTTTTCTTCCCATATTATTTTCTCCAACAGAGTTTTGCTGGCTATTTTTTATTAGTACAAATCATCTGCAGATGCGCTAGAGATTTCACACTACAGCTTCAAAGACGTTTTCTAGAAACTCTGGAGAACAAAGCAATTTTTCATATCTAATTCCATTCTTCTCTTCCCAGTTGATGTAACTGTCAAAGGAAATCACAGCCATGCTAACAACGCAATACAAATGAACTCAGATCCATACAGACTCTTTCTGCAGAGGCCCAGAGTCAAGGTGAAAATTACATATCCTAAACAACAAGAACCAGCCAAAAAAATCTGCTGTTGAAGACCTCACCTCTTACAGATGAGATGAATCAGGAGCAAAAACAGCCTAGTTCCAAGCACAAACATCAGATTCCCAGTCCCTGACAGGTTTCCTCCACCAGAACCACCAGACACGGCCCCAATGTCACCAGCAAATCCACTGTTAGTAGTGCCTTCCATCAGCAGTAGAGACCCCAACCACCTCCCACACCCCCGCACCTTACAGACAGCTGTGTCCCTATCCCCTAAGGAATCTTCTGCTGACATTTAGTCCAAAGCATCTCTTGTTTTGTTCTGTTTTGCTTAAAGAAAAAAAAAAAAAAAAACCACAAACAAACAGGAAAGTACATTAAACCAAAAACTTTCAATTTATATTATTTTTGGATCACTTCCTCTGTGGCCTGCCCATGGAAAGCTAGCATTTTGCAAACTTTCAACTAAAATAAGAACAATATTCAATACCAACAGGATGAAATGAATCAATCTGCCCATGGGTTAATTCACAAAGGCAAATTTCTCTTTCACAGTCTCTTTCCAGAAATAGGAAATAAACTTCTGTAGTTCAGTATCCATTTGTGCTGGAGGAGAGGGCAGAATTGGGTCAGTTTGATGTTTATTTTGGCATTCTACACTTTTCATAGGATAAAGCCTGACAAAGGGACAGACTAACAAAACTGAGCCAGAAATGAACCGATTTACAGCAGAGTAGTAAAATGAAAATGTGACTCAATCTGGTTATTACTCAATATAACTTACAGAAGAAATGGGTCTTTGTAAAGTCTTAAACAAATTAATTTGCTTGCTTAGCAGACTTAGGGCTTGTTAAAGGCCCACTAAGGTGCCTCATTGCTTTCAGTGCTCTCTGGCTCATTGCTCTTTCCACAATGTACAGTAGCTGGCTGTAATTCTGGATTTCAGAAATTTTCATCCAACTTCAGGTATTTTCAGAATGATTGTAGAATAAACTGAATGTAGGATTGGGGCAGGCGGGGGGGAGGGATCTGGGTTAATCTATCTGGACAAATTAGTCCTATCGGATACCCCATTAAAATCAGTTCGAAACTAAAATTAGCCCTTTAATCATCTGAGCTATATGACTGAGCCATCATATATCACAGACAGCACACAAATAACCAGAAGCTAATGAAATACAATGCTGTTCTTCACACAAAATCAATCACCAATTTCTTAAAATTTCATACAGAAACCTAGTGAATTTATTTCTCTTTTTTTTTTTTTTTTTTTGGTTAAAACCCATCTGATGTGAGTTAAAATCGAGCAAAGACACAGCAAGAAATCTCCAGCTGATGAATTTCCAAGGAAATCTGTTACTACAGGAAACATGTTCACTTCTCTAACAGGTACAAACAAACATAACTGATGGGAAGAACACAATTAATAACACGGTTTCCAAAAATACTAGGATTGTTTATCTTAAGATCAGATTTGAGTGATTTCAATTAGATGCAGATCTGTTCTGGTATTTCTCATCTTTGCCAGCTTGTCAGATAATTGCCTCCCAAGCAACTGTGATTATCAGGCTTTCTCAGTTCAACTATTAACTCATTCTTTGACCAAAAAAAAAAAAAGTCATGCTATTTTGAGTTCTTTTTCAAAAGGACAGGAATGCATCACAGCCTGAAAGGTGCTGACTATACTATAATCATTATTCAAATATATTTTTAACAACAATGCCATGTTATAATAGAGAATCTTCTAGATTTCTGTTACCTGCTGCTGCGTTTTGTACAGAGAGGGGAAAAACATGGTTGTGTGAAGTTCATTGGTTGATACAGCTGAAATTTTTTATTAATAATGGCTACACACCCTGCATCTGCACTTTATTATGTTATTATGCTCATCTCTCATAAGGCAAACACACATGTGAGCCAGAATGATAGCTAATTTAGAAGGAAAATAAACCAAATCAAATACTATTCAACCCCCACGTGTGGTACGTGCTTATAACTTTCATCGAATCAGAACCACAGGCTGCTGAGAAATAGCACTGTGCTTTAAAAAGTGTTTCACCCTAGAGTTACAATATATGTTTGACACTGGCTTTTACACAAGAAGAGCAAGAATGTGTTCTGTTTTTGTGTCTGCAGAAGGTTTGGGGATCTGTCTGGATGAAATGCACTGTACAAATACGCAGGTATCACCAGTATGCTGCTGTCTTAGACAAATTTCCAGCAAAGTGGAGCCTATAAGAGTGACTTAATTTTCTGTAATTAAAACATTAGAATAATCATGTTTCACCATGAGAAAATATTCCTAGAGACAAAGACATTAATTGTAGCTTGCAATAGGCCTTTCAAAATAAAAGCTGTCTGTACCTCTGAAAGCAGTACCTTTATTTTTTTTACTTCTGTTATATATTTCCTGTCATGGAAGTATGTTGCAAAATAAAATGCTATTCTTCATTTTGCTCTAAAAATGTCTGCTTTGAACTAGTTAAACTATTTTAATTACTCACTGTTTTATCAGCATAAATAAATTTTGCTCACTGACCCATATATTTCTTATCTAAGTGAACCAAGCTACTTCTCCCTGATCACTCAGTGCAGGTTAGCCAGGCTTTGTGAGCAGCATATAAGGATATGCAAACTAAAACCATAACTATGTCAATTTAAGGTCAAAAAGGCCTATTTGTAGTTATTATGGAAATCAGTTTAAATGCGAGGTGCCTAAACAATGCGTCTTTGCGTACTGGCTCAGCAGAAAACCACAAACAACCTGCCAACATCTGCTTTTTGAAGTGTCAGATAACATTATTTCCAGGATGACATCAAGGGCCTTCATTGGCTATGCATAAGGTCAGTGAATATTAACTTCATTTACACTTGGCTGAGAATTGGCTGGTGCCAACAATAGAGGTTTAGATCCTCTGCTGAGCAGGGTTAAAAACTGACAGAAAGCTGCCATTGAGGAAGATGGATGATCGTACTGGCTGACCCTATTCCTCTCCAAGTGTCACAGCTTCGGCCTCTTTTCTATCTCCGCAACAAAAGACCCTCTCTGAGCTTCCCAGTGGCCTTCAGCTTTATTGGTGCTAACAGGCCCAGACATTTTCATCGATTGGATTCTCTACCTCTTAAACACAAGAGCTTGCCCTCCCTGGCTAGCCAAACCTTGGCACAGATGTCTTTTTTTGTAATTGCTTCTCTGCTGTCTGTTGGGAAGGATGCAATCGGACAGGCGAACATCATGTCAACACAGAAAATGCTTCACCATTTATCTCGGTTTCCCAATGGCATTTTAAGGAAAGTGATACCCTGCTTGCCTGGGGGGGTGGGGGTTAACCCTTCAATGGCTCAAAGTGTCCATGAACACAGAAGAAGAAGTTGCTGTAATGTTCCTGTAATAAAATTTGACTGTATTTGTCCTACACATAGTTTACAAATTGTTAATTTAGTTTTCCCAAACTATTTAAAATCTACATCTCTAAATGTACAGAAATCAATTTACTGTTGTTACTGTACATGTTTCTACGTCAGATCCTCAAGGGGCTTTTCAGTCAAGTTCAAAGTATAAATTTAAGGCTTGAATAGCTAATAATGCAAATATTTGTAGAATTTCCAGTCTATTTAAATCTCAGGCCACAAACTTAAGAAAAAACACAAAAATACCCAAGGAGTGTATATGGATTAGAGCATATCTGTTACGTGAAATGAAAACAATCATTCTAACATTTGAATGACAAAACGACTGGAGAAAGGATATAAAGGAGACATAACCGAGCTGTAGAGAATGCTTTCAGGTTGAAGAAAAGCAAAACTGATGTTCCTTTATATTTTTTTCCCAAACATCTGCTACTGGACATTTGCTGGCAAAAGAGTAATGGATTTGACAAGCCACTTGTTTGATCCAATACAGCAATTCCTGTCTTTCTGCATACACCATGGAAACACGCAGCCTCCTATCATAATTTATATATTTTCCCAGATTCTGGGCTGCGCTGCATGTGCTCTGTGCCAGACCGATTGTTCAAAGCCACCCTTAAAGGCACTACAGCCTGCCAGGGGACTGGCCTGCCACTGAGGTGCAATCAACAGGATTATAGCAGCCCTTGTTCTGCCTAACAGATTTATAGCCAGAAGTGAAGGAGCATGGATTAAACGCTCCTATTAACACCCCTGGCTCAAGTTATCTTTCAGAGACTGGCAGAACTCTCAGAACTAGAGACGAACTGATGGAAAAACAAATGGGCAGGAAGACATCAAGCTGATCCTTTACAGAGATATGGGGTTTGTATTAAATTATATGGAATAATTCTCTCAAATATGAAGGTAGAAATACAAAATACAGGGGGGGTCACAAAGTTGGGGGGAAAAAAATGCAATCCAACCTAGCAGTTCATCCTAAAATGAATGGAAGTAACAGCAACCAAAACTACCTCTGCCATGACATGGCATGGCAAGACGGATCAAATTATTTCATTTCTCCAGTAATGCTTGTAGTTATAATTGAGGGTGGGCATTGGAGAGTGTGTGTGCCTGGGGCAGGGGAGTCATCAAGTAAAAAGTCAAACATTTTCTGCTGGAGGAGAGGGAAAAAATGGCACCATTTTCAAACTAGCTGTTATAAAAAATAAAAAAAAAGGCTTACCTCAGTCATAAAAACAGTAGAAAAGAAAACCCAGTCATAATTCAGCCATAAAATAAAAAGATGTACTATGAAAAAATATGCGTGAAAGTAGCTGAAGTGATTTTTGAAAATACTGCAATACATATATTTCTTGGAATGAGATGTTTATTGCATACAGCCTACTGCAATATAAAATAATGCAATTGTGCGATTGTACACCAAGATTCATGATGACTTTTTTTTTCAATACTGGAAGGGAATATTGTCACAGTAATGAGGAAAACACACATTTTTCATATTTGTAGTAATTCCTATTAAACAAACTGCTTTTAGCAAGGACTGCAAGACTGGGCCCTTGCTCTTTGTGTTAATAACAGATGGTTATGACATGGGGCCAATTCCTGTTTTTCTTACTTTCACAAGCAGTCCCAAGGGACTCATTATTTTTTTTTATTTTTTTTTACAAATAAAGCAAGCAAGATTTTACCCAAGGGAAAAGAAGCAGTTTTGCAACAGAAACGTCTGTGGTGCCCTTTTCCACTGGGTAAAAGCAGGGAGCTCTGCCTCAGTGGAATACCTTGCCAGCCCCAAAGAAGCATTAAGGAACCCCAGTCACAGGTACTTGGAAGAAACAGGGAAAGAGAAAACTGGCACATGAGTATGAAATTATAACAGCTCTCAACAGATTTCCCCAATATGCTTCAGAACCTGTTATCAGGGACAGAGATTGGCAAGGGATTCCCAGCAGCTCACTACTTCCATCTGGAGTGGGTGGAACTACAGTGTCTCCCAAAGCTGAAAGTAATAGGGATTCTAAAGGAGACAAGACAGATCCAATTTTTAACCCACAGAGACATATAATAGAGCACAGGAGTTTTGCCCCCATGGATAATCACAGCAAAAGGGCTCCAGTCATATGTTCTCCCTTTCAATCACCTTACTGAAGAGCCCTTTGTCTCCTTTAGTTAATAAATCCGAGTCAACCATGATATATTTGGAAGCATATTCAAAAAATTAAAATTGAGAAAAATGATGAGAAATAAGTATCTGTAAAGCAGGTGCTTATCATATGTTGACAACCAGGCCGTTCACTTACACAGGAAAGTGTTATCTATCTCTCTAAAAGTCTCTCCTGCCCATAAACCACCATACTCTGTTTCTTTAGGTAAGTACTACCACTGTTGTACGAGAAGGTGCCCAGCACAAGAAGCAGAAGGAGTTCAGACACTCTTCCCACAGCACACAGGCTGCTCAGCATAGGGCAAGTGGAATTGGTATGTGACACATGAAGAGCTTGCTTATATTCTCCTTTGAAAGGAGGTGTGAGGGTGCCACAAGGATGTCTTCATTCCACTGAATCTAAATACACTACCGATTCCAGGAGCTGGAGACAACTGGCATCACTGCAGATATTTAAAACTCACTTCTAAGAGACCATAGAGATTTCAGGATTGAAAAGCCTCTTCCATCTCTGCATTTCAAAGTAATATAAATCAGGAGTTGGGGATTTTCTTCTGCCTAAAGAAAAAATTGCATTAGTATATATCCATTAGGTAAGTACATATAGCACTTCAGAAAGCAACATAAAAATATTGCTTCAAGCTGAATGCTTAAGCACCTCAATCACAAATAGCTAGAAACAGAACAGTGACATGTTACCCATATTTACCACACTAAACTGAACTTTTCTTAACTGGTGACCACAGTGCAGGGAAGTGAAGGCTTAACCTACAAATCAAGTGAGTCTAGGATACATGGAAGGCTATCCTCCCTTCGGAAAGAAGGACAGCCCATGCTTTTTGTGTATGTGGAGCTGATCTGTAATGTTTCTGTGTATTCAGATGACCTGAGCAGGTTGTTTGTGCACAGTCCCAGAACACGTCCATCAATCAACGTCAACATTCTTCCAAGCTCCACTCTGACTGGCAACTGACAGTCAGTTATCTCCTGAATGTTAATTAATAAAGAATACCCTTGTCACTGCCTAAACATACAAAATGTCTTTAAATGGTGGAGTTATAAAAGTGGGGTTTGTTTTGTGAGAACAGGCATTGCATTTTCTTTTAGTCTTTGTATTAAGGAAATAAAATCCCTTACTTAAATATTGCACATCATTTGTACTATCAGCCTGCGCTTTATTTTCTAAAAACCATTCATCTCTACTTGTCATAGAATTTTGAATCTTATCTTCTTGGATACATGATTTTTTACAACAATAATACACAATACAATGACTGTAGCTCTAAATATGACAGAAAATCTTTAAGATAAAAGATCAAAAGTAGCTATGTCATTGTCTCCTCCTATGTCACATTTGCCCAGGGAAAAGAAAAACTATTTCAAAAAGATGTTATTTCTCTCCCTTATTTACAAGTGTTATTCACTAGCAATTCCACTGGCAAGACTTTTTCAATAACAGGCCAAGTAGAGACTTATTTTAACTGACAAACAAAAGCAGACAGACAAGCATACACATCATAAGGAAAAAAAAATATGCCTTTTAATCAGGAAATTAAGTGATATGCAACTAATTATAAGTGTTAAGTAAAGAGAAGAAACAGTCAGAGATCACAGATTGAAAATTCTATTCCATCTGCACAGGGGTACATGATTTTCAACCCTGTTTATGATTTTAAGCACATGATACTTTCACACTTCCCAGCATCAGACTGCAGATGAAATCCAGCTGAGATGTCCATAGGTGAGATAATTAGGTGACAATGTGGAGTCCTGGGATTTGTTAACAGTTAAAACAATGTCCATTTCCTTTAGTTATCATTTGGAAGGACTTTATCACTACTTTTTTCTTCTAGTTAGTGCCAATAAACCTGACCACACTTTGAAAGCTGTCCATTTGTCTGTATCACAAATGTGTCCTTGCACAATCAGCACAGAACAATGTCACAATTATAATATACTCAGTAAATAATATAATGAATTTTTTTTTTTCCTGAAGAGCTACTGGTACGGAACAAACCCTTTCAATAAATTGAAGAAAAAAATAAAATGAAGAGTTATTTAATTCATTTACTGTGCAAATAAATCAATCCAAAAAAATGTTGACATTTTGAAACATGAGAAATAAAATATCCAAGATTCAATGCTTGTTTTCAGCTAAGAGGCTGTATCATGGGCCTGATCCAAGACAATAAAATCAAGTAAGAATACACTGTCTTTGAAAGTCACATCCCAAAATTATCTCTGTGTAGCAATTAAAAACAAAATGCCAAATATTATCTGTTCCATGCAATCTTTTTATTTCTAGTTACGTTTTCTTACTTGATGTTTTAAGACTTCAAACAAAACTATACATTCTAACAGCAACAAGAGAAAAGATCAATACATCTCCATTTGCTTTGGCATACAAACACATCATTCTTAGAAGCAAATAAAAATTCAGTAGAACTTTTTCTCCAGTTCTACCATTCACCTAATATAATACACACATATATACACAATGCAAATAATTATCAAAACAAAATTATATCAACATTTAGAAACACTAGAACTCAAATAGTCAAGATTAAATGGTTCATATTTTATATGCATGTTTGTATGTTTTATATATTATAGATATTCATATAAACATATATATTTATATAAAAAAGAAAGCTCAGAACCTAAGGGACCTGAATCCATCACTCCATATGAATGGTTCTAACAGCTACACTATGGGAAGAAAAAGTTTCAGTAGTAGCTAATAAAACCTTCTAACAGTGACTGCATGTTGGTTATAGACATGCCCTATTTGAAGCAAGAGATCCAAGTTCAAATTCTCCTCAGTAAGAAAAATAATTGACCTAAGCCTGGAAAACTTGAGTTGAGTGAGATCATGTAAATATGGCCAGTGATCACAGCCACATGTTGCCCACTCAGACCATGTTCCACAGACAAATTTTTGAATATGCAATTTTTTCCAGCATTAACAGAGCTGAGCTGTTCGGCACACAAACTGTCCAACATTTAGGAATACAATAAACTTACTTATAAAGTCTCAATTGCCAATATTCTTTAAGAATTTTCATGGTAGCTAAGGAAGAGTTCCAATATTTTAAATTAGAGATTTAATGAGTTTCTCAACACCAGCTATATCCCTCTGTGGACTTAAATTGATTGATTCAAATAGGCACCACACAAACTTTCATCAAATGTATCATTTCTTCTCAAAATCTACCCATAAAATAGTTAAGTGCAAAAAAAAAAAAAAAGGTAGTACAATCAGGAAGTTAAAAAAATTACTACTGCGTGCTTACTACTCACAAATGAACACTAGCTCATAAACTGAGAAGCTGAGGGATTTGGAGGGCTGGAGGCCACAAGACATTCTCACTTTTCAAGTCAAGTGGATCAGTCATTAGTACAAGCTCTATACAACTCCTGAGTTTTGCTTTGATGGTGCATCACAAGTGGATGAAGGATATCCTGCCCTCTCCTACACATGGGTTTAGGCTTCTATAGGAAAATACGCACATGTACACTATATTATAAGACTGGAAATGAAACATATACATGGTCATTTGAGAAAAATTAATTCTATCAACTGTCAGGGGATGCTTGCAGTTTAGTCATATTGTGAGAATACATCCAGTAAGATGAAGGGAATGCACAGCAGGTCACATGCATATGGCTACATAAGGCCACTATATTAATCACCTGCCAGGAGACCTCCAAACACCACTTTCAAGGGCACCCCCACCTGCCCCAGTTAAAACCACTGTGCTCCATCCACTGTAAAATGAATACCAGTCATCTACACTGCATGATATATCACATTCCCTACATGCAAGGAAAGAATAATAAGAAGTTATAGCCACTAATCATGCTAGAGATTAAACATCTCACCAGTGGGAAAGGTACCATCAGTGGAATTTTAGGGTCCCATTTATATTCACTTCTCTGTATACATTTATAGCAGCACAGTATTACAATTCTGAAAATTCTAATAAAGCATGAATTTAAATATGTTTCATCAACACAAAAGTTTCAAGTTTGTGTATATGCTTACACTTACCTAAAACTTTAGCACTTTCCTCAGTAGGAAAACATCAACACATGATGTTACTCCATTAAGTTAATAGGATTCCTGCCATTAAGTTCTGGGGATGGTGCCTCAGCCTGCAGTTCTACAAATAGTTTCCTGCATTAGGCATTGCTTCCATGAAATACTTATAAATTGTTTAGTGAAAAGTAGAAACCCCATATTTACACTTTCTCAGCATGTTTATTTATGGTAATACATAGTATCAGAATTTTCTTTGTTCAAAAAACAAAAAAGCAATCAGCAGCAAGCCTGCTGTAGACTTACTCCAGCCTCTAAAAAGCCTTAGTATACTTCACAGTTACACCAAGAAATACCTTTTGCATTTATGTATACTAAATACATTGCAAAATATTAACAGTAATTATGTTTCTCAATGTATTTCCTTTTTTTCCCATCAATCACACACATTTGAGGTATGTACTGGTATCAGATGATACTAACAATTAGAATTAATTAGCCTTTTATTGGAAAAATGCTTGATACTATTGTTGCAGAGAGCCATGTATTGCCAAGAGAAACATGTAACTAATCCAAATCATAAAAATTAAGAGGTTAAAGTATCAAATTACCCTGGGTAAAAAACACTGATGTTTGCTGCAGATGTGAGCAACTTTATCCTCCTTAAGACAAGCAGTGGGGCCACCCAGCTAAATAAAGCTGTACAAGCACATGCACTGACAGGATCTGAACTCAAGAAATACAATATTTGAGCCCAATTCTTATTGCACGCAAGTTTTATACTTGCCTGCCTTTGCTACTCTGAATTAGAATTATAAATTAGCTTGATATTAAGCAAAATTTTCCAAAGAACATATACCTTCAAAGAGATAATTTTTCCTAAATGCAAAATCTATTCTTAATGAAGAAAGACAGAAGGAAAAAACTGTTAAATGTATAAAGTGTTAAAGTGAACAGACACTCTCCTTTTTGTTGGTGTGTTGTGTTTATTAAGGAGACTCTGTGAAGTCAGAAACAGTCCTTAATGGAAAAGTATACAAAAATACTTTTTCCAGTGCCACCAGGCACACATTGCTGATAGGTCTGAGGGCAAGAAATGAAACATGAGATTACCACAGTTTCTGCTGTGAACTATTAACTGGATACTATTCACTTTCACATATAACATGTATTTTTTATTAATATTAGGAGCAAGAGAACTCACTGTAACAGATAGCAGCAGTGCAAAGATGAGGAAGTGCATAGGGATAAAAGCCTCTCTAAGAAGGAATGCGTTCCTAAAAATGTCCTAAATACATTTGCTATTGCTGCTGTTTTCACAATAATGCAATGTTTTAGAAGAAATTAGACACACCATTCTGCTAAAGAGAGGTTTCCTTTTACAAAATTAAAGACAGGTAATGATGACTTAAATAGTGAACCTACCCTTTTCTCAGTTCTCTTTGACGCCACAATACTCTGTGAAGGATTAAAGTAGAAATCATAAACATACTTTTCCTGTCAAGTGTTTGGCTTTGTCGAGTGTAAGCTCCCTGAATATAGTTTTCTAATTCTTTGAAGGAAACTCCTACAAACCGTTTTACTCTCAATTTGGTTCCAGCCTAAAGTTTTTATAAAAGTAATATTTATAGTATGTCTAGGAGAGGCAAAAAGCAACACAAATAAGTTATATGTATATAAATTACTATAACACTTCAAAAGATCCATTTTGACTTTGCAGATATTTGTTTGAACATGTTTTATTTGTTTTCAATCTAAAAAGTATTAATCCACAATAAATTGTGTATGGCTTATTGTTTTTAATAACTAAATTAGCATTGCAGACAGAGCCTCCACAGTATAAGGCAAGCCAGCATTCCAGCATCTAATGCTGAGAAGTCAAGAAGCAAGAATTAATTTTTACTCTATAGTTCAAGTAATAATAAGCAGGATATTAACTGAAAACCTACACTGAAACTATCTCCACAGTTTCCCAAACAAAACCAGAAAGATATTCTTAAGGATTTAATACTGTTTAATTTATAAGAACTGTTGTTGGGGAGCCATTTTCATAATAACAAAGGAAGTTTGGGATGCATCAAAATTCAAAAGCTAATCTAGTTAACCAAAAATTTTGCCCACATAATTTTCATTTTTTTTTCCAGCTTCAGTACTAAACATAGCTCTCTCCATATGGTTGTCTCACTTCTTAAATAAAAACCTCAAATTCAGTCCTTTACTTAAGGATCCTTATTTTCAGAGAATAATATATACTTTGAACTGCAGCTTTCTTCAACAACTTTCAACAGCATTTCACCATAGAAATAATAGATGTTTTACAGATACATAAAGTAGATTAGGTAAATAGTTATTAACATGTTCTTGTCTTTTCTGTGATTGGTTCTTCCACTAAATGATCCCTACTTTCAGTTTCTCTGTAACCTACTAATTCTCTTCTCTTCAATTCCTGAAACCTTGTTTTCTGGATGGGTTTTGTTTTGCTTTTTCCTAAAAAGCTAACAGTCATATTTAATGGAAGGCATGTACACTTGCGATCCTCCTAAGGAGGATTATATGTCACTTCTCCCATTTGTACCCAGAAATGAAAGAATACTTAAATTTATTTTTAGTGGCCTAATTCTGAGAGGTTAACAGAAACCTTGGACAAAAACAAAAAACCCACACCAAAACAAACAAACCAAAAAAACCTCCCAGAACTTCCAGGCAAGCAGCTTCTTTTTCATGTAGGAAAACTTTTTATACTTAGAAACACAGCAAACTTAGAAAACTATAGCAAAGCCATTGAATGCCTATTGCACCCTTCACAAAAGATTTCTGGGCAGGAAAGTTAGTTTCAGAAGCAAAACATATGGTTTTGGGCAACAGACTTGACAGGATGAGATTCCATTTCTAAATACCAACTAAAGCTTCATTTAGAACAAACAGCAGATAGACTTTATGGCTAAGGAGTTAATGGCCCAGCTGTTGAGCAGCCATAGCTAATTCAGTAGTGGCATCCCAGACCCGTAAAACAGACAGTTTTAGTGCTTCTCCTGTAACTAAAGGAGATATTACTAAAATTCTCTTAGATTTCATTGCTAGCTTTGTTTTCATTTCAAAATCTGTGCACAGCAGTGGATCTGACCAAAAAACCCAAACAACAACCATGCAGCAAATTTAGTTTAAGAAATTGGTATTCATCAAACTTCAAGCAAAATGCAAAGCTAAAATTAATTCCTGCAGACAGCAGAAAGAGGGGCAGGCCAGAGGGCAGTGGAGAAGAAAGGCTGGAAAGGGAAAGAGCTCGACATTCAACTACATTATCCAACAACTCCACTTCTAGGATCTGGGCTCCTGATTGCCCATTTGCGTGTGCTATTTAACCTCTTTCAGCCCTTCTGGAGTAAAACAACTAGTTTATTGGAATCTGTCAGTAGCTCTACAGTTAATTCATTTTAGGGATCACTCTGATACATTATCGATGAAAACTAGATGGTTTTGACTACCTTCATTACTTTTCGGTTCGACTTGTCATCACCTTACTTCTCTCATATCTTCACGTCACATTTGGGAGAGGATGCTCTATCACCAAAACTATGACAGCCTGTAATCACACTTAGCAAACTAATTCAGATACTTCAGGCAAAGCAACACTACCAAAAATCAGTTGTATCTTAGGGCCAAAACACAAAGCAGAAGAGACCTGAAACAGGTTTTGTGAAGCATGAAGGCACCAATTTTTCCAGGAAAACCCTGACCACTGAAAACTCTAGCCATTTTGTGTTGCTTCATTTGGAAACCACTTCTCAGAGAGGTCATGTTTAATGTAGCTCCTTTCCCTTTCTATTCTCTGTGCTTTCACATCCAAAAAGCCAAAGAACATAAACAAAGTAGGTCAAAGAAATCCAAATTACATAGAGAGATTAATAAATTTGTAAAAATCATCTTCTTTAGGAACACTAGACCGTTCTGAAATAAAGATATATCAAGAAAATATATCTTTCTACCACACTTCTCTGACAAGAAGGGAAGTCAGAACACTACAAGGTTAATGATGGCCAAAACATTCAACTTTCTACAAATTACAAAGGGGGCTTGAAGCAGAAATCAAAGCTCTGCATTTCATGGTAGAAACACCTTCAGTAATGCTTGACCATCTAGCTAGAAAGTCCTACTTTCACCTTAAAGTCTCTACTTTATTTTCCTGAACACTGCTAGGATCCTTTGCAAAGACACCTACCTTTTAATGTTTTTTTTTTTTAATCAAATAATTCATATTCAGCTGCATGTAGTGTCTGATATCAGATCCCAATGACCTTTATTTAAAAAGGAACAGAAAAGTTATTTAATATGTTAGGGAATAAAAAGGGAAGGAGATAGATGCTCTGCTGTTGAACTTCTACGGGCTTCTGAGAAAATGACAAGACTCAGTGACACAGAGATACCCTCATTCTCTGCTCAGGTTCAATTAGCTGAATCTAATTACATTCTCTTCCCTAGAGTAATTTTGGAGGCAAATGGAAGAAAGGTAACTCTTCTTCAAAAAAGGAAACATTCAGAGTCTTGAAGATATAAATGCCATTGAAAGGTTTTCTACTGTTTTCCCCATCTCTACAAAGCTAAAGATTTTCAAGCTTAAAATGCAGGAATGTCAGCATAGATTACTCAAGTTGCAGGTCACCCACAGCTGTGACACACTCCCTGAGCTGAACTCTACACCCAATTCACAATATGTGCAACTTAACTTTCTGGAAGCATGGTAATATTTGTTTTAATGACAACTTATTCACATTCCAGTCTTAATTCGTTGACCTCTACCAATAACCTCATAGCACATCAGCTCCTAAATGGAGTAACATTAAAAAAACAAAACACACAAGAAAGAAAACAAACAAGCAAACAAACAAAAAAACCACAACTACACTTACTTTACCACAAATATGCTGCACATAAGGCAAATTCAGTTTCTGGATCTGATATCAAGTAATATCTCATAAAGTGAAGGGATAAAAAGTTTGTCCCAAGAAGAAAAAAAAAGAGAAGGAATAGATGCAGCTTGCTCTTTGGCACAGGATATAGCACTTGACAAAGTCTGGAAAGAAAAGCCTGTAGCTCCGTTTTTACCTCACCAAGACAAAATGTGCAAATAGCTATAATCCCCTCTGCATTTGGAGGCCAATAAAACAACTGTTAATGCATACAGTATTATAATACATTTAACAGTAAAATGTGCCCATTTGGCTTTCCCTAGGAATTTGAATTTTTGGACTTGGTGCCCAGTCATCTATGTAATTTCTCAGTTCAGTAATATTAAGAGAAGATTCCTACCTTCTGAAATATCACTCTACTGCTCTGATTGAATAAATTTAATTCTCTCCCTCTCCACCCCCAACTAACATGAAACAGATGGAAAATACATTATACTAAAAGCTCTCATAGAATTATTTTCACCTTCAAATATCAATCACTGATTGCAGTGTACTCCTTTACATGCATAACATATCAACTGAACTCCACTGTGAGAAAAAGTCCAAGTTAGACCTATTGGGTGTCCACTATAGTTACTGAGAAGTCCATTGGGTTTTTGTGGTTGGGGTTTTTTTTTTGCATGGTTGGCTGTTGTTTTTTTCCAGAACAGATGCAATACATGGTGTTAAAAGAACTGATTATGTCTAAGTACCTTTCTGGTACTGCTGCTAGGTTCCCTTCAAGATAATCCTTTAAAATATAGGACTTCCACACCTAAACCTAGTGCTACACACCTGCAGACCTAAGATCAACACTGAGGAAATAGTCTCCTTATATAGTATATAAGCAAAACAATCTGCAACTGAAAGTTCCGAGGCTCACCTAGTTTTCTCATGTTTGTTTCACACAGCTTTAAGATTTTGTTTTAAATTGCATTTGTGAATTCTCTGAAATTTGCCTCTCTTATATACGTGTTAGACCACTGAGGTCACAAGGATTCTTTGGCACTCATATAGTGAGAAGTAAACAGTGTACATCCAAAAGAAAAAAAAAAAAAAAAAAAAAAAAGATTAACTCAGTTTGAAAGATCAAGCAATGAAGAGGGAACACATGGGACCTCATTTTTCATTTTCCAGGTTATGTGTTTCACCGCTCACAATTGTTTTCTCCCTTACCCCTCCCAGCACTACAAGTTACTTACATTCATTAAATAAATAAATAAATAAATAAACACCTCCAGTACAGAGCTGTGTATAAATCAAAATTCAATTGTTTTAGTATCTGAACCCAATAAATTTTACAAACAGGAGAGGAGCTGTATGCAAAAGGAACACATTATTCAATCACAGACAGCCAATCAAGCTAGTGTAACACAAATGAAAATCCCTGCTGAGATACAGGCGGAAGAGCTATTTGGAACTACAATGTGGCCATCTACTCCTACCTTTGCTACAACACAGCCAGATAAGGTATTATTCTGTATCTTTAAAAGACCATGCTATTGTGTTAATTCAGCAGAGCTTTAGCAAGTGAGAGAGAAGAATCACAGACTTCGCCCATCCTGACAGAGCACAATGCTTTCTGCCCTGAGTCGTCCCAAAGAAGTCACGCAGCATGCCAGGTACAAAGTATCTGCAGAAGTGAGCCCTCAGACAGGGCTATAAAAGCTCTAGGTTAAGAAGCACACACCCACTTGCTTCTGCTTGATCTGTTACACAGCTTGACAGTAACAGATAGCCAGTTGCATTAGCGTCAATGTTCAGATAAGTTTCTCTCAATATCTGTCACAAAAAACAGACGCAGTATCAGTGTGCCAGCTGTATTATCGGTCACTACATAGTTGATCATACTTAATAACATCCTCGAGCCCAGACAGCAATTACAAGCCTGTGCCACAGTCACCCAGATCGTTCTGACTCGGAGCTGCCAACTCGGCACGCACTCGACGAGTGCCTGCCTACCACCTTTTCCCTCTCAGACACATTAGCTTGCCTCAATATGGGGCCAGAGTTTGTTTTGAAACTCTTAACAGGATCACTGAAAGAAAAGAGGAAAAATACCATAAATGATCCTCTGGACTGCTTCCAGAGTAGCGTGTTCTCCTAGCGATTGCTTTGGAAGCAAGCCAGAAATGGGAAGCGTTCTTGCAAATGAGCACGCCACCAGGCTCAAGCACAAGTTATCATTTAATTCTTTTGTCAACATCAGCGTGGTTAGAAATTAAGAAGCCTGTTTAATAAACAGGTTACTCAAATTCCAGTTACCAAACATCACTTTCTTCTCTATCCATGCCTGCCATGCTCACTCAGTTCATGCCCCCCACCCCCTTCCTAACACACAGGGGGTTTTTTCGGATATTTTCTCTCCCTCATTGAAAGTCAAATAAAATTAGAATATTAATTACATCAATGATAACTAGGTCTGTAATCAAGAGCAAGTTAACTAAAAAAAGGAAAAAAATCATTCACTCAAAAAAAAAATTCTAAAACCTCAACACAGACTTCTAGGGGACACAGTACTTAATATTTTTAACAGACCTCTAATACAATCTACTGAACAGTTTTGTCAGGACAGTTTTTCACATCACAATTACTCCTAATGAGATCACCCTCTGCAGTGTACAAGACTTCATCCCTTCCCAACAGAACAACAAAAGATTTGTGTGGAGCTGCAAAGGCCTCAGATCAACTCCACTCATTTCACCTTCTACTGAATTGCCTCGTAAAAACTCATCAAAAGCAGAACCGTGTTTTTTCATGAGGACAAGCTATTAATAAAGAGACTAATTTACTTTGTTTTAGGGTGTCCCTAATCCTTTACAGATTTTGAAGTTGTCACACAGGCACCTCAGACTCAGTGAGTGCTGCCAGCTTTGTTTTTGAGATTATGTACGGTTCTCCTCTTCATAGATTTGTAGGGTATAATTTTCCAGTTTTTCACTTACAATGTTTCTCACCAACAAATGTCTGCCTATCTTGCAATAAACATATGGTGATACATAACTCCGTGTATTATCTTGTGATAAAAAAATAGACCTTGTATTAAATGTACATGAAAATACCTGTTTTCAGACAAGCTACAGGTTCTCTTATCTTTACTGGAAGCAAAGACAATAAAATATTCTTTCTCATGCTAAGCAGAAATGTCTTATGCCTGTAGCCCCAGTGACAGCAATGTTAAGGGTAAGTATAATTCTAAAAACATGGTTAACTGAATCAGTCTGAATCAGGAAGTACAACTCAAAAGTCTCTGATCTGATAGTATTTTAAAATAACCACAATGATCCCACTGCATGCCAAAAGTTTAGAGTTACTTTTGTGCAAAAAAATTATAGAAAGGAAATCATACTTTATTCTGAAAATCTGATATTCTGTTTGAAATATCTATCTTGTGTTAGAATTTTTACACACTTGACACAAATCTCCAGATTGGTTTTGATTTTGTGTGTATTCTTCTCATTACTAACCACACCCCATTCTATTTACTACATCCATTTTAGTTTCCTTATAATTCTGTCACAGATCATGCAAAAGAACAAACTGTTCACCTACTCATACCTGACATTATTGATACAATGTTCTGTGATAGGTATGACTTACTCAGCCTTACCAAGAGGCATAAGAAACGACACCTTAAACAGTTCATAATATTAGTCCTGAACCTATCTTTATACTTCTCACGACTTCAACTTATTTTCTTTAAATTTAAAAGTGCATTATGCAACCGCTAATTTTCATAATCAGACAAAATGACGGATTTAGATTAACCAGTGTGAACTTCACAGACTGAGGATCTGAAAACTTTAAAAGCAGATTGATGATGCATTTCTCTTGAAAAAAAAAAAAAGGCAAAAAAAAAGAAAAATAAAAAGAAAATTTGGTTGAACGTGACCTGTAATTTACAGCAAATTGTGTGTTTACTTACGTTCACAGGTGTCTCCTTTCTGCTGGTATCCTGCTTTGCAGATGCATTTTCCAATAGGCACTAACCATTCTCCCTCCGCGCTACAGTGCATCTTCGGCGAGTTCTCCGCCTCCTCCTCCGCACTGCTGACACAAGTTCCTCGCACTTCAACTAAAGAGGAAAACTCTGAGCCAGTCACTGTGTCAGGAAAAATAGCTAAGTTCTCAATGATGGACCAGCACTTCTTGTAGTAGACTTTGACAGAGACCAAAGCAATGCAGGCCCCTACGTCCTGAAACGCAAGATAGAATCCTTTTTTGGACAAAGGTCCAATTTCTCTCACCTCTGTGTTAAGTTTCATTTTTCTCTCCCCAAGATCACCCTGGGTAAAACTTTCATCTGCTGCGATAGTGTCTATTTTTACATATTGGTTTTCTCGGATATTCCTGCCAGTGTCGTAGTCTGTTTCATAATAATACAAGTTAAAAGTTTCTTTACAAGTCCCCAGAACTCCAGGAAGACTGTTACAATCCCTCAGAGTGAATTTCAGTTCTACAAAAATCCTTTGTGCATTGCTTTTTGCAATCCAGTTAGTCCGAAGCCAGTTGTTTTGGTTTGATTCCATCACCTGGCATACCTGGTATGTTCGTATAGGAGTGTAGTTTTCATCCAGTCCACTAATTTCTTCCCACTAAAATGATAACAAACAGTTAGTAATAAACAAGAAGCATGTCACCAGATGTAACTACTGTGTATTTTAAAAAGCTTCACACAACTCACGTCTCCCTTCATTTTAACAGTAAGTTATTGCTAAAAATACTCTTAAGCACCTAAATGAAGAAAATATATATTAATACAGGAGTTGGCTCTCTCTCCCTTCATGTCTTTCCCACACATAACTTCTAAAAATCATTGTCATATCATGGGCACAGTTGCAAAGCAGCAGCTTCAGAAAAGGCTGCTTAGCATACCAGGTTCTGATTCCACCCTAGGCTCACACACATTTCTTTAAGGTCACAATGGTTTTGAGTAAGCAGAGACCAAAAGGAGGGAGGCAGCTTCTCTTCCAAAGAAACCTAACATCAGTGAAGTCTTAGAAACTGAAATTGCTTAGCATTAGAATACATAAAACTTGTGCATGTAAAACTTCTGATGAAACTTGCAGCTGTACCGAAAGCCTGGAATCAGGTCCTGAAACTTGTGAGTCAGATGATTCCCACCCCTATGTGATCAAAGTGGCATAAAGAGAGAGCAAGAGAAAATGGACAGAATTAAAAATCTGAAAGCAAGAAAACATTTTGGTTGTCTCTGTTTCATTCAGTCCACCTTCTGTTTTATCTACAAACTGAAAGGTAAGTGGCAGCTCCTCTTCACCCCACCTTTTGTCCAGTGGCTGCACTCATGTTAGAAGGGGCAAACTTCATTTAGCTGGGAGTTCAAATGAACCATGAGACTACATGTCGAACTAAAAACAACCCATATGACTGAAAGTTCACCGGTTCAAAGCCTGAGTTTTGTGAATGTTCCCTCTTTAGGTTACCAACTGTGTAATGAGCTGGTAAGCCTTTAACAACCCCAGAGCCTTTAACAGCCTTTGGTAGCGTGGGAATTTGCATCTCCAGCAATGGCAAACCTTCCACTGAAATCAACCAGGCACATCTGCCCAGGTGTAACCAAAGCAATCCTTGTCTCTCACCTTTTTTCATATTTCTTGTAACATTCCAGTGCCTGTAGAAACTGCAGCTGTAATAAATTAGAGGTGGGGGGATGAGCTATCCTCACCCCAGGATGCAGGCAACCATGACTTTTCTGGATGGCACTTAGCCCTCTGGCCCTGTGTCAATAATGCACTTAAGCTCATGCTTAAGAACAGTGACTGTACTTATGAGCTTAATGGTAAGCACATGCTTAAGTGCTTTGTGGGACTCGTATAGTCGGCACCTCTGCAGGATAGAGCACCCACCGACATTCCTCATGCCAGCAACCAAACATGGAAGGCATTGGTTTCCCAGATCAGGAGCCACACAGTGTACATTACTCTGTAAGCCTACTTGACAGCAAATTAGACCATTTTAATGTTGTTGTCTGTTTCAGGAAAAAAACAGATGTGGCTGAATTGATGCTGGAAGTTATCGCCACAAAATATATCACAGCTGCAGATGCTGAAATGCACAGAAGTTGTAAATATCAAAGCACATTTCAAGGACCTACAGTTAACATAGACGAGATACATATATGGCATTATACATGCATATGGTATAAAATGATTGAAATAGATTATTAAATGCTCATGGAGTTAACTGAAGTGATTGCATATGTACCTGTATTAACCTCTGAACAAAAGAAAGTCTATCTTCATAACAGATTTATTAGAGCTGAGTGAGTCATTTTTGTTCACCTCTATAAGAGCTAGAACAAACAAGAAAAAAAGGGACCCTCGACTGAGAGGGTTTTGGCTATACCACAACAATGAAAAATATCTCCCCATTAAAAAAAAAATCCCATCAAGATGACCAAAAAGGCATAAAGCCTAAAATTTTGGTGATTTTCATATTCTCCATTTCATATCAGGCAGCGCTATGTCCTTTGGGGTTTATTTGAGATGGTTTGGAGGTTTTTTTTGTTTAATTTTTTATTTTGTGTAAGTGTTCTTCCCTTAAGACACCAAGCCAGGCTCTGAAATAAGATATTCAGTAAGACAATGCATTGTATCTTTGACATGGAAGTAACTCTCATGCACCACACAACAAAATCAGTCTCCCTGAGTTTTGATGCGGACTGCTCCACCAAAACAAATCACCATTCCCCCCAAAAAAACCCAACAAACAGAAAAAAAAGCAACACACAAAATAAATTTTACAAAATCAACCTACACTTCGTGATACAATACAAATGAGTTTTCTCAGAGTCAAAATCCCACTACATGAGACTAGATAGCATCAAAGACATTCTTATGTTACAGTCAAGGAAAATAATACAAAAAACTAAATTCACACAAGCACCACTTTTTGTGATCCCCAGCATTAAGCACTGGAACTATTTTTCCATATTTTCCCAAAGCCAAAAAAATTAAGGAAATATGATTTATGATGCAATTATGTAATCAGAGCACTCTGAAAGGAAAAAAAAAATATCAGTACTTCATGATGTTTTCACCTATGGCAGCTGAGGTCACCATTCATTGAAGTCTTCTCATAGTGATCAATTTCACAGAAAGAAAACACCACTTTTCTTTGTCCTACTGCAAAATATGGCGATATACATACAATTCTATTTGAATATGTCCTCTTCTATTGGTTTCAATATATGGTATTTTACTTCTTAGTTATCTTAGCAGTGTTAAATGTAGCATTTGCAGTTGAATGAGGCATGTAACGAGTGTCTGACTGATATATTCTGTACTGTGATGATGCATTAGCTTCCCCTCAAAATTTTCTGTTTATTCTCATGAAGTCTTTATTGCATAGTAAATAATTCAGTAATTAAAACTAGAAAAACATTTATTTTCAAAATTACATTATTAAAATGGTACTTTTATGTTAATCTACAGGCAACTTTTTCTGAACATATTCACACACACAAATCTAGCCATTAGTTTTGATTCACTTTTAATTCCTGATCGAAACTGGCTTCTACTTCTTACCCTTGTCTTTTACTATTTGTTGAATTTGACTCTACTTTCATCTTTCAGTACACTGACACATGTAACGTGTTGACACGTCTTTCATTATCTACAGGTTAGCTTAATATAAGTGCCACCAAGCTAATCTTTCAAACACCTCTGGTAAAGGCTTCAATCAGTGCAAAACGCTAATGCTGAGGTTATTAGCCATCATACACATTGAGCCTGCATTACATTCTCTCTGAAGTCCTTAGATTAGTTTCCAGTTTATGCTTGCATTGATACTACAATCTTGCTTTTAAAGAAAGACACTTTCACATTTTCATTCTTCTTATTTAAAGGATTTGTTACACTTTTATATCCCTACTCACACTTCACGCTCTTCTGGCTCCAGATTTCTTAATGCACTGAAGATTAAGGGACTGATCCCCCAAGTTCTTGTTCGTGCAAGGCGACACAATAGATTCAGCAAGACTGTTTCCATGAGCAAGAACTGTCCATATAATTTATGATTTGTCGGACTGAGTTCATGTAGGACTGAGTTAAGGTAAGACAGTATATCCATTATATCTTTCTGAAAATGTTCTTCCTCAAGGCTTGAGGAAGAAGAGGTTTTTCAGCACTTTTAATTCAGACTGAAAGCAGCACTTCTCAACTTCACAGTTATAACAAATAAGACACTAACACTGATGTTTCTAAACATCTTTTTTTTCATAATGATGTATTTTACAATGGTACATTTCATAGAGTGCCATGAGATTCATTTGTACGCAAGCTGGAGGTGGCCTTAACCACATAATTCGTGCCTAGTTCCAGATATTGAGCTCCTCAAGACTTGGGGATGGTTCAAGTTTGGAATGTCATTTCAAACACATCTGCAATATAAATGTTTTTATTTTAGAGCACTTCAATCTGTGCTATTCAATTACAAAGAAAACATCGTAAACATATTTATGATCACCCATTCTACAGAAAATGAAAAACATATTTTTAGAAAGTTTCCACACAGAAGCAGATCTGTTGTTTCTAAAGGAAGGAAAAAAAAGTGATTTAAAATACTGTGTTACAAATATACAGTGTAATCCTTTGTACAGCACAAAGAAATACACTACAAAACATAAAGGTACCAAAAGTTTCCAAAGAGCCACTTGCTTTTAATTAGCTTGTACATTTGTACACTAACCTGAGGTTTCATTCTAAAAATGAAGAAGCCATAAACACTTGGTATGATTACTGAGACAAGAATGAGGGGGAGCTAGTTTAAAGCTGGTTTTTCAACTGCTTCAGTAAAATAACTACTCGTCCTTAGGAACTTAAGTTTTGCTTGCAGTACTTACCCCATTGGGAGGAGAGGAAATCCATTCCAACTCTGTCTGTTGTGCTTTAGAGTCCAGCAATATTACTTAAAAAAAAAAAAAGGGAAAAAAAATGAAATTCCACAGCTTGTTAAATATAACAAGGGGGCATATAAAACTAAGGAACAAAATAAGAATTTTAAAAAGTGATAGAATGAATATAGTTTTTGTATGGGTTAATATTTCTCCTTCATATTATTGAAAAAAAATAACCTGCAACCACAACTAGGCATTTATTTGTAAACAAACAATTAAATTATGTACCATTCATATAGAAGCAGATATACATAAATCATCACAATTTCATTGCTTAAAACAAAGTGAGGGGTTTTTTAGTGCTCTGAAGTGCTACTAATCAGTCATTAAGATGCATGCTCCCTCCCTCTCCTTTTTCATAAGGACATTTTCCATATGCTGGTTATTACAATCAGCTTAAAGCACACAGACACACAAACATTTCAATACATTTCCAAACTGATTTAGACGGGACTGGCCTACATCTTGCCGAGAGTCTCACTGAAAAAGCAATGGTCTTTTTTGAGTGTCAAAGTGAAAAATATTTCCCTTTGGTGATAAAGCAATAATTCTGCAAATAAATGACAACCAGGAATACAGACAAAAAAAAAAAAAAAAAAGACTCTGCAACCTCACATACACAAAATCAGACTAATTCACTTTATGGTAATAGCTTCCTAAAATCCTCATGTCATGGTGACATTTATATACAGAAATGTATCAGTTCTAGCAGCACCACAATTATTTTCAGCTAATGTAACACCACCTCCAAAAGTGCTTAATCACAGCCTAATAAACCAACTCTTTAGCACAATTCCTAATTTTAACCTATTCCATATATCTTTAGCTATAAAGCTATTTATAACTTTATACATAGCATTTATGCACTAAGATATTTAGATGTGTGACTTAAGGGTGTAACTTGAAGCAACTTTTGTCAGGTCTACCGAAACAATTTTAATTCTGGCTTTGGCTCTTTCTCCAAGCAGAATTTAACACAAAATTTCAGTGAATTATTAAAAAGATAAGATGCCTAAAAAAGTTATTTCATAGAGTAATACATGAAATGTTAGCTGAACACAAAACGGTAGCTTCCAGGCCTGTATTTCAGTAATGAAGTGGAACTACTCATTAAGGAAGTTTGATAGTCTCCCTCTAGAAAGATTACCTGCTTGTGTCATTAAGGTTGGATTCAAGGGGCTTTACTTTGTAACACTTTCTTTAGAAGAGCAGGTGGTGTATGTGGTGGCTTGTTAAACAAGAACACTTATAATGGTACTGAAAAAAAAGGTACCACCAAAAATTTAACCGTTTCAGCACCAGCACTACACACTATGGCTGCAATTCATTATACTTTTTATTTGGCAGTAATTCTCCATCACGTAGCAACGGGTGAGCACATCAGAGAAAGAAAAGATAACAAGCAAACAAAACAAACAAAAAGAAAACCCACAAAGAAACAAACAAAAAAAAACCCCCAACACAAAAACCCCTGCCCTGCAAACACCCCTGGCAAAGAAATCCTGGCGTTCCTTCTGGCATCCAAAGTTACCGGGGAAGAGCTCTCCAAGCCAGCGGCTGCTGCCCCGCTGACAGCCCGGGGAGCCCGCGGCCGTCACGGCTCGTTCGGCAGCGCGGGGAAGCTGCGGGAGCGCAGCGCCGCGCCCCGCGCACTCCGCCGGCAGCCGCGGGGGATGCGCCGCCTCCTGCGCTCGGAGAGCACCGGGATCCCAGCGCGGTCCCTCCGCGGGGGAGCTGCGGGCCGCGCTCCGCCGCGCGGCGGAAAGCGCAAGGAGGCGGAGAGGCGGCGGGGGAAGCGCGGGGGCGCGGCCGCGGAGAATGGGCTCCGCGGGGCTCCGCGCAGGCGGGGAGCGGCGGCCTTCCCTCCGCGGGGAGCCGCAGTCGCGCTCCGGGCGCTGCGCGGAGCTGGGCGCAGGCGGCCGCGCCCCCGCGGCCGAGAGCGGGGCTTGGCCGCCGAGCCGCAGCGGAGCGCCGGTCCCACGGCCGCCCCCGCCACACCCCCGGCAGCCGCGGGTTTGGGAGGAAGCGCCCGGGACAGCGACCCCAGAACGGAGCCCCGAGCTCCCGCAGCCGCGGAGCGAAGGGACAGCCCTCTCCCGGTGTCTGCGCCTGCCACGAGGGTCCCGGCAGCTGGCAGAGGGCTCCGCAGGTAACGCGGACACTCCCTCGCTTAGAGAGACAGGCGGACCCTGCCCCGTTCCTCTCCAGCACCTCACCGCGGCTTTTACTGAGCTGCAGAAGGGAAACTCGGAAAACTTTTCAGCCTCTTACCCCTCCCATCCCCCTTCCGTACCCAACGGGGAGGGGTAGGAAACCAAACGGGGCTGATGCCGCCACCGGTCCTTCGGCGGGACCGGCGGTGAAGCTGCAAAGTTACTTTCTTTTTTTTTTTATTTATTTATTATTTTTTTTTTAACTCGCTCTTTTTTTTTCCGCGGGAGTTTTCTGCGCTTGCAGCAGGTAGCCGCTATCAATCCCTGTCTGCCGCTCGCCCCCTCCTGACCCTCCTTCGGCTAGGTGATTTTGCCCGAATATGCAGACATTATACACGCACACTCATAGGTATAGATGCATATATGTAACCACCCACGCACGTATAACACAGAAAAACCGGGACAGGCTACCGCTGGGAAGCACCAGCAGAGACCCGATCACGGAGCAATCCGTAGGGCAGAGCGGGGCAGGCAGTCCGCACCCTCCCCGCCCGCCTCCCTGTCCGTCTGCCCGGCCCTTCTCCGCTCCGCACCCCACAGCTACGCGTTAGTGCTCCCCGTGAGAGGGTCTCTGTGCTTTACAGCCCCTCCAAATAAACTTTAGAAATGCTGCTACGGAAAGGCTCCATTCCCCTTCCCTCTCTAACCTCGCCATCGACTTCGTCTTTTAAGGGCAGAGGACATTTTAATTGAGGCATTTCTTTAAGCTCCAAATGATATTTCATTGCATGCCAGAGGTTTGATGAAAAATACTGACGCATCCAGCTGAGGTGGGGGGAGGAAAACCCCAAACATATACATATGCAGAGGTACCGAAAATGCCCTGACTCCCCCTTCCCTGTCATGTCGTGTGTGTCGTCGCGTCCCCCCCCGCCCCCGAAGATGGAGAAGGACCTTCGCCTTCGGCTGTCAAGCGTAAGCAGGGCGCTCCTCTAAATCATTTCAGATTTTCTCAGCGTGAAAAAAAGAGATTCCCAGATGGGCTTTGTGAATTGATTTTAAACACCTCCATCAGTCTCTGATACAAAACTGCCTGGTTTGTCTCCGCGCGCGGGGGAAACAAATGCGCGGGGTTCGCCTTACACAGATACTAGTGTTGGACTGATGGGAACCGGGAAGCCCCGTTGTGATACGCAGATGGTGTGAAACACCCATCCCTAAACCTCTCTCCAGAGATGCCGGGGGACAGCACACACGTTGCAGGCACACGACGCCAGGCCGTATGTCCCCTCTAAATACATGTCCAGCCTGCATGGCCGGGACGGGCAAACCTGCACCCCGATGCTCCTTGCCGCGGTCTGTGCCCGGCCCCGCTGGGCCGGAGCGCTGCAGGCCCCCGGTGGGCAGCGGCGGGGAGCGCCCCGCAGCCCCAGCCCCGCGCCGTGCCTTGCCTCCCAACAAACGTCCCGAGCCCTAAACTCGGCCCTCAGCCCCTGTCCAAGGGAGCAGAGAGGTAACCCGCCCTCCCTGCACCTCCTGGGGAGGATCGGGGCTGGCACGGGGGAGCGACGCTCCCCTGCACGGATGCCCGGGCCAGGGGCTCTCCCAGCCCCGTTCCGACTCATCACGTGCGAATGCCTCGCAAACCTCATTCCTGGGAGCAAAGGCAGTTGTCCCGGTCCCTCACACATACACACGCACACCCCCCAGTGAATGCCGTGCTTTTTCCTCCCTCCAACCTCAACTAAAAAGTCTTTTTATTTTATTTTTCCTGATAGGGGGGCTGACAAGCAGCTGGCACGGGCAGGAAGGTCCCCTGCTAAGCCACCACACAGACTTCGTGGGCAAAAGCAATAAATAAGCCCAAACTTTTGTTTTCTGCATCACCTTACCTTCTTTTGCAGCCTGTGCCTCCCCCGTGTGTGCAAAGCGGAACAGCCAGACGGAGCACAAAATAATCCAAGAAGGGAGCCTACTTTGGAAAGCCATGGTGCAGGAGCGGGGTGATTTTATATTTCTAGCTCTCTATTTCTAGACACTGCCACTGCCGCCGCTTGGTGGGTGCTAGAGGACGGTGGAGAATTTGCCGTGCTAGTCTGTGGGTCGGCGCTCCCTCCCTCCGGGCTGCCTTTCCCTGTCGCCTCCGTGTCCGTGTCCCCGGCGCCGCTGCCCGGCTCCCGCACCGGGCCGGCCGCGCGCCAGCCCCGACTGCAGCCCGCCCGCCCGCGACGCGCGCCGATAATACCAATGGGGGCGGGGGGCGGGGCCGCAGCGGCAGGGCGGCCCGTCCCTCAACCTGACTGACAGCCGCTGTCAACCAATCAGCAGCGGCTCTCGGCGGCCGGCGGGCCGAGCCGCCCCCTGAGTCGCGGCGGCCGGGGGGGCGGGGCCGGCGGCGCTGGCCAATGAGCGCGCGGCGGTGTCGGGTGTCCGCCGGTGCCGCGGAGCCGCGGGCTGCAGCCGGGACGGAGGGGCCGAGCCGCGAGCGGGGCCGGGCCCGGGCTGCTCCCGGCGCTGTCCCGCAGCACGGAAGCGCCGCCCGGACCGTCCTGCCAGCCAGCGAGTGGACAGCCGTCCATCCGCCCCCCGGGGCTCCGTGCGCTCTCCCCGTGTCGCAGCCGCCGGGGTAGCGAGAGAGAGGGGTCCCGGCCGGGGTCCGGCCCCAGCCCGAAGTCGCGCCGGCCTCGGCGGGTCCCGGCGCTGCCCCCGCGCGGTGCCCGCCCGCGGCCGGGCCGAGCGCACCTGGGCTGCTGCCGCCGAAAGAAAAACTTCGGCAGAAGCTGTGGGATGGTGCCCCGAGACGGCCCTGCCGCAAAAATCGAGTTCCTCGGGGCTGACATCACTTGGGATCCCTTCCCTCTGTCGCGTTCGTGTTTTCCGCCCCGTGTCTCCGGTTTGCCCCAAATACGAAGAACAGGTTAATGGCGATATAGGTATTATTTGGGATGGGGAAGGAGCGGCTGCTTCCCTCCTGCCCTCTCCGGGTGTAACCTGAAGCGCATGTAATCCTCTAACAATGGGACAATTTAAATAGGAGGGGGAAGGAAAAAAAAAAAAAAGTGAAACCCGAGGGAGAGAGGAACTTGCCAAATCTCTCTTGTCAGCGCTCACCCTGCGGACCGGGAGAGCTTTTCCCGGGGATCCATCATGCCCCCACCCCTCTGCTTTCCTTTCCCCAAACCCACCCCTCGCTCCTTCAACGTGTGAAACAACTGCGGGACGGACACAAAAACTTACGGCTCCCCAGCGAGGCTGCGGAGCGGAGCGGAGCGGGGCTCGGTGGCAGAGCTCCTCTCCCGGGCCGCGCCGGGGCTGGGGCCGCGCAGCCCCCGCGGCGAGAGGCGACGGCCCCGGCTGCGGGCCCCGCTCCGCGCCCCCTGATCGGCCCCTGCTCCCACCTCTGTCCCGAGAAACCTTCCCGGGGCCGATGCCGAGCGGCACGGTCCGGGTTTTGTGCCGCTCCGCTAGAAGTGCATCGCCGTGTCCTTTCGGAGGATGGATACTGCGATGTAAACAGAATAAGTGACTATCGTCTCGGAAGCAAGCGAAGGCAACGAAGAGAGGGAGGTGTAATTGCAGTTCGGTGACAAGATTATGCGAGAATCTAAAACAAGCCTTGCGCAGATGCGGAACCTGATATAGAAAATGTTATGCTATAAATGGGAATTTAAATTACGAGAGGTTTGTTTATGGAACCTTTAGGTAGATAAGTCAAAATTAGAATTACTACTGCTAATAATAACAATAATACAATGCTTAGCATTGACGGATGAACAGCCACCATACTCCGGGCTTTGAGCACTTTCCCTGTGGGCTCCTTGTTACTTCCGAGAAGGCTGTAGAGAGAGGCTCCAAAATGCGCTGTATTTCTTTCACTTGCTGAATAATTAATATGGCTTAAAATATGACAGTTTTTGTGTTTCATTCAGAATGCTCTGTTGATACTTTGGATACCATGATAAGTGTAGGCATAGTACAGACTCTTGATTTCCTTCTCATCCTCTGTCGTCTGTCATTCCCATCCTCATGCATGTGTACTCAGAAAGGGGAGCTGTACAGAACAGTGAGGAGGCTTATCTTCTTTTAAAAAGGCTATTTTAAATACATGCAGGGATTTTGTGACTTCTTGGCAAATTTTCATGGGCGAAGTTAGTTTTCATGTTGCATATATTGTAACAGTGATTAAAGAAGATGTAGGAAGTCTTCAACCTAGCTAGTCCTCCACAATTTCGTAGCATGAAGTGCTAGCATTTTACTACATCACTAAGCCAAAAAGACAATTTTTAACTTACAGAATGATCTAAAAAAATGCATTGAGGCTTTGAAGGACCATGTTTATAAAAATGTAGAAACTTGTTAAATGGACAAATTTACAGGAGAAAGGCTTAAATGGTAATGAGATGTATTCCTGTCGTCCATATAGGATTAGGCCAGACATTTTTATCATCACCTGCATTGATACAGGTTATGCTGTACTGTTTTTTATAATCTAATATTGTGTGTGTATGCTATATGTATTGGATCTGTACATATACAAGGATTCTCAAAGTTATGTAAATATATTAACCGCACAAAGAATATGTGTGTACATGAGTGAGTGGATAAAGAAATTAAATAAGAGATTATTAAAAAAAAAGTGCATATTCCTCTTCCTGATCAACTCATTTTAAATGCCCTATCTTCCTGATAATTCTAAATTAAGCTAAAGATTACATATTATATGGACTTCTTAGTTAAAACAGTCATGGATGTATTCACTGTTACACTGTTACATATTATATGGGCTACTTTCATAAAACAGTCATGGATGTATACACTGTTATACACAGATGTATACACTGTTACACAGCGTTCTGTACACGATGAAAGTGTCTATTAGTGTTGGGGGTGTTTTTTCACGCTTCTCGCACATTAAATCTTTGTCAAATTGATGAAGAATTTGAAATCTTTTTAGTGAATTTTATTTTTTTTTCCTTTTCCTCTGTTTATTTGTAGTGTTTTCTAATATTTCATTGTATTCTGTAGGATGCACATCCTGTATTGCATCTCACCCAGCTGTGTTAGATCTTCTGCAAAAAAAAACAGAAAAGAGATATAATACAACTGAACAAAAATACTCAAGCTAAATGGACTACAATCCTCAGATTTGGATTTTCCTCTCAGAGGAAAGCCTCTGAGAGAAGAAGGGAAAAAAAAAGGTGAAAAAAATAATCTGGGAATTTCATTCAATGCAATGTGTTACTACTCAGGCACCACCAAAGGAAATGGTTAATGGGAAAAGAACAATGTAATCCAAGATTGGCACTCTATTGTTTTTTTCTGTTTTGTCCTTTTTCTCCTAACTCCAAGACTGTAGGCCAGATTCTGTCTTTTATTTTCACTTGTAGTTAGAATGATTTTCTTGACAATACCAAGCTTCCCTATGCTGGTACCAACTTCATACTAGCTGAGCTGCTCTATACTGAATTGCAAAGTTCTAAGCAGACTTTCAGGAAATATTTCAATAATTTCCTCCTCCTTAAAATTTACTATCTTCACCACAACTCGATCTGAAATTGTGGTGCAAGAAATATAGGATGAATTCTAGGCCTAGACAAGCATACCTAAAGAAATGAGCACAATTTGAAACTTGTGTTCGGTTTTCACAAATTTCCTTTTTGCAGGATTCACCCATTCTTTCTTTCCTACTCTGTGCAGGAGTGAAGTGAAATTTCAATAGTTTCAAAAAGGTGTTGAAGGTTAGCCTCAGACACAGGTTCAGTAAATGATATTGAGTCTTGGTTCTGCCCACAGAAGAATGATCCTTAAAACTGGTTTTGACAAAACCCCCCTTGAACTCTGTTTTACAGTAGCAAAAGAATAAATTAGGTTTAAGTGATAGAAAAAGATCTTCTAAGCCCTGAATTTTTGATCTTAATCTAAGCAATCCCTAAGCAGTTCTTTATCTGTGCTCACGACTTTCTATGAAACGTGTAGTACACATTTCTGTGCATTTTTTTGTCATTTTTTGTACCCTTTTTAATATAAAATTCAGTGGCTTTGTGACATTTGACTTATAAGTAGTATATGTATAATAAATCACTATATCAGACTTTGCATTTGATTTTACAGATGTAATGGCACTTGCATTCCAAATCTGGACCAGGGATGAATTTTCCATACACTGTCTATTTAAGATGCTCTGGTGGATTTATAAGTCAGAGTAGCTCTATTATAGTAAAGAAGGCAATGTATTAAATAAATATTATGGGTTCATAAAGAAATTGTAGAGAATCAAGACTGTCTTGTTTGAAAAGCATGCTCATAAAAAGTTCTTTTTCTAGTTAAAAAGCAGGCTTGGTTTTGGGTTTTTAAAAACTATTTTAGTTAATACAAATCAAAAATAGTTCCATAAAAATTCACACTTTAAAGTCTTTACTTATATCAGAATGGTAATAAAAATTCACTGTCAAATTTTCTCTTGGGAGATTTAAAGTTGTACTGTGCTAAATAGATACATAGATCATGTTTTCCAAATCTATGAATTTTCAATACACTTTGAGAAACACTGTCCAGAAATAGAGATATGATGGTGTGTCATCTTGCCATTTAATGGAAATGAAATACATTCTATAAAACAGTACAAATTAAACTCACATTAAACATACAGTGAACATAAAATGCCTTTGCCTTTCCCAAGGAACAACAGCAGAGTTGTACAGGGTCCAAAAGTATGCTGCATTTGGGTCCTGTGAGACTTCTTCCCCTGATAAACCTGAATTTGGAAACTGTTTTTTTGAGGAACAAGAGCCTTTGGAGTACATACTGTCTCTTTGTTGATCATTCTTCAGAGTCTGTTAGTATATCACATTGTGCTGTGGACCTTCCCCTGGGAAGCTTGAGCAGGACAAGCCAGTGCCATCACCCTGTGATAGCATCTGGAGATATTCTGAAAGGAGATAATTTGCCTTTCTCACCTATGAATTAAAGGAGTGTCTTTGTGTCCAGGTGCAAGAAGAAATACTGCACATATAAGCTCGTTGTTGACTTCAATTCTTTGTAAGATTTAAAGCTTCAATTTTCCTAGGATGTTTGTCATACTAAAAATTGTGCACAGAAGAGCCTGACCATAAGGGCAGCTAATTTGTATTTTATTTAATTAGTTGTATGTAACAGATAAACTCTAGCAATATGCTCCAGTGAGGTTAGTATCTTCCTGTTCTTATTCAGTACAAGTGACATCCGATCACTTCCGTCTGTGACAGTGCTAGATTCTTCTTTCAGCCCAGCTGAGGTGAAAAATCAGACCCAGTAGATTTCCTGTTTCCATATATTACCTTCTCTTACAGTCAGTCTCAATCTCTCAATTTCCTTCTGTGAAAGAGCATGAAAGCAACTCTTCTTTCAATCTCCCTTCTGTGTTAGAAGGTAGGAGGGGAAAGGATAAAAGAACAGATGCAATAACCCTTATTTAGTTCTGAAAAAGAAACTACAGATTGCAATGGCAGGAGTTCCAGTGCTTTCACCTCTAGATCCAGGAAGTGTAGTGATGTGGAGCATCACTACTGACAGGAAAGCTGCCAAAGTGTATGAGAGAAGGTGTTCCTTGAAGTAGAATAATTTAAGGATTGCATCTCTCAGGAGTACAACCCTCTGCAGATTTCCCTCTTTGCCGTCTTTCACATATTCTCCTACTCTGTCATGTTTCTGTGCAGATATACTGCCACTTCTGTCCTGGTCTGTGGCTTTACCTCTCCCCAAAACTGATCTCTCATTATCCACTTCAAGTAAACTAGATTTCTGACAAGTAACACACGTACTAATTTGTGGAAGCTTGTTTTGTCCTCAGATACTTGATGCTTGCCAGATACACTAAATCACAAGACCTTGCATATTTTATCTCCTATAAATATGAAAGTGCATGTGATAGTATGTTTCATGGGTAAGTAATGCTTTATTCAGAATGCATTTCCTTTTGGCTTGAATTTGCCAACTGTAGTTTCAAGATGTGATCTCTTTAGTATTTACCATAGTGTGACAAAATTTAATAGAAGTACCTAACAAACTGTCTTTATACCGTCAATTCTGGTTTGTTTAGAGTAATAATCTTCAGATACAAATGCAGGGAGGGTGCAAATCCTCTATAAAATTAAGCCACATGGCTGTATAATGAAGAAAAAAAGGCTTTGCTGTAGTAGACCCTAAAGGGCAAGCTAACCCCTGCCTGGATCAGTAAATACAGACAGAAGTATAAACCACAGTATTGCAACATTGCCTCTGATCCCCTTCTGTCCTTCATGCAACCAAGTTATCTATCTCTATCCCCATGAAAATTTGCACCACAAAATGGATAATTTCATCCCACTCACCAAAGAATAGGGTTTTGGGGATTTTCAAAATTATAATTTCACATGCATTTGCCAAACAAATTCTTAAGTGTTTTCTGTGTAAGATCTCAGCTCAGACAATGTTTTCCTCATGTAAGTAGTTCCATTGATCTAGGTGAGAGCTAGGTGATACTCCAGCTGAATGAGAGTGACACTCTTAACTAAACACTAAGTATCTTTCACGCTCTTTCAGGTGAAAAGCACTTAATTTCAAGAAATCCTTTATTTGTCCTTTTGCACGTTTTTCTTGAGAAGGTGATTTGAACTGTAGTGATAAAAAGAGTTAAATGGTGCAGTGGGGTGTGGTTACTTATACATCAAAATTTTTTTTGTGGGGTGGTTTCAGTTTGGGTTTTTTTCTGCTTGGGGTTGTTTTGTTTGTTTTGCCTTCTTTTCTTTTTTTCCCTAATGATGGCACAATAAGCAGTTGTCACTGAACTGTGGTGTTGCTAGTGATGTCTAGGTCTTTTTCTTAAGTGCTTGCAATGAATTTAGAGCCCATCAATGTGATTGAATAGTTGTGTTTTTTTTTCTTTTCTCCTCCTTTCTCATGAGTAACATGGCAGCTGTCTACAGTAATTCATCTGTCATTGTGTTGCTCAGTTACTTAGAGTTATGGTTTCTAATCCAATGCATAACCTTTTTTAATTCTGGCTACCCCGAATAATCTTTTGCTGCACTGTTGTCTACAACTTATCTGATAAGTAACAAATATATTTGCTACTCATAGTGCATATCTTGGAGCATCCTATAATTCCCTTGGGTTTATGATTAAATTAACAATTTATTTTCTAATACACTTTGTTTTCTATCTCATACCCAGACTGTAATTTTAGACAGGTGTCTACCTTGCACTCTGTAATTGTTTTGGTCTTAACAGTCTTCTTTGGGTAGACTCAAAAGACTACATAAATTTATTTGAAACTTTTTTCCCCTTCTAATTGTACAGTCCAAAACATTAAAGTCATCTGTGATACATGAATTAACATCTTCTATCGTGAGACATGAATTAACATGTTCTATTTCCCTTCAGTTTTTAATTTTGTTCTTTATTCCATTTTCAAATATAATCAAATATTCAAATAATGTCACAGGAAAGGAAATGAATTAATATATCTGGCAGATTGAACCTTAAAACCAAAGAATTCAGATTTATGCTGTGAGATAATATGATTTTGAATTTCTTTCACTTATTTCATTTGTACACTCCCAGAAAAATTTCTATAACTGCTGTATTACTGTAGTAAGCCCCACAGTAAGTAATCAACTTACCTAAGTGAACTTCCAGTATTAAGATTAGAAAAGAAAAAAAAAAAAAGAAAAGGTAATCTTCCAGACCCAGGGCACATTTTAGAAGAAGTATACTTCCTGAATTCCAGGAGAAAAGATCTACACTCCTTTTTCCTTCTTCATTGTTAACATATATCTTCCTAATCATCCCATATGGGTAGTGGGAGTTTGTTTTTCCCCCAAATGGTCACAGGCTTGTCAATGAATGTTGCTACACAACAAATAAACAAACAAACAAACAAACAAAAATACCAAAACAAAACCACCCAAAAATTTGCCATTGTGTGCTTCTTAAAATGTGCAGTCAAAGGACACAGCGGGTTGAGAGGTCATTAAGTCACCTTTGTGTCCTTCTCATTTGGTAAGCTGAAAATGTCCTCATTATATTTCAGAATGCTCTGGGGTCCTGTAAAATTATGGCACACTCCTAAAGCTGTCTGGTGCACTGCAGAACCAGTTTCTGTCACAAGGAGGTCTGATGCTGGTCAAGCACCAGTAAGCCAGGACCTTCCTAGAAAGAGCATCCTGCAAAGAACAGCTCTTCTAGGGGCCAAGGCAGCCTCCCTGGACAGCGGTGATCTCAGCAAGTGTAGCCATTTCTCAGCTACAAGTGATCCCAGCTCTTGTGATTCAGCTCTGTGTGAGATCACCCGAGGCAAACTCGGGGACAGAGAGACAGGAGCCGTGTGTGGCAGTGCCACAGAGGCAGCTTTATTGTCCAGCAGTCCCTGGGAAAGGGAGGCCAGGGACAGCAGCCCCCTGATTCAGGGCAGACCCAGGGCCTTTTTATGGGAAAGGCAGGGGGTGGGGTAGAACCCAATTTACCAAATGGATACAAGGTATTACCATACAAAAACAAGGCATGCTGGCGGTGGTTCATTTTGTCACCATAACCTAGAGAGAAGTTACTTATGTCTGAGTCCTTTTGCCCTCAGGCTTATCTCCTCCAAGGGAGTGCAGAGGACTCCTGAATCCAGGACTCACAGCCCTCCACAAGTTTCAGCCTTTGCTGTCAGGAGCCCTGTCCCAACCCACTCTTCCTTCCCCCAGCCTGGCCTTAGCTTTGTCCCTCATTATGGTTTGCAAATCAGTGTTCCGAAGGTTTTCTTGCGGCACACCTATGCAAAGGCTTTCCTCTCTCAGAGAAAACAGAGAGGCTTTTCCAGCCTCTTTGTCCTGCCATATAGTGTGCCTTGCATATAACCAGCTGTAGCATAATTAAGCTAGATTTTAGGTGCTTAATCAGGCTCAGCAAAATACCCTAGTTTGTTACATTCCTTCCTGCTGAAATCAGAACATAGCTTTAAGTCTGCACTGCCTCTACTGTACCTGTTAGTAACTGCTGGCAGCTGGCAAGAGCTTCATCTGAATTTGGATTCACTAGGAGATTATTTAAGATACTTTTCTTTCAAAACAAGTACTGTACTGTATCTGTTCATACTGAGACTTTTCAGTACATTTATTTGTCAAATATGCATATGTATGTGTCTACATACATAATTTCCTCATAAATTCAGTAGTCTTAGATAAATGGAACGTAGAGATAATACAGCTTCATGCACGAAACACTGTTTACAGAGGGCCAGTCTCTTATCTCCTGTGAATTGACATAATTGCAACAACATTATGCTAGTTGGGGCTTTTTGGCAAGAATTCATGACAGTTACATAATTCATTACAGCCTATTCTAACCTGCTGAAATCTATGCATATTTTTAGGCATAGCTTGTATATTCCCACTGATTTCTGCTTGTGAATTCCCTTTAGATGTGCCCTCAGGTTCCCCCTGGTTATGCTTCTGTCACTGTGTCACTTTGAGAGTTACTGTTGCAATTCTTCCACCTATACCATTCCCTCAGAAGTCAGTGCAGTGTTTAGATGCACGTAACTAATAGAGCTGGATGTTGGTCAAAGCACAGTGGGTCCTGACAGTCCTCCACACATGCTTCTAGTTACCAAGTGCTGTGAGCCTGAGCCTTACCTGATGTGAGCCTCTGGAGTCAGTGTTTTTATGCACCTGCTAAGATATCTAACTTCTGATGAGTTACACCATTTAAAGCTTTCAAAAGCTGTTTATCTGGATATTAAAAAAAAAAAATTAGAATCTATGGTATTAAGTATCTGGATAATATTAGATTTTGAAAGGAACAAAAGTTCTACATTCTTTTGTGAGAATGGAGAGCTCTCTCTCCACCTCTTCTCCCATTAGCTTTCCACCTGATTTTTCTAGGAAGCTGTTCCAGAGGAAGTTTGACATGCAGTTGAGACACTGACCTAGTGAGATAGGAGATATTTGAACTGCCTTTTTCTGCACAGCCTCGCTGAGCTATAGTACTGCCCGTCCTCGGGAAGCACCCTCTCTCACCTGAGGGCACGGCAGATCTACGTGACTCCACTCGCTTACTGTTTGGGCTCTGTTTCAAGACCGTGCTGGAGGAACGAGAGGAGTGAGGGAAGATTAAGTGTACAGCTTGCCTCCTCCTCCTCCCTGCCAAACTGGGGAGAGGGGCAGCTCAGGAAAGCAGAGTAGCAGAGACACAAAAAGGGGAGGCTGCTGTGCTGTGCAGAGGGGTGTATTGGGTTATCACTGTGGGCACTGTCATAGTCACTTAAGAGTTTTGTTGCTGTTTGGTGCAATTACTGATGATGCCATCGGATATGCTGTATTATGTGTGCCTTAACTTTTTTTCTCACCTTCAGTTTTGCTGTTCAAGGGGAATTATCCAATTCTCAGAAAGGTGTAGCTTTGATTTCAAAAGGTGTCTGTCTGTATCCAAATGACATAAAGCCAAGAAGAGTTTGCAAGGAGGCTAAAATAACAAGATTATTTTAAAACTACATTTGCTTATGTTTTTTGCTGTTACATCTCTCTAGCATGCAGATATGTGTGATAACCCTACTTCACTGACAGTTAGGTCACATTAATCAGGCTAATTGTGTAACTGCTTCTTTTTACCTGCAACTGCATATTGTCCAAAGGAATTCCACATAGTTATGACCAGTGAGGAGACAGCTTTGCTCAGCTACATTTTGTTTTGCTATATGGAAAGAATTTAGTTTGTTCACATCAAGGTGACGCTAACTTTAGTGACAGGTAAAATTGGTGTGTAGTAGTGTGAGCTGAATCAATGTGAACTGGTATAAAACTCTGGAACCTGACTTTCAATGGACTGCTTAACACAGCTCAGAAAAGCAAGTCCCAGCATAGTATAGCTCACAGAATTGCTACAAAGGAAATAAATGAATGAAAACTGCATGATTAAATGCTTTCATCTGGAAATTTTGGTGCAATATTCAGAAACTCTACAAATTCTTCTAATTCATCATACTCTTTGTTTATTACTAATAAATTAATGTGCTGATGGAAGGAATTCATTACCCTTTCTACACACTTCACTAGTTGCAGGTCATTTATTAATCTGTGTTATCTGGTAAGACTAAAACCAGCTGTAATTACATTGTTAAACATTGATTAATAAGCAGCCCACATCACTAATATACTCAAGAAGCAAGATAAAAAATCTTTTTAAAGATTTAGAGTAAAATTTGAACATTCCTTTGGGAATAAGGAAATCTGGATCTTCATAAATATTCATTTTTGTAAAATTCCATTTGCTTGCACAGCTGTATTTTTGAACACCTTTTGGAAACAGATTAACAAGCAAATTCAATTACACGAGGGTAAATGAACTGCATTCACAAAGTGGTATTAATGCACTAAGTGAAACATTTAGAATGAAACATTTTTTTAAATAGTCTTCAGCTAACCATATTTTTTTTTGCATTCTTAATTTAATCATATAATTAGGCATACATTTGTTTCAAACCCATTTGTATTTCACAGATTTTAAAACAATATAGCAATTAGAAATACATTATTAAAACCACTGCAGATTCTTAGACCTAGCTTTTGTAGGTTTTCAATAAAATCAGTTTGATTGAAGTGACACAGATGAAATTATTACTTGTCAGAAGCTTGGATTATCATTAAGGGTAAATAAGCAGAATGTCTCTGGCACTTGACAAAACTGGGGAACTGATTTTTATGATACAGCTTTATGGGGAATAAATCCGATGGAAAGAAGATGCTTTTAGAAAAGATGTTTTAAGACTATCCTCAATTAATCATAAATGACAAATCTCATTATAGCAGCACTATTGTTAAGGGTCTGTCAGTATTTCCATTACAAACCTGTATTTCAAAGATTTATAAATGGGCTATAGAAATTAACTCTGGGATGAAATTTGCTGTTCACACTGTTCATTATAGGATTATACTTTCCTCACAAATCTTTAAGAAAATCTGTTTTACCTTTTTCAGTTGGTCAGCTTCAAAAGAAACAGAAATGAGAAGTTCTGTTGATAACTTGTTTGTTTGTATAATTTTCAAAAAGGACACAATTTAATAGACCAGGAGAACTATGATCCTATAGCATAAAAGATCTAACTTGCCTTTTTTTCCTTTCTGTCCCTGAAAGGATGACCCATTTTAGTGTGAGTTCAGCTTGTAAGAACTGCTGAAATCCTTTACTTTGTCTTCTAATCCTTTTAGGTTATGTCTTTCAATTTCATTACTAATCAAGGATTTGAACCTGTTTTCCACCTCATCCAAATTTGTGCTAGCCCAGAACATGTTCAGCCACTGGGATCTCATAGGACTTTGAAACAGAGCCTACTATTTCTGCAGAACTGATTCTGTAGGGTGCAAAAATAAGTACTGCTAGAAAGTCCAACCAGTGTAAAGGTCGATAGTGCTGTGGTTCTTCAGTTTTATGAGTCAGGAAGGTAGATATTCTGTCAGGCTTTTGAGACCTCTGAGAGAGATGCCCTCTAAGGGCATTTTGAAGAGGACCAGAACCATGTTTTGGGGTCTCTAAGTACATTCTCTGTACTCAAAGATGTTAGAGGTGATGCAGTTGTTCTTTGGTACTGTTCTGTACTTGAGAGGCAGGACTACCCACATTCATATGTCCAGAAAGGCAGTAGGTGCCCCATTCCTAGAAACATTCAAGTCCAGGCTGGATAAGGCTCTGAGCAACCTGGTCTAGTTAGAGATGTTTCTGCTTATAGCAAGGGGTTGGACTAGATGAGCTGTAAAAGTTCCTTCCAACTCAAACTCTCGTATGATTGTATGATATGGAGACGATGATGAGGAGATCCCATCTTATGGCATCTGGCAGTGGTTTTTTACCTACTTTGGCCAAATCTGTCTTGGTAAGCCATGTCTGTGCACATTGTCTCACACTGGTGGCCTGGTAGAGGAGTTTCTGTATCCCAATCCTCAGCTGTCTGAACCACCAAATCAGGTAGCCACTCGCAGGGTCCCAATGGGGAGTTTCATCTGCTCATGGCCAGGAACCATTTAGGAAACTGATGCCTTGAGTTGGTCACCTAAAACAGAGAATAGACAAGAATAAGAGAATAAAAGGAGGTATTTATTAGAAAGGCCCTCAAAGGTACACCCTGGGCAGTCACAAGGCTACACCCAAGGTGGACCCTTGGTCATGGGTTCCTCACACTTTTATAAATTTGGTTTATTTGCATATCAGGGTTAATTCTCCAATTATAACCCCAGTTCATGATGTGATTGCCCCAAGTTTGCCCCCTCTTTAGAGGCTTTTAGTTTACACATTTTGGGGCCTGGTGTCCTTGAGGTGGAAACCTAGAGAGGCTTGTTATGTCTAACCAGCATGAGAGAACAGCAGCTAACAGGTCACAAGAAACTTCAGAGTTACATACTAGGAAGTACAAGATTTGAAAAATATAAAAGTTAAAACCTAAAGCATCATTCGTAGCAACAGATCTGGCCATGTTGTGCTCTAACGGCACAAATAGTTGATGTTTGACAACATTCCACACTGTTCTTTTATTTACTGGTGCAGATAGAGATTTTGAGGTTATTCAAACTGAGAAGACAACTAGAGGTTGATTTGGACAGAACTGAAATATGTAGTCAAGGTGAAGTTTGCCAGCTTGAAATGGAGGAATCCATCTTAAGAGAGCCAGACCTTCAATGTGACAAAAATCATGTTACCTCTAGAGCAGGTAGCCTTGAATCTATACACCAATGGGTGTATAGATGTATACTGATACCTGCACATCATATATCTAAAAAATTCCCAGTTTATAAGGAGGTATAGGCTGTGTTCCTGAAGAGATATGGTGTTTGGCTGGCTGTCCTGGATGTGCTCTTTTGTAAGAGGAAAAATAAGATATTCTTTTATCCACTATTGATGAGACGTTGGGTTCGTGTCTTAATGGTAGCCTTGGAATAGGCACATGCTACAGACCACAGCCTGCTACCAGGCCAATCAACCTGCAAACGAACCCACCAATTACCACAAGTGAACCTTGCAGTGACTGAACTAGAGTCTGGCATGCATGATCTATGTACGGACAGACAGCAAGCGTCTCCATTTACCACATCCCTCACTTGCTCTTGGATGGCAAACTTGGCTGGCTGGGGAGAGGCAGTACCCTAGAGCCAAAACTCATGCTGAATTACCAAGAAACTAGATTTGAATAAGTAGGTTAAAAAAAAAAAAAAGAAAAGAAAAGAAAAGAAAAGAAAGAAAGAAAGAGAACAAGAAAACAAAATTCACAGAAGGAAGATATTCAATATAGATTGGTAAGATTATTGATGACATGGTTATTGTGTTGAAAATGACAAACCTGTTGTGTTTAGAAGACAGAATTTATGAAGAGCAAAAGGCATGATCTCATGTTTTACTTTATTTAGAAAACAGCATTTATGATGGTTAAAATCTATGCTGATAGCTTGATTAATTTAGACAGTTGATGCTTAAGGTATTGTGGAGAAATAAACTTACTATTTTATTCAGGAATAAGTTACTTAATATTTCAGGTGGAGAGAAATTATGTTGTGTCACTTTTTTCCCATTTGCTGTTTGTCTTTATACAACGTTGGCCATGCTGAGGACAGCAGAAACTTTCTAAAATATGATGTTATCTTCTAAGAATATAAAAACAAATTTGAAAAGGGGTGGAACCAAAGCAAGTGGTAATAAAGGGAAGTGGGTAGAGTGAACAGACAAATAAGTATTTAATGGAATTTTATTTAAAAAATATTCTCTTTTCCAGGTATTTAACCAGTGGTATTTTATTAAAAAAATAGACTTACTGAACATCTGTAAAGGTTAAAATGGGAATACAGGCCTATCAGAAATGTGCAGTGGGTCTCTTCTGCATTTTGGGGTGGTATAACCAGAAATAATGTGGCCAAAGAGTAGATTTGCATAGATATTCATAGTAAGTGTATTCTAACTTGTGATTGCTGATAATTTTTGAGACTGAAAGGTGTGATATGTGAAAAATGTAAAGGCTATTTGTGCAGATAATTACTGTTTAAAAAAAGTTACAAAGTTACATATCTTTTAACATATATAAGTATTTCTAAAAAGAGGATTATTTCCCTTTATTCCATTATATCTGTGTCTGTCATGGACTAGAATCTATATTGTAGGACTTAAAAAACCAGCCACTTACTGACAATAATTTCATAACATGGTTGAGGATCACGCATATCACTTTTGGCCTAAAAATTGTTGATCCATCCAAACATTAACAAAAGCAGTCAGTGATTCATTACTCAAAATATATCTAAGTGTTTGTGGACTATTGTTAACCAATAGCCTAATCAACAAAAAATGAAGAGGAGTTACTGACCAATGTTCATTCTAAGCATTGCATTCGTTTAACGACTCACATGCAAATGTTATCAGAAAGGTCCTTTAACTCACTCTTTCACTGCAGAGTTCATTTGAATATGCTGTATTTGAATTAATCTTTTTTGGTTAACCTAGCTTGACTGAAGGTGTATATTACATGGTGGTAACGTGTGAGTGGTCTGGGCTGGCCCAGTGCTTGGTGTATGCAATTGCAAGTCCTTGGGGTCAGAAACACAAGCACAAAGTACTCATGGAGAAATTCTTTTTTTCTGATATATGTAGAGAAAAAAAATTACAAGACCCTGGAGACTGAGCATCTAACTGTGCTGTCCCCAGCTTGCTTGTATGAGCAGCTGCTGAGTTGTGTTTGTTTGAATCTTTACCTGTATTACTTATCAGGCTCACTGCCTAAAACTGAAAGCATCCATGTACGCATACGAAGGGATTCCTTGCTATGAATAGGACTGAAGGTAGGGGCAGAACTGGAATGGAAACAGCCCCATAGGATACCTTGGGATGATCGGAAACATGATATCAACTTACGAGAATGTGTGATGTCAGCTGATTTTAATGCACAACCAGCAGATGGTGCGTGACTTGCCACTCTTCTCCCATATACACACTCGTGCCTTCTGTGGATACAATGCTGCACCATGCAGGCTGAAGGCAGTTTAGTGAAGAGAGAAGCTCTGATGTGCTTTTAAGGAAAATACAGAAGATTTTCCAATTGGGCCTTCTGTTGTACATTTTGAACAAGCATGTTTAAATCATCACAGCTTTTAGGTGAGTTTCACCAGCTAAGTGATGTAACTGGAAATGTTATGGTATAAATTCTGCCAGTTTGGTTGTCTCACACTGTCTGTATCTTTCTATTAAAATTATAGCCTGTCCTCTGTAGCAGATTATGGGACCTAAGCACAAACATGGCTTTTGCATCTTATGGTGCTGTATTTGTAGGGAGCCTGGTAGTCTGCAGGATTTTCTGTGTCCTAAGGCAACTGACTGATGGCTGTGCATAAAAATGAAGCTGTGGATTGTGCTGAAAATTCTGCATTTTTTGTTTTCCTGTAGGAAAGCTCAAAAGAAAAATGAAAATATTTTTCTGTTTGAAGCTTTTTGGTGGCGGTGGAATTTTACTTTCTTTCAAGAGAAATGAGAAAAATTAAATCAGATTTTTTTTTTTTCAGAGAAATACCTTAGGTAGAAACTGTTTATCTGCTTATTCATTAATTTTAATAAAGAAGGTCTGTCTCAAAAAAATCCCCCTAACCAACTGTTATTATATATTGAGAATGATTATGAGGAAGGTACGGTTGAATGTATGGCTAAATAGCTATAAAAGTGATTTTAAAAGTGAGACCACATCACAAAATATATATGTAGCTTCTAGATTGACAGAAAACAAACAAAAGCTATATCCACACACATAAATAAAAGAGGCCATGGACTGTTCTTTTCTCCTGTTTGCATCTCCTCCTTCCAAAAAAACGTACTGCTCCTGCAACCAGTCCTGCTGCCTTGTCCCCGACCTGAGCTAATGCTGGCCACTCCAGGCTGTTCCGTCTCTGAGCATCTGCTTGCAATTACAAGTGTGGGTGGGATAGACTATAGATGGTAACAGGTCTCTATTTAGAGCCGTGCCCTGATCCTGCTTAGTTTCTTAGTGAAAAGGCAAAAAAGAGAGTAGTTTTCTGTGAAAATTTTAGTTGCAGTTTGGTTCACCTGCTGAACTTGATCCTCAGTGACTACAGAGCTTTTCTCATATGGGAGAGACTCACTACAGATGAGCAGAGCACAAGATAAAGCTTTTGGCCTGAAATAAGAGTGGCCTGTTTCAGATGATCATTTTTAATAGAGTGTGAATCACCACCATGTCATCAAGAATATAGCAAAAACGCATGAGAAAATTCTGTCAATAGAATGCTATTTCCATGGACTATTTTGTATGATTACAAATTGCATTTGCTGTAATAAGTTACAAATGTAATTTATTACAAGTTAACATCAGGACTGAGACAAGTCATTAAAAATGTATAATATACAAAATTTTGTTACTCCTGATGAATGTGAATTTTCTGAACTCAACTTGCCTCCTTAGTACATGACAGTACCAGGAGATACTTTGATCCAGAAGGCTATATATGCATGCTGTATGCCATAAGCACATTTTAGTTTTAATAACAATCCAAGAGGTTCAGCATATTGCTTAATAAAAGATCAATGCAGTAATATGATTAACCACTCTGTGTTGCATTCTTTCCATTTGTGAGAAAAGATAGTTCAGGAGCTGCAATGCATTGAATAGCAAAATGACTAATTGACAGGCAAGATGAAGGTTTTCCTAAGGGTTTTTTCTTCCTCCCCGCCCTCAAGGCTTTCTTTGTTGTTAGAATGCTGTTAACTCTTTTGTTTAGGATCTCTTACCTTTAAACAGGCTTGTGGAAGAGCTTTTCATATTTTTTAGCAGTAGATTTACTTGCTGAGTAAATATAGCTGATGAAAGAAAAGCTGGTGATCCATAAAAGACCAGGCTGCAGGGATCCTCATTAATCTTCCAATAGTTTTTGCTGTCATTCCTCTTTAAAGTTCCTTGCCTTGTAAAGTGTTTGTGGAAAATGTAGGAGCACTTTTGCCTTCCATGAAGCAGTGATTTCCAGCCAGATCTCGACAAAAGCTCTCACTCCCTTTCAACTAGTTTTAACTTCAGCTGTGTCATTGGGCAGGGTTCTCAGCTATGAAAGGGATTGTTTAACTGAGTTTTACAAAAGGAAGACAAAGAAAAAGCCAAATTTCTTGTTATCTGATGATGGTAATGTGACTACATCATTAGAGGCATAAGATAAGTAGGCTACAATGATAAAACAAATTAAAAAAAATAGAATATATTCAAATTTAAATAAGAGACTGTCCTTTGGAAATCTTGACTTCTCTTGCAGAGATAATGAAGCATATGGCATGAAATTGAGAAAGTTAATATAATTAGCTGTGATGGATTGTGGTAAGATCGTGAAAATATTAGGATGGAGGCCTGCAGTTTAGAAGCTATTTCAAATTTGGGGTTGCTGAGCTGATAGTCTCTCAGCAGGGCTCAAAGCATGGTCTGCTTCTCGTGAGGATGGTTTAACTGACTTGTGTTCAGGTTAGATCTCCTATCCTGCCCAGCGTTTTGGGGCATCCATCAGATATGTTACCAGTAATTCTTTAGCTCAGGGAATCACTAAATCATGGTTTGAGGTGGAAGGGACCTTGAAGATCATCCAGTGACAACCCTCTTTCCAAGGGCAGGGAAACCTTCTGTTGGACCATTTTTCTCAAAGCTGCATCCAACCTGGCCTGGAACACTTCCAATGATGGGGCATCCACAACTTCCCTGGGAAACCTGTTCCTGTTTTTTTTTTTAAATATCTGATCTAAATCTACTCTCTTTCAGTTTAAAGCCATTCCCTCCTTGTCCCATCACTACAAGCCCCTATTTAAAAAGTCCCTCTCCAGCTTGCTTGTACATACCTTTTACTTACTGGAAGGCTGCTATGAGGTCTCTCTGGAGTCTTTTCTCCATTCTAAATAACCCCAAACCAACTCTTTCTCTTGGCCTTCATAAGAGAGAGGTGCTTCAGCCCTCTGATCATCTTTGTGGCCTTCCTCTGGACTCACTCCAGCAGATCCATGTCTTTCTTATGTTTTGGACCCCAGAGCTGGATGCAGCACTGCAGGTGGAGTCTCACAAGAGCAGAGCAGAGGGGCAGAATCCCCTCCCCTGCCCTGCTAACCACGCTGCTTTGGATGCAGCCCAGGACACAAGTGGCTTTCTGGTCTGTGAGTGCACATTGTTGGGTCATGTTCAGCCTCTCGTCCACCAGCACCCCCAAGTCCTTCTCAGCAGGGCTGCCCTCAGAAGAAGTCATACAGAATAATTCAAGCTCTTTCATGGACAAGAGAGAAGGGAATCAAATGGTTTAAAATCTCCTTTTGTTCAAAAGGTAAGAAAAAATACAAACCACCAAAATTCTACCAGTTTTCATCAGACTAAGGGGAAAAATTTTTTGCAAAAGGTGGGGGAAGAGAGATACAATCTTAGATAGTATCTCCACATTTCAGTAGGACAGTGCAAAGACTTTGAGACAGAACATATTTTTGGTCCTCTTTCACCTGTATTTGGCACACTTATTTTCAGAGCTGGGTGAAAGTATTTTAGTGGGTCAATTTTTCTAACAAAATATAAAGCCTTAGGGAACTGGAAAATATTTGATCTTGGATCAAGTTTAATAAATGTTTTTTGGTGAAGCAAAAAAATATTAAAAAATAGAAAAGAGGGAGAATAGGAACACTGTAATATTCCAGTTCAGCATTCCTGACACAATCTTTTTTTTTTTTTATGTGAACATCACTGAGAAAATCAAGAAAGTCCCCTTAGAGTAGAAGTGGTGATACTTGCTTCTGGTAACCCTACTGCTGAAGCCTTCTCTGGAACCATGGAGGCCAAGGTTTTGACTTATTTTTATTTTGAATTGAAAAAGAAACACAAATTTGTGAATACTGTCAGTTGATTTCTCTTCCTCCAGTCTCCCACATTACAGCTTTTCTGGTTTTTGTGTAGTACTGAGATTATCATCAAGGCACAATCCAAAGTTTAAGAGGCAGTTTTAGGTGGCTTAGATTTATACCTCTAAACTATAGTAATTTTGTTTAAACCATCTTCTAGAATCCTTCTGTAGTTAATGTCAGGTCAGCAAAAGAGTCTTAAGACCTATCTAAGGATTAGTTTGGGCTCTGAATCATTCTCTGCTCATGGTAAAGGGAATTATTTCCTAAAACTTTGTGTCTTTATGAAAGTAGGCCAAGGTTGGGTGATACGAACCCCTGACAGGGCATCTGCTCTTCTAGCAAATCTTAGACTTTCATTTTTACTCTGTGACCTATTGAATAGTTATTTATTTATACAATTGGCAATAATTTTAAAAAAGCCATAGAAAAACACAGCTCTAAATGAAGAATTTACATTCTTCTAGGAGAATGAAAATGTTAAGAGGAAAAGACTACAAAATACCCTGAAGGAAATATTTGTTCTTCTAGAACAAACTAAGTGTTAATTTGTCTCTGAAATTTGATTTTACTTTCACTGAATTACCTGTACAAGCTATCCATCATTATCCCCAATGCTATAAAATAAGGTTATATAATAAATACAGCAAGATAATAATGTGTTCAAGAGATGCTTAATAGATGTATCTATCTTTGGAAACATACAATAATGATTGTCTTTTCTGTTATTTGGCTTCAAAGTGATCTGGAAACTAAAATTTCTCCTATAGAAAAGAAGTCAGATCAGTCAGATGCAGCAAATATTTGGGGTTTTACAAACAAACCCTCAACAGCTACAGAAATGGCTCTGTGACAGACTGGCTTATTCAGTGTATAGGTCAGCCTTAGACAGATGGCTTGTCCCTGAGAAAGCCTTCTACAGTGAGTTACAGAACTGCCTGGGGCAAGCTCTCTTCATGGAAATGAGCTCACCTCTTCCTCCATTCCCAGATTCCTAATTTTTGGAAACACCTGTTCCTTAACCTGGGGCTTCTTTGCTCAAGAGAGTTACTTCAGCTCGCTCCTTTGTAGCCTCAGCTTTGTGCATATATCTTTGCCTGCTGGGTAGAGATGGAGGGACCTTTCCACCAGGGAAGAAGGCGTTGACTCTCTGTAGTGAGGTTTGGGGCTGTTTGTGAAGAACAAAACACACAGGCCCTGATTGTAATTGAAACTTGTTCCCACTGCCAGCAGAATAAACAAGACCAGATACTAACATTAACTGTTATTTGCAACAACTATTAGTACTGTGGTGCAGGACCTCCATGGTAAGGCAATTATGATCATAAGTGAAAATCTGTGCCTCAGAGATCTGTAGGCTATAGATTAGAACCAAGGAATAGCAAATAATAGCCACTGGTATAACTTTAAAGGAATGGATAGGCTCAGAAAATCAGAATATTAGCATAATCCAGTCACTAGTCATGTTTAGGAAAGACCTAACAGTCTTGATGCACATTTTAGCAATCACAAGTTCAACAAGGTCTTTACATTCTATCTTCTGGCTCTCTAAGACAGAAAGTAACCAAAACAAAACTGAAACGTTTAAATAATGAAAAGTAACCCAACCCCACACAAAACAAAAGAAGAATATAAGGGCCTTTTTCACTGTTTAGTTCCAAGGTATGAAAAATAGGACCTACAGGAAATTCAGGCTAAGTGTTATGTTCTGTGAAAAAGACCAGTCCACTTTTCAAGCTGGTTTTGAGCTGGGTGGACATGAGGCACCCTGCACGACTTGGCTTGCAGGTCACCAGCTTCTCTCTGAGGTTAATCTCTTCAGCAAGTTTGCTGTAGCCTCATTCCCTCGTGGTGCAAAACACAGCACTACTTCTGCTGGTGAATTTTGAGATGATCAGTATGCTAAGTCCTGTTTTCCTGTTTTAAAAATACACAAGGGAAAATAAAAATGGGAGGGTAAAAGCTGGGTGAAATAGATCTTCTAGAGGTTTTCAGGAGAACCAGTCAGTTCTAATACCACAGTTTCTGTTCCATGCTCTCACTAGATAATCTGGGATGTTGTGTGACTGATCCAGCCAGGTCCATCTCCCTCACTGCTCTTGCTGAGGCTAGGCTGAAACTTCCGGGCTGTTCTGCTTTTGCTGCCATTCTGATTGCTCTCAGGATTGAAAAACAGAAAAAAAAAGAGTTCAAGAAGAGGAGGGACAGCAACAAGCATCTGAGGACAACACAGAAATATGCTGAAGGCATGAAAGAGGATAAAGATCTCTTTTTCTGTGTTTGTAACTCTGTGGACTACTGATCAGGTGTCCTTTGTGGGTACATCCTGCTCATCATGAGTACTTAATGGAAGTGTTTTGATGACAGTGGTGACAAAAATAACAGAAACAGTAATAACAACTTGTTTTTTTCTTTTTCCTCAGACTCACTGCAGAGACCAACTGAGAGAAAATATTTTCTTTTAAAGCTTTGAGAAGTAATGTTAGAGATGGAATATAATATCCCAGACTACTTCATTTAAAAATTATCTTCTTTTCTGTAATATTAATTTTGGTTCTTTTTTTTTTTTCAGTCTAACCCAATCTTCACATAGGTGCTGAGCTTTATAAAGATTCCTTGTCATGTGAATAAGTTATTTTTTTCCCATTTTCATACCACTTTCCTCAAACAATGGGTGTATTGTTTTATGAATTTTTGACTACTTTGAACAACTGAATTCAGCATTAGGGAAAATGTTTAAGCTCAGACTTTTACAATAGGAAAACAAGTAAACAATAAGGTACATTGGTCAACATTGCAGTCAGTTGTCTCAGCACTAGCAGCCAGAGAGTTGGGAAGTATTTTGAAGGCATCAGGGAAAATGAGAGGTTGAAAGGAAGACAGTGAGTTAGGATTGGAGATGTTTACAGGGATACCTTTCCAAATGCAAGTTTAAAAAGAAAAAGATAAAGAGAAGAAGAACATGAGGACCTGACATAAAAATTTAAAAACTGCATTTACAGAATGAAAATGGCTGAGATAAGCCATGAGAGGCTCTTCCTTGAATGTGAAAGCAGGAGTCAGGGTTCAGTGCAAGAAAGAGGAAAAGAAAATTCAGAGAAATTCAAGAGAAAGACTGAGAGGGATGGATTGAGTTGGTCAAAGTGCCAAACTATAAAAAAGATCTTAACAGAATCATTTTGAATGTATTGAAAGAGAACGATTAACTGTCTTAGGTTCTGTGAGAAGGATGCTATGCTAACTGAAATGACCAATGACAGGAACCAGCTGAAATAGATAGAAAAGATAGAAAAGGCTTCAACCAAGAGATATTTCAAAATATTTAGACACATTCTGGAAATAAAGATCTAGGGAAAAGTCTAAATAGGCCTAAAGCTATCTATTAATCTTCATTAACCATTAAGCAAGTCTAAATGACTGTTTAGTTTTAATTGTTCATACTGATTTCTGTGATGGCTAGGTGATAGATCTGAGTGACAGATGGGTCTTCACTTGCTTTTTTCAGCAGAAGGGAAAAAATGGAGGAAGTCTTTAAGAGAAAGAACAAGATTCTATTTTAGCCATATGGAATCTGAGCTGACAACTCGATATCTTCAGGAATGTATGAGAGATGAAAGAGTATTTTGATTTGTGCAGGAGAAAACAGGTTTGGCCGAAGTATAAGTGATTTGTCACAGCAGAGGAAGAATAAAATCAGTTTGCATCTGAAGATAAAATTACCTGTAGAGAAGGAAAAAGAAGACAGTAATCTAGAACACAGTTTGTAGCTCCACCACACTGAGGTTTCTCTTTTGATGAATGCACTGAAAGGTCAGATGTTAGAAGCAAGAGATGATCCAAGAAAGTATCACAGAAACTATCTGAGACAAGAGCTAAGGAGAGGTCAGTAATATCAAACACAGCTGATAGATTAAGATGAAATGGTGTCTGGCAAAAAAGAGTAATTAGAAACTGCAGTAAGAATAGTTTCATTGTACATAAGAAGATACATTGGAAAATAGTTCAGGTTAGAGAAAAAAATAAGGAAGATTTTATAAACAATGATCAATTAACTCTAAAGTAGAAGAAAGTGAGATTTCTTTTTTTCAGTGGCAAGGTTAATGTTTGTGTCATTGGGAGGAAAACAGCATGGCATTGAGGGCTTGTAGATAATAGGAAGGAATAAAAATGAACAGTAGGTTTATGGGATTAGAGGGTACCTAAGGTTCAAATGGAGAAAGAAGAAAGGGGCTTCTTCTGAGACAGGATAGTGGAACGAAGGGTAGGGTAGGAAAGCAAGTTTTTTATCAGATGATATTTTGTATGGGTACTAGTTCAAAATTATGTATATATTTTCTTCAAACACAGATTGCCTTAAAATATGCTATTGAATTGTAACAACTTTTTTTTGTATGGTGCCATGAATTATTTTTGAGAAATTCTACATAAGTTAAAAAGCCCAAACAAACTAGGTTTTACTTCCCACTTGTTATATATAACACATAACAAGGTAACTCAGAAGAAAAAGATCTATTCATAGCAAAGGGCTTAAACATTTCTCAGACTGCTATGATGGTAAGAATGTGTGGTAGTGACACAAAAGTAGTCAGAAATATTAGAGTATATAACATTTATTGAAACATCTCTTTAATTTTCAACCATCACTGAGTTTAGATTTACATACTGGAAAACAGTCAGGTTCAGCAATGGTTCGAGGGATTCTTTACAACCAGGCATTCTCCGTGAGAAGCAATCTGCACACCTATATTTCTGGGCTGCATTCTCAATCACTTTTGGAGCAAAGAGAGTGTAGCAAAGTGCTCCTCAGGACTGGGAATGAATCCTGCCTCACCATCTGTTACTAATTTTGGAGCTGAAGACCCCATGCATTCTTAAATTACTGAGTTTAAAAAGTTGCATTTAACTGGTGTTAACCTGCTACAGTTAGAATTGTTAAAGTTGCCTAGATTTGGGGCAGGATGTCACTGGTGAATAGATTCCTAAAGATATATATCACCTGACTTGGATTTCTTTGGGGCAGAAGATGATATATTTTGTAAAGAATTGTTTCACACTGTGGTGACTGAGTACTGACACGGTCTTGGATAGTAATACATTGTAATCAGTCTTTGCTGTAATACCATGAAGCAGCCAAACACTGAATTACCAGTTAAAGGTATGCTCTCAGCTGTGTCTGATATATGGTGCTATCTGATCTGTGTCCTCATGATGTGATGGCTTTAAAAGGCCATCCATTCCTTTACAAAGGCCAGCTTTTTTGGCCCTGCAATACTCTCTACATCTTTTTGTAAGCAGCTCAACAGGACTGCAGAGACAACAGAGCAGGAGATGACAATTTCAACTTCATTTGGTGAAGAGTTCCATAGTATGGCAATAGTCCAGAGCATTGCTTGGGACTGAGTCCTTCATTCTAAGTTCTCTAACTTAGTAAAAATGGAGGTATGCTTTCAGTATGAGTAATTTGTAGGTTTACCGTATTTCCCTGCAGGATTTCCCAGGAGAAATACATCCACAAAATACTGGGCTTGCTGCACCTGGGCCGTACAGATGGTCTGCATGTGCACATAAAATCAGATGGATTGACCTGCCCATATGTAGCCTATATGTCTCTGCTACTCCTCCAACTGAGCTGCCAGGCATCTGGAATTCTCAAAAAAAATAAAAAACAAAACTCCAAAATACTCAAATTCCACCTGGACACCATTTCCGGGAGGAAAAAGATGACATGTCAGCAAAAACCTGGACATATGGCAACCCTAGTACAATCAGAATTGTTAACTAAGAAAGCAGCCAAATAAAATAAACTGTGTATTCTGTATTCTCTGTCTTCTGCTGAAAATGTAGCATACCTGTCAATGTGGTTTTAGGGTAATTCTTTATTTTTTATCTCTTTTATCATGGAAATTATAAAAAAAAATGCATAGGTCTCTTACAACGTATTGGGTTTGCAGTCTTCAATGTCTATATTTTCTATAACATGAAGTTATATTTTTCCTGTTCTTCCCAAGGGTCATTATCAAGTGTAGTATGAATGTGTATGCACAATAATTTAAAATAACTACAGGGGATCTGCAGCTCCTACTGCAGTTACAAGGCAAGCTCACTGAACACTTTTTCAATATCTTTATGTTTTATATATATAAAGCACCGTCACTACTTTTGTTACTTTGCAACATTAAGGTAATGACTCCTTTAAACATGGAAACACTGTTATAATAATAGTACAGATTGCATATTATGAACCCACAGCGCTCAATGCAGAACAAATATCCCAATGGCAAGCAACTACTGAGAGTGCGCAATAGCTGCTTTAAAACCACAACATATTGCCCAATTTAAACTACTTAAACTGATTATTTTACATTCCAGGCTAATTGCCTGCAAAATTTCATTATAAAAATCACAGCTGTTTTCTTGTGCATGTGTGCATGGAATTTTGTTTGTTTGGTTGGGTTTATTCATTTGAGGAAAGAGAAATATGTGTCTGAAACAAATTCTTTTTTGGTGTTCAGGGCAACATTTATTATAAAATGTTTAACACAGAATCAGTTTAAGCCTATTAAGCCTTAGTGCCTTAGCTTCCATCCACACCATCTCTGTATATAGATGCTCACCAACATGTTGCTATGGAGGATGCACCAGTGCATCAATGCCTAAACACACATATGGCTTCAAAGCATATCAACTTAATCTGGGTGTAATTTATATTAAAAAATGGACAATGTCTATTCTTATTTGCATATAAAAAGCCACAGACATCTTCAGATATGAATCAGAAAATCCATTTGGCATCAGTGGAAGTACACGATCTAAAACTAGCATATGGTCCACAGTTTGTGGAAAACAAGTGTTCTGGTCACACCTTTCTTAAAAGATATACACATGAAGCTCATGTGTTGTACTTTCACTGAGTGCAAAATGGAATAAATTTAATTATCAAATAATTTTTTATATTCTTTATTTTGGTCTGTATCTCCATCCAGAAAGATTCTATTTTAATTGAGCATTTAGGGAGACTAATAATTAATGTTTTGCATAGAATAAACCACTGAATAAAGAGCTAAATTTACCAGAGGAAAATATGACTGATGCCTTTAAAGTCTACTTCTGTTACCTGTATAGACAAGGGTAAAAGTTGCTGCTTAACAGGAGCACCGTTAGCCGCAGTAGTAACAATAGTGATCATGGCATGAGAGCAAGGTAAGACTGGGAGTCGTGCCTTATATAGTAATTACATCCAATCAATGAATCACTTATTTCTGTGCCATCTCTCCAACTGCAGGCAGTGTCAGCTCCCTCCATAAAAGGCTGAGAATATTCACACTGTAACTGAAGCTATTACTCACCCAGTGACTGGAGAGGGTTTTCTGGTAGACACTATTTAGTGACTTTTCAAAAACACCTGCGTGACTCAGAAGTTTGAAAGTGGCTTAGACATTTAGGAAAGTCAATAGAAATTATGCACCTCAGGGCCAGATTTTTAAAGGCTACTATCTTCCATTGATTACAGGAATTAGGAACCTAAATACCTTTACAAATCTGGCACAAGAGGCTAAATCACATTTGAAAGTCAATAGGAATTAGACTTCTAAGTGCCTAAATCAAATGAAAAAAAGACGTGTTTTAGGAGTGAGACTCTTTATAATTGTATTCCCGCTAGTGTAACTGCAAATTATGGGTTCAATTATTCCACTTAGGCACAGCTCAGAGGAAGAAAGTGGTATGAAGTTGCAATACCCCAGAGGAAAGCAACCATTCCTAAACTCTTTCAGGAGATGCAGAATACTGCTTCATGAATTTTAGGCTTGTGAGAAAAAGAAATCATGGTTTTGGTTTAAGCTGTTTTCTTTAAACCATCAAGATAAGCACTAATGATACTATTGGTCTTTATTTCTATTTTTAATATGCAGTAATTTTTAAAATTTCTACTGTTTGTTATTTTCTGCAGTTCTGAAAACTGATATAATACTTAACAAAAATAAAACAAGACTCAAACAAGTTTTGTTTGTGTCCAAGAACTTACAATATAGGGTCCAAATGACATCATTATTTGAATGCTCATGTGTGCGCTCCAATGAGGTAAATCAGTAAGATTAAGAAGTAGCATTTTACTCAAGTACTCGTTTTGAACAAATGTAGCAAAATATCACTGTAAGTAGTTAGGGACAAATAATATATAAAAAAAGAGTACCCAGAAGTGAACCAAAGAATAAAAAATAGCAACAAGGAGGTAAACATATTTTTCTAATGCCTTGAAAGACAAATAACTGTATAATGGTGACACAGAATTATTTTGTTTATAATTTTATCATAATTGCATAGGAGAGATAACCTACCACTACCAATAGGGCAGTGATTATATGCAAAGGTCATCTCTCTTCACATTAATCAAGGAGTTAACAGTGATTGAGATGATTCAAGAAAATCCTAGAATGAGAAGGGTGTAATTATTCAGAGATAGGAAGAAAATAAACAGGAAATATCATGTATTGAAAAAATTAATAATGAGACTTCAAAATTATTATCACATTCATTTTTAGCATTATCTCATTTGGGGGAAAAAAAAAAGGTTCCATTTGAGCTATCATTGCCACATGCAATAATCTAAATATTTTCGAAGTCCTCATTTGGAAGACTAATAATGGGAACTGAGGTTGTCATATAAAGAAAATTATGTAAAGGAGGCCCATAAAATCACATACTGTATAGCAAAAGCAAATTGAGAACTGTTATTCACTAAGTCTCACCATGCACCAGTTAGGGACAACCCAGTAATATTATCAATTAGCAAGTATAAAGCAAAGAAAAGGAAGACCGATTGTTTTTCACACAAAATATTGTAACATTCCATTACTTTTTGATATATACATTTGTAGAACTGTAAGGTAGAAGTATAAGGTTGGTCAAAATGAAGAAGAGGGCAACTGGCAATTTTAATCCTGTTAGCATAGAGGTTAAATCTGAAAATCTCTAACTTTGATGACTTCTTGAATCCAGGTAGCAGGTAGAAGCGGAAGCTAATGGAAAAAAGAGGAAAACAAGAGCACCAGAAGAAAGATTACGTGTATCCTATTACTATGTTCTTCCCTTAAAATAAATTAGCTGCTGGTGCTCCTCTTGGTTCTTTTTCTTGTGGACGGATTCGTGCATGGCTAAAATGTCTTTCTCTGAAACCTGAGCTGGGAAAGACAAATAGGGAGAGAAAACCCACTCTGGAGCAAGCAGAAGGATTGTGGGAGAAATAAACAGAAAAGGGAGGAGGGTAACAATTTAAGGGTTACAAACCTAAGAGCAGGGAAACAGCAGGAGACACCAAGCAGAGTTCCCCAAAAGCACTCATCATCCCTTGAAAGTATCATCCAAGAACAAGTGGGCACTGCCTGTTGCTGTGATGTTTGGAAATGTGACAGGAGAAGGCAACAGTTATAGTGTCTGCAGTTGTCCCCTGTCCCCATGCAGCTTCCTTTTCGTGGTGCCAGGAATGACCAGGGACAACAGGAAGGTAATGAGATGCTAGGGCATGGCAGGCCCTCAAGACTCACAGATATAAAGAAAAGGAAATGGAGAAAAAAATAACATCAGAAAGGGGCTCTAGAGGAGGCAGAAGAGCAACTGCAGGTGGTATTCACAATATAGACTTTCCCCAGGGTGTGCCTCTTGCTGCAGGTGTCATAGGGACACAGAACTGCTCCATGTCCATGAACATACCCATGTGTGGACAATTTTCCATTAATTCACAGTGAAATGTGGTGCATGCTGCTCCACAGTCATATTTTACCAACTTGATAATTATGGAACCTATCAATTAGTGTCTAGGTGGAGCGCAAATGTGAGGAAGCAGAGTAAAAGAATTATATGTGTGTGAGGTGTTGTTTTCACAGGGCAGCTAAGAATCAGACATCAGGCAATAGGGGCCCACACATACCCACTGACAGCAGTCCAGTTGGTCTCCAACCTTGCTGACATCCTTCTTCCATACACCTAGAGGATCTCTACCACCTACATACCTGTGGTGAAGGGCTCAGCAAGATTCCCTTTTTTTGATAGCAGTAGAGAGCAGAGTTATTCCATAGAACCTACAGATCCTACTGGCACATGCTGTAGGGAACAATGACATCAGTTAGACAAAGCTTTGGTCTAGGTCTGGCAGTTCTTATTTCTGCTTGAAGTTCTCACCCTTTTATGCAATAAGTCCCTTTATAGCCAGTGCAGAGAAAGGCACCTTCAAATAGTGATTTATTTAATTCTGGAAATGGCTTTCCCTCATGCTAGGGTGATTAACCTAGGTGTCTGGAAGAATATTGTGTAGGAGGAAGCAGTTCATATATATGGAATATTGAAGGAAAAAAATCCTTATTGCCCAGCTTGGTGCTGATCTGATATGAGGGTGGGTAGCTTTCATAATGCCAGGTCTAGCTGTCAGATTGTAGTCATAAAAATAAGCTTTCTTCAGCGTTTGGTATAAAGAAACATTTAGTACCCTTTCAGGCTCATTTTTTTCAGGGTATGGAACAATAAATGATTTAAAATTTATTTGTAGTGCTCTATTAATACAATAAAGCCACCCTCTGAGAATTTCCAGTATTGCAACACTTCCACAGCAAGTGCTTCATTTCCCATACAAAATAAATCAGAAGTCATATAATGCTGCAACAGAGCCCTGTCAATACCCGTTAAGAATACAAGGGAATTTATGAGGTGGTAGCCTTCTGATTCCTCAAGACAAGGTAACTCAAATTACTCCAAGGTTTGATTTAAAATCAGTGACCCTTGAAGTTTACTCCTTAAATATTATAAAAACTTGCTGCTAATTATCAGGACCATTACTGTCAACAAATCATGACTTAGAAAATGGAACCTGAGACTGTCTAGTATCCTATTCACATATAGAAGATTTATAGTTGCAATTCACATCCTGTCAAATCCTTTCATCTGTAAAATGACAGCTGTGATTTACGCATGTCACTTATCTTTTAAATTCAGTGAAATTCCAGGGCTGAATTCCTTCATATTTCTTTTAACAAGAAAAAGTAATTTCAAGTAATTTTTTTCCAGTGAAATGAGCTATCCACATTAATTGAGAAAACATTGCTTGTGGATTCCATAGTTGTAAATAGAAAAGTAATTAGTGTTTGAAAATCATATGGCTTCAGTGCTTGTAATTTTGAATACTTAACTGAGTGTTGATCTTGCATTAGAAAATCTTTGTGTATGCATGTACTATGATTAAGGTTAACAAAGCATCTACAGCTTGATAGATTGGATCATTTTGTGATATATCCTAACATTTCCTTTTGTCGATTATGGGATAGGTAAAATAAAAAACAAAGAATAGTTTGTAAAATCAATTGCTTTCAGTTGCTGCTCATTAAGCTATCTCAAGGTATAATCAGTCATGAAAGGACTTTTTTTCTTTCATAATTCTCTAAGAGGAAATTTGTAAATTTTATTCCTTAATCTCATAAAGTATTTTCCTCTATTCAGATTGCTCATGAAAGTTCTGTTAAACATCTGAACCTACAAGTTGTTAAACATACTTATGTTTCCGATTAATATTAAATTTCTAACTTTAAAAAGGCAACCATAAAAAAGTATGAGAATTCTTTCTCCTTTGGGAATTTCAACATTTGCCTCCAACTAAATGATCACATATCACTGAAGAGCTGAACTGCTCCTTACAATTCATCTCTTGTGTTGCTTACAATTATATTTTTCTTTCCATTATTATTTTGCTTTTCTAAATAGGGCCAACAAGATTTCAAAAAGTAAGGTAGAACTAATTAATCCTTTCTGTTAGTCTGTGGTACACAAGACTGCCATTGTATTCAGAATATGCTAATATTTCTGTCAGCTTGCTTTTGTATACTTATTCCATGCCATATCATGGCCTTTAAGTACTATAAGATATAGATTGTTTCTGATTGCAATAAACAGGAGTCATGAAAATTCTAATGGACTACAAGGATTGAGTTTTCCATGGCTTTTTAAAATGGATCTAAAGAAATCATTCATCATTTGCTAAGAAATGCAAAAATAAAACCTGTCTTGAAAGAAACTGAATCCCTTTCCTCCTCATGGAATCATTACATTAGTACCTTGGATTAGGGACAATAATCAAGAGGTAAAATTTGTTAACATTAAAGGAAAACATCTCTTCCTTTTGTTCTTGAAATAGTTCATTTGTTTTAATAGAAGTTCAGTAACCTTCCTGCCTTGCATGAAACAGAGTTCCACAAGTATGTGGTATTTATACATGTAATTCCCTTTAGTGCTAATTAAAACACATAATTATGTGTGCCGGATTTTCCCATGTGCCACCTGGTGAATGGTTTCTGATAACAAGTTTCCAGTCTAGGGAGAGTGCTGCATGCAGAGGACAGCATGGAAAGAGCCCCAAAACCACTGAGAAAATGTAATGAAGCTATTAGGAAAAAAGTGAATGGACTTTGCTGGTTAAAGAGGAGAGAGTATAGTGGGGTATGTCATGTTTTTGGGAAGTATTCACTAAGGATTTAAAGAAAAAACCAGTAGCTTTATCTTAGTGGTGTCATTAGTTACTGTTGGGTAGCTATCAGTGAACCCTTGACAGCTCCACACTACTGACAGTATCCATTTCTTTTCACTTCTCACTCAACAACTGCACCCAGCTATGGCATTCATCAGATTCTTCTAGAGCCAGATCAGTGCACAAAGTCTACAGAAAATTATCTCAAATAAGAAATCAAGAAAGGTAGAAAGGAAAAAAAGAAAAAACGAAACAAAACAAAACAGAGAAAAGCAGTAAAGTGAGGAGGAAAAGGGAAAGGAAAAAAAGAGAATGAGAAAGGGAAGGCCTCTGAGAATATATTTTCCTTTGTTGACTAGAAAGAGATCCAAACAATTGATTAATAATAGATAACTAATTGGTAGACAGCTAAAAAAATATGAGATAAATTTCAGTCTTAGTGGAATAGTGTTCAAACCAGATGCAAGATAAAAGAAGTGAGCTTACATCAGTTATTTTGCATTGCAATAGACAACATGACCATTTGTTCTGGAACTCCTTGTTCTGTACAGTAAGATAAAGAGATGTGTATTTTCAATGGGCCACATAGTGCTGTAGAAAGATAAGACACAGGCACACTGTTTGAATCCTTCTCCACATCCTGACTCAAAGTATCTTTGTCAGACGACCACATTGCACTTAGCTTCCTTATGGAAAAATCTTTTTCCCATACTAGAGATTCTCTGTATTCCTGTTTTGCTAGATTGTCTCTTCCCTTCCCCATAGACCCTTTTCCCAAAACTCACCTCTGTGGGTCTTCTCATAGGACTTGATGTTCTCAGGCACCTCTCTCAAACTGCATCTTATCCCTATTTATCATCTACCCTTTCTACTGATCCTACATGAAGCACCAATTTGGTTCAATGCTGTGGATTAAATATCCTGAAAGTTACTATTACTATTATTGTTATTATTATTATTAATTTATTTATTTGCAATGCTCTGGATTGCTCTGCCACTGTTACACCTTTTATCCTGGTGATGTAAGGCCTTTCTCCACACATTGTGACTAGAAAGCACTTACACGACGCCAGTTAATGCACTTCCTCCAGGGACACTTCCAGTAGCAGTGAGATTCATGGTTAGCTCTGTTTCTAGCCTTTCTGCCAGGAACAGCTGTGGCTTCTTCACAAAAGGCAGATATCTGGCTTATAGTTCCAGGTTTCCCAAACTATGTGGCAAAGGAATAATCTTCCCATTAACCCAACATAATGTGCCTATTTTGTTACACTGATTGGTGTTTTCTTGATTCAACTGGCAGTTATTTTCATTGCCAACTTGAAGTCAGATCTTTACAGAATATCTGTGATCAGATTCCTATTTTAATCCTTAAATTTAATCCTATAATATTATGTTTATTTCTGGTTAATATGCTAGGATAGTTGAGTCACATAGTATTTACAGAATCAATTTATTTAACATTTATTAAATCTGCATATTTTACTGTTTTTAAAACTCATCCACTTGAGAGTTTTTTGCAAATTTGATTAAATTGTTGCTTAGGAAAAGTGCTTCAATTATTCTCCTTTTTTTCTGCACTTTTTTGAGGAGTAACTGGAACTGAAAATAGTACTCTAAAGTGCACTGATATACTGCTAAGCAGTGCAGCATAATTGCCTAGCTTGTTTAACATGACACTCCTAATAATGCGACCCAGATAGCATTTATGGTATTTGAAATATGTCATGTTGTTGACTCATTTAATTCATCATCTCCTAAAGCACCTAGATCTTTTTCTCTAACTGCAGAGTTACTGATTCTCATATTTTATGTGTATGCATTTGGTTGTTTCTTCTTATCAGGAACAGTTTACCCAATCTCATTGGATTCTGTATTCCTTTTCAGGAATTATATCCTATTTATCATTGTTATGGTTATTTTTTATTATTACCAGGGCAAACATATCCATAATCTCTGGTCATGGTTATCGGAGTTCTGCAATACTGTTTATGGATGAGGTAGACACAGGCTCAGCCATTTACATCTGCCTTTTACCACCATGATATTTTGATCACTTTCAGCCCTGTATTCATCTACAAATGCAATTAACATATTCCCAACTTTAGTCTCCAAGTCATTAATGAAAATATTGAATGATATTGAAGCCAGAATGGATCCCTGAGAGACCCAACTTAATATCTTCTGCCAAGCTGATGTTGAGTCATTAATATTAGAGTGGAAGAATAATTCATCCTGACTAATTTACTGGATAAGCCTTATTTTTTTCATGTTCTTCTCACTAGCAACCAGTAAACATTCATTTAAATGAAAAATCCAGTTTTCATTTAAAAACCAACTATAGAAATCTGTGATTACTACTTTTCTTTTGAAATACAAGAAATTAAATGGCAACGTATGCTTTAAACTGTGTACAGTGATATCACTATTTAGGACCTCTATACAGAGAAGAGTCACAGAGCAAGAATCCAGCATGGAAATAATATTTGCCCTTCATTAATTCCTATTATGGAGGTACACAATGATTTCTCTGCCAGGGACCAGCTACCCACTGCTCAAGATGGTGTAGGTACTACACACATTATTCAAAGTTCTCACTAATGCTGTGTCTGTACTAGTGGACTAGACGTGCATGAGAACACTTCTGGGTGCTGAGGCCAACTGGAATGATGCTGCTCACATCTCTGGTAGCAAACTCTCCTAGCTCCATGTCAGGGCATAGCACGTGAGATGTTTATTGGCAAGGAGCTAGTCTGTACAAGCTCTGCTCCCAGGCATGGTCTGGACCGTGCTAGTTGGCATGAGCCAGGTCAGTGCCAAGGAACATTTAAGTGTTTATTCACGTAGACAATTGCGTTCCAGCGCCTGGAAACATTCCCAGACATGACTGAATTTAATGTGATAGGTACAGTTTAAAGGTCTACATTGAATTTTTGTGTGGCACACTGATCCATTTTAAACTCATATCCCACTGTGCTGTTAATTATACCTCTTAAATTTGTCTTAAATTCTCTGTCTATGTGCAGATACATGTAGTAACTACTTAGAACTGTTCTCCAGCGCAGCTTTCAGCATTTGTTTTACCTTGGAACTTATTCCTTGAGACAAATCAGGTCATTCAGTGGCCAATGACTCCCTGCTTTTCAGCCCATTTTGTTGCCTTTTCTGTTGAGGTCTTTTACAAGGACTGGAGGTGAAGGCGATCAGCTACTGTTAGAAGCATAAAAAAACCTAGTAGATAGCCAATATTTTCTGCTGTATCTAGAAAGCCATTACATATCTCTTCCACTGAAGAGGTGGAGAGTGATGTTAATGATTCATGGAAGTATCCAAACCTGGAACACCTTCAGTGTTTATCCTCAAAATACTGAAAAGGCTGGTTCCTCCTTAATTTTCATGACATTCCATATTTTAACTTGGTCAGCCTGATGTTTTCATACAACAAATTATGACAAAATTAGGCATGTTAAAATCGTGTTTCAGTATCTCCATGAATGTCATCCTGAACCTCAGTCTTGTTTGCATCTCTAATACTGTGCAATTTAATGTCTTAAGAACTTTCCATAACATCGTATTTGATGGTTGTTCTTTAGTAGCTTTTAAGCACATACCCCTTCTCCTTATGAAAAAAAAAAAAGAAAGAAAGAAAGGGAGAGATAAAAGAGGAAGATGGGATTTAACAAAAAGAAAGAGTTTTGAAGGAAAGGGGTATTCAACAAATCATAGAAGCGGCATAGCCTTATTTCATTTGAATTTTGTTCCATAAATTTTATCCTTTATTCTTGCCACAGACAGTATTTCCCTCCTCCTCAACATAATTCAGATGGTTTTTTTGATACTTGCTTTAGGTGATTTGATGTTTTGTTTGTGATGATTTCTTGCCAATATACAATTGCTGAATGACCAGATGTCTGATTCCTCTCAAAGGAGGTAAAGGGATAAGTTGTGTTTGCTTTTTCCTCTGGGGAGAAAATAATTTTGAGGTCTTTTCTGTATCCAGATTTCAATCATCACATGAACTTTGAAAAGTTAAATTCTTTATTAAATTGGTTGAAATTGGTGAGGGACTTCAGAAGTTATTTGTAAGACAGACAGCATAGTAGCATAAACCTTACTGCAGCAAGAAAGCAGACTAAAACGATACATCTGGAATAGATATCAGAACTTCTGCTTATATATTCTTGTTATATTTTTATAGATTTCAGCAAGATTCAGTTCATACAGTTCAATAATTTCCAACTAATCAACCTTAAATTTCTCAGTTTTATGTGATGTGACATACAAATCTTGTTATATGATTATTTTAATGTTTTTCGGGATGTTTTACATTATTAGATCTTGACCAAGAAATATTTATGTGAAATGGCTCTAAGCCAATAATATGCCTTTTGTTTAATAAAAATGTACTGTGAACAGTTTAAGAGATGTCTGTGTTTAATGATGAATAAAACATTGAATGTTCATTTCTACAGCCAACTTGCTGTCTAGTTTGAGGTGCTAAAAAAGAGTAAATTTTGTGGTTTCTGCTATGCCTGGAAGTGGAAACACCAGAGAAATTGCATGTGCAAGGGGTTTCAGAGTAGGACATAGAAAATGGCTTAGTGTGTAAATGAAGTAATAAGAGCAAAAGATCCAAGGATATTGACCCACAGGATGATTAAACTGAGGTTACTGTGCTGTCTTGGTGCCCTGTGCCTTATCCTTTTTCCTGTGGGTGCATTCCCCATGGATAGGACAGCTGGCTCCATGTGAGGCAGCTCCTGAATGGCATCATTTTAGCGCTGGCCTTTTGCCTTACTGTGCCACTGGTAAGCTGTTCAAGAAATAGCCTTCATGCTGGTCCAGCCTTCCCAGCTGCAAATGGCCACATCAGCAAGAAGCAAGGTGAATAATAGCAGGAAATAGCTGCTTCAGCCAAACAAGTTCCATCTACTTGTTCTCATGTCAGTGCCAAGATGGAGTGATGTAAGAGTCAAGGCAAAATTTAAGGTGAAATGTTGAGCAGTTTTCATTCTAGCTTTTACCTCACTTGAATTTTGGGAGTGCAAACCACTTAATCACAAAAAAGTCTTTTCCTAATCTTCCCTGCTAACTTTTCCAGTTAAAGAGTTACAAAGTGCTAAGTCCTGCTAAGCCTTGGGGACTAACCCCTTCACATCTCAGGGCTCTGCTACCACAGAAGTAATTTCTGGGGCAGTGGGACTTCCTCAGCAAGCAATGAATATTCATTTACACAATTCTTTCTGAGATAAGATGTTTATCTATGTTTGTGTAGCAGCATTAGTGGTTTGTGGGGCAAGGTTTTGGTAGGGGGGGGCTACAGCAATGGCTTCTGTGAGAAGCTGACAGAAGCTTTCTTAATGTCCGACAGAGCCAATGACGTCTGGCTCCAAGATGGACAAGCTGTCAGCTAAGGCTGAGCCCTCAGAAATGGTGGCAGCACCACTAGGATAACCTATTTAAGAAGGGGAAAAAGTTACTGTGGAAGAGCAAATTTCAGCCAAACAGAGGAGTGAGACTATATGAGAGAAACAGGTCTGCAGACGCCAAGGTCAGCAAAGAGGAAGGAGGAGGAGGTGCTCAAAAAATCTCAGTTATAGATTTCAGGCTAGTATTACACTCTTAAAGCTATATGATTCCAAACAGAAGGGGAAGAAGACTCTAGCTTGAACCATACTTGATTCCTACACATGCATTGTGTACACTTTCTATACACAAAACATGATAGATCATGAACACAACATCCAATCAGATCCACAGCTTAAGGTTTTAAAAATTGGAACGCTACAGATTTGGGTTAAAAACACACACACATACACACACACACAGACACAGAGACACACAGACACATACACAGAGAGAATAAAAAACAAAAAGCACAATTTAACTGACCAGTGTTTTCTCAGCTGGGAACTGTCCAGGGCCTGTGGAGCAGATATTCAGCCACCAGGAGAAGGCAGGGGGTAAGAAGAATGAAATACACATCATTCCTTCTTGTCTTGAAGCATGCTTCCTCCCCAAAGTCTGCTTTGTCTGGGGGCCAGGGCAAAAAGCTGGGTGGTGATTAGGGGTGTAGCTGGGAAAAACATCTCTCTGTACTTCTAATAGGTGACAGGGAAAAGAAATATCTTTTTGGAGTGTGATGAAAGAAATACACATGCAGAGTCTCAGGCATGGGATGTATGGATAACTCTTTCCAGAGCAGGAAATACAGAGATATTTGAAGGGATAAAGTTGATAGGTGAGAAAAAGACAACTAGAGAGTACCTGCACTTTAACAAAGTAGGCTAGTGACATCAGTCCTTTCAGCAGAGAAGCATAGTCCTCACTGCATACTTTATTTTTCTGTCGGGATGTTTTCACAACAGTGTCCAAATCTCCTTGGAGTTTTCTCTTCTCACCAGATTTCTTCGTAACTACTTGTAGCTAAGGTGTTCTGATAAGAGTTGTTTCTGAAGGACTTGTAGCTTGGACAGCCGTCCCCTATTTATTGCCAGAGGAGAACTGATCGCAAATCTTTCCAGGCCTTATTTTCAAAGCTGTAGTTACAATGTCTGGAAAGGAACTAGAGTGAGGCTTGGTGCTCCTGGATATCTGTTCATATTATATGTAAACCTGGAAAGCTGTTTTCTTTCAAAAACTCAGATAAAGATGATCCCATGATCTGCATCCTACTAAACCCTCTAGTGTTATCTTTCTGAACACTTATTTATCACAGGAACAGTAGGGAGCTCTGGCTCAATGTAAGATTTTACACCACTTGAAAGGACACTTAATCAGAGACTCATTTGTAATTTAATTATACTTAAAGATACTATAAATACAAATTTAGGGACTGAGGCTGCAAGTCTTTATTCATGCAAATAGCCCCACTGCACTCAGCAAGACTATTTCTGTGATTACAGAATGAGCTCTTAGGTTATTGGGAAGCTACACAGCTGTTAATCAGACAATATAATTTTCATAATAGTTATTCAGAAAAGGGATCTATAGCCATGTCAAGAGGAAACGAAAAAATATTGAAACAGGAGGTATGTAGGAGCAAAATTACAGTCATATAGTAAAAACATTTGTTTTATTACAGACTATAAATAAACTCTAGCCAATTGTCCTTCACATGCAAATCTATCTTAGAATTTATTTTTATTTTTGAAAAAAGAATTCCTATTCATCTTCAAACAGTCTAATTCTGTTTAATAATCTATAAGAGGAACTCTCTTAATTTTGTCCAGGATATAGAAATTTATTTTTAGTGCTTGCCTGTCAGTAAAACTAGTTCTATGTTAAAAAGTTACTGTGGCACCAGTGACAATCTGGCATGATTACAGCGCCAGACTTGGTAACTGGCACAATTACAGTAGCAGAGGCTCTTCTGGTATAGACTCTGGTATAGCTGAGATATGTAGCTTTTGGATAAGTGTTCTGTAAGTGGTGTCTTTAGCACAGTGGGTGAGTTGGTTAGTGAGCTTTCAGTAATTCCTTTATTCACCCATCAAAAAAAAAGGTTTCCTTTACCACAATTTGGTCTTTTAATATAGAATACATTCAAGACTAGAATGCATATTCATTTGATTTATTTTTAACTGTATAGAAGTTAGATATGTGTACTTAACCACCTATACGGGGAACTGGCAGAAGACAGGAGATGGGCCTTACCACCAGCATACACTCACAGGGGCACAGAATAGTCTGAATTGGAAGGAGCTCATAAGGAACATCAAGCCAAACTCTTAAATGAACAGCCCATACAGGGATCAAACCCACAACCTTGGTGTTATTGGCACCATGTTCCAACCAGCTAATCTCAGGCTCATGTGTCCAGCTCCCAGACAATATCCAGGCACTGCTGGGGGACAGCCTAAGCCAGTCTAATAATTCTATTAGATTTATTCTAATTCTAATAGAAGTTTAGGTGCAGCTCCCCTGCTTTGGCAGATAAGAGGTTGTATGTAACTGAACGGAGGACTTAAAACTCTGTCCTGCTGATTTGGTTCAGGCCACAAAACAGTCCATGTACTTTTTTTCTTCTAATATGCATTTAGTCTTCACCTCCTCACCCAGGGCCTCTCTCCTCTCAATTGAGAGGCATAGGCATTGCCAGTAGGTGGTTCAAACAGACTTAATATCTTAATTAGAATGATTACATGACCCATGGACTTCAGAAAGATCTGTATTGATTAAGTTAGAGCAGAAGTTACCTTAGTCAAAGTTCAGTGAGCTAAATCTTATGCTGAATCCCTCATGGAGGCAACTGTGAAGGAAGAGCATTTTCCAGCTGAAATCTCAGTACCAGCAGCCCAGAAACTGCAGAATGAATAAGAAAAAAGGGCCAAAGACATTCATGCTACAGCATCCTGTAGAGAGACTGTAAGGTTTCATGGGAAGCTTTTTAAAAGGCATTTGAAATCTGAGACATAATAAATAGGCTTGGAGGAAATTAAAATAAGTAACTATATATGTGTACATAATTGTATATTATTAGGGAATTCTCTTACAGACTACTTAGGCTATTTAAAATGTTATCTGGACATATTTTTATGCAGTTTTACCAGCAACTCACTTGCTCTGTTATTAGACATTAATGAGATTATATGCTAGGTGAGGTATAACTTCTGAAGAAGTAAAATGTGAAATATCATTTCAGTCTCGTCATTTTGCACTGCTTTAGGTGGACTGTTGTGTGACTGTAAAAGGTGGAAATGTCCATTTTTCCAATGGGATATTGAACTTGCTTCTTACTTTTAAATGCCCCAAATATCAGACTATTGAGGCACTGAACCAAACATGACATTTCATCTGCATTACATTAACATATCCATGCATGACTCCAACACCACAAATTCACATCCAGAGGACTCCTACTGCATGTGATTCCTGTTCTTTGTACACTCTCCCTAGGGCTATTCCCTTCTGTATCCATATTTCATATGTCAGACTTAAAGGACAGACTTCTCAAATCACCTGACAACAGTGAATGACTGGTAAGTAAGCATATAGCTTGTAATTCATGCAAAAGTGTTTTTGTGGTGACAGCAAATCTTTACGTGTCCTTCCTGAAGGAGTGTTGTTGACATGGAACCATCAAGATTTGTGGATGAGTCTGTGTGCAGTGATTGACAAAGTGCTTGTGCTGCTATTAGTAAATGTAGCTCCTCAATGGCTGCACAGGTACTATCAGAAATGCATTAATTCCCTGACACATTGCTCTCCGCTCTTAAAGCTGTGACGTGCCTGACAGTTTCAGGATGCCAACTGAGCTGTTTCCTCCCCAGGTAATATAGTCAAGAGTGGTTCCTCATAAATGTCACTCAACCCCAAGCTAAGGGCAGCAAGAGGACATCTTGCACAATGTGAAAAGTGATCATAATGTCTTGGATTCACCACAGAACTCGCACACCTTGGATAGGAGTCCAAAGGTGTACAATACTATTCATGTATTTAACTGAGCAATGGAGCCTTCAACCTACTCTGAGGGCTGTGAACCCATAGTGCACACTATTAATCCAAGAGGTAACTTCTTCCATAAGATACTTATCCGAAGGAGTCTGTAGCAGTCACAATTCTGAATCTTCATAGAAGCTGAAAAGAATCTGGGATTTTTAAAAATGTTTTAAATTAAAAAAAAAATTAATAAGTGTAAGAGTTCTACACAAACTACCCAGATACTCAGCAGAAATGAAGATGGCAGATACTCAGTTGGAACACCTGAATTAACTCCTTTGAGATATAAGGACTTGTTCATAGCTGATTGCTACATTTAACATAATTATGAATTACTAGGTCTTTAACTGATGGTTGGAAGTTTAAACTGTGTGCATTTATACTAGAAAGCAGTCAAAGTTTTTAACAGTGACAGTGGCAGAATAATAAATCAATGGAGTAACTGACTGGTGCACTAACTTCTCAATTTTCTAGTAGAGGCTGCATGACTGAATTTTCAAAGTGAGGCTTTTTTTTTTTTTAAAACTATGATTCAGAAGTTACTGAGCTTTTATAGGCAAATAACAGGTTTCTTGTATTTTGCAGTATGTTACTATCTATAGATTTATGTTTCTGCAAATACTATATATGGTCTGAAAATCATCTTTAAACAGCCTGATTTAGCCTTGCTGACTACTAGCACTTTTTAGACTACAGTTACTACCTGCTGTCCTAGTTCTAAAATTAATTCATAGAAGATGCCTATCTTAAGGTGAGTTTGGATAATCTCAATTGATTGTTATGGATATCATAAGCTGGGAATATCAGTGTTGAGGACAGAGAGACTAGAATAAAGTTCAAGAGCATAATCAGAGATCAGTTGTCAAGTAGCCTTCTTTCCAAGAAAACTTGGTCCTAATTAATGATCCCTTAGTGTAAATGTTAACAAAATTTCTTATCCCTGAGCTAATGGATTCTATCCACGTGAAAGATAGATGAACAGCTATGAAAAGGACATCTGAACATCCAGAATGTAGAAGGCTCTCTAGAGACTTGGAAAATGGATCAGTTGGAAAGCAAATGAATATGGACAAGTGAACAATGGATCCTGATGGTCACGATGTACTGAGAATTATATGGACACTCTTTAGGGTGAAGCAGCTACTTTCACTCTTGAGCTCCCATGCAGAATCAATGCAAAGTAGAAGCCATGCTGAAAGCAGGAATAAAAATTGTCTCTTTTCTTTTAGTCTGCAGCTCAAACTCTGTTTACTTCCTAAGGAATATTTTAAACATAATTACTTTTTTTCTCAGAAATCTTGAGAGTTTTTTAAGAACGATGTTGTAGGAATAATTTCATTTAAATATTCTCAAAAATAAAACAGGCAAATAAATCTTTAGGAGAAGTAATGAAACTAAAAAATATTGTTAGTTTCATATTATTCTTGGCTTCAGGTCAGGGCTATAAGTGAAGGTGTGAATTACATCGTTGACAGATGAGAACCTACAAGACAAATGTGGGTGGTTACAAGACCAATCTCATAATGGTAAAAATAGTTTCATGACTAGTATCTTGAGTGCCTGTACAACAGTGGGTGGACAGACACACACCATTCCAGATCCACCATTACATCACGCAGATCAGTTAACTATGTTTTCCATTTGTTTGGGTTTGAGATCTAAGCATTTCTTTCTGAAATATGAAGCCTCCTTCTAAAAATCTGTACATGTGTTTATCAGCTTCAAGCTGAAGAGCCTAAATTCTGCCATCATTTGATTTTCTGAACACCCACTACAATTCATATTTTAAAAAGATTATTGTATTTTATTTGTGGCTTTCTATGTATTTTGTGCCAGAAATGTAAGAAAATATTCCCATACATAAATAAAAAAAAACAAGAGAACACATAGGGCATGCACATGAATCTTTCTGTAAATCATAGTCTCTCAAAGCACTTTACAAATGCCAATTAAGCCTTATAGAGCATGTCAGAAATTCCCCATCTCACTTTAAAGATATGAAGATGGACAGTTGTGACTCATGAGCTGTAGTGCACTTAAATGCAGAAGCTCAGGATACTCACCAGTGATTTGTCCTGATACACAAGTGAATGCAAACAGTGAGTGCTGGTGACCATGGGATCAATGCCTCTGCTTCTGCCTGGTGCCTTCACGAAACCATGCACATGGGTGAGGGCTGGGGGAAGCTAGAGGAACCTCCAGTAGGTTACCTTGTATGGATAATTGAAGTACTGGGACTATTTTTTATACCATGTAGGACAACCACCCCACTAAACTGTGCCCCAGACTGTCAATACAAATAATTCTATCTCCTTCTGCTAACTGAGGGTGAACTCCAGATTAAACAAAGATAATTTTCCTATTCCTTACTCACACCATATTCCTGAATACAATACAAATTCCAGTTGATTTGATCTGAAACAGACGAAAGTCGCATATTTTAATAACACATTAACTTAGATTCTAAGACAATTGTGAACACAACAGCTAGGTCTTCATATCAGGAGTTTCATCATAACACTCAGCAACAAGTGCATTGCCTTACACTTTAGTACCATTGGTTTTGGACTCTGAAACACATTTTAATTTACCTGTTTAGGGAATTTCATTTAATGTTTTTTACTTGTGAGCATTATGAAATGGTGGGAACAGACAAATAGTATTTTGCCTTTCCAGATGTTTTTTATTTGTTTTGATTTGGTTTTCTGGTTCTTATTTTTGTTGTTGTTTTGATTTGTTTTGTTTTTTCTGAAAATGGAAACAATGTCTGAAGAAGGAAGGTTCTCTAAAGATTATTCCAGCATGACAAATATTTATAATGGTGGTATAGCTTATATGTACCGAGAAAACAGGTTCACCAAAGCAGTCGATTTCTAACTACTTATTAGTGACGTGGGGAAAGTAACTAAGAAAATTCAGACATTAAAGCAAAAATGCTTTTAAAAAATCATACCAGGTGCTTGTACAATGCTAGAACTGCCTAACTGAAGGAGCAACAGAAAAACAAAATCCCAGAATTAGTTTTGTATTAGAAATCACGGATTACATTCTTTAGAACAAAGTAGTTCAGGTTTAAATCAAAATTACATTTTTTTTTCAGACCTTTCTCATTTTATTTACAGTCATTTTCTGACCATTTCTCCTAATTCTGTATTTTGTTTACATATTTAGTTAGGTGAAAAATATTTCTTGTCCTAAACTGCTGAGCAGTGTTGTTTTATGACAGAGAACAGATGGGTTCTTCAGTATTCACTTTCTTCTTTCACCGAGTTATTATGACCTAAGTTAACTAATATTTCTGAGGCAGTATAGGATAATTTCAGGAGAGTTACGTAGCCAGTGCAGAAATAAAATAGTGGTTCTGGATCCATCACATTTGCTGAAGTTCAGAACAATGTTGTGGGTGTGATGAGCACAGTTTGTGACTAGCAACAGTGATGAGCATTTCCAAAAGACAATTTATCCTCCATATCTCAGAGACCAAATTTAGGACAGGATGTGTCATAAGATTGCCTCCTCATCTCAACCTACTTCTTATCATTTATTGTAGGAATAGCATATGAAAATATCTTAGAGTAGCCCGAATTTCTCAATAGCTAATATTAGATGAGAGAATAAGATGCTATGGTCTAAATCTACATCTTTACAGCGATTTTAATGGAGCATCACAGAACTGTAGAATCTGAAATTCTTATCTAGGAGGAGAAAAAGTCTAAATTAAAAATGGAAATTCACTTGGAAATTGCAAGTTACACTTTAACAGAAATCTAAAGGAAGATAAAAATGCTTTGAATAAGTCTGTTGGCATAAGAGGAATTGATCAATTAACCATCAGGTTGGAAAGCTACTAAGAAAAAAGCACTGAGAATACCAGAAATGTCATTGTCATTTGTACTTTTTACTGTTTTTTAAGTTTAACTGTTGGATATGACTAACAATTGGCACCAATCATAGCAGGGTCAAAATTCAATTTTAATAGGAGAAATTTTAAATCTTTAAAATCTTCTGAGATAAACTAGAGGTTGAATTGACTTTGCCTTTAGGGAATTAGCTGAAATAATTTCAGACTAGTTAATAGTTATTTTCAGTAAAGGAAGGACAACTGAAACATCAGAAAACTGGAAAAAGATGTAGTGACTAATCTCAGGTGGCAAGATTAAATGTATATACTGAATTTCAGGCTTTAGAATAAAAATAAAAGAATCTATTTGTAAGCATTTAGAAGATAATAAGGCAGTAAGTAACAGCCAACACAGATTTGTTAAGAACAACTATGTTGAATCAATACAATTTTCAGTTATTCCCTGGGGAAGACAGAAAAGTGAAATATGGAGTTTTTCTTGTTTTTTTAAGGTTTCTAAAAGAGTTTTGGGTGACATCATAATCAAAGTAGCTTAAATATGGTATAGATAAAACCACTTAAAGTGGGTGGACAGAGTACTAGAAAAGTACAATTTTGTGCAGTTCTCTATCAAAGAATTCAAGAAAATTGTTTGGGTAGAAATCTGTTCTGTGTCTGATACTACTTGTTTTTTAGCAATGATTGGGAGTACATCTGTTTAATGATAACAAGCTGAAAAAGATACAAGTACTTTGGAGGGCAGGGATATAATTCAAAATGACCAAGACAAGTTTCCTAAATGTTTGAAAAACAGGAAAATCATATAAAGAAAGAGAACAAGGTACTACATTTAGTAAGAATAATCTGCACCTGCAACATGTGGAATGATTGTCCAGATAGTTCTGCAGAATACAGTCTGGGAGATAATTCAATTCTTTAACTGATCATCAGTCAACAGTGTCACATATTTGTAAACCCCAATATTTTTCTGTGATACAGAAATATGTAACTCATGTATATAAAATAAAATAATTTTTCCATGTCCCAAATGGTCTTTATTAGGCATGATCCAGACAACTGTGAGAATTATCAAAAGCTTAGAAAAGACATGATATAGAGAGGAGTGGATCATAAGTCTTGCAACAGACAAATAGGCAATAAAATTGTCTAGGGAAATCTCCTGTTGTCTGTACCTACAGGGACTGAAAGATGAAGATTTGATTTGAGTAGAAATAGGAATTTAGCTTATGTATCTACAAAGCTGGGAAGTCCAAAACCTCACCTCTAGGCATCCTGTTCTCATGTCTGATCACCTTCAAAATAAAAAAGTTTTGGGTTGTTTGGTTTTTTTTTTTTTTAAGTGGCATTTCCAGTATTTCAGTTTCTGCACTTTGACCTTCCCCTAGATGCTTTATGTCCTTTCACTTGATGTTTAAGTCTATATTTTTCTCCATAAATTATAATATTTTTGAAGGAAATGCAGTATTTCTAGCTTCTGGGACATTGAAGGTAAACAACCGAGGATGGAAATTTATGACTTTATAAAAAATTTCTATCAGAAATATTATTCCACACAGTAAAATTAAAGTTATTTTGTGATATTTTAGTCCCATATTTCCATTTAAAATAATTGAAAACCCAATAAACTTTAACTGTTTATCAAATTTATACTTTATTATTACTTCTATTTGTGTATATGAAAACTTTATAATACCCCAAATGGAAAGTATAATAACATTTTTTGCATGAAGAAATAATCTCTACCTTACTGTCAAACACTCTTGAAATGTGCATTTAGACCTTGATAATAAAGTTTATATTTTCTTCTTCTTAAACAATGTTCAACCAAAGAGCCCATTAAGAAGAGCTGCTTTTTAGACTGAAGTAAAAAGTGAGCATATACAAATGCTAATTCCTGTTATCATTCTCATTCTTCCTATAGTGTAAAACTTCATACGTACGATACTTTGATTAAAAATCTAATAAATATTGAACTCGTTTTTAATGAGTGAATTACCTTTAAAATTTTTACATTTTAGAATATATTGATTATCTTAATTCTTCTAAATGCTGAAAAGTTTACAATGTAGTTTTATGGGACCAGTAGAATAAAAAAACCCTTTTAATTCAGTATTCATCTTTACTGCCAAAGAATATCTGGTTTGAATCAAACTGAAACAGAAGTATTAAATATCTGAATTTGTAAGATGTTCCCAAACTAAATGATAAATTAATGAAACTTCAACTTTAGGGCAAGACCACATGACTGAATTATCTTCCTTGCAGATTGAAAGCAATTCAGAGGTCCTTTTTACACATCCTTTATTAGTTGTTCCCCAAGATGTGACACTTCAGATACCCCTCTGTTCATTGAAAAGTAGGTTCCCCTGTTTTTCTTTTTAAAAACCTGTTTAGTAAACAGAGGGATTTGATTCTTAGAGGGAACTTGGCAATAAATTCCTCGTTAGGTTGCTTACACTTTACTTTTCTGATTAAACCTCCTTGAACAAACTGCAAGCATACTCTTAACATGGGCTGTTAATTCAGAATGCAAATCATTTCCACACTTGTTATCTTTGCCTCATACTTCTACCTCCTTCAGAAAAATTTCCATTCATTTTAGGATTTTTTTCTCAATTATTAGGCTAAATGATGGTTTCTGTCACAACTAGTTGTAACACCTTGCCTATTCGAAATCTTTTTTTTTTCATCTGATGAAGAGGGGACAATTAGGCAAGATTTGGTGCCTCAGAGCTTTGCTGGATCTAATCCCATGAGAATGCTAATGATTTATAAAATAATACACTGTCTTGCATACAGAAGGCCTGCAGAACGCTTAAGCTTTCCAAAGATTTAGACAGGTTTAAGTGTTTAACGTACTGCTTTTTTTACAAGAGTCCTTTGCCTCACTTGGGTGTATAGCCACGTACTTTTAGTCGTGATGTTTAAGATGTGAGTCATAGATTTACCTTTCAAGTACAGAGTTATTAGACTGTGAGCTTCTCAAAAAGGGGAAAAGAATAAAATTTATAGAACATTTGTACCTGAAATTAGATCTGTTCATCTAATGCATCCTTGAATAATTTATTTTCCAAAAAATGGTGAAATTCATCAGATAATCTGATCTGCAATGAATAACTCAATTACCTTGACATGACATTACATGCAGCTCCAGTTCCTACAGTAAGGCTACAGGAGAAAAAATGCATAACTACCCACTTGCCTGGTCTGCAGGAAGGAATGAATTTTGAAGTTTGCCTTCAGGAAAGGTGGTTACATGTCTGGAACAATTGCTCTGTACATCAGAGTAATAAAGTTTTCAGATGATTTCATCCCATTTGACTTCTGCATACTACTACAGTAAAGACAACTTCTCTGATGAGAAAACTGACACCTCTTATCACTAGTGGGCGTCCAACTCAGCAGCAGAAACAGATGGAGTCAGGGAAATCACAGCATCTGTCACATAGACAACTATGAAATGCATAAACACTTTCTGTGAAGGTGAAAATTGGCAGATTAGTCTTCTGGTTGTAGTACAAAATCATGAGGTCTGGGCTCCAAAACTAGCTCCTGGATGGATCATCCTCACAGGTAAAAGTCACCAGTTTTCACTCCTACATGTGCACTCATCTTGCTCTAGGTTGGGGCTAAGCACAAGACAGCAAATTAGCTGTGGTGAGAGTAGAGAGCTGTTGGGGAGGTGGGCAGATAATGCTCACAAGTCTAAAGAGCAGCAGAGTGAGATGGTCTGGTGTGCTGGAAGATGGAGACTGTTCTCTGAATAGTGCTTTTTTGGAAATTACCAACACTGAGGCCTTTTGATCATGCTGCTGTTAATGTAATTCCTAGGCTTCTCCAGAAGCAAGAGATGTTGAGAAGCGAACAGACACTGTAGGATTCATATCACAGTGGACCACATGGCTGGAAAAAATGATGCCTACATCTGGCTTGAAGTGCATAAACATTCTGCCAAGATCTGTGAATGAGATATCTGTCAAACAAGATATGAGTTTGTAAAATGCTCCTGATGCATACTATTCCATGAGCTGACTCAACTCATGAATTTCAGTGTTTTGATGCACTGGAATATAATGCTTTCTACAGAACATGGGCAGGTGATAGTGGAAAAACAACAAGTGAAGGAGTGCAGAGTCAATGTATCTTTCCAAACTGAGTAGGAGAAATTGTGAGATGGGAAAGAAAAGAAAATTAAAAAACCCAAAACCACACCCAAACCAACTGACCAACAGTAACAACAACAACAACAAAACCCAACTGCCCTTTTCCCTCCAGAAAAGAAATATATTAGAAGGATGTTTGAAATCACAACCACTTCAGGGCCTTGTCTGCAAATAAGCCAAGCAATATAGGAGAAAGTCACTGAGCTTGGCTGAGGTGAGAGAATTATCTTCCAGGTGTCCACACTAGTAAGCCAGATATAAAAACTGGAGAATTACTAGGGTAATTCAGCTGTATCATTTCACTTAGGTAATGGGTAACCTATTTCCTTGAGAATTCAATGAAAACAGGGAACTTGATGATAAACAAAATGTTAACTGTCAAGTGCTGTACGTAATTATAATTTTAGATATTTGCACATCATTCACTGTCACTGAAAAATAGTGTCCTTCTCATAGAGAGCTAGTGTACTGAAACCAGTGTGGTTTTTGTCATGGCAGAACCTACAGTGTCCAGTTCTACAGCCAACTGTCATGTTCTGAGGCAATGAGTGTGGTATGATAAAACCCGTTAAGTATTTAATAGGCCTTTGTCACTCCATCTCACAATTCAAAAATGGCTTTCAGCTGTGTGTACAGCAGCATAAACCTTGGACTCAGCCAGGGTTCTGCCTATTTGGTACACCACAAAAAAACCCAAAACAAAACAAAACAAAACAAAAAAAAACCACAAAACAAAACCAACCAAAAAAGAAACCACTTCAAAAGAAAAAATAAGGAAGAGCTTGGTGAGTTTTCTTTCCCCTGCTTCAAACCCTATAATTAGAACTGCAGTATTTAACGAAAATTCAGGGTAAAAAAGTGAAGAATCAAATATCTGACAGTCACTACCACACTCTCCAGTTATTTTTCATGGAATTACCTGAGGCATTCGCTCCATGTAAAATGGGAAATGGGAATTACTGGCCTTCTCCTAAGATTCTGTAGTGTCAGGTCTGTGGAGTAATTGAGTTTACAGCTTGTTGGCATCCAATCTTGCACTCTATCAATCACTATTTAGTGTCTTCTTCAAGTAATATTTCTCATATTTTTATTTCTGTAAGTTGTGACTGAGGGTAGGTATACACCAGTGAAGTAACCCAAAATAGGGAATCTCGAAAAAAGAAGATTGGAGATAAAGCCTTAGGGCAACAATGTGCAAATGAAGAACAATTCTGCAAAGAGATTACCTTGCCTCAGAACTGAATTCCCTTGCATGGAAATGAAGTAAAGTTTCTTGTTTTAAGGCAGATTTATCTCATCTCAGTAGTCTTCTTTATGTAACTGGAACTGCTTCTTGAAATTAGCTGGGATTTCTCCATACCTTCATATTTATATGCTTATGTCCTTATTTTACAAATTATATTCGTCTTTTCAAAGATATCCTGTTATTTAATTAGTAATTTTGTATCCACTTCTAAAATGTCAGTCTGAAGAAACAGAAAAGGTAATTCTCTGTACTTAGTATTTAACGATGCTTAAACAAAATACGTTTATAACATTGTGAATGTTATTTCTGCATTAATGACTGTGTGAATATCATCACTTTTTGCTTCTAGCAAGTTAGAATTTTATTCAAAATACATATAATCTGGTCATTCATTCTTCACTCACAAACATAATGGGATACAGAGGTGAAGCTTACCTTACATGAAATCAGAATTATGTTCTGTTTAGATGATCTTTCTAGACTGAAAGACCATTAAATTGAAGTAATGTTTATTGTCCTTTACTGTATCTTGATAATTAACTGCTGATGAAAAGTTGTGTGAAACCTGAACCATCTGAAATATTGACTGCTGAATACAATTTTCTTGGAACAAGTATCCTCTGCTTGTAAGTCTGCCAGAACCTGAAATAATTAAGTAGAAATATAGTGCCTTTACTAAAAGATGAACTATAATTGAGTAAAGATCTGTTAGGAGATGCTAAAAATATTGATATAGCTTTACATTTAAACTTGACAGTTTCTTCCCTGATATCTAAAAATTATGAAATCTGCATAAGACTGCTGAGAGCACTTGTCACATATAAGAACTGTTTCTGAGCATCGTGGTTGTCCTACAGCAACACTTACACAATGAGTTTTGCTTTTTACTTGGTAGAATCACTTAGTGTACCTTGTAATACACTAGGTGGGAATATGGAAGGTTAAATCCAGCAAAAGAGTAGTTAACAGACGGCATTTTCTCTTGATGAACTGTATGATCTTCCTTCTGATCCAGCAGGTCTTCTGATTTGACACTTGAGTTCACTTAAAGCACCCTGTCCAAGTTTTGGCAGAGATGGAGTTGTTTTTCTTCCTACTAGCTGATGCAGTGCCATGTTTGGAATTTAACATGTGAATAAGGTTGATAATACTCTGATATTTTAGTTGATGTTATGTAGTGCTTACTCTAAATCAAGGACTTTACAGTGTCTTGTGCTCTGCCAGTGAGGAGCTGCACAAGAAGCCGGGAGGGAGCAGGGCCAGGACAGCTGACCTGAACTGGCCAAAGGGATATTCTGTACCATAGAAGGTCACACCCAGTGTATAAACTGGGTAGAGTTGACTGGGAGGGACAAATTGCAGCTCAGGGAAGGGTTGTGCATTTGTCAGTGAGTGGTGAACAATTGTGTCATCATCATTTTTCTGACTTGGGTTAGTACATCATCATCATCATCATCTTCATCGTCATCATGATGTCACAATTAGTGGTTTATATTTCACTTTTTTCAGTATTTCAACTGTTCTTATCTAAACCCACAAGTTTAACTTTTTTTCTGATTCTCCTCCCGAGAAGGGGGAGAAAGGGGGAAGTGTGAGTGAGTGGTTGCATGGAATGTAGTTGCTGGCTGGTGTTAAACCACAAAACTTTGTCATTATCTAAAGACTCTGGTGCTTTCACATTCCTCTTTAGAACTTCTGTATTAGTTGGTGAGTCTAGTTCTCTTTCTGTAACATCACAGCATACTCAAGTATGGCAGAACATGAAAAAGCTCCCCAAGCTAGGAGAGCAAAGGGTGTGCAGCCAGACAAAATTTGCAACAAAATTTGTCTCTATGTGTCATTTGACACAGTGAAAGCAGCTTAAATTTCTAAAAAACCCCAGAGTCTGTAATTATTGCCCACAGTCCCTTTGTCAGAAACACAGAATCGTTGAGGCAGTAAGGGACATTTGGAGGACACTGGAGATCATTTTCTCTCCTGGGCAAAGGTATCCTTTCCTAACCATTCAATTATCTCTCTAACCTCATGGTGCCTCCCCATGTGATCTGAAATTTCTGAAATTTCAGAAATATCTGAAATGGTGGATGTTTCATTCTTTTAAATGTGTATTTATTGTTGCTTATGCCTCGTTGGGACCAGAGACTAAAAAGAGTGGTTAATATGCGCTATCAGAACACATTTGAGAAGACCACGCCCTTTGGAAAAATTTTTGATTTTATGAGAGTGATTGGCATCTTCTGTATAATATGCTGGAGAGAGAATTAGAACATTTAAGATATACACACATCTTTTCACTAACAAATTTATTACGGTAGTTAAAGTACTTAAAATATCAGAAACAAAATTTAAGTTATTAGCAATTTTCTCATGTTTTCATCTGCCTGGTAAGATTTTATATTTACATTATAAATATTACCTCTGCCTCTTTCCCTGTTTCAGCCCCATTTGAGATTTTTCTCTAAGCTGGAGAACTTCGCTGGGTTGCATACATTTTCCCAGTTGAATGACAGCAAGCAGAGCAAAGTGAATAGCACTCTTCCATTTCATTGTCAATATGTCTATTTGTGTCAGAATGATTTGAAAATGAAACAGAATTTCAAAAGATGAAAATTTCTACCTTCACTGGGAGAGAGCAAATGTAAAACTTTTATAATTAGTTAATTCTATATTCTGAAAACATGTTCGATAAACAAAAAAGACAAAAAAACAAACCAAAACAAACAAACAAAAAAAAAAACCTAAAAGGAAAATATTTCCCTCTTATTGTTTTTAATTAGGACTTCTGGTTTTGTAATTGAACAAACAAAATAGACTATAATTGTGTCTAGGTAGAAGCTAAAATGCTGTATCAGGAAATGGCCACGCTCAGCCTGCCTAATTCTCATGCTCTTTCCCAGAACACTGATTACTGGATGTTACTTGAAACAGCTTTCTGAGTTATATACCCTTTTCAGTTGACCATCTTAGCAATTATTGATTCCTATTTATTTTCTGCTAATATGAGATTTTGCACATACCTAGAATGTGATGCAGCCTTCAGACTATTTGTTGAAGGAAATTATACTATTGCAAATGTATTTAGGATGACAATAAAGGTATTTTAAACTGGTGATACTTTGCACATATAGCTCTTGCTAACAGATCAGAAATTAACGGAGAGAAGCCAATTTGTAAACCTCACCCTCGTGCGAGTGAGCCATTACTCACATGAATGATCACTGAGTTTTCACTCTCACTGCATCAGAGAATTGCTTGTGAAAACTCATTATTTTGTAATCAGAAGACAGGGGCACAGGGTAAACGTATGCTGTAAGCATACCCCCAGTGTGAGATTCATCATATGCCAAAATATGGAAATCCTCATACAACCTTACCTCAGTACAGAATTATTTTCAGATGGCATTTAGCCACAATGAACAGAATATCTTCGACATACTTGAGGCATTAAGGATCATATTGTAATTCCAGCTGAGTATTTCTGTGAACTTCTAAACATATGGCTTTGTGGTTGCGTTGGAAATTTTCAAGAAATGTGGAGGTGTGTATTTGAAGTTGGAAGCTGACCCATAACACTGTGAAGTACAGTAAAACGGTTCCATGTTTTTTTTCTGTAATGCGTATGCAGATGAATAGCTTTATCTTTTTGTACTGGTTAACTGATCAGAAAATGTGTTTCAGAAAAATTTTCTCAGCCAGATATTTGTTAACCCCCTCTCCCTTCAAATCCTCTTTGAATGACCTTCACAAGGATATTTGTGGAGCACAATGTAGCACTTGTATTTTCATTTTGGGGGTTGGGGGTGGGAAATACAGTTTATTGCAACAAATGTATTTTTCTCCTGTAAATCTCAGGCAGTGTGATCTTAAATGGCTCCAAAAGAGACATTTTGTGCTGGGGTGAGGGTCAAGAGAAGAATGCAAGTAAGGAGGGAGAGGATATTTCTGGATAAGCTGAGGGAGCAGTGCCTGCTAAATGTAAAAGATCTATGGGAAATCAAGCCCTGATTGTAGGATATCTGTGAAAGGATTAGTTCCCATCCTTCCTTTACTCTTGGCAGGAGAAACTCAAGAGCTTTGCTGCTAATGGCTTTTCCGGCATTTAACTTAAGTGACTGTCCCTAGGCTCACTCCTTCTTCAAGCTGACAGCCTCTCAACCTGCCTAGTACCAGCCATGCTGCATTCATGAGGAGACACTCCTGGGGCCTTGTAACCTCCTATGTAAGCTCTGTTCCTATTCCTGCTGTTCTCAGGGCCTCACTGCTTCCTTCTCTGTTCCTACATTTCCCTCCAAGCAATGCAGCAGAAAGAGCTTTTGACTAATTTCATTAAAGTTATTGAAATAGAGAAATTCAAATAAAAGTAGGCAAATCACTGTGAAAGTTGTTCTCCTCCCTTAAAGACAGTATGGTATTTTTATTAATAGAATTAGCATATTTTGTCTAGAAACAGTGATGATATTCAAATTGAAAAAGAATGGCTTACCTAGATGCACAGAAAAGAACATACATATGATAATAAGCAACCATTGGGTGCTTTAAACTGTCTCAGAGGAGGTCAGCTTACAGTCACACGACAGCTACTTCAGCCTCTGTCCCGGAGACAGCTTAGTACCCCTCATACTGCTTTGTAATGCCTGAACCTCTTTTCTTCCTGTATTCTAAAAAAGGACTTTTTAACTTCATGAATCTTTCACATTACAGAGCAATTATTAATGTTAGTCAGTTCATAATCTTCTCTGCTTACACTGAGTCAGAAAGGTATATTTAATTTTTCCTGTGACCTCTTCCACTCTGTCCTTGCAGAGTTCAGGCTTACAGCACATCCTGCTCATTTGGACCTTCTTTCTGTTTCTTGGCCTTTAATGTTCGAATAGTTTTACCCTGAGCTTTCCCCTTTTAGGGCACCCTAGGAACACCCTGCTTTTTGGTTCTAAGCTCACTTGACATTCTGATTATAGCTGTTGTCTTAAAATTCTTTTTGCCAAATTGATCTGGACTACTTCCAAACCAGTTCCTGTCATTTTCATGCACTGATGCTGATGCCTGAAATGCCTCTAATGGCATCTTGCTACTCATACTCCCTCTTTCTCCTTGTCTTCCCAGCTGGTTTTCAACATTCTTGCTCATTCTTTTCTTACACTGGATGTCCTTTTCATATTTTTAACACATTTGTCTTTTGGCTGAACGTCTATAAGCTTTTCTTTATTATTTTTTTCTGTGGACTACTTTCTTCAATATGCATTATGTTCTCCAAACATCCTACACATTGCCAGGGCTTTTTTTGTTTTTTGAGGGTAGGGGGGCAGGATGACCTCATGTAATGATAATGGGTAAAGACTTAGCATTTTTATCCCAAAGATTTGGAGTTCACATTTTTGGCTTCTTCTGTCTCATCTGCTGTTCAAGATTACATGGATTTGATTGTATGGGTTTAATTTCTAGAGCTATGTTCTTCTGCTTTAGCAGTTTCCTGCTTTTATTGACGTCAACACTATCACTCTGCAGCTGGTACCTACAACAGCAGGACTATTTGGTCTTCTGTCTCTTTCTTAACCATGATCCATGCTTGTAAGTTTTGCTAGCTGAGCTACCACAATTAAAATATGTGGAATAAAATTGCACACTTCATGAAACTGTACAGTTCATAGATTCATAAGATAAGTAAAATAGTCAAAGTGACTGTGAAGTGAAGCAAAGTTCTAGCATGTGTTGGCTGGGAGTGCTTCCCAGAACAGCTCTACTGTTGTAAATTTACTAGCAAATTTGGTACTGACATGCATTTTGTGTTAATATTTCTAAGCCCAATATTGTGTTTTATGTTGCCCCAGCCCAAAACTTCTTGTTTTGGCTATCATCTCCCATGTAGAACTCTCTTACTGGTTCCTGCAAAATTACAATTTTCCATGGTGGTTCTGTTTTCAATGTTATTCTTCAGATTTTACTTCTGTTGAACCAAATGCAATAATGTCATAGAAAGTTTTTATTTAGTGGACCAGTGTACTGAAAGCTGTGACTGATAAAATAGTCAATTCCACTCAAAGCAGCAGCCCAACACAGCACTGCAGTTGCTCCATCCCCGCATGCTTTGTGTGGTCCCTGCCTTGTTTCCCTTGCCAAGCACCATGTCTAAAATCAGTCAAAGAGGAAATACAAACTCAACAACACACGCGAAAAGGACATGCCAAGACAGAAGAAAAGATTAATGGGACAAACGCTGTGGAAGAGATTAAGCTGTTTTTACAGGCTCATCAACCAACCTCAAGTTCAAAGGTTGCTGCTTCTGTAACCATCATCACAGGGGTATTGGTCACCAAACAAACACTACACTAAGATTGCCTTAGTGAAAATAGCAGTGGGCAATGTGAGGATGAACAGTCCCTCTGCTCAGTAAGTGGCACATTCTTCTTCCTGAGAAACTTGCACAAAGAATTAAGTTGTCTTAAAAAATGCTAAAAGATGTCCTTCACAACCTGATTTTGCAGATTTTTTCACAATTTCTACAATTGAACTAGCACTGAGGTAAGAATCAAACTTGATAGTAATCATTGTGAGCCAGATTTACCACATATTCAAAAAAAAAGCTTGCATAAAGCTGCACTATGTTATGTTTTTATCTGTCAGTTCTTTTTATTAGAAGTAATAAAAGATATTGTTCTACCATAAAAAAAAACCAAACAACCCCCCCACGATTGTTACTCCTTTTGATTTGTGAAAATAGTACGCATATGTCACCTAAGAAACATCCACTGAAAAACTTCCAGTGAGAAGATTTCCATCTATTTCATTATGTCCAACATAAAAGTAAGATTCAGAAAAGCTTTCTCAAGCCGGAGAAATATCTAAATTCAGGTAATACTTCTATTACTGTAAATTCTATTTACAGACTAGAACTCTGATGTATGACCGAGGTATTTATATTACTTCATAGGTTTACTTTTGAGGCAAGGTAGCCTAATGCCTAATGCTTTGCCACAGGATCCAAGGGCTATGGCTATGTCAATAAATTAACAGACCCAGGCACTTCAGTGCTATCCTGTGAACTTCAGTTCTGCTTAAAAACATGCCATGATCCTTGGATCACTTTCTGCTACACACCAACAAACTCTGGTAACGCTTGAGCACTGTCCAGGAAATAGAATGGTCCATGGATCTTTCCGAACAGGTCATAAAGACTGGCTGATAAGACAGCTTAGCTGTGGGGATGTGCTCTGTTCCATGGCATTCCTACTTAGAGACCGGAAACAGACCTTGGACATTTTATTAACTAACATATTTGCAACTAAATTTCTAATTTTGATTTTTTAGTTTGGCCTCTTAGGTGACTTTGCACAGAGCAATTCTCTTGTTTAACTCTCCTTTTGGTTCCCTAAGGCTCATAAATAATACTGGCATATCAAGATCTCCTCATTACAATCAAAGAAAAAAAAGGTAAAAGGTGGATTCATTTTAACATGACTTACGAAGTTAGGAAACTTTTTGCTTTCTAGCATCAAAGGAAAAGTTTTCTGTTCTACTTGCTTTCACTTTAAAATTGTATTTCAAAATGCTGTTTAAAATTGTATCGTCTCCAATGTTATTTTATTTATTTTAATAGGTGAGAGATGACAGCTCTGGCTTTTGGTTTGAAATGGGAAGGAGTATTTGACAAATGGAAGTGAAGGCAGGAGATCAGCTTCTGGTTTCCATAATCCATTTTTGTATTTTTGAAGCTTTTGTTGTCAGCATTTCTATGACTAAACAAAAGCATTTCATAATAGTGAAAAAAATTAGTGACAGTGCTTCCACTATAATTTACATGTTGCAAATTTTACAGCTTCATCTGCTGGTGGTATTTGGGAGAAGAGCCTTTCTCCTAAATAAATGGCAAAATGCTTTGCTTCTAGAGTGAGATCATCTGCTTAAGATCTACACAGCCACCGGGAATTCAAAAGGGTCACAGATGTAGCATTTAAGTGACGTAGAAGTTCCCTAATTAGAGAAACAAAAGTTTCATGCATGCACCCAACAGCCTTCCCTTTGCTCTTTTCTAGAGAAGACATATAAAAGAAAATGCCTAATCTCTACTAACTCACATGAATCCATCCATGAAAAAATGCAAACCCATGCTAAGCCTCATCGGATGAGTGAGACACCAGACTACAGAGGGAAGAATAATATCTTCTTAATCAGTGCAAAGAATTGCATGAAAAACAGTGTGGTATGTACAAATATCCTTTACTGAAAAGGTTCATTAAATTTGATATATACAAAAGCTGATGTATTCTATACTCGTCCTTTAAATAAATGTAAGTAATTGCACTCTAATTTTGTGACTGTCTGAATTTCACGCTATTAACTGTTTTATGTCTCAGGAATAATAGGGATAGAACATAAAAATTTCTTCAGCTGAAATCTTGAGAGGCCAGGTGCGTTTTAGCTGGCCTTTGCAATGGAAGGACACTTCAGGAACATGCTCCATTGTGCATACTTTTGTGTCTCTTTCCAGCAAGTTTTTACTGAATAGTCTGTCAGTTGACAATCATAATATCAACTGAAATGTCAACGGAATTTGAAACAACTAGAGTCTCAGAAACATTAAATTTACAGCTAAAAGTAAAAAACAGAAAGGAGAAAAAATATGTTGGGGATGGAGCAAAAGGTGAAGCAATTCAGGTTTTGATGAAAAATAAAAAAAAATGCCTGATTTTATTGGCTGCTGGAGCATTGCAGAATCCTACAACTTTCCATCTTGGAGTATCTAAGCTTTAAACCTACATAATTACACTTGTAGAAATACATGTCCTTGCACATTGTTCTCACTCCCTCTTTTGTAGTGTACACAGCTTATTAAGAATTTGTTAACTTCCTTAACTTTATAATTTGTATTGAGGCATATATTAGGGCTCAAAATTTAAGTTCAGAATTGATAATCCTAATTACATTTTTTTACATATAAGTTCTTTTATTTCTGAACATATTAATTTTTCTATTCCAAATAAATTTTTTAATAGAAAGATGTACAGGATACTCTAACAATATATATTTTGTTAGATTTGTTTTTTTTATTTTCAGAAAACAGCAAGCTGTTCATTTTTCATTCCTGAACTGAAAATTTAATCCTAATAACTGATTAATATTGCTGCAGAAAAAAAATTGCATAGGAACAGCCACACATCTGGTAGCAATAGAAAAATAGAGGGCACATCTAACTCCAGTTGTAAGGAGGTTTCTATGTTCAACAGAAGTGGGAGCCTTAAGAAACTCTATTTAATTTCCTCCCCAAGACTTAAATGATTAAGCCTATGTCAGTCTGGCATATGTTTGCCCTACTTTTTTTTTTTTGAACGGCCAGTAACAGAGATTTAATAATACCACCAGACAGTCTATTTTGTTATTAATGGCATGAGAATTTTTTTTACTTTACTTATTACTTGATTTTTTTCCTGCTGCATGACTTTTGGTCCTTTTGACTGTGAAGGCGAAGATGGATTTTCCCCTTCTTTTTGCAGTGTCCTGTATCTGCACATATACACACAAGTATTCTCATTTATAAATAAATATAAGAGTATATAAATATACATGTATGCTTCCCTCCTCCCTTCTCCATTCACTTCATAAGCCTTCCTCTTGGCTGAAGATAAGCCAGGTCATTCAATATTCCCTTTCAAAGTAGTCCTGATTTTTAGATTTATGATTGTTTTTGTTTGTCTCCTCTGTCCAATATTTTGCTTGATATAAATGCCCAATACTCTGCTCAGTATTGCATCTGGAGCCTTGCCGACTCCAAAAAGGACTGTTTTGTATTTTTAACTTGCTCGTCACATTCTCAAATGTCTGTATTTTGTGCCACAAACTAATCTTTTTGGCACACATTCAGGTTAGGATCCCCTATAGCCTTCAATTTTTTTCTATTCTATTTCTACTATTAATTATTATTAACTATTATTAACTGTTCTGTTACTGAAAATTTTTATTCTTTATTTGCACAGATGATTACCAATTCCTTATTTGCTTTCTTTTGCACCTGTTCATACAGTTCCTCCCTAATTGCTCCTTATTTTTCCCTCTGCTCATCATGAACATTTTGAATTCTAATCTTTCCCTCCAAAGCACTATCATGTTAACGTCCCCTGAAAATATAATCAAATATTAAGGAAACTGTTGATAGGCACTACACTGAGGACAAAACCTGCACAGCCTCACTCAATATATTTTTCTATTTCAAAGTGAATTTACAGCTGCTCTTCAAGCAAGATAACCTGGAAATTTTGGTACAAATTTTAATTTAATTCCATGAAGCGCATGTGCTTCTATTCTGCTAATGAGAATGTAACATGGAGAGCATAAAATCAAAATGTCTACTGCTTCTCTCTTGTTATGAAGGAGCTCCTGGCAGTTTTTCAATTTCTTCTAGTGCCCTGTGCCAGTGGTCTCTCACACATGTGCAGATGTCTCACTTTTCTCATCAGCCTCTAATCTCTCTTTTTTTTGGATCCTAGGATATGATCCTTCCTCCTGGCTACTCATATTAACTGTCCCAAATGCCAGCTCATTTTTGACCTTTTCTCATTAAGCATCTCAGCCCACTGAGAGCTGTGTGTTGACCATCACCAGGATATGGGTGGGCCAGTGACAGGAATCACCCAAAGCCATGGAACAACAGGGAATTGTATGTGGCAAGGCTGAAAATACTTAATTTGTCATCTTTCAGTTTGGGAAAAGATGAAAGGTCTTGAAAAGGTGTGTCTTCACAGACTAGAAAACAAGTTAATGTCGTTAGAGTGGCATTTTTAAATAGTGGTGGATGCAGAAATATTTGTCTGACTGTTCATGCATCCTGAAGCAATTAATGAGAAGTGAACTTCCCTGTTTCTATTTAGCTGATTGGAATATCAGCTTTGAAGCTCAGTGATGGCATGTTGCTGTTGGCATTTACTATTTAGACACTGTTCATGAAATGAGGGCCAAAAATGGGATTTAAACCTCTTTGGCTTAGAAACTAAGGATTCAAAGCGAGCAAAGGGATTCATAAAAAAAAGATTAGAGGAAAAAAAGAAGCAAAGATTTAAAACAACAGTGGGCAGAGGAGGTTCAATTTTTTTTTTTCAGAGAGTAACAAATGTGACAAGAAAACATTTGGACAATTAAATAAAAGTCTGTCTGGGATCACTATGCCAGTGCTCTACTGACGTCAGTGGGTGTTGTGGCCCCTGCACTGCAGACAGTATACAGCCCTGAATTTATACCTCCTGCTACAAATAATCATATTTTGATACTGCCAAAGCCAATAAGAGTGTAAAACTTGCAAACCAGTCATGTAACAGAACCAGGGAAACTGACTTTTAAATTAAGATGATTAAAAACAAATGGCCATTCTTCTCACCTGCTGCTTTTAAGCCTGTAAGGTCAACCTGGGTCATGCTCTCAGGCTGTGCTCTGAGTGTTTTTTGATTGAAGCTGAAATTCCCGCATGGACACTTGACTCCAGAAGGGGGAGCTTTAGCAGGCACAATTACAGTAAAGTCAATTTGCAATGAAATATTTAAATAGTTGCTTTCTTACAAATAGATTTGAGAGTTTAGTCAGGGCGGCAGCAGAATTTGATCTGATCAGATCAGTATGTAAGATCTGTAAGATCAGATGAGTAAATGTTTTAAATGTTTTCTGTCACCAGGGTCTATTGATAATAATTATTATTTTTCTTTAAATAAGAAACAATGCTAAATAAATAAAATACTTAATTTTCTTGAAAAAAACCCTTTAAAGACAATCACATGTTTATGTAAATTAGATCTAAAACTGTAATTTCTTACATTCTAATAGCTTTCAGTGTGAGTGCCTGAAAATAAACAAACTGGCTGCTTTCCATTCATACCAGGTAAGGAAAAAATACACACTTTTTCATTTATTGATAGCTTAAATAATGAATAGGGACTAGAAGTTGAGGTAGCAGCTAGGGCATTTTATTAATTTGGGTTTCTTGTGAGGCTGGTATAAATACACAGTTGTTAGGAACAAACGAACAATATACCTGCAGGTGTATTTACGTGTTTTTATGTGCAGAAGTGCTCTAAATCTGAAAGAAAAGAGTCTGAAGACAGAAGAGAGAAAAGTTACACTTATAATTAAGCCCTTGGTGAAATCCAGTAACAGGTTTCTGAGGGCAGAGTGCTGACTAAGAATACAGGAAACAAGAAAACAAATAGCAAATCACTTGTGCCAAGGCCAAAACATTTTTAATTTCTACATGTTTGCCTTAGGGTACAGATTGTCCAATAGCTTTCAGAATAACAAGACAACTCAAATGTACAGAACTCTGTTCTTAGATATTTGCACAGATCCTCTAACTTCCTTGGAGAGCTTGAAAAGCTGGAAATGGGTACCTGCAGAACTCTTTTCCTGTGAAGCCATGACAATGATGCAGTATGTTCTGGATGTGTCCCTCTCAGTTGGGATGGATCAAATATTTACTACTTCAGTTAAAGGAGTTTTGAAAATTATATCCTAGAGAGCCTTAGAAAACATAAAGTCCAGACATTTATCTTAAGTTTCATCTGTCCTGGCCACTAATTCATAACAGTTTAATAGGTACTATTTCAGTTACCAAATATAGTTGAGTGTTTACCAGGGCTGACCAGATAGGATTCAGCTCTTTTTTTCACCCCAAGTAAAAAAAAAAAAAAAAAAAAAATAGAAGTTATTGATAGAGAATATTTAGAAGAAGGTTGTAGTATCATACACACTGTGACCTGTTTCAAGGTTTTCAGTCTTTTAAACTTGTGATGGACTGCAATAGCCAGGAAGTATTCACTTACCAACTCTGGAACTGATACCATTTCCACTATATACAATGGTTTAATTTGCAATTCTTTCAATTCCATTTTTATAGGTGTTGAAAACTGGCAATAACTAAAAGAGTGTCACTTTCCAAAATATTCAAGTCACATCAGATAATTTTGGGATATACTATGAAAAATTAGAAAATTATAACTACGTGAAGTAGAATTTAATAAAGAAATCATGGCTTGAGGGACAAAAAAAATTCTTTAGAAACTAGATAGGGTACACTTACAAGTCTGGAAAAGACAATTCTTTGCAAAGGGAAACATGAAATGGGAATTTAGATCTCTTTCTATTCTCATTGTACCCATGCATTATGTATCCAATATAAAGGCCATCAAAGTTGTTGTCATTTTTTTCTGTTGGTTTGAATTGACTTTAGAACATATTTTCCTTTCCACGTTCAATGTATAACTACATCTGTAGTTTCTTTGCCGTTATGATATAAAATATATCCTTAACTTTCTGCTTCGGTTTCCAGATTTTTCATACTTTTTGCATAATGAACTTAAGCCTCTGGGAAGTAAACACTTTTTTTTCTTACTTATTTTTTCATGGACTCCTTATATATATTCATTGTCCCTTGGGGTTCCCAATTTGCACATTTTTTATTCACCTGCATATTAAGAGGCCGTTAATATTATCTATTTGCTCCAAGTGAAACGAGCAGCTCATGTTTGGCTTTCAGTAAGAAATCCATTCAAAGACATCAGAGAGCACTGAAGCTGTGAATTTCCCTGCTAGTTTGTTCTCTTAGTGCAACATAGGCACTGTTAAAATGTGCCTACCTTCCATGCCTCTTCCTGTAATTTCATAAAGTGTCTAAATAGGTATTCTCCAGCTTTTAGGAAGAAAAAAATATTCTGGGAGTAGATCAGGAATTGAATGAGTAATCCAAAGATCAGCCTAAGAAGCATGGCTCGGACACACATCACAGTTTCAGAGTTCTTCGGATTCCATGTAGTATATCCCAGGGTTTCACTCACTAATGATGCCAATGCTTAAAACAATGTAACAAGATAAGAATCTTCTCAATCACCCCCTATTAAAGGCATAATTTTTGACAGAATTGTGCCCCTTTTTAAATGTCTGGTAATTTTTCAAAATCCAAGTTAAACATTTTACTTCTTTGAGGAGGTTCAGGGAAATATCGATTCAAAGTGGAAAAAAGGATCACGCTGATTTAAGCACCTAAACTTTGGTGTGATTCAGAATCCAAACTTACACATGACAGTGTGTTCTTTTCCTAATTTTGCAATTTATATTATTGCAAAATATCACATTTACTGTCAACGTGAAACAAACCTGCCTATTCTTTTAGAACTTTTTAATTGATTAATTTGGAAAATCATCTATGAAAATGATCAAAAATATAAACATCAGCTTTTAATGACACTGTATTTTCCAGTCACTGATGCATTCCACAAACCATTCCAAGTTGTCAAATTGAAAATAAAGTTGAAAAAAAAGGATTATATTTGGTAGAAGGAGGGCAGAAGTGTTTATCAGGCTTAGAATATAAATTTGATTGCCTGTTATGTCAAAGACTGCAAAATTATTCTGTGATTATTCTGTGATACATTCATCAGAAGCATGTGACACATATACTTTCATTGATCTTAAAATCATACCAAAAATCAGTAATCATCAAGCATTCTTCCAAACTCATTTTCCAAAATCAAAAAGCTGATATTTTAAGCACATCTCACACAGGCGCAATGTGCAGGATTATACACACTGTCTCTCTCTTCTTCTTTAGGCTAGAAGAGTTATTTGGTTTTCAAATTACTTTTTGTCTACTTTATTTTTTGCACAGTGGTGAAGTGAAATTAGGTGTTTCTGAAACATGTATGAAATATACCTTTTCACTGAATATATATTTCTGGAAACTTAATACAAATTGCAAACTTTGTGCCCCTTTCTTCCTTTGTCCATTCTCTGGCCTGTCAAACATTCATAGTTTGTAGTGAAAAGATCCTGTTCAGCACATAAGAAACTTAAACTGTAGGATTGTTGTACTCTATCAGCCCATGTGAGATCAGAAATCTGGGAATAATCCTGTGTTGGATTTGTTTGCCTGATTGGTCATACAACATCAGCAGAGGCAAACACGATTTTAAGCATAGTCAACTATTCCCACCTATACTACTAGGAATAATCTTTGACCTGTGTTAAGAGATAGCCTTTTCTCAAAGGCTGAGCATACATCCAAAATCGTGAATATGCTGCTAGTTTTGTCCCAGTAAGAGGACTGATTCCGCTCACTAATACATGGATGGAACTCGATGAAACAGTGAAAAAAGGGAGGCCTGGGTGGTTTAAGGTTTTAGATGGTGACCAACAGGCAAGGAATGAATGTCTACATGTGAAATCCTGCTCCCTATAATTAATCTGAAATAGCTGTCTAAAAATCCCCTTATTATCCTGAAAAGTATAGTACCCTGTACCATGAGTGTTTAGCTAAGGAATCCATAAAAAATCTTAGAAAAATCTGCTGAAAGCTTGAAGAGCTACACAGTATTACAAGTTTGTTAATGAACAGCTCCCAGTACTGCTCTAGTCCTTTGTATCAAGTCTACTCAGGATAATTCAGGTAACGCTCACTCAAAACTTTTTGGACAACCTGTTTTACAGAAAATAAGTTGAAATAAAAGCAACAGAAATTTTTCAGAATATGACATAATTTTCCCTTCCAACATATCCTACATCTCAAAATCCTGCATCAATTGCCTTAAATTGAACAATATTTCTGCTGCCTGAAAACTGTTCATAAAGCCTTTGAAATGGAAATTATGTTTTCTGGAAGGACAGTTCAGGTTAAAAGGCACAAAACTGGCTAATAAATAACAGAAAGCAGAAAGCCAGATAAAGGTGGAACACCAAGGGTCTTAGACTTACTTGAAGACAATAGAAAGTGAACATAAAAGGCATGAAAATGTCAGCCTTCTACAGCCACTTTACATTTTCTGAAAATGTCAGCCTTTTACAGCCACTTTACACTTTCTTTGCACTGTTGCAAAATAACTGATTTATTACAGGACAACAGTAAATTGAACTTATAAAGCAATATGGAAAACAGCCCTGAAAATTGGTTGGACCTAATTCACTTTCCCTAATTCTGATTTTTTTTTTTTTTTTTTTTAATATTTGATTAAACAGTTAAAAAGTGTTTAGAGAAGGACTTAATTTTCAGGGGTTTAGAAACATTTAGACAACATAAACTTCAATATTTCTGGAGCAGAACATTTTTGATCTTTTTATTGAGAAATAAAATGTTAAGCTTACATGATGTAAAAAGGACCTACATAGCAACAAAAGGCTGATTTTATGAAAATGAAACTTTCAGTAAATCTGAAAGTAACTCAAATAATATCATAAGAACATGTTATGCAGATTCATAGCTGAACAAGATACATCAATTTGCTTTTATTTTCACTAGAAAATTCAGACTGATCAGACACTTTATATGTTAACAAAGATGCAGACGTGCACGGAGTGGGATTTACTATTTCTTTGATTCATGCTTCCTAATTTTTTCAAGGACAGTGTATGGAGCAAGACTGATAAGTGTGCAATTGCACTCCCAAACAAGTTACTGTGAGAATGATAAAGGGGAGGGGAGGGGAGGGGAGGGGAGGGGAGAGGAGAGGAGAGGAGAGGAGAGGAGAGGAGAGGAGAAGGAGAGGAGAGGAGAGGAGAGAGAGGAGGAGGAGAGGAGAGGAAGGAGAGAGAGGAGAGGAGAGGAGAGGAGAGGATGAGGAGAGGAGAGGAGAGGAGAGGAAGAGGAGAGGAGAGGAGAGGAGAGGAGAGGAGAGGAGGGAGAGGAGAGGAGAGGAGAGGAGAGGAGAGGAGAGGGAGAGGAGAGGAGAGGAGAGGAGAGGAGAGGAGAGGAGAGGAGAGGAGAGGAGAGGAGAGGAGAGGGAAAAACACCTTAGTTCTGCTGGATGACAGGAAATGGTCTTGAACACCCTTGCTTTGTTATTGCTGAGCTCCACTGGAAGTACAACATTTACAACAATGTTACTGAACCCCACAAGGGCCAAGTATATCAATTTACTGTTTCCACAGCTGCAGGGTATTAAGTGCTGACTGCACCTAGTTCTGTGGTCATCGCGCTGTGTTTAGCCATACACCAAGTCAAATGTCAGATCTACTACTCACAAAGAGCCTCTTTTTCCTCTAGGTTGTTGGATTCCAACCCATACACATCCTCTTGCTCTGATATCTGCCCATCAACCATAAGTTCCTCTTATTGACTATCACTAGCCCCTCTTAGGCTTCTTTCTCTCATTCACACCTAAACACAGTCACATGCATGAAAGGTAATTTCCTATTGGGAAACCTTGCTAAGCTTTCCTTTTGTAGTTTTTTTTTCTAAAGGCTCTTTCCTCTGAAACGTTCCAAATTTTGATCGGCAGTGAGGGTGAAGGAAAATGCTTATGTAGAAATGCTGAGCTCTAAATAGGCATTAATGAATAATGGAGGAAGGGATTGATATACATTCTTAACCATTCTGTCTGACTGAGAAATTACTGAAAAGTTATTCTGAGTTTTAGGTTTCTTTTTCCTTCATTATAAATTGCTGGAAGGGCCAAAAGCCACCCTTTCAGTTATTAGCAACAATTAAGGTTGTTCATTTGATACCCAATTACTTTGGTACTCAGGAAACCCTATTCATTCTGGGCAGTTCAGTGTGAAAACCTGACAAAAATATAAAGAAAAGTTGGGATTGTCATTATCCAGCAGTTTTTCAGACCTTGTAACACCATGTGAATATACCTGCAGTGCTAGGATTAAGGCTCAACATTCACAGTTTACCTTCTTCTGTGTTCCTTAATGTATTAATAAGGAAACATACATTCAGTTGTTTGTAGCTCACTTTTTTTCAGTTAATGGTTTGCCTTACATGATTTGATCAATTCCCATCATCCTTCCTTTTAGGAATCTCTGCCTTCCCTTTAAGAATTTCTGGGAAATAGCATGGAGGATATTGGGGCACTTTTATGTCTTGTTGTTAGCATGCCACCAGACTAGTGGAACTACCAGAGAAAATTGACCATATTGAAGTTATCACACAAGACTGACTTGTTACAAAATTTCGGGTGCTCTTCAAAAACCTAAGTCCACGAAAAAGCCACATTTGTTTTCCTCTTCATTTTCTATTTCATTATCAACAGTGTGTTTTAATCCATACAAAGAAAAAGGCAGTCTTTAGAAAAGAAACACAAGCAAGAGTTCCCCACAAAGGGAATTCCTGTGAGTCTTTTTATTTAGGAGTCCTCATTCATGTTTTATGCTCCTGATGGAAGGTATTTGCCTAAATGAAGAAATATATTCTAGCATGAGAAAGGAATTGAAAAGAGAGGCATCTGTATTTGCCATTTTGGTGAATGTACATGAAGTTCCTAAGTTTTTTGGGGAGCACTCACATCACAAAATATCAGTGCACATTGAAGCTGCTGCAACTGTCAGTACTGTGACACCTGCATCACAGACGAGGGATGATAAAGGAGTGGTTAATAGTAGCCATCATCCAACTGTGCGAACAATATTTACACTAGGAAAAATGACCATTTTGAACAAATTTGTTGGCAGAAAAGAAATTTTCTTGGGGTAAAATGGGCATAGAAGAATGTAGCTATCTAAGTAGCTAAGTGGAATAATGGCAAGTTTTTTGACAGAAATGAAGGTGATAGGACCATACTGTGCTTTCAGAAGAGCAGTCTGACTTGACTGCAAGACAAGTCTAATAAAACATATTTGTCCTGTAAAGCTGCATAGCAGTGTCAGTGAAATGTTTTGAAGATGACTCAACATATGTAGAAATGGAAATAATAAATTATGACTACCTGACTCTCTACACTAAACAAAACCGCCTAGAATTTAAGAAAGAGTTGGTGAAAAAATATATGTAAGTCAGTATTTTACCTAGGTATTTTTGTTTAGCTAAAACTACATCGATTTAGACCTTTGTGTGGTGTGTGTATAAGGAATTTTGTCTGTCATATGCTCTTGGGTATTCAGATGGAATACTCTCAGATGGTAAGATTACATCTCCTTTTCTACAGAAGTCTCACAGACAAGCTGTCAGCAGAGGGGGTGCTGTAGCGAACAGGAGCAGAACCTGCACAGGCTGAAGGAAACAGGATTACCTGAGACACAGCAAGGGGACAGCCATACATACAACTGTGATGGACCCAGATTGTGTCCTGGCTGTGTCCTGAAAAGTGTGTCTTACCAATAGTTCTCTAGGAAAAAGAAAGGTGTAGAAATTGCATAGAAAGGAATAAAAATTGGGGAAAGAGACAAGTAAAATTTTGATGGCTCTTGTAGGGGCTGGTGTGATAAGATATGGTATCAGACACAGAGATTTCAATGGCATGGAATGTTCAGAAAAATCCCCTATTCAACTCATAGAATGGCTGCCAGGGGCTTTTTGGGATTGCTTTCCTCTGGATCTCTGGATACTGCATAACAGGCTCAATAGGCTAATATCTTATGTATTGAATGTTCCCGGATTCCCAATTTCATCAATTGGGACTTCATAAACTGAATGACTAGTCAGGCAAGGCAACAAGTTTTTCCTCACACAGAATTTCAGAAATAATGTCTCACAATGCCCTTTGAATAACTGGAAATGATGTCTGCTATTCCTGGATGAGGAAGAACTCATGGGGAGACCTTTGCAACTTTGTAGGAGTCTCTGTTAAGTGAGTTCGATTCATTTGCCTGTGGGATTGGATTTCCACTCATTTGAAACCCATTGAAGGGCCAGGGTCAATTCTCAACAGTGTTGGCTCAGATTTCCCAAGGAAAAGGGAAGAAAGGACCATTTGAATCAATATCTATGTCTGCATACTTGTTAATGGAACAGCCATTTATTACTTTATGCCAGGAAGCCATCTCTGCCACTCAATTTTGATCACTTACACAGGTGGATAGCCAGAATTGTCCCCAGCATCCCTTTGGCCCATGTCATGTGTCACTCTTCCAGGCAGTGTTTGGGCACAGTACAGGAGTTAGGACAGCCCACTAGCTGCTCCCAGTAGGGAGTTTGGAAGCAGCTGCAGTATTCTAGAAGACAGGAAAATTTAACAGTATGGACACAGGGCATTTCATGTCAGCTAACATCAGAGCTAAACACTGTTCCTGGCCTTATTAGGCTTCTTACACTGTTACATACTTCCTCTAAATTCACTCCCTTTTTCTTTTTTTTTTTTAGAAGTAATAAGAGCCCCCAACAAAATGCCATCAACCAATGAAACAAAGCCTGATTGACTGATGCAGGATTTTTCAAATTAACATTGTCTAGCAACTTTTGCTTCAGCTGTCTTTTCACAGCTCTCCCAAGAGGAAAGGAAAATAAGACTGGTCTTTGCCACACTTGTGAAATTGTTATTCTGTATAGAGGGATGATCAGAACAGAGCTGATCAAACCAGCACTTCTGGTTTCTCTCAAAGTGTAACTACAGTGATGCTTATTTTAAAATGGGCTTCTCATCCATTCCCTCTTAACAAAATTCAGACTATCTGAGCCCTGCAATGAAATGCATTTTACATCAGATACACCATCTAAACAGTATCTGGAGCAGAGAGAGATCTCAGTACTTCCAGTCCTAATTAACCTGTGGGTTTTCTCTTGTGGCATGACTCCAGTCTATTAAATCTTGCATTTCTTGCTGCAAAGTAGCACAAGTTCAATGGGACACATAGCAAGTGTCTTTATCTTCCAGAATATTGTATCTCAGCATCTAGGGAAAGCTTCTGGGAGGTGGATGCAGTAGTTTTGAATTCCCTCCATCTGAAGAACTGAATCCAGTTCATTTCCCAAACCCTTAAAGAGAAAAGTTTTGAAATGCAACTACATCTTTTGGTGATCTATTAGAAAAATGTAGAATTTTAGAAACTTCTATCTTGCTAATATCCATGAAGATGGCTTTCATAAAGAAATCCCTAATTTCTGGTTTCCAGTGGATGGAGGCAGGAGAGATGGACTGTATTTTATATGCATACAGTGTAGAATTCCAGAGATTTAACAACTTAAATGTCAAACATGAACATATGGCAACTTTAGATGCTAACAGTTACAGGGATGTTTGGGAAGAAGGGGATAGGGGGAACAGGAGAACATTTGTCAGACAAGATTGAAGATAGATAACTTAAATCCACTTTTGCCCAGTTATTAAATGCCTGTGAGCCTTTTATTAATGGTGGTAGATTCATGTCAGAGCACAGGCACAGACACTGAAAAAATGGCCATTCACATTCTTAAAATGATACCATAGTCTCTGGTACAGTATCACTCTGTTCCAACTAATGTGCTTGAAAATAATTCTCAGGCATGCATTGGAAATTAGCACAGAGTGGGAATCATTCCCAACAGGCAGTTTGAATGTTGTTAGCTTGTTTTTGATGGCAAGAGAGCTTAATAGTAAGGATGTGCCAGTTGGCTTCAGTGTCAAAGAAAGCCCTAGGCTCTGTTTAGTTTGCTCGTGTAGATACAGTCCTATTGGTTCTAACATCTAAATCTAACCTGAATCTTTTTTTATTTTGCAGAGAAGGTGGAGGCTGTTTTGGGATGCTGCCCCTTGTGATTTGAAACTGATCTTGCAAACACCTATTCATATAAATTATTGTAACTCAAACAGCTCCACTGATCTTAAAAGATGCCTATAAAATCAGAACAAACATTTGTGAGTGAGGTTTTGCAGAATCAGCATGTGGTGGGACAGGTGCAAAATAGAAACTTAGAATCTGATTCCTGTGCATTAATGCATTCTGCTTCCAGAGAAACAGAAATCATAAACAACACAGCAATTGTTTGGGGGTGACTTTATGATGTATCTATGCTATCGATGCTCTATGCCCAGAAATTATTTCTGTGCCTTTCTGTGCCTTTAAATGGAGCCTGAGAGGGGGAAGAGGAAAAAACCGAGTGAACTTTTCAAAGCCGTTGTTCAAGGACACAGATACACACTCCTCTGTGCTCTGCTGCTGCAGCAAGAAGAGCAAACACCCTTCTTGCTTTTCAGCCAGCTTTCGGCTCCTTTTTCACTGCAAGGAGACAGAGAATTGAACTTTGTTTTCCTGGAACTTCGGCTTTTCCCTTCTTCTCTTCTGGACTGTTTCAACAACATCAGAACACACCGGGAGAATTTTCCACCAAAGCCCCAGAGGTGGGCCCATACCAACCCAGCTCCGAGGAGGAGGAGAGAGACCACATCTACAGAAGGACTCTGAAATCTTCCCAAGTTTCTCTCCATAGCGAGAGGTTTTATTATTCAACATTATTATCCTTTTCCTGTGTGTTTGTTAAATAAATAGGTTTTTTTCCTTCACTTTCCTCCAAGGAAAATTTTTTTTCCCGAACTAGGTGGAGGAGGGGTGGTTGTAATCTGCCTTCTATCAGAGGATATTTTCCTCCAAATTTGTCCAAACTGGCACAGCAATGTCTCACCTTCGAGTTGTTTGTCCATACATTAGTTGATTCTGTGACCTTTCCCCAAAGCAGTAGTGATAAAACTTTGTTTTATTTGTATGCCCTTATACCAAGTGTGTGGTGAAAAACTAGTCCCCTAGAAATGCTACCTTTGTAAGAATAAGTACATTATATTTCACTGTGCAGTAGTTATATGCTCAGTATGGTTTCTTCTTCTCATCATTTCATCCTCAGTGAGGAAATTGAATTAAATCTCATATTGTTGTCTATTTCCCCATTGAGGAGTTTCTTCCTTGGAGAAAAAGGAACATTATGTACTTGTCTTTAATATTAAAAACTAAGCAACAAAGTGTCATTAATTATTTAGAAATTACTGGCTGTGATCATTATGCTAAATGACTATTATGGTTATTGTTTATGCCAAGAAGTTCCAGTGAGGAAAGAGAAGATCAAATTCCCCATGTAGTTTGAGCTGCACAAAAATAAAGGAAAAAGATAGACTCTGTACCTCATTTTGGAAAGAAAGAAGCAATAATGTCCAGTTTTAAGAACCAAAGGGCGAAGAAATAAAATTGATTGGATAGTTCCCTCCCTTCTGCAACCATACCCAGGGACATCTATCACAGCTCTCCACGCATCCCACGCTTTCCTCACGTTCCACCACCTCTATCCCTTACATAGCTGTATGACCCATTTTACACCTCCCTTCACCTTCTTTTGTCATTTCTGGTACAACTATAAGAGAGAGTGCAGCCATTGTCACAAATCATTTTCTACAGCTAACTCTCACAGAGTCCTGAGGATACATCTGCCATCCATCTCAGCAGAATAAAGTATAGGGGACTTAATTTCTTCCATTTAAGGAAATATGGTTTCATAGAAGTCTTGGCTGAAAGGAGTCTCTGGAGGTTGTCAAGCCCAGAATTTCTACTTTAAGTGGGCCTATTCCACCACAGGGCCATGAATTTTGGTTATTTTTTTATATTTTTGGTTTGTTTTGGTTAAGTCCTGCAAAAAACCAAGGACAGAAGGTTCCCCCTTATGCCTTGCTGGGTAGCATGTGGCAGTGATGAACAACCTTTCTGGAGAAGTTTTCCTCCTCTCTAATGGGAATGTCCCCAGCCACAGTTTGTGGCCTTGTTATTTCTTCTGCCACTACTACCCTTATAGGTGATGTGTGAACAGCTTGGCTTGCCAGTCCTCATGTGGTCTGGGAGACCCCAAAGTGTTTTCAACCCCTCTACCCTCTCACTTTGTTCTTTTTCTTCTCCTTCACATCTGTTTGTTTTTTTATTGCTCATGTTTACAGTGGACCACATGATACTGTCTCACTCTGCCTCCTTTACAAGTAATTTGTGATACTGTTCCCTTCATTCCTGTTAATAGCAACAGTTCAGATTTCTTGTTAATGATACCTGATGATGCAATATCTCCTCTGATATCTATGCTGCTTGCAAGTTAAGTTTCTCACTTCATATGCAAAAAAGGACATCAGCTTTGGGACATCTGTTACTTTTGTGCTGCTGATATCCTCTTGTATGGCCATCATCTGGCTTCACTGCCAGGATCTGTTGCAGTGCTCTGTAGCTGGACTCTTTTGTCACTTTCAGTTGATGAGTGATGTCTTCTTGTTTGTTGTGGGGCTTGATGAATTCTTCTCCTCCCAGGCTCTCTTGCCTCAGCAAAGTTGTTCCATGTGTCACTTCCATCTGTACCAAGTCTTTGCCTTTATTTCCCCCTCTTCAATGTAATGCATGGCATAACTCTCTGATTTGTTTGCTCACAGAATCTCTGTAGCATATTGGGTTTTGTTAAAAGCTTGTGACTATGCAAAAAGGTCTGCTGTTTTCCCTAGCCTGTGTGCTGGTTTTGCCTAAAATAGTTAATTTTTTTCCGAGTAGCTGCTTCAGTGCTCTGTTTCGGCATTTAGTTTGAGAATAATGTTGATAACACATTGATGTTTTGTTGTTGCTCAGCAGTACTTACCCTAAGTCAAGAACTTTTCAGTTTCCCATGCTCTGCCAATAAAAAGCTGCACAAGAAGACGGGAGTGAGCATGGCCAAGACAGCTGACCTGAACTGGCCAAAAAGATATTCCATACCATATGACACCACGCTCAGCAAATAAGGATGGGGGAAGAAGGAAGTAGAGGGACACTAAGAGTGATAGTGTAGTGTTTGTCTTCCCAAGTAACCATTAGACATGATGGAGCTCTGTTTTCCCAGGAATAGCTGAACGCCTGCCTTCCCATTCACCCATGGGAAGTGGTGAATGAATTCCTTGTTCTGCTTTGCTTGTGCATGCAGCTTTTGCTTTACCTGTTAAATTGTCTTTATCTTAATCCACAAGTTTTCTCGGTTTTGCTTTTCTGATCCTCTTCCCCATCCCAACAAGCAGGGGAGGATGCGGGGTGGGGAAGTGAGTGAACTGCAACTAAGAAGTTGATATCTAGGTTTAGACAATGACACCCTGGTTACTACACTCTGAATCAGGTGAAACTGGATCCAGTAGGGAGGGAGGCAATTCCCTCCTGGAGAAGATGCCTGTGCTCAACTCAGGGAGGTTACAGAGTGTAAAGTGAGAAGAAAAAAAGGGCGCTGCAGTGCCTCAGCCCATTAGTGGGCTTTTGCAGGCAAATGTCCATCAGATCCTTGCCCTCCAATAGGCGAGGGACTCAGAGTCCGAGAGGATGTCCGGGGGTGGCACTGCAGAATAAGCTGCACCTTTCTATCTAGAAAATTCTCCCCAGGGTACTTTCTTATTGGTTGCTGTGTCATATTCCCGCCTATGCTCTGTAGTGATTTATTGTCACAGCTGTCACACATTGTTACATTGTGATCCTATTGGCTTTTACCCCTTTGCTCCTCCCCAGCTTATGCCAGTACAAAACCTGTTGCACGAGCCTTATTAGGTGAATTAACAGTTATCAGAGTTAATAGAGTTGTCGGTTAATAGAGTCAGTAGAGTTAGTTAAGAGTTATCTGTGAGTTCTATAGTTCCACCCCCTTTCATCCGTGGAATAAACCTGCGGATTTTTTATACAGAAACTATCTCTCGCCTCCTTTACTCTCGGGGACTTTGGGGGTCTGGCACAGCCAGCCTCTGTGGGCAGCGAGCCAGCACTGTAACCAGCGAAGGCCCGAGGATTGGTGGCCAAGAGCGGTGAGAGGCACGGCCCGGCAGCTCGCTGTCGATTACATGTGGCTCCACAGCTCCAGAGACGACCCCCCAGCGGCGAGAAGCCACGAAAGGCTTTCTAAAACCCAACAAATAGAGAAAATTCTGCCTGAAAAAGGAACAGCTGACTTCTAAGATAACCAAAGATAAAAAAAAAAAAATCCAACAAATAAATTAACAAAACCCAGAACCATACAACCATCCTTTTTATAGTCACGGACCATTAGATGTCTTTGGCATATTCATTTGTGAAGACTATGCAGCCAGATGGACTAAAAATTTTGGATGGCCCATTGTCCTGCCCAAATGCCTTATGGAACTATTCACACAGCAAAACTGTCAGAATCCAGTTTCTTCACTGATGGAATGAAAATTGCTGGAGGAAATTCTTGGTGGAGGCTTGCTTCCTTACACATTTGTTACATTCTTCAGTCAGTAATAACATTTTCTTTCTAAAATAAATCAGGTTCTCCAAATTAATTGATTTCCATATCTAAAATCACAGCTTCTATTTTCTTCAACTAATTCGTCACAACCTCCTTCTGCCTCTACTTTTCTCAGAGGACTTTGCCAATTTCTATTGAGAGAAAGGAGATAAAGTGTGAGTCTGTTCTCTTTCTTTTTTTTTCTTCTCACCCTCTCATGCTTCTCCAATGTTGAGGATGAGGAAGCTTCTGTTCTCCTCTCCTCCACAAAGTGGCCTAAAGAGTCTCATGCCATCTCCTTACCTCACATTGTGACACTTTTGAACATTTTGACCTCTGCTTCTTGTCTCACATTACAAACAAGTTATACATTTTTCCATTCTTGTAAAGAGAAAAAAATATGTTCAAACACACACTTGCATTTGCACCAGTCTTCTTATCCATTTCCTTTGAGGGTTTTTTAGTTCAAAGCTAATTTAATTCTCATTTCAATCAAAAACCTGTTCATGTGTGGCTGCTGTGAGCTGCAGTGTATAAAAACCCTATTACCTTTTCCATTTCCAATGGCAAATACCAGAACCAATCTCATTCTCTGCTCTGACTGCCACCAACAGTCATCCATCTTCAACACTGCCATGCTTGTTTTCTTAAAAGAGTGTCCTCTTTTTCTGTGGTGACTCTGTCCTCTTCTAAGCCTCAGTTGCCGTGTGAGAATGCCTCTTCATGTCTTATTCACCTCTGTGTGTGTTTCATGTATCTGCCACTGGTCCTTTCTTCTTCATCATCCTAACGTATTTAATCTTATCCATACTAATTCAACCAGAATACACCAATCTGCCACTTCACAGCAGACCAATTTCTTTCTGTCTTAAGGCAAAATGTTGATGTGTTTCTCCAATAGTACCTGGTGATTATCTAGTCGCCTCATCTAGCTCAGCACACCTAAGCAAATCTTTTAAGGAAAATTGAAAGTGCTTTTGTCCTTCCTTCCTTAATGTCTATACCAGGGGAAGTGTCTGTGTGTGTCATTCGAAATACCTGACTCAGGTAGCCTCTCTAGGTCCTCAGGTATAGGTTGCATTTAAATAGTGTGTCTTCCTTTTGTACACTACTTTTAGTATGCAGCTTTTGAATGAAATCTCACATTGTTGTCTATTTATGATGTCCATTAATCTCTACTACCTCTAATATAATCCTTTTGGATGCTTTTTGACTGACTTCAATCACCTATAGGCAGTACAGACATCTGCATCTGTGTTCTTTTTTTTGATTCCTCCTTATACAGTGTAGAAAAATAGCTATTATAGAGTGGAATTTTTGCTAAAATAGACATCCAATCAGTTTTTTTTTTACATTTTTCCCCCCAAAGTTCCTGTATCTTGGAGGACTAGCTCCTCTGTAAATATTCATGCTGCAGAAGTCTAAAATTAGCTGAAATCAATCTTGTCTCCTTTTTCCTTTCTCTCTTTAGCTTTGTAATTTCTTTCCTTTAGCTCCTACTGAAGGCGAACTATCCCCACTTAGAGTCCATATGAAAATCGTGTTCCAGGTTCATTTCCCCAGGCTGTAACTTTGACTATGTCATTCATAATTATTCATCCATTCGATAGCTACACCTTTCATCTGAAATCAAGTTTATGTTACTTATCTTTCTCACTGTTTTTCATCTCTCAATTACTGTTCAGACTGACAGCCACATATGGCCATTGCTGTAACTTCATATTGTTTACTTATGATATTTTGGAACAAACATATGTATAGTTCCTCCCAGGCTGTCCTGCGTGTTTAAGGAGATATTCCCATATACATCTGCCATGCTGTAGAAATTAGATTTTTACAAAACCCCACCAAATATCTTCTTTCCTGTGACACTTACAAGAAGCTTGTCAGGTGCTTGGCTTCTGAATCACTGAGGCCCCTGATCCGGATTTTCAACCACAATTCTGTTTCTTTTTATTCTTAGTCTCACTGCCATGAAAATAATATTTTTGAGCAAGGACTGTTTACGACTTTTATTTACACAGTACCTAGCATAAAGACATGTCAGACTATGAATAAATATTCTAAAGTCTAAAAAAGATTAAACAAATAATAATAAGAGCGATATGAGATTTTTTTAAACAAAAAATTTGGTATTTAAATTATCTCTAAGTCTCAAATGAACAGAATGTACCCTTTCTTCGTTACTTGGAAAATTCACTATGAATATAATTTTTATGGTGTTTCAGAGGAAGAAAACACTATTATTGTTCGGTACATGTCACCATATGTGATACTCAATTCTTGTAGAATGAGGAGGACAAGTCTGCATTTTAGACTGAATTTTGCACCTGTCTCTATTGGGAATGGCAAGCTATTTACAGTAATTCAGGAGCATTCCTACCAGATAACTTGGCAGTGACAGAACTGGATTATGTGTTATATTGCAGGCCACAAAGATACAAGAAAATTCACCCCAATAAATTTTTTCCAGTCAGCTCTAGTGTTCCCAGTTTGTGTACTTTGACTTTCATATATTTGCTTTGTTTATGTAGCTTTTAATTTTTTAAATGTATAGTACTATTAATTCGTATTTTTTTCATATTTACATACATTCCACATTGAGTTAATTAAGTAAAAGCTGAATTTTGGGAAAAAAATCAGATTAATGGTATTGTGCAATTTCAGGTTAATTAAGGAAGATATACTGCTGTTTATAATTTTAATGTGATTAATATTTTTAAGGCTCTATTTTTTTTCTTTAATCTGTGTCATGAATAAGTTTGTGTCTGATAGATACTAATGAACAAAAAGCAATGTATATAGTATTATTACTTATATAATCAACAGTCAGGAGGCCATTTATCTTAACCTAGTATTTTCCTTTTCAGTTTATTTCTATAATCTCCAGACATATACAGAAATAAACTTTCCCATCAACTTTGTACAATCTAGAATGCAAAAAACTGTCACTTTATTTCATTAAGTTCAGATCCACCTCACAGAGTTGAGACATTAATTTTCAGAGACTGAGTGCAGCAGAAAGAACATCACAAATTAGCCTAGCGAGCCAGTGCACATTTTTAATATGTATTTATTTCCATAAATGTAAGTGCTGAGCAGCTGATTTCATTAAAATTATGGTGTATTGCATTTAGGATCTCTATTTGCATATTTTCTGCAAGCTGAAGTATTAGCTTTTGAAGTGCCATTTTAGGCAAATTTACAGAGTGACAGATACAGATTTTCATTAGGATCACAGCAAGCTGTTGGCTAAGATTTGAACTCTAGAGAATGAGCCCCACTAGAACTACGTAAAAATATGTTAAATTACTATCAGGGTTATGGAAACATGAATTCCACAAGAAAAAGAAAATTAATATAGATATTCAAGGTTATGACCCCCTGAGATATAGGTCTTGGAGAAAATAAATAAACCCCAAAAAACCTCAAACTTCAAAGTTGAAAACTATTTAGTTTAAAAGGCAAAAAAGATCAGGAAACATTTTATCTTGCTTTGATTTGATTGTATGTTTATAGAAAAAAAAACTTAGGAGGATGAAAAAAATAGAAAACAATCACCTGAAATACTTGTGAGATTATGCTATGCTCTACTTTCTAAACTCACAAACCCCTGCTTTTCACTCAATGATATGACTTTTTGTTCTTTGCTACATTCATATATTCTCATTAGTCTCATAATCCAGGTGCATAGTTCTGTCTCAAGGGAGACCTCCACTCATGTTTTCTCTGCCCTCTGTTTTCAAATGGGGAAATGAGCATAATTGATAGCTGTGCTTAGTTGCCTTTGAAGCTCTTGAGTACAGAACCAAGTGGAAAAAAAAGAACAACAACAAAAAAAAGTGGTTTGTACATTTATGGGGGAAAGGAGACTGCAGAAGGACAAAGGAAGAAGGAAAGCTGGAAGATGAAGGAAAAAATGGAAGAAAATCATGAGGGAACTGCAGCTGAAGATAAAATGCAATATAGCATCAGATTGCAAGAACAGAGGGACAGAAGTATGAGTTCCAAAAGTCACTTCCTCTAGAGATCTTGTGTCACAGATGCTGCTGCTGCTGCTGCAGAATAGGATTTAGACATCCATCAAAGGCCTGCTGTGGTCCTGGTGGGAAAATAAATAGTTCAACAGATTGCTCATCTAAACCAAAGTTACCCTGTAAAGGCTTAGAAGGTTGGGAAACTTGGGACCCGTGAAGGATTCTCTCAATTCTTTCACTCACTCAGTTCTCTGCCTCTCTATTTTTTTCTCTCTTTATAGCTATAAATGTTGAATATATACAAAATTATAAATAATATATAAACACACCATACATAGCATATGAATAGGTTTAGGTGGGTTTCAGGGATGTGTGTGTATATTTACACACAGATGTATATGTATGTATAAAATATATGTGCAAAATTCCAAAGCCTGAATGAAGTCAAGGTAAATCTTATTAAAGAGCTGGCTGAATTCCAAAGTGATATTGCATGCAATAACTTCATGCACTTGTGCACACATAAATACATTGTACATTCACAGTTTTAATGTTCAAATGCAAAGTATAGGTCAATGTTATAATTATTGATGATGTCTATCAGAATATTTCCCAAAGGTAAAAAAAAAATCAAGTAACCCTCAAAGGTTTGGAATCCCAGTTGGATCCATAACCAGTGAAATTAACCAGTATAGCTATTCAACAGGATTTTTAAAATGGGCTTGTATGTGAGTTTTCTCCTCTTTTCTCTTTCTAGTGGGAAACAGAAAGATTAGACAGGCTTTGTACAGAATTGCTAGAAAACACAACAGATACGAGTTTTATTCTTCCATCCTCATCTCAGAAAATCTGCAGCTAAGACACAATTGAGAATTATAAGGAAAAATAGTATTTGTATGTTAATCTGCTGGGCATGGCATGAAAAAACAGGAATCAAAGCCCAGCTCTCACTTTAACATTATCATTGTTGGATTCTCTTGGAACAAATTAAGATCCCTAGATTTAAGGCCAAGGTTTTATGCCTGTCCTGACTGACAGTATAAGAACTGATTTAACCTGGATGCAGCTCACAAAGGAAATTCTTTCTTACAGTGTTTAGTTGTGCAATTGAAGTGATGAATTTTCTTAACTTAGTTTCTGGATTTGTATAGCTGCTAAGACAGTAGACATTCACCTCATTCTTCTTCTCTTTTATGATACCATAAAAATTTTATGAGTTATTAATGAGGATCTAGACTTTTGACCTTCGATACTTGGCTGAGGACAAATTTATCAAAGCAGGACTATGATAGAGCCAGTTGGAGTCTGTTGAGGTGTAAGAATCTATATTCTGTGTCATTTAATAAAAGCAATAAAAAGTACTGCTGTTTGTGCCTCTGTTCTTAGAAATATCTTAAAAAATTATCTGTGCTGGCCTGACAAAACCCAGTTACTGGCAGAGCTGATATCGTTGCTCCTGTCTAGTTCAAAGAAAGTTCTGTAATGTAACACAGAAGGAGGCAGAGGAGAGACTGCTTCACTGTTAATAATATTCTTTCATTTTTTCCCACAAAACCTGTGAGGGGTACTTAGCCTAGACCCATAATTTTCTGCAGACCCATAAACTAAGTTCTGCTTTATGACACGACTGCTGACAAGAACCTCATGAAGTTTAACAAGGAGAAGTGTAAATTCCTACCGCTGGGGAGGACCAACCCCTTGCAGCAAATGTATATTGGGGGCTGACTGGCTGCAAAACAACTTTGTGGTATAGGACCTGCATTCTGGTGGCCAGAAAGCTCAATGTGAGCCATAAAAACATCATTGCAGCTGATGAGCAGGCCAACAGCATTCCAGGATGCATGAGAAGGAACGGGTCAAGGGACATGATCCTTTCCCCCTGAATTGCTGCTGGTGAGGAACAGCTGAATCTATTGGGTTCCACAGCACAAGAGGCACAGGCATATTGGAGCAAGTCCAGTTATGGTTGTTAGGAGGCATACAAGGAAAGACTGAGAAATTTAGGACTATTTAACCTGTAGGCAAGGAGGGTCACAGTGGTCTTATAAATGCTTATAAATATCCTTGCAGAGGGATGTACATACTCTTGGGTAACCTGGTCTGGCCCATCCTCCTTTGAGAGCGAGGTTTGGATTAGGCAATCTCCGAAGGGGATCATGGGTCCTTTCCCATGAGAGCTGTTCTGTGATCCTGTGATACTATGAAGTAGGTGATCATCCATCCAGGAGGCCCTGATGGAAGCCCTCCTTGCACCCCTCTTGTGGTATGACTGTGCATACTGACAATGTAGAAAATATTACAGAATAATCTGACTTGGACAGGACCCACAAGGAATGCTGATTCCAGCTCTTAAGGGAATGGACAGTACAGGGGTTTAACCCACAGCGTTGGCATTATTAGCACTGTGCTTCAACCAGCTGAGCTACTCTCAGGATTACCCTTCCCTTGTTTCTCTTTCCTTCCAAGCTGTGGACAGGGCACTCCAGGGAGCAGTGTGTTTGCCAGTAGTTTCAGGGGCTAATGAAAAGCTTATCATCACAGCAAGAGGGTCACAGCCTCTTATTTATGCCTCAACAGTGTCAGAGGCCAGCTGGCTGGAGGGGTGAACTGGCCATGCTCAGAATAAAAGTACTACCACAAAGTTAGGAGTAACCCTCCCACCATGCAGGGAGCCACATCAGTCCCAAAACAGTGCAACCCTCATAATTTTCTAAATTGCTGGGGGAATAGATGCATAGACACAGTGGTTTAGAGGTAAGGATGTATTCCTTTATAAATATGCAAAAGTGAATAATATGCTGTACAGCAATTTATATGTCTAGAATTTTAAACCCTTTCCATCTTTGAACAAGGCAGAGTAATTTTAACAGACTGTGACGACGCTTTGAGGTGAGGTGCCTTCCAACACTCCACTAGTACAGTTTTGTGAGGAAACTACCCAAGGGTTTGGAACTGGGATACTAGAAGTGACTTTTCTCTTGTCCTTATTAGGTAGCTGGAAGGAGATTACAGTATATGGTGTAAATTTAATGTCACCCTGGCAGGAGGTGGTGGGTTAGGAATGCTGTCAGTCACTGATTTACTGCTTAACAGTAGGGAAAGGCTTTAGAACAAACCCTGTAGGAGCATTATAAGCACTTTTTTATTGTCAAGATGTCAAAACACAACACAGGGTAGCCACTAAGCTTAAAAGTGATTTATGAAAAAAAGACCACCTGGAGATTTTCTTATTTTTGTCATTTTAAAAGGACATGAAAAGATCATTTTTGTCATATCTCTTTCCTGGTCAGTAAACAAATCCACAGTGGGCCAATTTACTCAATAAAATGGCCGCTGATGTTATGAAATTGTTCTAGTTTCTAATGTTGCATGTCATTTCTTGCTGTTACTTAAACTGATTTGTGGTACATTTTGCTAAGTTACTGTCCCTCCCCTCTCACCAATTTTTTAATTTCCATGTTCAAAAAGCTGAATTTTCTTCAAGCTGCAGGAAATATTCAGAATCTGCTAAATATTTTAATGTCAAGAGATGGAGACTTATAAAGGAGAGTGTTTTGACTCTGACGTTTTATACTGATTTTCCATCAGTGGTTATGGTTCCAGAAAACTGCAATTTGAGACATTTTTAAGTCCTAATACTAATCATATGAAATAATAGCAGTTTCTATATAGAACCAACAATAAAAATAACCTTTGTCAAGAATAAAAAGCTACTAGTAGAAGTTATAAATTGACAGTTTCAGTGTGACTGGATTAACAGAAAAAAATTCCTCAAGACCCTCAAAAAACCTGTGTTTGATGTCAAGGTCAGGGCTCAAACATAAAAGCAACATGAAACAAAGCAGGGTATTATTTTTAGCAATAATACTACCTTGTCCAGAGCTGCACTTAAAGCTGGTGTAAGTACAATAGGGACTGTTTACCTGCTTTCCTTCTTATGGTTGGTTTGGGTTTTTTATGTATTATTAGCTGAAAAGTGTGGCTCAGTTTTGAAGCTACATAGTGTAGCAGTTCTTTCAGATGGAAGTGGCTCAGATTAACTGAGAACACATTTTGCAAATCTGTACCATGGACAACTATTTCCAGAATCTAAAATATATGGGCTGAAACAAACACTGTTTAAATTTATGATTTCCATGGAAAAATGTCCTTGGGTTGCACGTGGTATAAAACAAGGCCTGGCTCAAGCTTCCCAGCAATACATACCAAACAGAGTTTTTCAAAGCTAGGGAGAAGAAGGAAGGGGAGAGAGGCTGCTCAGAGTGTGTTCACATTTGGTGAAACAAAGCATCAGGATGGGGTTTGGCTCAGAGAGTCCTGGTTTGGAAGGACCCTGCAGAACAAGGCTTGCTTTCATTCTGCACCTGAGAGGCTGGAAGAGATTGGGATCCTGTGAGGGACAGGCGGACGGAAGAATTCGCGATGTGACGGGAAGCAGGGGCAGCATGGAATCTTCCTCCCTTCTATTCCTCTGATAAGCATCACTTAGGAATGCAGTCTTCTTAACCCCAGTAGTTTTCCACTCCTTACTAACCCTGGCTATCCCACAATTCCCCTTTCCTGACTAGAGAAGCCCCTGGACTATATAACCTCATGAGATAAGATCATAAAGGCCATTTGACCATCCACCACATTGGTGTCTGTGTGTCTATGGACCGAGTGGCATCGGGGTAGGCCAGGCTGCCGTGCTGAGGCCTTGAACCAGGTCGCCATGCCTTCATAGCAGAGGGCAACAGGATCCAGTGCTGATTCTGAAATGAGGCAGATCCTTCCTGCTCCCCGAGTGGTACTGATGCTACCTTGGCAGTCAACAAAGCTGAGTTTCCCAGGGCTAAAGCACAGAGAAAGTAGCACTCATGGCAGTCAGCTGTAGCCTTCAGGATAGCGGAAAAAGGCAAGTTTCTGTTAATTGAGGAAATATACTTACCTGTTCTTTAGGACTTGGGCAGAATGATTGCTATCTTGGCTTTTGTACTTCCGGAAGAACTGCTTTTCTTCTTCTGATACTAGATGGAGGGACTAGACCATTCATTGTCAATGCACATGAGAAAAACCTCGTAAAAATACCAGAAATAAGTGGATAGCTTGTTCCCAGGGTAGTTTCTTATCAGAAATACAGATGCAGAAAACTTGGATATTACAGGAGCATGGACAGATTTTTATATCTATGCCTGATTTGAAGTCTAGACACAGAATTTTTCAGTTTTGTGTGTTCAAAGGCCACATTATGTGTTAGGAAATCAGCCCTGCTCTGTGGGGAAGTCATGGGGAGCATGTGGAGGGAAGGACTCTGGTAGCTGCTGCCTGCCCTGATCAACTCAGAGAGATTCTGCTATGGTAAAACAGCCAGGGAAGAAGGGGTGAGTGGGACTGCTCTTATGGTCTCTGCCAAAGAACCTTGTAAGTGCCTGCTCTATTCCAGTCTTAGGTATTACATTTAATCTCGATCAGACATTAAAAGTGACAGGAGTTAAAAACTTTCCCTGGATTTCTATTACTTTTTGTCACTTTGTCTTTTATAAAAAGACTTTATAATTTTTTCCTTCCTTACTATAGCAAATTTGAAGGATTTAAAATATTTATGGAAGCAAGAAACTATTTTTTCTAGTGCAAGAAACAATAAGCATAAACTAGAGCGTCTGAGCTGCAGCTCTGTTGCTGTTGCAGGCTGAGAAAACACTGGGCAGAGAATTATCTCCTTTGTACCAAGGGCATCATATTTTGGTGGTCTTTTGGGACTCATTCTCAGGAACAGAATTTGAGACAGAATCGGGAAATGTTCTGTCCACCTAATTCTCTTTTCCAATTGAAACTCTAAATTTTCTGAGTATCTTGTTTCAGTTTCTCAGTTTAGGATAAGCCCTTTCTAGTTTACTCTTTCTTTTCAGAAAGAGAATCTCTTTCTGCCCTCCCTCCCTTCCCCATGTTTCCAGTCAAGTCCAATCATACAGCCAGTACAGGAGCAGAGAAATATTTTAAGGTGAAAAGTTAGTGATAGGCAAATTTTTGTCAGTGCTGTAACAGTCCTCATTTAAGTCACATGCTATTAAAGTTGTTAGTTTGTTTACATTATTCAAACTCCTGAGGAACTTTTCGACATCCAGTTAGGTATTAAAGCAAAGCCTAGAAAAGAAGTAATCATGTAGCTTTAGAAGTGTTGCGAAAAAGACATTGCCTACTGGTTATGGATATATGTCTGAAGTGGCACAATGTATTTTTCCTTGTCATTTGTACTCCCAATGACAGCAATATTTCAGTTCCATTGCTACACAGGACCATGGCTCGTGAGTATGAGAGTATTTCTCTCTGAAAGGCAATGCACCACAGTCATCAAGCAAATATACCACAATGCAAGCACACATCAAGGTGTTCAGAATTGTCTTCTAAAGGTGGAGCTCCTCTCCTGTGAAGACAGTGTTGAGGAGTTGGGGTTGTTCAGGCTGGAGAAGAAAAGGCCCCGGGGAGACCTTAGAGCAGCTACATCAAGGTACAAGAAAGCTGGAGATGGACTCTGTAAAACAGCATGTAGTGATAGAACCAGGCGGAATGGCTTTAAACTGAGAGAATTCTTTATTTGATATCAGGAAGATATTCTTCACTGAGAGGGGTAAGACACTGGAAAAGGTTACCTAGAGAGGTTTTGGATGCCCCATCCTTGGGTGTGTTCAAGGCCAGATTGGACAGGGCTTTTGAGCGACCTAGTCTAGGGGAAGGTGTCCCTGCCTATGGCAGGGGGGCTGGAACTCAGTGATCTTTAAGGTCTATTCCAACTCAAATCCTCCTGTGATTCTATGAATTCTTAAATCTCCTGAAAAAGAAGGACTATTTATATACTTTACACATTATGGAAACAAACTCGTATAGTTAGAATTTTGTGGCATGTTTGATTACTTAGCATTCACCTATTGTGTTACTCTATACACAAAATTTCATCTAGCTATCTGATGTTCCCTAGTGAACTTGTATAAAGACGTTTTTCATTACAGTATGAAGATTTGATCTATAGAACTTTTGATATCTAGTCTTTTCTTAACATTCAGCTACTGATTTACTGCGATCAAATTATCCCCTTATTAATTTTTAACTTTGTTTTTTTGTGAGCAAAAGGAGAGGAACTGTGAGTGTACCAGAGTAGATCGTTTTACAGTCCTCAAACAATATTTGTTGATTTCATACATACTGTGTATGTGGGTGTTTTAGTAAGAATTATTTGTAGAAATAATGTAAATGTCTTATAGAAGAATTTAAGCAATTATTCCAGAAACCATGACTATTTTTTTTCTTAGCGATAGCAATGATTATATACTGTCTGACTAAACTGAACACATGAAAATATACGTTTGACTCCTACACCATGGTGACATTTTTATCCTTCTAGTGAAGATTGATTTTTTTTTCATTACTTTTATTTTCAGTCTCATTTCAGCTCAAGAAGTAAGAAAGTATTTTTTAGAAACTGTAATTAAGAAAGTATGAGGAGATTGTGTAAAGAATTTGCTGCACATCATTCCTCTAAATATACTGTCTTAATGTTTTGCAAATTATTTGTAAAACATTGATGACACATTACTTATTTTTCTGTGCATAAATATATCCTCTTCTTTGTCATATAATTATCTTTGTTATATATTTCTGTTGTAAGGGCAATTTACTGGCTTTTAAGATAACTATAAAACATCATAATAAGTATTAAATTAAAATAAAACATTAAAGACTTCAGCTGTCTTATATTTCTCTGAAAAAGTCAGAAAATCAACAGCATAACTGAAAACTAATCTGTCCAACAACTCTCATTTATTATTAAGCTTATTATTTAATGTATTTATGAACTCTGCTTTCATATTTTAATAAGGGAAATGATTTTGAGGAAGTAGGGGAAAAGCAGAGCGAAAGACAGGGTATAAAGTACATAAAGTAGTAAAAAGAGGAAATAGCTCTCTGTCACAATTGTTATAGAGGTTCCAAAATGGTACTGGAGATTGCACAGGTCCTGTTTAGGCTTACTGTATCCTTGGGACTTATTTTGTCAGACAGTTATGTGGAAGCAAGAGCAATTCTGTTATATATATATATTTCCTATATCAGAAAATGTTTTATTCCATAGGATCAGATAGCATTTCTTTAGAGTTCTTTCAGTTTTGAATTAGATCCAATACATATAAAAGAGGAATCAATCAATATGGTTCGAACTCTATGTAGAAAGAGGATGGAGTAAGACACACAGAGAGATTAGAGATCAGAAAACTCAGATACAAAACTACTCACCTCACCATGCCTCTTCCTGTCACTTCTCTCAAATCAAGGTGTCCTGTGATTGTCCTGTCTCCTCTGTCTACTGGCAGCTGACCAGCATAGTTTCAATAACTTTATCATTAGAGCTTTTTTTTGGCACTAAGGTTTTTCTCACCATTTTCTGTTCTTTAAAATGCAATGAGTGTTCATGTTAAATTGTGCAACAAGCACATGCCTGCATTGAACAGGCATAATACACATTTGCTCATGGAACTTGTGAAACCTGTCTCAATTGGTTGAGAAAAGATTGTGTGATTTTTGTACAGTAGGTCTACAGCTAACTAAATGGTAATCCAGAAAAAACCTTTTTTTTGTCTGAGCCAAAATCATTTATACAGGAGAGGCAAGAATAAAGCATCTACAATAGCTCAAATGCTGTTCCTGTTCCTTGCAGTGCACTTAATTCTTCACATGTGCTGTTGATTCTAGCTGACAATTTTCATGTTAAGGTAAAAGAGCAAAGAGAAGAGGCACAGGGCAGCTCTAGGGAAGGCAGAAAAGGCTTTGGTTCAGGAAAGGGGAGAAGGACTGACTGTAAGAATACGACTGAAGATTTCATTTGACTTAATGCAACAGAAAGGTTGTGATTTTTAGCTATGATATGAGGTAATTCCTTCCTCTTCCTTCTCTTAGCTAGAGAAAATCAGCTTAGCCTGGTCAGGCCACTGTGTATGGGCTTAAAAGGAAATATTTCTTATTCCAAATAGGTTTATCATTATTCCTCATTAATACTATGGGACCTACTAGGCTTCAGGATCACCTTGTAGATATTTAGACAATGGAAAGAACAGAAGTAACTGTCTTGCAGAAACATTTCAGAATATAGATGATTGCAGCCACTCATCTGTCTTTACCAGAATTATCTATTTATTTCAATAAAGGCATCATTGTACAACAGAATCCTAGGCAGTCCAGACACAGGATTCTTTGGCAGTTAAATAATTGCAGGTGGGTTGCACTTCTAGATGACAGTAGTTTGAAATCACAGGTTAGCAAATACCAGGAAGTCTTTATTTATCTATGGCAAAGCAGGACACAGGAAAATGGTTCTTCCTAAAATACACAGTAAACCCTTTGCACAGTTAATCTTGAAGCTATTTCTGGAGTAGTGCTCTATGCAAGACTAGGAGAAAATATTGCAGGGGCAACTTCTCTATTTTACCTGGTCTGAAAATCTGACTTACAAGTTTCTTCCTATATTGCAGTTACTTCCCCAAATTTGGATACCTAGGAAGGGTCAAGACTATTGCAGCATATTCTGATAGGGAAGGGAAAGGGGGGAAAGGGAAAGGAGGGAAAGGGAAAGGAGGGAAAGGGCAGGGAGGGACAGTAATTGACTTTCAACCGTCATGGCTTTGCAAATGCTGTAATTGATTTTAATGGAGGGGCTTAGGCTTTTCTTTTCTTTTCCTTTCCTTTACTTTCCTTAGACCTTTCCCTTCCTGTTACATTTCCTTTCCTTCTTACTTTCCTTTGCCATTCCTATTCCTTTCCTTTCCTTTGCATTTCCTTTCCCCTTTTCCTTTTCCTTTCCTTTCCTATTCCTTTCCTTTCCTTTCCTTTCCTTCCTTTTCCTTTCCTTTGCCATTTTTTGAACAGGCCATTACTTGATTTTAATCCTGTGTTCTAGATTTGTGATAACGGACAAATGCCAGGAGAGAGGGACAGCTCTGTCTTCTGGGGGCATGAGGAGCACAAGGAAATTGTAAATTTCAAAAGTGTTGTGTGGTGGCTGGTAATCTCAGTTAACAACTTTTGTAGCTTTTCTTGGTGTTGTAATCCTTAAGGCAATTACTGTATTACATATTTCAACTTGTAGTGCTGAATTTTAGGGAAAACAACTCACAACATTTTGCCTTTCCAACATATTTTCTTGAAGATGTTTAGCTGGGAAAGAAAGATCATTTTAAATCATGTTGTTCTAGGCTAATTAAATCTTCTAAGTCCAGACAGAAAGGAAACAAAACCTCAGAGACTGTTAATGCTTTGGGGCCTATTTAACAGCACGTTTCATAATGAAATGCTAAACCAGTGTTTTTTTCAATCTGCCTTGCTTTGTGGGCCTTTTTTCCCTTCTCTTGAATTGTCTTTATCATGCCTATAAATCAGTTGTTTTTAATGAAAACTAACAAAGACGAATGGTCAGGTTGAGTGTGGAGCTCAACTAAAAGTGCTGAATGACTTGGGAGGCAAATCTTATTTATAGATATGCTTTATGCAAGTGCTTCATATTCAGAATAAAGTAGCACTTTAAATGTTTGAGATGGGGTTTGAGAGGTATGTAGGAAATATGAACACCCACTTGTAAAGAAAGGGATTGCTGGTGATTATACTCTTAGCATGCAAATCTCTTATGCAGATCTGAAAATAACGTTTTGACACTCTGCAGTATTGTAATCATCTTTTGATATTTTTAAAACTGTAACCAAACTTATTTTTGGAAAAAGAGTTAAAACAATATGATGGCAATTACATGCATCAGTCTAATGGTTCTTTGAGCACCTGGAGGTCCCTCCTTGGTATTATCTTTTTGTTTTCACTTAGTTTCTAATGAAGATTATCTGGTTATGAAAAGATAGGGTGAATTAAATGTCGGTGAGGGATAATGACAGTGATGAAAGGGGAATCAAATGTTTCAGAAATCGTTAGTGATCTGTGATCTTCTACATCAGCAATGCTTTTCCAGAATAATGCTCTTGACAAACTGTCTAGAAAGCTTTTCTGTTACAATAAACTGGTGTAATCCAGATATTTTCCAAATTTGTTCTTCCTTTTTATCATAGTAATTCTTAGAAATATTTTCTCCCACTTAATCTTTCTTTCACCTCCTTCCTGATTTTGGTGGTGCCTGTGACCATGCATTGTGCCTCTGTCTCTGCTAATGACCATGCCCTAGAGGCTGCTGCAGGCTCTATCACCACACCTGCCCAGCTCTGCCCCTGCTCTCCCACCCCACAGATTCATGGTGTGGTGGCATGGCTCCCTCTCGGCAGACTCCCAGCCTCACTGAAAGGCAGAAGTTATTGGGTCTCACCGAGTTCAGGATTCAGAGAAACAGCTCATTACTGCAAGAGGCAGCTCCTGCCAGTTGCTGCTGAGCTCAGGGGAGGGGGAGCTGCGCCATTCACTCCCTCAGGGAGAACTGTTGCTTCCTTCCATATCAATTTCTGGCAGCATTGACTGATTTCAGATCTCAGTGGGAGCTTTAAGGCAGGAGTGACTGCCTTTCAGTGTGCTGAGGTACTTCTCTGACTGGTCTCCCTCTGATAAAGTCTTGTAGGCGGATTTTTCCTCCCTTGCCTGTATTTACAGTAACCATGTAAAGACATGGTTAACTTTAGCGGGAAAAATTTGTGGACATAGGTAGCACGCTTGTACCTACTACTGAGAACTGAGCAGTGGTCCAAGATATGGCATGTAAGCAGCAGCCTGCAAGATAAGATAAGAATTATACATGAAAATGGACAATTTCAGGAAAAAAACCTGCAATACCCCTGCTAGCACCCCTACTGTTACATAAAAGGTGTAGCAGGGATAATAGGAATCATCAGTTAAGCACAATGACTATTAGATGATTGCCAAGATTAAACCAAGGCAACTGTGGGATTTCATCAGCTATGTCTCAAATGAATTTTGTTTTATAGGTAAGATAAATTTAGAATTTAAAAAAAAAAAGTGTCCTATGGTGAACTGAAGATTAAATTCTCCTTGTGGAAAAAGAAGTTCCTGTTTACAAAAAAAATACCTGTGTCTGATGAGCAAACATCAGTATGTGTTGATTCAGCCTCAGCCCCCATAAGAGAGGCTTCCTCCAGAAAGCAGGAACTGTAGCTTGTCCAAGTCCATCCCCTGCACATCCTCTGTTACTGTGTCTCTGCTGTGAACAATCGCCCACAGACATTTGTATCAGCCTTGAGTCTTGAAAAAATAAGTAAATGAATAACAAATATGAGAAAATATAGTTATCAAGGTAAATTCAAAATAGTCAGAATATTTTCCATGCAGTAAATAGAATTTTTCAGTGAAGTTATAAAAGCACAAGATGCCTCAAATGCCAGGACATTAAGACCATGTTTTGGCAAATGCAAATGGAAATAAGCTGCACAGTGCCCTGTAGGTAAGCACACACCTGTAAAGATTCCTTACTCTAGCTTTTAGAGTTATAAAATTCTCTAGGTAGTTAAAGCTCAAGAGAGGAAGCTTAAATGTGAAAAACCTGTTAACAACATTCAGTTAGTAGAAGGTGGCTGGATAAACATTCCTGTTTATTCTCAAATGAGAATTTTTTATCTGTTGTTTCAGAATGAAGTGTGACAGAAAACATTTGTGACTATACTCTAAAGTAGCATTGGAAAAGACACACGTCCCAAAACACCCTGCTATTTTTCTGCACAGTGAATCTTCATAGTATGAGGAATACTATTTCTTCCCAGGATTTGAAATACCAAATATATTATGGTGGTATATGTCTCAATTATGCTATTAAGGGCATTGCATAAAATAGAAAATGCTACAGTAGCATTTAAATGGCTAAATTTCTTTTTCTCATTCCTTTTAATTTTCACAAGTAGTTTTCATCACCAATCATTTTCTAGTGCTGTAACTAGCAATTTTTATTCTCTCATCCCTACACCTCAAGAGGATAACAGGAAGGCTGATACCAGCATTTCTCTAAGCTTTGTAGTACTCAGATTCTCTAACTTCTGATATTGAGATTCCCACAAACAACTGCTTCTGACCAATGACTGGATTTTCTCTTGGGGCAGATTAGAGTAAAACAGCACTGAATGATCAATGTTTACAAATATTTGAATAAATAAATAAATGTATGCAAATAAAAACAATAAAAAATGTATGGAGGGTTTATTTTACAACAATCTGGTTGCAATGGAAAGGAGATGTAACCATTTTTGTTTTTATCTGTAGAAATATAGCAATGTAAAAGCATAAAAATAACACTTCAGAAAATTTATAAGGAAAAGAAAGAGAAAGAAAGGCTAAGAGTAGAGGGATAGCAGAGACGAAAGGTATGACCACTCGTTGAATAAAGAGAGAGACTAGATTTTTACAATTTTGATATCCATTTGTTGAAGCGATGGTCACAGTCTTGATCTGCTGGGTATGGGTGAAGCCCAAAACACAAATGGGTTAACATAGCTTAGGTTTGCACAGAAATACCGAGGTACATCCCCTGTTGGGGGAGTTTTACGCTGTCAGCTGCGGCACTGTGTCATGCCCAGTGCTCTTGTGGAAAGCCCCAGAAATGAGTCTAGGGGTGCTTTAGGGGTCTTTGATGGTTTATGACACCTCCTAAGACATTACATCTCCTTCTCATGTCAGCATAGCTGTAGGCCAGTTATGCCCCATCAGAAGGGATGAAAACCTTCAGGCCTATGTGTGAATGTCCTGGTACTTCCCCTGAGGGGAGTTTTCACACCTGAGCCAGTTGTGTAAGGGAGGACATTGTCATGATAAAAAGCATTACCCCACCTCACAGGATCTGCTTCTTATTGGCCTCTTCCAGATGTGGCCCAAACCCCAGCTTGTAGCCCTGGTGGTGCTCACCCCCTCTGCCCCTGGGCTGTGACCCTGCACATCCTCATCGAAGCGCTGCTGCTTTTGCAAATGTACAGTTGTTTGAGTCATTAACCATTAATTTTCGTCTCTCAAAGGAGGGCAGACAGTCAGGACAGCTGACACCAACTGACCAAAGGGATATTCTGTGTGGCATAGTGCTCAGCATACAAAGCTGAGGGAAGAAAAAGGAATGGGTGGGAAGTTTGGGGTGATGGAATTTGTCTTCCCAATCAACCATTTGGTATGAAGGAACCCTGCTTTCCTGGGGATGGAGGAATACTTGCCTGCCCTTGAGAAGCAGTGAATTAATCCCTTGTTTTGATTTTCTTGTGTATGCTGCTTTTGCTTTACCTGTGAAACCGTCTTTGTCTCAGCACACGTTTTCTCACTTTTACTCTTCCAATTTCCTCCCTCATCTCACTGTTGGGCAGTAAGTGAGTGCAGCGCTCAGCTGCTGGATGAATTTAAACCATGACAACCACCTTCAGGTGTTTCTGATGCTTTGCTGATGCTATGGCACCATCTCCACTTGTGCATCTGGGATATGAACAAAGTTAGGGAAACAATCCATGTTCAGAAAATTTGTTGGTATATTTTACAAAAATTTTCAAAGTAGTCTGATGCCCCGATCCAGATCATAAGGTCAACACACAAGCAGTTATTCTGGCATGAATGACAGTGATCACATGCTACAGCAAAATACACGGAGAAGATGAGTGCAAGGAAAAGTCTCAATGTCATATTGTTGGTGAAGACTTATTCCAGATTGGGTTGCTCAGTGCTGGGTCCAACCTGGTCTTCAAAGTTTTCGGGGGTGGGGTATCCACCACCTCTCTGTGTGACCTGTTCCTGTGTTTCACCATCTTCATTGTAAAAATTCATCCCTCTGTTTAGTCTTAATCTAATCTACCACACACATTACCTCATCCTATTGCAACGTACCTTGCTTAAGAGTCTGCCCCCAGCTTTCTTTCTTGTAGGGTCTCTTGAAGTATTGGAAGGCCACTGTAAGGTCTCCCCAGAACCTCCTCTTCCTCAGCTTGAACAACACCAACTCTCTCAGCCTTTTCTCAGAGGAGAGGTGGTCCAGCCTTCTGACAATATTTATGGCCCTTATCTGCACTGAATCCAACAGGTCCATGTTTTTCCTGACCAGCTCAGTAGAGACAAAAGGAAACACTTTGACCAGTTGTCCTAGGTTCCAATATAGATGTATTCTATCAGCACCAGCTGTGGGCCATTAGCTGTTATCTCCTGCTATGACCCACCCCTGATCACAGACAATGGGCCATCAAGAAACCACTGCATGACTCATGGACTTATCTCATCCTATTGGGAGATGCTCCGCCCAGGAGGGAGGAGCCAAGCATTCCCACCTGGATATAACCTGGCCTTGGAATTGCCTAAGGGAGGACCCTGTCTGCTGGGTTCCCAGAGGATAAGAGCTACCCCTGGATGTTCAGCTGGAGACCAGACCTTCCATAGGATCACTGCTTCAACTGAACTACTTCATCTGGACTGCTACCACCACCCTAACAGGGTGTCAGGTTGTATCTGACTTTGTCAGTGATTTTTCCTTGTATTATTTCACTTATTTTAAATTTTTTTCCTATTAAATATTAATTCTGACTTGCAATCTCCCCCTGGTTTGTTTTCAAACCAATACACTAGTATAAATACTTTTTGTTATAGGGACTGAAGTACAGTGCCCAACTTCTTGTTCTCCTGGGGCCGTTAAGTGCCCTCACAGTAACTTAAGTAGAAATCAGAAATGCCAATGCTTTAGATTACCCTTATTCATTTAGCTGTGGGAAGAAGGAAGTTTTCTTCCACATACTAATTTCCTTTCCCAATAGTATGCAGCATTTATTTTGCAGCTTACTGATCACTAATGATTATTTTCAAAGTTAGAAATCTATATGTCTAATTCTTGCCTGTCAAGCCTCTGTTGAATCTGAAATCTCTTCATTTTTGTTAATGTGTTTGTTCTTTGCACTCATTTACTGAAAGCAGAGCACTGAAAGTTTGGGAGAACCCACCTGACAAACATAATTTGCTAAGCTTCCATGCCTAAAGATAGATTAATTGGGAAGAATGCTTCATTTGAAAGAAGCGAAAATTAAAGTAATAATAATTTTAAATGATTTTAAAAAAAGGCTTTGAAAATATTACTTTGGCAATTGGAAAATAATTCTGTTGATTCAAGAAAGAAAAAAAATTCTCTGAGAAAAGAAAAATGAAAATATCATTAGGCTCATCAAATTCTTTTTTTTCATCTCTGCTTGGTTTGGATGTTAATTAATAAAATTAATAAGCATAATTCTGAATCAAACCTTTGCAGTATGTAATTGTGTTATCTAGATAATGAAATAAACTTCATTTGTGTCAAACTGTAAATCGTTATCATTAAAGCTGTTACTTCTGGCTGTTTACTGTGTGTTTGTACATACTGTACATAAAACAATTGTTACTCGTTGCTGAAGTTTGGTTTCTCCATTACAAAGTACAGAATATGAGATCTTTGTGCCTTCCCTGGCCCCTTTAAAGTGTATAAATGGACCAGGCTGCTACAGACCTCATGTTTTCTGTTTTGGAGAGAATTAACTTAATGAAAGCACAGTGGTGACCAACTTAGGGCTGCTTCTGATGGACCTTTTAGTGAAGGGCGAAACAAGAACTTATTAAAACAAGAAGATGTAAAGGTGTATGTATATCTAAATCAGCCAGGCTTTCAGAGGGACTAAACTGGTTGCCTATCAATCTCCTGGAGCTGCCTGTAAAAGGGAGCTACTGAAATAGTGTCCTCAACTCTCCCACAAGGAAATCCAGATGTCCATATGATCGTTCAGGATCTTTGATCTGAACAGTTTAAGGAATTGTACCTTTTTTGTCTTAGGAAGGAGCTTTCTTTTAGGTTGCAATAAACTCCCCCTCCTGTGTGTTTTGTTTTGTTTTATGGTGGGAAGGGCAATCCTGTGTGTCTAGTGGGATTGAACATACTCATGTTTATGGATAGAAGGATTATATGATTACCATTAAAAAGTACACTTATGTTGTATCTACCTTTGATTATATGTGTTGGAATTTTCAAGAATACATTGTGTAAATAAATGAATATGTAATGTAAACACATAAAAATATGTATTATGTGTATATTTAGTCTTCAAAACATACATCATCATTTACACTGTTGTAGAAAAAGATTGTATGTGGACATTTTTCAGAAAATGAGATGTATGTATCTTTTCTAGATCATTTTTATAGAGAAGAAACAGCTTAACACTGGATTTCTAAACTGAAATCCAGCTACTGGAAATATAGTGTGACTGTCAAAATAAGGCTACTGTAAATACTTGGTACATATGTGTATATTTTCAGCCTTTCACATTCATGTTTGTGAGTCAATAATGTATCTGTCTATATATCTATGCACATATATATATTAATATATCTCTATATCCAAATCATTCTAGATTAATGAAAAGGTGATATGCCAACTGCTACTTTTAAAGAAATTTTTGATATAAATATATATGTATATTTATATATATGTTTGTTCAGTTTATGTATAACCATATATAAACATTCATACATATTAAATGTTTTTTTATCTGTCTGTGTGTGACTCTTTGGAAATATATTACTTAAAAAAGAAATCAAACTTAGATTTTGTTTTATTTTTTGTTATTTTATTTTCTTCCTCCTTTTCAGCCCCCCCTTTTTTTTTGTCAAAAAGAGGAAAGATTGTTGCATACTTTTTCTTTTTTTTTTCTTTAGAAAATGTAATAAACCACGAATTATTTCATTTGGTGTTTTTTTTTTTTTGTTTGCCTCTTTTGAAATCTTTTTTAGTATTCTATGGACACAACACCCTAGTACAGCTGAAAAAGATACTTTAGTGTGCTTTTGTAAAGCTCGGTTTTCTCTCTTATGTTTCTTTTAATCTTTCTTCATTTGTCAACATATCTCCTGCTTAAACCTCAGATCATATTTATTGAAGTGATTCTAAAGTAATTGTATTCAAAATGACATCAGAATGAGCAGATTATTCTGAAAGTTACTCTGCACTTTCAGCTGATCTGGTTTTCACCACATTTCAAAAACTGTAAATTTTTTTTGCAGGTCAGATGATGCAACTGAGAGTTCACACTTTCAACCCAATTTTACTCTGTATAAGACAGCTAAATACTTTATAGTCAAATACATTACTCTGTATTTTTTTTCTTAAAATCATTGCAAATGTGTGAGGTCAAATCATTCCAAACATCAGTAGTTTGCCAAAGTAGACTGGGCTTCATTTTTGTTTAGGGTAGGTTTTCACAGCTTGCTGTTTTCTGAAGCTCTTCTTCATATTTTATTCTCTGTATTCATTCATCTGTTTCAGTGATCATTGATATGATATAAATTTGTTGTTGTTTGTTACCTTCTGTGGGAAGCTATTTAAGGTTGAAACATTTGTAGTTAACTTTTGCTACCCGTTATGTTTAGCAAAAAAGGTGAGGTTGTGACAGTTTTTTACAAAATCTCCTCACTGAGCACCCTACGTGCAACATAAAACTTTCTTGCAAAGCTTTCGGTTAAGAGATTTTGAGATTCCTAGACATCAGACAAAAATTGCGTTCTTCATTTAAGTCTTCTCTCCAAATAGTAGTTCTTACAGCTACATTTAATTATCGGCTTATAAAGATTCTTTTTGTTGGTTTTAATTGTGCTTTGTTTTCAGTAACAGTACTGGAGATTCCATAGCAAACAGTTTTTAACTTATGTTCCTGTGTTGTAACAACTTGGGGAAAAAGATTAAAAATTGTGCCACCTGGACTACATTCCTGCTTCTCAAGGGTCTTGTTATGAGATAACTTAAGTTTTACAGTAACTTTTGTACAATAGTATTGCATTGTTCCCAGTTCCTCTACAAGAGAAGAGGTTAAAACTCACTGAAACATTTTGCCTTTTACACAGAAAACACAAGCTGAGCTCAGTATCTATGAGGGCCAAAGGGAATTGTTATGCAGGTAACTGTTCAGTTGGGGCTGTGCCTATTTCTCACATTTCCACACCACACTTCAAAATCCCACTCCTAAACTGAGTAAATCTAAGATGCTGCAAATGTGGATGTCCTTTTTTGAGAGGTGACAGTAAAATTATTTGTTTTATTGTTAGTAATCTTTTTACACATAAAATTTCCAAAAGGTATTATTTCACACTGCTGGTATAACCAGCATGACAGATTTGGGGCAAAAGTTTGTCTGTTTGTGTCACAAAGTGTCTTCTCAGGACTTGGTCTGTAAAGGTTTTGTTGTCTGGGGTTTTTTTATTTAGACAGGAAGGTACAGATCTGCAAGTGATTTAGGACAAAACTAGAAGTCTCATTTAAACAACATTTAGACTAACTTCAAGATTAAAAAACACATTAAATATATTTTAAAACAAACAATTTGAAAATCAGAGCTAATTCAGATGATTTTAAATGCACTTAGGTATATCGAATATTTATAGGTTAAAAAATTCCTCTAAATGCCTTAAGCATTAGTAGCTTTTATCATTTCTGAAAATCAGGCCTCACATTGTTAAACAATCCAGAAAATGAGGAAAGAAAGATTTATAAGTAACTGTGAAAGCTACCAGTTCCCTGTCCTCTCTGGAAATGGGTCACCACAGAAAAATCAAAGGTAGAGATAAAATCAGGAATAGAAATCAAATTAATTTTGTTTTCTCCTCATGACAATACCTGTTCTTTACTTGAAATTCCCTGTAATATTCTATAAAATACTTTTTGCAGTAAGTAAAGAAAAACTCATACAAAAAAATAAAGTTCAATTAAAAAATGGATTCACTAGATTTTCTAATTCGCTTGTTACAGGTCCCTAACGTTCATCCATCTGTAATTAAATGAAATCCTAGAAGTTCTATCTGACTACAGCATAACCCATCACTTTGAGCCATGAATTCCTGAAGGGCATTTTATATTGGGCTGTTTTGCTTATTCTGTATAAATACTGGCATCAGTATCTCTAATATTAAAACATTTATTAAAATGTCATTTATCATTCAGCTGAACTTTTTTTTCAAGGCACTTGGATATTTTCTCTAGTGCATTTGATTTAAAGATGTTTATTCCTATGAGCCATTAACATAAGTCTTGGTTACTAATGGGCTGGAAACTACTTCATCATCTTATGCTTTACAAGAATATCAGCCAGAATCTCTTCAAGTACATACTAGGAACATTTATTAGAATTTTCTTATCTCTGCATAATTTAATTTTTTTTAATTTTTTATTTAATTTTATAACTCTTGTCTTAAATTGATAGGTTGTGGGGATTTTTATTCTTAATAGTCTTTAAAAATCTGTGGATTTATTGACCCCTATGACAATTACTTGGAGTTTTGAGTTTTAACTTCATATATCTGTTTCCTATATTTCACAATATTTTAATAATTAATAAAAATTATAAAATAGATAAAAATAATTAATAACAAAATTAATTGCCTAATAAACCTTCAAGAGGGAAAAATCTGCTTTCTATATGAATCATAATAGTTTTAACCAATGTAATGTCTTTATGGGTCTGTACTTTTTTAACTTTCTACATTGTACTTTATAAAGATCTGCTTGTTTTCAATCATACTTTCTAGCTTCTTGTTTATTCTTGTTCTTCCAACCCTAAAAACTTCACTTCAGTCCTGGGAAATTATTCTCTTTGAACAACCACAAATATTTTGGTTGAGGATTTCCTCTGTCTAACTGTATATATTTCACAAAACACCAATTTTGAATGCAGTGATTCAATTAATCTTTACTAGAAACATGATATCCCAGGAACACTTCCTAACTTTTGGCTACAAATTGTATAACAACAACTTTTATTTCAAAACATCATTATTTATCATTTTTAGTTACTCCAAAGTTTTATTTCTGACCTGTGTAGCACTTTCTGAATATCTGTTACATAATCCCCCATAAGACCTTATTTTTTTTCCTGCTTCCAAGTCTGCTGCTCCAGATACAACACTAGGAACTCTCCCCTTTGTTTTTTTGATTTATAGCAAACATTGACTAAATAACCTCCTGAATCTTCTGGTCCTTTTGCCCTTTTAATCATCATGTCATTCTTAAAAGTGCAATAGAAGATTTCAATCTTCTCACAATGTAAAATATTCCACCGATTTTCAGTTATGGCAGTGATAGCAATTATCTCATAATTAATTGAGGTTTCTGCTGCTTGCACCTTTCCTTGGCTTTAAGCACAAATGAAAATTTCAACTAGGCTTAATTTTGGAGCTTCCTGCCTCTGTTTGTCTCATTTATTATTGCAGCTAAACTCCAGCTAGGAATATTGGCTCTTTTAACTCAAGCCATTTATTTTATATGGTCCTCTCAGAAACCTGGACCCATTTTCAAAAAAAAATCAAAATCTTCAACTTCCCAGCATTAACACAATGGTGTGACAGGACAGGCAGGCTCTTTAGAGTGCAATTCATCCCATCACAGATGTGATGCATAAAACAAGGAAATTAGTCACAGTTTAGTAATGTCTATATTTCTATAAGATGGAGAGATATTACAAACCATGAAGCATACATTTGTTATCTTCTTTCTAAATTATTAAATTTGGACATCTTGACTCTCATACTTGAAGATGAACTTAGCTCTTTTTTTCCATTTTACTTCTGAATTTTCCCTGAACAGCAGAGGTATCAAAAGTTATGAACTTCTGAGACATTGCAAGTTGGGAATCCAGTCTTTAGAATATAAATGTTTTTCAATTTATATTTTCAAGGATGATTTTTTCTTGTTTGAAATAGACATAAATTTCCAGCAGAACAGACTATCTTTTCTCAGCAGAGCTTAATTTTAAATTAGCAAAATAATTAGATGATCTAATCTTTATATTTTTTTATAATTTCATTCTTTAATAGCCAACAATATTCATAACAAAACAACAGATATGATGAAAATCTATTCATTTCTTCTGTAATTCTTAGAAAAAAATATTTGCATACTTTTTATGTTGCAAATACAGTTCCAATTTAGGTAAGAAACAAAACACTGGAAATATTGAAATTATGTTATTAAAACCTGTTTAACAGTTTTCTGAAGAGTTGTAGAGAAAAGTTAAATTTAGAGGTCAAATAAGTACATCTGGGAAATTACATCCCAGCAGGGGCTTATTTTTAACAGCTTTTCCCTAAAAGTTTCAGTTTTCAACATGAGATATGCATATGCTCCTGAACTCAGAGCATTATATTCTCATAAGTTTTAGATTATTGGTTGTATAATAAATATGTACGGTCTTTAACTTATATAAATTGATAATAATATATTTAAACCCAGTGATTACTGGCAGCTTTGCCCAAGTTGTTATGTCCTATATGAGCTTGTAGAGTTGAAAACTTTATCTAGCCTAAAAGTGTTAATGAATCTAGCAGCAATTGTCACAGTATCTTGCACTTAAGGGCTGGGTATATTGTATTTCTATACCATCCGTATATTTCAAGTATCAACTAATCTGGCTTCACAAAGGCACTTTTATATATGCATCACCATTTGATATGCATATTTTCAGTCAGCAGTGCTAGGTTCAACAGTAGCCAAAATTCCAATCTCTGTTCCTTTTCATTGTTCATGTCATTAGCTACTCCTTATATTCACCTGAAGAGCAGCTTGTGTGGGTGTGCACTAGAATGGGAAACCGATCCTGCCATAAAAAATTGTTTTAAATTTTAATGTTTTACTTTTTAAATGCATCATTTACACATTTTGATCACCATAGGTCCTCGCAAATAAAAGTTAATATTAAGACAGAAAGGAGTGTTAGTGTGGGATAGGAAATTGATTATAAATTGCTGATGTTAGTTTCAACAATGATATTATGGAGTACTTAATATGCGCTTTATGGAGTACTTAATAGTGCTTTATCAGGCCTACTGAAAAGCAAACAGGATATTGTGATAGATTGTGGAGCAAATGGGAGTGCAAGAGAGATGCTGGAAGAACAGATGGGGAAAGAAAAGGAAGAGGAAAAAATTGGACAAAAATGGTTGATTTGAAAAGCTGAATATGACCCAGCAATGTGTGCTTGCAGCCCAGAAAGCCAGGGGTATCCTGGGATGCATAACAAGGTGGCTGCCAGTAGGTTGAGGGAGGCGATTCTATGCCTCTCCTCTGGTGAGGACCCACCTGGAATACCATGTGCAGCTCTGTATTCCTCGGCACAGGGAAATTATGGACCTGTTAGAGCAGATCTGCAGAAGGGCTGGAGCACCTAACCTATGACAAAAGGCTGAGAGAGTTGGGGTTGTTCATCCTGGAGAAGAGGAGGGTCGGAGGAGATCTTATGGAGACCTTCCAGTACATAAATGGGGGCCTACAAGAAGGATGGGAAATAAGTTTTAGTAGGGCCTGTTGTGATAGGAAAATTGTTAAGGGTTTTACATTAAAGGAGGGAAGATTCAGACTGGATAAACAGAAGAAATTAGTTTTTACAATGAGCATGGTGAAACACTGGAACAGGTCACTCAGAGAAGTGGCAGATGCCTCATCCCTGGAAGTGTTCAAGGTCTGGTTGGATGAGGCTCTGAGTGACCTGATCTAATGGAAGATGTCTCTGCTTATTGCGGGGGGTTGGACTAGATGACCTTTAAACATCTCCACCAACCCAAACCAAGATTCTGGGATCCTAAGATTCTTCATGATGCTTAAATAATGTTTTGCACAGCTCAAATATTTCTTCATGATTTCCTCCCTTCCTTCCTCTTCCCAAAAGTTCTAGATGGAGAAACCATGAAGATATGTGTCTGAAGCCCCCTGAATAAAAAAAATCTGGTCCCTGCATTCCTGTGTGCAAGCTCAAAATGCTGGGCATTATACAGGTGAGGAGTGATAGCCCTGTTCCTTGCTTCCCCAACCAGATTTTAAAATAAATTAAAAAAAAACCCCTCCTTTTTCTTGTGAGTCACTACAAGATATATGATCTGTGATTTCAGAAAGAACATGTGCCAAAAACCTATAAACAAAAAAGAAAAACTGATTTTGAAGGTAGAAATGTTTGAAGCCTGCTTCATTGCTGGAGTGTTTATTTTGAACAATACTGTGAGCATGTGTACATATGCATTTGTGTGTAGGAGACAAACTTTTCTCTGTGTACTGGCACATAAACTATTGCTAAAGCTTTGTGTGCTTCATAACTCACTGTTCAGAGTACACAATTTATACACAAGACACTCATTTCATCCTTTCTCCTTGCATTTCATTTCCTGAGGCTTCAATGAATGTAAAAACAAGAAAACTGCCGAACAGCCAGGGGCTGTAATCATGTCAGTTTTTATAAGCAAAGTAAGGTTGGGGCTCTTCAGTGGTGGCTGGAAGAACTTGAGGGAGAAAAAAGGGCAGTAGACCATATTCATTATCATACCTAAAGCTGCCAGCACTATTTAATTTTTTAGATATTTCTACCATATCTCACATTTATAACCTTAGAATTATAATTTTTATAAAATTAAAGGCCAGCACTATCCAGGCAAGAATAATTTTTGGGATTTATTCATGTAAGGCCCATTGCCAGATAAACATTGCTTTCTTTCTTTCATATGTCTAATGTAATATTTACTTAATGATTAAATCATATATGGAGCAGTATTAAATGTATGTGTGTTTGAGATTCAACTAAAAATTTTAGAGCAATTTTCACTTTTGTACTAGTTTATGTACAGCTATAATTTCTAGCCTGTCTATTGAGCATTTTTGGTAGGATATATTTGGATATATTATCCATTTCACATAAAGGGAAATCAAATTTGGGAGAAGTCACTTCATATGGTCATTTTGCCAGTGCTAGTCGGAGGTAGTAGGTAGGCATGAAATGCCCTGGGTACACTTTTTCAAGATCAAAAGGAGTGTAATCCTGTCAGCCCCACGACCTTTCAGATGCATGCATGGCAGAGGCTTGTGAAGACAAGTGCGAAATGGTACTTGCATTAGTATGTCCTGGACACTGCTCAAGGTATCCAAGGCAGCATAAAAACCTGCAGAAGGCTGCCTTGTTGTTTTTTTTTTCTTCCCAGTATTTTCCAGGGAACCACAGTATTTTAAAAATAACAACATTACAGCACTGATTAGGACTGGGAAGGCATGAACAATGGTAATGCTTGTATGTATGGTTACCAGATGTCTTTGGTACCCATCATGGACAGATGTTTTAGTAGGGCCTGTAACAGTAGGACAAGGTGGAATGATTCTAAACTAAAAAAAGGGGTAGATTCACGCAAGATAGAAGAAAGAAACTTTTTACAATGAGGGTGTTGAAACACTGGAACAGGTTTCTCAGAGAGGTGGCAGATGGTGCATCTGCCAGAAAAATCCTAAATGCCTGAAAACATTTGAGGTCATGTTGGATGAGGTTCTGAGCCACGTGATGTAGTTGAAGATGTCCTTGCTCATTGCAGACATCTTGGAGTAGATGATTCTTTAAAGGTCCTGTCCAACCCAAACTATTCTATGAATCTATCAGGAAACTAAATGAACTCTCACCTGGGTGTGCCAGGACTGTTTCTGTGGTCAGACACCTGGACCTGCTGGACACCCCATGCCTCCAGCCTTTCTGCGGGAAGCATGCTGGAATTCACAAGAAGGGGCATGCAGTACACAATACAGTGTGCAGAATGCACGATGGTGCTATATTCCTGAAGCAATGCAATTCCATGGCATTGTGTGACCTTCTTTTACTTGCTAAACAGAGCTGCATGTTAGACAGATTTGTATGATGTTGTAATGATAGGCCCTTTGATTCTGAACTTATGAATAATAGCAAGCTGCGGCTTAGCTCCACATGATTTGAATTTCACAATTCAAATGTACGTTACTTTCATATAATTTGTGCATTCAGTTGGTAAAGGAGAGCATTGAGACAATATGACACCTTTACACTACCATATTGGCAGTTATCATTTAATCATGTTAATGATTGATTTCTCTTAAAGATTAATTGAGTCTGGTTGTTTTAAGGTGTCTCATTTCAAAGTGTCTCCCACTGATGTCTGCTGGAGTTGTGTAATGTGTTGATTAACTTAGAAGATTTGAGGAAAACAGGATAATTTGACCAGAAAATAATACAAATTTTAGATGAAGTAATAAATTTTGCAAAGCAACTGCCCAGATGAACTAATCTGAAACTTCCAAAACATTAAAAAGGAAATAGTAAATTTCATTTAAACTACAGTTCACCCAAGGTGTTCTAACTCTAATATTTAATGCTGATTAAAATCACAGTCACAGGCTACATTTGAACTCGGTGGCAAAGCAGGCCATAGGTACCTCAGTCCCCCTGTGGATTCTTTGCTCAGTGTTTGGGAGAACTGTGTGTGTGTCTCATTTGAAACACTTGTAAGAAACAGTTGCAGATCAGCAGATTCTGGGCAGACTTGGCAGAGCCTCAGCCTAACAAGCTGTGCTTAAACACATCAAAGTACATATTCAAATGCCTCCAGAAGGTCATACCTGCCAGGGGGTGAGTCAAGCCCCCTGTCAAAAATGGCCCACTATGCATGGATACTAGAGAACAAGCAGGGCCTGAGTCTGTAGCCTAGGGGATAGATGACTCAACTGAAAATAGCTTTGTTCCTTTCTAGATCTTGCTCCAGAGTCCTACATGTTCTGCTTTTGGCATCTGATGTGGAAGCACTTGCATCATGCTTTGTATTTGCTCTTTTTAGCTAGCAAACTGGTAGAATATATTTAAAAATAAAAGGCGAGATTGAATTCTTCAAGATTTTAAAAGATCTCAAAAGATACTGCTGCACAGCATGTGTAGGAAAACCTCTTGGTTTGTATGGGGAATTTTTGGGCTAGTGGTTGGGTTTTTTGCTTTTTGGGAGTTTGTTGGTTTTGGTTTTGATGGAGTTTTTTTCCTCCGTTAGAACTCTAAGAGCATTTTTACATTTTCTCTTTGATTTTGTTTGCCAAGTCTTGTGCTACTAATCCACTCAGAACAAGTAGCACAAGGGTTTATTGAAAAATAAAACCTGCAGAAAGTGAGAACACCACATTCCATTGCTCTAGTCCCTTAATATGCTATCCAGTTAAACTTATGGAGATCAACCAAAGTAGCCAGATTCAACAAGTGGTGTAGTTACAGTGTGTCTCAGATTGCATGGGATCTTCTCTTATTTTTTTTGGCTATGTGGAGAGAATGTGTGAAACGCAATCCGGTTAGTATCAGAAATATCTCTTCCTGCAACAAATTACCAATTTACAAAGGAGCTCCTTTATGCTTCAGTATGAGACAGAAATTTTTGTTTCAATTTTTAGCAGTTACTGATCTTTGTTTGAATACATGAAAAAAAAAAATCACAGCCTAAAAATACCCCCAAGGAAAAAACAAGGAAGCCCTTTACTATGGAGTGTCTTCACTGATTATTAAATACAGTGTGCTAAATTTTAGTTTTGATATAACTCCATTGACTTCAGAGGATATACCAGGGCCTAAGTCTAGAATCATCATGGCTACTGGTTAAGTATTCCTTCACTTTTTACATACAGCTTTTTTTTAAAAAAAAAAAATCAAAATTTTAAACTTGTATCAAGAAAGTGTTTCAACTGGAAACATGGTATAAAAAAATAAGGAATTTACTTTATTTTTAACAGGTAGGCAGATATGCCCTGCTACTTCTATATAGTAGATGAAAAAATATGGTCTGAGATAATGACATCAGCTCACACAACATTTTTGTGCAATCTGGGTATAAACTCTGAATCCCAAACACAAACTTCTGCTCATAAATCACAGATCACACTTGCTGTTTGTTTTTTTTGTGCTTTAGTATTTTTCTTATTTATAAATGCTCCCATATTTCAAGGGTCTGTGACTGAATGATTTAAACATATGTAAAATATAGTTTGGAATGTGTAATACGATCTTACATTTCTTAGCACATGTTGGTGACTGAGTGATTTATATTCCTACTGCTTTAAGAATACTGTGATAACACATTGGCATACAATGTTGAACTTAGATGAAATTAAAGCCTACATCTATACTCATAAATCAAATAGTGCTCAGGAATTTTCAGAAGCATCAGGACAAGATTGTCTGTATGAAAAAGTTGTTACTAATCCTTTGCACGTGCCGTTTAGCAAACTCTTGGACAATTCCCAATCACAGTTCAAGATGTAAAACATCTTAGAAACTTTTCCTGACATGCAGTTTTCAAGCTTCATACTGTTCATGGGCACCTTTCAATCTCTTCTATAGAACAGCTGCTTTTCTTGACCCAGAATTGTGATCCAGAATATGCACACCATCTATACTCCGCAGTTTGGATTTTTAAAAATTTCTATCACTGAGAACATTTCAGGTTTCAGGGCACCTACTTCTACTTAGAAATCACTTTGTTCATGGTGTGAAGATGACTCATAGAGTTCTGAGGAGAGAAATATTTTACAATTATTTTTCTTGTTTTCCCTTACTCTCAAGTAATTTTAAAAGTGGAGACCATGGGTCATAAATTTGTTTTCCCTTTTTGTCTTCCATAAACACATTTTTTTTGTGTGTGTGTTGTCTTAATTGTGAGTGAAAAGAGTGTCTTGAATACTTCCTAAAAGCTTTATTTGGAAACCAAATTATTGAGTACTTACTTGCGTAAGCACTCCCATGGCAGGTCAAAGAAATCAACCTAAGTTGGATAGTCAAGTGCTGCATGTTAAATCACTACAAGGAGACTTCAGTATATGATTAAATGGTCCTTTAAGAAGCCTAATTTTGTTAAGGGAATGAGAGTAATATCTTAATGTATTAAGGAATGAGATCTAGTAGTTAACCTACCAGAGAAATTAAAAAATTAGTTAGCATTTACCTTTCCTCTGTAAAGAAAATATACCAGAAATTATCTTTTCTGTAACGGTTACTAAAGCCACATATTGGGGAAGGCAGTGGTGGCTGGATTTAAGTACAGTTCTAATCAAATCATCACCATGTGTATTGTTTCCAGGTACTTTTAGTAACAAATGAAGTTTTGCTTGTGCTAAACTTCTTGGTAACCACCAGGAATAAATGTGTTAAGTGCCACGTAAAATGCTCATGTACTTCTTCAATCCTATTTTCTTCAGAGAAAGCACAAGAGAAGGCAGTATTTTTGCCCATTGAAGAAAACTGACAATTTATGTGTAAGAGAAATGAGAACTGACTTTAATTTCTGACACCAGGATGTTATCTGGTAATTCTGAGGAATCAAATTTGTCAAGGGAAAAGACACAGCTTTTGCATAGTGAGTTGTCAGGTTTTGTAGGTCTACACTGAAAACAAATTGGCTGATGCAACATTTAAAAATGTGCTAGTGATTTCTAGCAATCTGAAGTTAACAGAGTATTTGTTGATAGATTTTTCCCTTAAAATCTCAATACTTATTTTGGCACACAGGTTATGGAGATTATGGACTGTCCATCACTAAACATTTTTTTCTTTGATCCTGATTCCACCTAGAGAGAGGCACTACATGACTTCTTCAAGTCCCTCAATGTATTACAATTCCTTTAACTCTCTATTTCAATGTTCTGAACATTATAAGTTAACCTTGGTATTACCATGGGTTCTGTTTAGTAGATTGACTATTCTAAAAGGAATCACATAAATGTGCGTGTCTATCTATAAACTAGCCAAAAGAAATCAGTGTTTTTGAAGGGTAGTAGAAGTCTTAGCTTTGATTCAGCATTACAGAAACCGGGTTTGAAAGTGATGGTTTGCCTTTTCCTCCTATTATGCACTAATCTGACAGTTTTGCTCGGCAGAATCTTGACGCGGCTCTGTGTGAAAATACATATTTCTCACTTTTTTGTGGCACCAGCACTGAAGTAAGTTTAGCTTTTTTTTTTTTTTTTGCATGTAAGACTCTTCACACAGATCCAAGGGGAGCTATGCAGTCATAACCAGACATGATCCATGATACTTTAGGAAAATAAACAATATTAGAAGAGTTAATAAACAAAACTGTTCCACATCCTGGTCTTTTACAGTGGCTATTCAGTGATGTTTTATGATATATTCACTAGCTATCCTACTGATTAGAGACAGGCAGGCTAGTCAAGAAAAAACAGCATATCATTTTGGTACTTGCAGCCACTGATGTATAAGGATTTACAGTATGTATTTGTCTGAAGTAAAGGAATGTTTGTAAATTCTGCAATTTTTGCTTTATTTGCAGAAAGGCAGCACTTTTTTAGCTTAAATGAAAAGCAAATCCTACTGATACTTTTTTTTTTTTGTCAGTCTATTATTTTTTAAAATTATGTTTCATACCTTGTCCATAAAAAAGGAACTAAAAGCGATGCGTGTAACAGATCAAGGCCGGCAATTTCCCAGCTCTTGGAAAGGCAATTATGCCTTGTGCTGGGCCTGTTTTTCTCTAGCAGTGATATTTCAACTCAGATCATCACAAGTGACTGAAGATTTATTTTCTAACATTATTGTTCTTCCCTTTTTTTGGCTGCATTTTGGTTTGTCCTGAGGACCCAGGCTCAAACTTCCATAACAGCTACAGCACCCACAACAGCTCATCTCAGCTTCTTTCTCCTACAGGAACAATGAAATCCTCAATGTTGAATACTATTCAAAAACTGTTAACAGAAATTGTCCTTAGAAACAGAAAGGACACAGGATCTTGGGATAAAAGATGACATCATAGGTCTAGACCTGAAAATCACTCCCCTTCCACTGTTTGGTGTAGTACAATAGCAAAATCCTGCCAACTGCATTGACTGAACTCCATCAAAATGGCTGCTCTTCATATGAATATAAATTTTAGGTTTATGCTTTCTAAAAGTATTTTCTAAAAAGTCTCATTTATAAATACTGAAAAAGTCATAAGTATCATAAACTAAACCTGAAAGGTTTATGTCATGTCTTTGAGGTCACTCTCCTTGTCTTCGCCCACACAAAGATGTGCCTATGTCTATGTACGCATCTGTGTAATATGTCATATGCAATATGTGTAATATTTCCTGCTAGTATGTGAGATCAAAGCAGGAATGACAGCTGCGCCTTCCTCTGGAAATTAACCTACAGCAAGAGATACAGAATCACTAATACTGTGCAATAATAGTTACATTCCCCTAGCTCAAGCTGTTGAGGTGAGTGTCCTTGGATAACATGGTCGTGCCATCTGTTCTCAATGGTATCAGTAGCAGTTTAGAGAAATAAGTTTGTGCATGTTAGAATTGGCCTTAAAGCGTTATAAACTGTTGGTGGTGTATTTTGACTTGTGCACAATCCCTAGTGGCATGATGTTGGTAATATACAGCATTGTATTCTCAAGGACTGGATTGTAACCGCAGAAACGGAAGAAAAGAATTCAGTCAGAAGAGCCCTAATGAAAATTGATTGTAGAGACTGGGAGATAGAGATATAGTATATCTGTTCAGCAGGAAACCTAGCTGTAATCATTTTTCCCCCCATTTTTTGTACAACTTATAGGCCAGAAACAAAGATAAACCCAGATCTCTGGATCCAGAGGAAAACTAATACTCTATTTAGTGTGCCAAATTTTCTGCTGGTGTATCTTGATATATCTCAATTGACTTTAGTAGAGCTCAGCCATTTTTCACCAGCCAGGAATGTGGTCTATTGCAGGAGGAAATGTCCTCACTGAATTTGCTGTATGCTCTCATTTTTATTCTTTTCTCTTACTGGAATTGACATATACTTTTATGTCAATCTAGAAAATCTAGAGAAAGTTTTGAGGTAAAAGGATGTCAGTTTTCTGATTAGTTGCATGGAAGAGAGAAATTTCCTTTAAAATAATTTTTTATTTGATATTTTTAATACATGTTAAAAGAAAATTGCAAAGTGGCCAGTGTTTTTAAAGAGTTTTAAGTGATGTAGCTCTGAATATTCTTGAATTCTGCTCTTTGCTTTGGAATCAACGACAAGGTTTATTTATCTGTCTCAGTCGGAAGCATGGCAATGTCTTTCATGACTAGATACATTGCTTGTGATTATCTAGGTGATGCTGCACTTTGTTCTTCTTTAATAAAGCCACACAACAGTAAATCCCTGACCAGATAAGAAAACAAAGAAGTACAGAGTACAGAACCATCCTTTAGAAATAGACTCCTTAGTATATATTAATTCTGTGTAGTATGCAAAAGCCATCAAGGAGGTTGAATTGATTCAAATTGTTATAAAGTTATGCCCTTTTTTATACCTACATGGAATTGTCTACTTTTTTTGACTTTCATAAATTTTAAGGAGAAGAAATACTTGAATATGCTGGTAGGTAGAAGAACATATTCCTGAGTAGGCGAGCAGTACATGTATAAGAAAGACCTCTAGCAGTGGAGTGCTGATGAGAATTCAAATATACTCCTGTAGGTGTGGTGGGCTGAATCAATAGAACAAGAGAAGACAATTGGAGTGAGGGCATCCAGAGTTTTGAAAATATGAAAAAAAGCAATTTTGCACTGTATGTCCAGAAGGATAAAAAATGGGATGATTATGTACCTATCTGCTAAATTTTGTGTATTTATTTGTGGAAAATAAATTGTTTCTGGCTCTTGATTTAGCTGACAAAATATTGAATAGATGAACTTTTTTCTATGTTCAGTACTGTTTTCACTTAAGGTAGGAGTATTTACAGAGTTTCTGAATCTTGTCAAGTCTGGATTGCATTTTGTGCTGAAGAATGGTGTGAAACATCCAAAGATTTTTAAAGTAAACAGTCAAATGAAAAAAACAATTCATTAGGGTATCTACACAGTTTAGGCAATTCTCAGTCAGCAGCTGAAAGTGACGTTTCAAGATCATTGTTTTTGACACAAATACTCTTCAATTACAATTTGTTTGTTTTCACTGATTGAAGATCTTTTCCAGGTTTTCAGCTGGAAATAGGGGGGAACTGTTGCATAACTAGAAAGGAAGGCCTTCTTGGATGACTAGCTTTCCTCAGAAGTTAAAAGACCTCCCTCAGATGTCAAAAAAAAAGAAAATGTACTTTCATCTCATTTACAATTGGATGTCCAAAAAGTTTAATCTGAAAGTGTGAATGTCTTTAAAATTTAAAACTTATAAAGACAAAGCATGCAAGTAACTCTCAAACCCTGCCACTTTGTGCAAAAGGAGGTAAAAGTTATTGAAATTGAAGGGAACATGAGTACAGATATTTTGTTATTCAGAAACTATAAAATGGTGATTACTTTCTACTGCTATATGGGAAAGTCATGTTTGTTGTGGAGGACGATAAGGGAAGTAGAAAAGACTTGGAGAAGTCTAAGACAGAAGTCCAGAAGGAGAATTTGTGCTGACATGATCAAGGCTAAAATAATGATACGTCTGTTGCATAAAATTGTGTGGTGGAAAAGAAAAAGAATTATTAGTGATTGAGCTGTGATTTTGCCTTACCAGGAAATAATTACTAATGGGAGGGAAGAGATTTGAGGTTGTTTACTGTCAGATTGTCTGGCATTTTTTTAAAGTAAACAGAGTCAACTTTAGCATCTGAATCAAATTTTAAAAAGAGCCTTGTTGTGCAGAGTTAAATTTATTGAAGATATTGATTAAATTCAGGGTTGTTTTGGAAATATATACAAGCTAAGTATGGTTTTCTGTAGACATGTTGTAATACTTAATGACAGCTAAGCATCATGGTGACTGGCATGTTAGAAAAGCTGGAGATAAATGGATTGCTGCAGGGATGCACAAACTATTAGCTGAGCACAAGAATATTGACAGAGTGCATCTAGCTTAATATTCAAGCAGACATCTTTCTTCTATCCCCTTTTCCTCAAGGTCTAGCATCTAGCATCCCCTTTTCACAGAATCACAGAATCAATTTTGGCTGCAAAAGACCTCTGAGATCATGGAGTCCACGTTATGACTGAACACCACTGTGTCAACAAGACCATGGCACTGAGTGCCATGGGCAATCTATCATTAAACACTTCTGGGGACAGTGACTCCGCCACCTCCCTCAGCAGCTGATTCTGATTTATAATTGCCCTTTCTGTGAAGAATTTCATTTTAATGCCCAACCAGAACCTCCCCTAGTGCAGTTTAAGACTATGCCTTCTTGTCCTATTGCTAGTTGTGTCCTCATCAGACTTGTGCTCCAGACCCTTCACCAGCTTCTTTGCCCTACTCTGGATGTGCTCCAGCTCCTCAATGTCCTTCCTGAATTGAGGGGCCTGGAACTGGACACAGCACACAAACCTCACCCTCACCAGTGTCAAGTAAAGGGGAAGAATTAGGGAAGTGATGGCCACAGTATTTCTGGTACAAGCCAGGGGGTCATTGGCCTCCTCGGCCACCTGGGCACACTGCTGGCTCATGTTCATCTGGCTGCCAACCAGTAGTCCCTGGCCCCTTTCTGCCGGGACACTTTTCAAACACTTTTTCTCCAGCCTGTAGCTCTGCATGAGGTTATTGTGGCCAAAGTGAAGGACTTGGCACTTGGTGTTGTTGAATCTCATACTGTTAGTCTTGGCTTATCAATCCAGCCTGCCCAGGTCGCACTGCAGGGCCTTCCTGCCCTCCAGAAGATGGACACTCCAACCCATCTTGGTGTTGTCCACAAATTGACTAGTGTTAGACTCAATCTCCTCATCCAAATCATCAATAATAGTACTGGACAGCTCCTTCTCCCTTGACTTATACCATGGAAGGGTCTCAGAGCTCATGAACAAGATTGGTCTTGTAGGCACTTAAATCAGAAGATGTACTCCAGGACTACGTGTAATATCATCCAAGTGCTAATTGAGTGCCCACACCCCAGATCAGACAAAAGCTATGCCAAAGTAACTCCCCCTCATTATCAGCTGTTTCACTCCACAGATTCACTCCTGTTTGGCTGTACTACTTGTTAATGTAGACCACACTCAACCATCAGCTTAGTAATGTGCCATATGCTTCTCTTTCACCACCCAGAAACAGATGAAACATGATTTATACAGATCAGAGGGAGAAGAGAGTAAATCAGGATGAAGTCATTGAGTTGAATGTTTCATGCTAACAAAAATATTTATGCCAAGTGAATCCTTGTATTAATATTAATATCAAAACAATTTTAAACATGGTCTTGTATCTGAAGATCTTTTCTTCATGCAGCAGGAGTAGATATTTTATACATCCCAATAAGCATCTATAGGTCTACAAACGCATAAGTTTATATAAACACAAGAAAATATTCAAGATTTTGTAATATGGTACAAATGCCAAATTATAACGAAATTTAAAGTTAATTAGATAGTTAGTATAGTGCACTGAAAGATCTTTTTTCTTTTCAGCGCAGCAGAAATACCGGCTGTGCAGTGCTGTGTATGATTTATTTATAGGCTGCTAATGAAGACATATCTAATCATCATAATTAATTGGTATTTTAGTGCTTTGGGGCCTAATCACAGAAAATTTCGTATGTTGGCTCAAACAGATCTTAGCTGTGGGGCAAAAATTCAGAAGAAAACTTGATTTTTCTTTGTTCAAGTTTGCTTTTCCATTGAGCTTAAGTACAGTGTGGTGATTATAATTTAACCCTCAAAACACAGCGTATGTTAAAATGCTGTGAAAATGAGCTAGAAGAAGGTGATTTGCAGGGATAGTGTTACATGACAACTGTTTCCTATTTGCTGTGGGAATTTGCTTTAGTCAGATCTGATATTAACCCTGTTTTATCAGCACTGAATCAGTAAAGCAGTCCACTATTTTTTGTAACTATAGACACAGTTTCCTTTCTGATTTTTCTTATTATTTTGTATGTTAAACTCAGATGTATAAAAAAACCCCATAAAATGTCATATAGTTCTGTAAACTTGCTGTTCACTTGTAGGCACATATTTGTGCCTACATTCCCCATCAGTCTACTAACGGTCAATAGATATGTTTTATGAGTTAAGTCTGGTTTCATTTTAACTGCTGAAAATAAAGTAGTTTTTATTTCATATGAGATCAATTCTTCACGCATATTATAGAATCAATTCATGTTCTAGGTTTTAAATAAATGTGTACATATAAATACCTATAGTGCAATATGGAAATATATATATATGTATATACATACTCATCGGTTCCATGAATATAACTCCTTGTTCAATTTTTCAGATATGACTGATGAATATACCATTTCATACCCATGAAATGAGTACTCCCACCTTCCTGTGTTGTCAATGATGTGGGTATGATAGGCCTTCATTATAGCAGCAATAGCACTTTCATTTTTGGCTAAAATAGCTGTTCCAAAAAGTAACTGCAATAATCATCTTCCATCTTGCCAGATATTGGCTACTGGGCTAGAGGAACTGCATGCTCTTTGTGAATTCACATTATAACATAGAAAGTAATAGATTGTATTGCTTTTTTCTTTTTCTTTTTTTTTTTTTTAATAATTTAAACTGCTATGTCTTCAACTAAATATACTAACCTGTACTGGTACTACAAGTGGTATGTACTTGTGTGTACTAAAATAATTCTGCTAGATTCTTCCTTTGATGTTTATCCCTCAACCTCTGTCAGTTTTTTTCTCCACATTCCAGAAACAGCAATTTTATTTAACAGTTTATCAGTGTATATCTCATGTCTCTATTACATCTCATGAATCTGAATTTTCAAGGATGACATTTTCCCAAGTATTTGTGATTGGTATATGTTGTCTCTTTTCAAATGCTGGGAAGCAATCTTGATAGCTGTAAAACACTTTGTCCTCTTTTGAATGTTCATGAATATGTTATCAGAAGTGGCACACAGTGTAAGAAGTCTGGTAGAAACCTCTGTGTAAGGAATCCTGGAACCTGAACTAAACACCCTTTCCTCCCAAAGCACTGACGTTATGAATTGTATGAAAGAAGAATGTCCATTAGTTGTTAATTCTACTAGCAGCAATTCTTATGAACCATTTCTAGGCTTCCAGATGAGGCAAAGGTCATTAAATACTTCCCTTACTTCCAGTAAAGTGCTTGAGCTCAAACAAACCCATACAAAGATGTTCCAGTGCAGTGCTTAAAAGGCATGCATACCATTCCAGCTAGTGCACTTTAAGGGTATCATATGAAGCTAATTAGGTGCCCCTATGAGTAATCTATCCCTGCTTGGACTTAAACAACTGGTTTCCTATTACAAAAGAAATAACTTTATTTCTCCTTTTCAAGGAGAAACACTTTTAGCTGTTTTTAAGTGTCCCATCTAAGTTCCAAGATAAAACTACTTAAACCATAAGTACCAGTGCTACTCCATTCAAGAGGAGGAATGAGAAAAGACTGCATGATTTAGCTGAGCCTACTAGGAAACCCCCCAAAAAAACACACCAAAACAAAAAAATAAAGCAAACAAACAAAAAAAGAAACAAAACCCAAAGCATAGAAAAAAAACCCCCAAAACAAACACACCACAACCACAGGGACACAGTTAAAAGTAGCAACACTTATATCATCCTTTCAGGTTCCAGACACGAGCTGGTAAGGCCATTAATACTACAGTTTATAACAGATGGCCGTTCTTGCTTGGACATGCACATACATCATCAAATTTCCCTTTGAGTTTCGCCCTCTTTAATTCCCACTGAAGTCAATAGGAGTTTCATCTGTGTAAAGAAGAAAAGAAACGGACCTGCAGGGATATTTTTCCTTTGTCTTAAATGATGTATTGTTAAATGTAGGGATTAACACAGAAAGGAAAAATGTCATTGGGACCAACTCACAAAGAATTTTGTTTAAACCCTTGTAAGATGAAAGTCAATTGACATTTTACTTTCTGAAGGTTAAGACCTTCAAGAAGTTCTCTAATGAAACCAGCAGTAAGACTGTCAATAGATATTCTATATCTACATTCCTTTGTCTAATGTTATATTATTTGAGGATCCACAAACAACCAGGGTCCATTATCTATTTTCCTGCCCTTCAGCATGCAAGGACAGTCAAATTAAGTCTCTGACCAGGAATCGGAGGAAATTATAAGTTTTGAGAGTAAGTTTTTTAATCATTTCTTATGTTGTTTAAATCAAATCACCACCAACCAAAAAACACAAACAAAACCTTGCAAAACCATGAAAGAACTAAAAGTCTTTTTAAGAGGACATAACTTCAGCTTTAGATGACCCTATAGAATGCTTTTGATTTTTGACTAGCTTAGAGACAGGAAGAAATCTATTATTTCATGCATAGTTTACTTACCAACGTCATAAAGGCAGAAATATTCCCCTGTGGAATTTGATATACGATGATCTGGGTTGTAAACCTATTCTGACTAATCATGTTTATTCTGATTGATTGAGCTAGTTGAAAAACAGCACAGATATTCCCTGTAGGTGCATTTTTCTCTTATTATATTTGTATGATAATAAAAAAAGGATGTTTTCAATTCTCAAAAAAATAATTATCTTAGTTCTTCTTAGCCTACCAGAACAGATTGCATGTCTGAATGTTATTAGTCTAACAGGTAAGCAATCTGTTTCCAGAATTTGACCATACTAAATTTATCCATTAAAGGCCTAAATATATATTTGAAATGAAGTGTTCAGCACATCATTCTTAATGCCAATAAATGATTTTTTCTTTGTTCCCCTGAGAGATGCTATCTGTATCTACTTTGACAATATTGCCTGACTGCAAAAATTGTTCTCAGCCTTCTCATTGGGACCACCACTCACCTCATACATTTAGTGACATTACCTAGCCTATTTCCTTCACTCTCAGAGATGTTGAAAGGCATCTGTTATAGTGACCATCATGCTTAATGGCAGCTATGCATCTATGCCAGAGAAATGAAGAAAAAGCTTGAAATAACCTTTCATGAAGAATCAAAAAAATACAGGCTGAAATATTAAGCTTAACTCCAAAACTTGTGCAATGACTTCCACAGAAACAGCACAGCATTGCCTTCTTATTTATAAGATACTGCAATACTGAGATCTATTCTCATATAGAAAAAAAGAAAAAAAAAAAAAGAAAAAATGAAGCAGAGATCACTTTTTCTTAGGTTCCCTTAGCTGTCCAATACAGAGCTGAATGAACTTACAAGTTTTAAAGGCCAGAGAAAATGAGCATCAGAAATTTTGGATGATTGTCTAGCATGTACTTGACTGCAGTTTAGATTTCAGATTTAAGATGTTTTATAAACAATTTGCCTCATAGAACTTTAAATACTGGATCTTCTTATTTCAATAAAATGTAGGGTATAGAAAGATGTTTAAAATGTTGAAAAAAAATAAAAATACTCAAAGTGTTAAATCTTACAATCAGAAACTACAGTAACTTAAAGGAAAGATAACTGACTCATACCACTAAAGCTAGTAAACTAGTTAATGGAAAGTAAATGTATTTTTCTCCAAAGAGAAATGAAGATGAGTAATAACTATTGTAAAACTCCTATGTAATAATTGGAAGGAAGGAGCCTGTATCTCTGCATTTCTAGACTTTCCATGATGATATAACTTTCCATGCATTAAAATTGTGTCATATTCAGTGGCTTAGTTTATAAATATATCAGGGGAAGCCAAAAGAACAACCAAAATAAATGAAGACTTCCTGAAATCAACATTTACTTTTCAGCCTTGCAGAACTCTTTATTCAGTAACTCTTTCTATAATTTCAGTTCAGCTGAAACCCTGAACTGCCTTTTAAATTTTTGTTCCAGTCAAATACATTGAAAATGAAACCATAGATTGGAGATTTAATTTAGCTCTGAATTTCTTTCACATAATTGTCCACAACAAATATTCTGAGGAAACATAAGAACAAATGCGCATATTTGTACTAACTGAGGAGACAAACATATATACACAAACATAATTCTGAATTGTAACAAAAGATAAAACAATTATTTATCAAAATTATGTTCTAGATTATAATGTTATATCTGAAGCTTTGCACGATTTTCTTGCTAAAAATTCTCATAAGTCTGGGTGGGTGTGTGCAAGTCAGCAGTGTTCATACAGATATCTTGAAAGTTTTTGGGAACTTTTGGAATCATTCAGACATGGTCTAGGAAAAAAATTGTGTCACATAAGTGATCAGAAAAAGAACATTAAGTGTAGCAAATAGCTGAGCTTTTCTTAATAGGTCACAAGTTGTTCCATTTCCCAAAAACAAAGAAATAGAATTCATAGAATCGCCAGTGTGAAACGATATTCTAGCCAAAGCTTTGGTACTGTTCAGCATCAAAAAATATCATGATTGACAGAACCCTACTGTTTTGTAAGCCCTAGAAATGTTTTTCTTTATCTGTGAGTATCACAAGGAGATTTGAACCAAATAGTGGGATATTTTGAACACTGAGGAGAAAACAATTTCTATTGTTTGATGGAAAGTGCAATTTTAGAAGAATACTCAGTGGCTTGTCCCATCACTTCACTGTATGCACACCTAAATCACAATCGATTCTGCCACATGCTTTACCAACTAATTATTGGTGAAAGAAACTTATGAATAAAAATCAGAAGCTGTGTGGTGATAGTCATGTCACAGTGCTTTTCAAAGGAATATGATTTTGGTCCATTAAATAGCTGATTGACTTATTTCCTGATGATTATGATATAATGAGCAAGTGTTGCCTCATTGTAAACCATATGATTTTGTACTGCTTGTTAAACAGGAACTGTATTTGATCATGACCACCACTAGCTGGCATTTATTAGTTGCAACTAATAAGGAGCTGTAGCAAACTATGTTGCACACTTCTAGAGAATTTTTTTCTGATTGAAAGGATACACAGTGCAATAAAAGGTAGGCTTTTATTTTCTTTTTATCTGTTGATGTGCTGTTGGTGATTTGCTCTAAAATGTGTTGACTACATTGTTTTTCTCATTTAAAATGTTGTTATAAGGACAAAGCTAGTCACATCAGAGGATTTATCTGTCTTTCACTATTCTTTATGTACTTCCTGCATCTTCTCTCATGTGCAGTCTTTCCAAAGATTAAAGAGCCAGCTAAGCAAACTCCATCTATTTTCTATTTTTCCTACACTACCACAGTTTCATGGTGTTGTTTTTATTGTGTGGTTTTGTTGTTTTTTTTTTTTGTTTTGTTTTGGTTTGGTTTTTTTTCTCCTGAAAGAAAACCACTCTGGGGAAGTTATTTTAAATGATTTGACTAAACCACAAAAATTGTATAGAAAGGTGAGGAAAAATCATGTCTATATAACAGAAGCAGAACAGTCAAAACAGACTGAAAGATGCCCAGTTCTGGGCCCCTCACTACAGAAAAGACATTGAGGCACGGGAGAGTGTCCAAGGAGATATCAAGGTGGTAAATATCCTACGAGAAGTGGCTGAGAGAGTTGGGGTTTTTCAGCCTGGAGATAAGGAGGCTCAGCTGGACTTTATCACACTCTACAGCTGCATGAAGGAATATCGTGGCAAGGTAGGCATCAGTCTCTCCTCCCAAATAACAAATGATAGGACAAGAGGAAATGGCCTCAAGTTGTGCCAAGGAAAGTTTAGATTGGATATTAGACCAGATGTCAAGCACTGGAACAGGTAGACCAGGGAAGTGGTGGAATCAACAACCTTGGACGTATTTAAAAGATATGTAGATCTGGCACTTAGGGATGTGGTTTAGTGGTGGACTTCGCTATTTTAAAGGTTGAAATCAATGACCTTAAGGTTCTTTTCTAATCCAAAAGGTACTATGATAATATACAATATTTAAAGAGAGAAATAACAATGTAGAATCATCAGTTGTGCAAATTTTTAACTTTTTTAACACTTCCATGTCTATATTTATTTAGTGGCTCAAATTCAACTTGGCTAAACCATAAATGTCCTTCCTTTTCTTCCTTGAAGTGTTCTTCATTGCACCATTTCTTGATCATCATGGAAAAAAAAAACATTTTTCTGCTACAACCTGTTTAAACTCAACTCAAGTACCACTATATGTCTTCCTATTTACATTCTGCTTAATTGTGATGAGAATTATAATTCTTTATCCATAAAATAAAGTAATTTTTCTTGATTTATAAAGCTAAACCACTTCTCCATGTTTCTTCTCACATTTCAATTACTTCAACATCTACTATAGCAAAAGCAACACCATCCAACACCTGCTACTTCAGAATGCTGCTGAATGGCTTTGTTTTATATTTCTTTCCATTCACTGATTCTGTATACCAATTTTGGCCAAGCATGATGCCTCTCTCTACTTTTCACAGCATTCTTGACCTCTTCCTGGTCTGCTGGAGCATCAATTCTGGATTCAAAGTTTGATTTAAAGTTTTATCACTGAAACGTAAATTTTTGGTTCATTTTTAAACAGTATGATCCATAATTTCTTCTGCCATATCCTCCATGCTTGAGAGAATCTTTTCATGTATAGCTGCCAAACAACAGCATTGTCTTCCTTCTGCTGCCTGAATGATCTCACACTAACTTGATTGCTTTTATCATACTTTCTCTTTCCTTGGGACTCCCTCATTTAGCTGAATACATCTACTTTCTCTTGTCCTGCACTCTGGTTGGCAGTTACTTGAATTGAGAAACTCCTTTTTGTTCTCTCAATATGTTCTCATAATGCCTAATACAATGGTGTTAGAGATCTAAGAACAGGCTTGAAACTGCTGGACAGTGAACATGACTAACAAGATGATGACTGGGTGGTGGAAACTGCATCACTTGCACTTGCCTTGTGAAAACTGCTGAAGGAACCTTAAACACTCCATATTTTGCATTGAAATCAGGCAGAAGCCCAGGGAAGCTCACCAGAGAGCTAAAGTGTACTGTACATTAACAGAAGTTTCTTTCCTTTGGCGAAGGATACAAAGTTATAATAATATGGGCTGTCATTTTAACAGGAGAGTGTGGTTTTATTTTTTTTTCTTTCTTCTCCATAGATGAAGCAAATCCATTTGATTATGACGCAGCTAAACATTCAGATACTTTTTCTGTGACCTTCAAAGGGGGCATGTCTCTGCTCTTGCACAGGATCCACTAAAATCAATTTTCAAAATCCTCTGAAAGTTAAAAATATTTCAGGTTCTTTTTCCAGGCAAAGAGGCAGTGACAGAAGGTAAAAAGGAGCACCCTAGGAAGGTAATTCAGTTATGTGCAAAGAACCACTTTATCTTTCTGAAAAGCAGATAAGGTTCCTAGCAGGAGAGGACCACATACTCTACAAGCCTTATGGGCATATGCAAGATCTCATGCCACCAGAAAACGTCTTGATGAAGTGGAATGTGCTGTTCTGTTAATTAAACCAACATCCTAATTAAAATACATTCCTTCGAATATAAAACAGTTTACGTTAGCACCCCCTAGGATGCCTCTGTTATTTTTTTCAATCTACTTAGTTCTTAGTGTTTTGAATTGAATGTATAATTATTTATAGGTGGAATTTAAAAATGCAGGTCTAGTGAGTTGATTCTGATCACACTAGTTATCACAGAGAATCCTGCAGGACCCTCCTTCAGAACTTCATGAGTTTTTCCACTGCATGAAGTCTGAGAAATTCTCTTTTCTTTATGTGAAAACCTCTAAAGCATGGAACCCTTGTATCACATCTTTTTCTTTGGTAAGCTCTTTTCTGATTTATTTTTTTCCCCCACAAAGCCACACTGGCTGCCAATCCATCATCAACTTCCTGAGATATATCTCTTCTGCCTCCCTAAGTTTAGATAATACATACCTTACCTTACAGACACAATTAAGGTATCCAGGCTGTCTTAGGAGAATTTCACAAACGACAGAGCAATTCTCCTATGGGAAACTTCTAAAGACAAGCAAATGTTCTTCCATACCTTGGAGGTTCACAGGGGTGATTCAATGTTATATTGTTATGTTGATAAACGTAATTTTTTTTCAAAGTCTGTTAATGGAAATCTGTTTAGGGTAATACAATCGGGGAAATTTGAAGAGGCCAGTACACTCATCCAAGGCATTGAGCAAATGGTTTTTATTTAGACTGTACAAATCAAAGTGGGTAAGCAATGCTTAAAAGTACACATTCAATTTCTTTAGGAGGAACACTAATATAGAAATCCCTTCTCCCTAATGTATTAATATCCTTTCACATTTCACTGATATTGTTAGTGCACATTTATGACCACAGGAATGAATGTATTCTGTATTCTCACCTGCACTGATTTCTTCCTTCCTACACACAAGGGGGAACATCTCCCGCAAAAAAAAATCCCAAAAACCAACCAAACAAAACAAACCCTGAAAAAACCCAAAACTCACCAACCCTGTCCCCAAAAAAACAAGAAACTAACCAAAAATAATAAAGAAAACAAAAACCCAAACCCAAGCAACCAAAGAAAACCTGCACAAAAACAAATGCAAAAAACTTGTTCCATGATAATTTCCATGGCTTCCAGTGTCTTCCTTCCCCATTTAGGTTCTTCTAAGTCAAAGAGTAGTTAAGAACTTTTCCATGACAAAAGTCTTTTTCTTCCAGGCAGTTAGCTATTTTCACAAAGCTTGTGGAACCTTGTGGTCTTTGAGATATCCGTCTCTCAGAATCAGTTGACGCTGACCAACAATTCCAAAAGCTCCAGTTGAAATATTGTCCTGTATGTACTTGCACATGAACATGTACCTGAATACAGACTCAATATTTGGTTACAGTTAGTAGATCTCATTAGGAAAACAGACAAAAAAAGTTTCCTGAAATAAAATGAAATAATTAATAGTAATAAGGATTATAAACTTTTAAATTTTATGAGATAATATTTTAAAATATTTATATCTTATACATATAGAAATATCTGTTAAAGGTATTGAAATCATATAGACACGTAATATATTTTTATAATTTTTAACATACATACAGATATAGAATATTTTATAATATTTTTGCATTACTTATATTTGGTCACCAGAAGATTTGTCATATAAAGAAATAGGGAGAGTAGCACAGAAGGGGGAGCAAATCAGCTGTCAATACACATATAAATACAAAAAAAAAGAGGAAACAAAAATAGATTCAATTAAACACCTCAGTGGCAATAGAATTCTTACCTCACAGGCAAAAACATAATTAACTGTAGAGGCACTATCTAGTTCCATAAATAACTATCTACAATCATACACAATTGGCATGTCATTATTCATATTACAGAAAGAACAAACAAGAATAGAAAGCAATAATAATCTTATAGAACTGAGTTCCAAAAGTTCCCAGTAAGCTTTGCAATCTCTTCTCTCTCTCACTTTTTTCAAGTATGTTCATTAAAATTATCTGACAACATCATGTATAAAAGATTTTTCTTCTGTCTGTTCTCCATAAGAACAACATGAAGCATACGAAGGGATAGAATGGCCACAGTGCATCAGGCCCAGTTAAGAAAAGTCAGCTGAATGACATGAGAATTATCAAGAAAAATTATGCCATTTTTTTGTTATTAAAAAGAATTGCCTATTTTTCTACATCAGAAGTAAATCAGTCCTTGTTTTGCATTGAACTGAAAGATGTGAATCTGACAGTGATAACATGAGCTTTTGGAAACAGTGGACTGATCTGGTATATTATTAATGGATGCAATAATTTAAGGGAAACAAAAAAATGTCTCTGTCTTGCTAAAAATTGATTGATATGGGAGAAAATGGGAGTTTTCCTCACTGATGTTTTTTACTTCATTATTCAATATTATTTTTTAATCTTCTTTAAAGTGCAAACGTACACTACATAACATACTACAATCCCAATGTCATTCCAGTTTGTGTTTACCCATGTTTCCTAAACCTGTTCAAAATAGCTGGATTAGAGTTTGCAAATGTAGAGATAAGGATGGATGGGAAATCTTTCAGGGTGTGTGTTAGCTTGGAAAGCCCCTCAAGTCAGAACTCTGCGTTGTTGGAGTATGTTTCCTTAGTTTATTCAGATGCCTACAAATGCATATACTAAGGATTCAGTATAACCTTTGGTGTTTGATTTTGGTGACTTTATCTACGTCCTTTTTAGAAGCTGGATTATGGAGTCTTTTATCTCTGTTTTGAGATTGAGTTCAGATCAGGTATTTCCTGACCTGCTCTGTGCAGATGATGTCATCATCTAACAGTGTTTTGTTTCTCTCACTTAGCACAAGTACCCAGAATCTTGGGGCAAATATTAAGACGTGGTACATGGTAAGAGCATGCTCTCTAGAGCTCTCAAAGATCTGATAAAAACTCTTCAGAAGTTTTCAAAAAATACGTAGATGTGGAGTTGGCAGTGCTGTGTTAGTAGTTGGACTTGATGGTCTAAGAGGTGTTTTCCAACCTAAGCTATTTTATGATTCTGTGATAAGGGTTAAAGCAAACAGGGCTGGGTTAGGGATATCAAACTGACTTTTGCATGTCTGGGCACGTGTTCTTGTATGTATTTGAACATAGGACTTTGATTTCCAGCTCTGTTAGTCCTTTCTCACATGTTTAAAACCTTGACTAGAATAAGTCTCAAGGTTGAGAGATGAGTAATGTCTTTTGTATTTTAAGACACAAGAAGTGTTTAAAACTATTGTCTTTGTCATGTGAGGTTGTATTATGGAGAAACAGAAAAGCAGCCTGGTGCCAGGGAAAAAGCAGTTACCAGCAGATGATGCATTTTTGCCATCTATATTAACCTGGGATGTTAACTGCAGCCATCAAGGGGGCTGAACAGAAAATTAGGAAACCATAATGTGACAGGCTGACTTCTTCACATTTCTGCTTAGTGAAAAAATGAATATGATTCATTGGAAATACAACCTTAATGGACTAAAGTAACTCAGTGCCCAGTGTCTGGCCTCCTCAGCCAACTAATATATTTCAGCACAGTTCTAATTAACAGCAAATAGAACATATCAGTGAATTCAGTGTCTTGCAAACTGAGGCATTTCAATATAATGTGGAAATATTTAATAAAATTTTTCCTTTGAGTTGATCCTGGTGCTGACCAAAACCACTCTATTGTTCCCCTCCACAGTTGCACAAGGGAGACCAAATACAATTAATAGCTTAGGGGTTGAAAGAAGGACAGGGGAGAGATTACTCAGCAACTACCATAATGGAGAAAACAGTCAATTTAGAGAAATAAATTTAATTTATTACCAATCAAAACAGAGTACTATAATGAGAAATCAACCCCAAATTTTGAAAACACTTTTCCCCACCCCTCCTTCTGCCTGGGCTCAACTTTACTGCCCAATTCTCTACCTCCTCTCCACCAGTGGGGATGGGGGATGGGATACAGAGGTTGTGGACAGTGCATCACACATTGTCTCTGCTTCTATTTTCTCCTCAGAGGAAAGATTCCTCACACTCTTCCCCTGCTCCAGTGTGGGGTCTCTCCCTTTGGGTACAGTTCTTCAGGAACAGACTCCTACATGTGGGTCCCCTACAGGGTCACAAGTCCCTGGCAGAAAATCTGCTCCAGCATGAGCTCCTATTTCCATGGATCCACGAGTTCTGCCAGGAGCCTGCTCCAGCAAGGGCTTCCCACAGGGTCACAGCATCTTTTTTGCACATCCACCTACTTAAGTGTTGGGCTCTCCACAAGATGCAAGGGGGTGTCTGCTCCATCATGGATCTCCATGGGCTGCAGGGGCACAGCTGCCTCACCATGGTCTGCACCAGGGGCTGCAGGAGAATCTCTGCTCTGGCACCTGGAGCGTCTCCCCCATCACTTTTTCCCTGACATCCAAGTCTGCAGAGCTGTTTCTATCACATATTCTCACTCCTCTCTCTGGCTGCTACCACCACCACTGGTGGGTTCAACCTTGGCCAATGGTGGTCCATTTTCCAGCTGGCTGGCACTGGCTGTCAGGTGCAGGGGCGTCTTCTAGCACCTTCTCACAAAAGCCACCCCTACAAACCCCCTATTACCAAAACCTGTCCAAAACCAACTTATTTACAAAACCAATTTATTACAAAAACCAATTTATTTTAAAGAAACTAGGAATGAAGAAATGAATAACTCCTAATGTTAATTAATGTGTGTTTTTTAAATAATTAAATACAATTATTTGTTGTCAGGAAAACATGAATTTACTACATGTACAGTCTGTTAGTCATTTTTCCCAAGTCCATAATTTTCTTAGCTATTTATAGAATATAAGCAAATGCTTACAGGCATGTTCTTTCTATCTTTTAAATCAAAGGAATAACAAATTGAAATTATGCATTCTGGCCATGTATTAATTTGTATGCTTTTTTTTTAGTTTTTGAGATGAATGAGGGAGGCACCACCCTTTGCTTGCATTTACATAAAATATTGCAAAATTAAATAGAAGTTGTTTGTTTGATGTTTGTTTTATGGTGGCTGGGGTTATTTTTCTTTTTTTTCTGGAAGTAGTGTACTGTAAACAAAACAAGAATATATTTCTTTTCACATTTCCTCATACCATGGGACATGATGACGCATTGCTTTAGAGATACATCTGTCATATTGAGCCACATAAAGTGACATGATACAATGTGACATGTTGATGAACAGGGTGACACAAGGTACATATTTCAGTGTATCATTCAAGGAGAATTATAACAAGGCAAGTCCCAGATTTAAAAAGAACAGAGCTCTCCGAGATTCTAGTTTCATTTTTTTTCTTTCTAGGAACTATAGAGATTGCCTGAAAAATATGCCCCTTGATAGAATCTTAGGATCATAAAATCATATACTATCCTAAGTTCAAAGGGACCCATCAGGATCATTGAGTCCAACTCCTGGCCCTGCACAGGACACCCCAAGAGTCACACCATGTGCCTGAGAGCACTGTGCAAACGCTTCTTGAACTCTGTCAGGTTGGTGCTGTGACCACTGCCTTGGAAGCTTCTTCCAGTGCCTGACCACCCTCTGGTTTTCTAACATCCAACATAAACCTCCTCTGACAGAGCTTCAAACCTGCAGTAGTACTCTTGGACTAGTAGTACTCTATTTGCTAATGTTAATCACATGGGAAACAATTTTCTTACGATGAATTTTAAGTCTGGCTAAAAAAAATACCCACTGTACCATTTAAACAGGAAGGTTTTTTTAAAAAGTTATTGAATCTTGTTCTGGTTCTGTGTGATATCAAGTTGTGAATAATGTAGGCAGAAAGAAAAGGCAAATTTATTTCAGGAGAAAATGGTGCAGAATTTTAGCTGACAGGTGTTGCTTATGAGAATGCATTCTGTACAGCGGTTATTGTACTGTTATTACTGGGCTGTGTTAGACTTTTGATATATGTAGGAGTTTGTATGCAGCAGGAGCACAATATTGGTTACTTAAACAGAAAGGTTTATTCACTTCTGAATTGCTTGAACTGTGCTTATGTGCTGTAAACAGGGCCATAGGCGAATGTATACTAGGAGTTAAAAGACATAAAATGCAACTGCAAGAAGAAAAGTCTTTCTCATTTTTATTTTTTAAATTTATTTACTACGTTTCATAGTTAAACAGCATAGTTGCAAGATAGAAATTATGAAGCAGAGGGTTGCTAAACGGGATTCAGAGAGAATATTAAAAAATATAAAATAAAAATAAAGAAAAACAAAGGAATCTTGTCATGAAAAGTTGCAGGAGCTGAAAAAGAAAATGCTCATGCTCAGTGCTCACAGAATCTTAAGAGAAGAAGAAGAGCAGAGGACAAATTAGGATATCTCCATATGTTCATGCTGTATGTTTGGCCCCTCATCTGAACTCACAAGTCATCTCTTTATTCACATATAGCTCCCCAGGATTCTCAAAGGAGTCAGCTTTCTTGGATATTTCCAGGCCTCTCCCAAATATACTATGTAGTAATGAGGGATGAAGAAAATCGGGTCACTGACAACTCAGAGATGCTGAAATTTTCCTGTGTGTGCTTAATAAGGCCTTGTACTAACGCCAAATACAAGTTTTGATGTAGTCCCAGGGGAGTCTCACCATTTACCTTCATTGATTTCAAACTGAATTCTCTTTTGTAACTGGTTCCTATTAGTAATGCAGCCTTTCTGGAAAACAAATGAGTCCACACAGAAAGATTTAAGGTAGTTTTTAATGGGGACAAATACTGATAATACAGTGATTACACAAAACAAAAGGAAATTAAATAACTTGTTTAATTTTCTCCCTTCTCCATCACCTCTAATATTGGTTCTGTAACCTCAGGTGCAGGCAGGATGCTTTAGACTCTATTCTCAAAGCCAGCAACATAAAGAAAGAAAACCAAAACAGACCCCACAAAACCCCTATGATCCTCCTTTCATACTCCAGTTCACTTCATAAGAGTGAAAATCCAGATCCATTGAAGTTAATGGGAAAACTTTTACTGACTACACTGAGGCCAAGATTTCATTTGCTGTATAAAGAAAAAAAATTTATATTTTACTCTGTTTCTTTCCCTAACCTTATTAAACAAGGCACCATTGTATATGCTGAGGGTTAATTTCTGCAGTTGCAAGTGATACAAAGCAGTACAGAATTTGACTCATTCTATAAATGGGAATGAAAGCACTGAACCGCATGTGGAATGGAGCTAGCATTGAAGAATAGTTGATTATCAATAATTATGATGCCTGTGATGAGTACTTTGACTTTTACAGTTCCCTGCAATTTACATGATTTAGATGTATAGAAGAGAGAGAAATGAAACAAGAGCTTCAGCCTATTTGGGGAAATAATTTTTTTTTTAAAAAGAGTAGAACCAAACCTTCATTTCTCGAAAGAGCAACTAGATAGACTATATTTGTGAGCCATCAACACTATCAGCATTTAAAAGACAACGAGACAGTGAGAGTAAAAATAATGTGATAAAACAATTCACAACTAATATCAGGAAAGTTGAAATTTCAACATTGCTGTCACTCTGCTGACTGAGTTGAAGAGGTGAGCTGATGTGGGGCTTTTTTTAAGCTGTGATTGGCCTGCCAGCATGGATTTGTGTTGTCATGCTGAGGGCCCCTCTAATAGCCCAGAGGTAGCAGGTGGCTGCTGACTTACAGAGGCTTGCATCTATTTTATTATTTGTTGGCTCTTTTATCCCTGACAGATTCAAACACAAATAAATTCAATCAAGAAGCTCTACCTTTCTATGATTCCATTTGGTACCTGTAGCGAGCTGCAGCACATTTCTGAAATAGCATGACAACAGTCCCAGTGATGTGACTAGAGGTAAACAAGATGTTTTATATCCTGAGTGGTGATGTCTGGGCATCTGAAACAAGGAAGAAAAGAAATACAAGTTTCTTGTGGAGTTCACAATGGGGAAAAACGGTGCACTTTAGGGCAGAGGCCTTGGAAACTTTTCCTTAGGAATCTAAAGGTGCAAAATAAAGCAAGCTGTTGTTTTGAGTGAAAGTCGAACATCAATATTTTGAAAATTGTACCCAAAATAATTAAGTGCAATTGTCAAGAATACAACCACTTGGTACAAAGTGGTTACACTGTAAGCATGCTCCTGAGTTTCCACATCCTTCACCATATGGAATTGAAAGTATCTTTCAATCACTTTAATGTTACTAAGAGATCATCCTCCCTGTCACTGGTGAAAAGTTGATTGCTGTGTGGTCCAAACGAGTTTACTGAGTCAGTCTGTGAATGTCCTTGCCTCAGGATTTTGGTGAATGTTGCATATCTCTGAGGTCTGGCTGTCCCAAAACCTGAGGTCTGCTGAAAAGTAACTATCCTTTAGAAGGCAAGTGTACAAGTGTCCTGCTTTTATTCTACTCTAATAACAGAAGCTCACTTTTATGTAGTACCTACAGAATTGGTTGAATGTGAAGGTTAGATTTTTGCAAGATCTAGATTACTTTTACTTTGTAGAGGCAAATTCTCCTAAATAGGAAGAAAATATCAGCTAGTAAATATTTTTAAATTTTGTTTTACTTGTCCTCTTCACAGAAATTTTTCAGAAGTCTGACAGTAACTGTTGAATCAAGATAAAGTTATCCTTCATCTCATTTACATTTCACTTGGCTTATAGGATGATATATATAACATGAAAGTACAATTTTCAAGAATTGTCTACTCAGCCTAAGTGAGACAATCACTCTTCCAACGTGTCAGGGCTGAGAGATTTTAAGGCATTTTCATGTTCCGGTGAAAGGCATTTCTGATTAAATGATTCCACTAACTTTTATCCAGGAAGCAGTATTCCAAATTCCTGTTCAGTCATTTCACCACATTGCTGAATTGTTCCTGTTTTCCTCAATTTAAAGGAATAGATAGATGGTACAACACTGATTCCACCTCACACAACCCTGACCTAGTTTTCCCTTTTCTCCCTTTATTCGTCTGCAAAGAGCAGGAGTGATGTTAAGACATTCAGGTAATTTCCATACACTCTCCTACTGCACTAAATCTTCATGTTTCTCTCAACAAAACCCTCAGAAGACCAGAAGAGATGGAAGCAGAAAAAACTAGCAGAAATGTAAGAATGTGTCAAAAGACGAAAACATTGAGCTTTCTCAGTGAGCCAAAGCACAAAACTTGGAAGTGTCCAGCCACTGGGATTCAAGTGCAAAATTTGTGATTTTCTCTCTTTCTCAGTAGCCTCCTCATGCAAAAGTCTACTGTATCTTAAAATTTAGCAAAAAGTTTATTCTGTATCCTTGCTATTTCAAAACACTTATCATGGAGTTAGTGATAGTCAACACCTCTCTAAGACTTCGTGTCTTGAAGCTTTTGTCATATTATTTTTCTGTAAATACTTTTCTTATCTTGTGGTGAAGGCTGCCAAGTTTTATCTGTCTAGAGTTTCACATTGTGATGTCCTGCTATTCAGTTAATGAGTCAGCACTTCTCTATGCTATCAAACCTTGCTGCATCAAAAATAAAGTTTCGTATAATTTTGTATTAAACAGTAGAAATTCCTCAACAAACATTTTAGGCTCTGAAAATTACGAATTGAGTATATTTTTTTATTTTCTGTGTTAGTGGTCTGACCTATCAGTTGCAATCAATGAAAGGTTTCAGGAGAAGCACTCACCTGTGTCTCTACTGAGTGGCAATTACAGGTAGATGCAAGCATAAGGAGGCACAAATACTCAAGTTCAGCCAATTAAAACTCAATTTAGAATCCAGGGACAGATTATAGAGTAGAGGCTAAGCAGGTTTATGTTTTCCTTTTCACAGATAATTTCACAAAGTCCTAGGAATAATTGTGGACCATTGCCTATACTCTGAACTTTTTTCTTTCATTCAAAATATGTCCCTGAACAGGGAGGAATAGCACAGGGTAGTAAAAGAGGAAATAACTGGATTTTGTGCCACTTCTTCTACATATGGAAGTTCCTTTTCCTATCTAGCCTTTTTTGACTTTTTTCTCAAAAAAGCCCAATCAAAACAAAACAAAACGTCAAAAACCCCAAACAAAACCCTCCCAAAAAAACCAACAACCAAAACTGACATATAAATTTCATTATTGAGTGCAGCTATGCAGCCATATATGAACAAAAATGACAACTGATGACAAATTGTCTCAATGAGGAGAACAAGAATCACATATACATATATATTTCTCAGAAAGAAGATTTAATTTGGACAATGCTTCAGAAAAAAATCCCAAAAAAGAAATAAAAAGAGAGATTATTGATGCAGAATACATTTAAAAGATTTAGAGAACTTTAGGAATGAGTCAGACCAAACATGCCAGTCCAGAAAAGAATAAGCTAATTGGTAACAGTGCTTGTAAACACACTTGTGCTATAATGTCCATTGTTCTACTGTTTCTTTCTAAAAATTTGGGTTTTTTTGTATCTACATATTTAGCTATAAAGTACTGCTGAAGAGGAAAATGAAAAAGAGGTTATTATTTCAGTTATATTTGATTCAAGGGACTTGGATTTGAGTTCCCAGACTTGGATAACTTTGGTTCATTGACTCTCAACTTCAGACTGCCCTCAGCAAAAAGGAGGTGGTAAATCTGTAACTCACAGAAGTAGAATGCACATTAAATGTTTCCAGCATTTCACAAGCCTGCTAGATGCTAGCACAATAAATGTAATGGAAGGCCTAGAAATAAAGTGTTTAATGAATGACTCATATCCTTGTCTTCTATAGTATCCTCTCTGTTTATCCCAAGTAAGAAATGTAACCCAATTAATTTGTTTAATGTTTCCAAACACATCTGGGAAAACTATATTTGCTCTCTTCACCCTCTTCTATAAAATGAATGCAGTTTGTGTAGCAGTCACTTCCAATAGGATAAATTCAGACAGATGCCCTCCATATACATCCACCAAAAGTGCACTTAGTGCCTGTGTGATGAGAGAGAATCTGAACATTTACACTGTAACAAATTTGAATCCAGTGTTTTGCTGTTTATTTTTTTTTCTTCTTCTTTTTGCAACTAAATACTTAGGGTTCCAACCAAAAACTAAAATGAGCTGGAGACATAACTTTAAAGATAGACTATGATAAATGCTTCTAAGTATAATCATGTCTTCATAGAAGCATTTTTTCTAGTTTCTTTGTAAGAGAAAAAGTAACCATACCAATATATCAGGAACTTTGGTTAGTAAAGTTTAGTTGATGTCAGAGCATAAATTACATCATTGGAGGGAATTTCCACCTTCCTGAGGAAAGACTGCTGAGAAAATTTGCTGGTGACATGCTGCAAAGTTTCCAGGTAGGTACATCCTTCACACTGAATTCAATGCCGCAGGTCCATTTCTAATTAGAAAGGTTGTGCTGTACATATGTTAACTCCATATATGCTATGGTTTTTATACTGCTGTATCTATAAAGCTTTTCAAAATATGAGACTTTCTGCACATGTGCAGAAGATGAATCACCACTGTTTGCACCTGCAAAGACTCCATTTATCCTGTTTGCATACAACCAAACAATATTTGTGGGCATCCAATGGTTCTCTCTGCCTTTTGACCTTCCCAAAAATTCGCCACATCTGATACTATGAAATATTTAGAGTCGAAAAGGAAATTACACTTTAAAAATCACCTCTTGAGTTGAAAACACAGGATTCAAGTTGTTCAGTAGAAAAGCCAGACACTATGAGTCAGTCAGCATGTGCAATGCTTTAATTTCTCTAATAAGACAGCATAATGGCCCATTATTCTTTTTACATGCCACCTTACTGTGCTCTTTGGGCAAATTTTCTGTCAAATTTTCTTTTAGCCTCCATATATTACATTTGTATTGACCCTGGGCCCTTTCAAAATATTATGTTAGAGGAATGTTGAAGTGTTTCACTAAAAGTGTTCAAAGCCACTTAGTGTCTTCCAGTAAACATCTTGTTGTCCATCTCTCCATTAGAGGAATTATATGCCGGTTTATGGATATGGATATAGATATGGATATGTATATTTATACCTATATATGCCTATACATATGCATCTAGAGGCGTACTTTTGTATGTATAACCATTAGTACATACACATATATATGGAAATATACACACTTGTATACAGGAATTGTAAAAACCTAAATACTTATGATGAGACGCTGTTACATGTATATACAGAAGCACATTAAGAATTCACAGAAAATTTGATAGATCAACTAGAGCAAAAGCAAGCTCTGCAGCTGGTAGTTCTTATGCATTCTAGAGCTGGCTTCTTGTTCAGAGGATTCTTTTGATCTATTTTTGTTAATGGGTGCAACAAAGACCAATTCAACTTGAACAGCCCTAAAAATTGGTGACATATACATGTACTATTGTTTATATACCCTGTGGATTACAAAAGACCTTAACACTGGAACTATTTATGATGTCGGTGGTGAGGGACTGGAACAGGTTGCCCAGGGAAGCAGTAGATGCTGCATCCCTGGAACTGTTCAAGACCAGGTTGGATGGGGCTCTGAACAACCTGTCCTAGTGGAAGGTGTCCCTGCCCATGGCAGGGGAGTTAGATGTTCTTTAAACTTCCTTCCAACCCAACCTAAGCCATTCTATGATTATGATATGATATGATATGTTATGATATTTTCAAAGGCAAAATTTATGCATGAACACGTTGTACTTGTTTACTCTTATTTAGACATTAGCTTTTAGCTCAAATGTCTCTACACCTTTCCCTGGCTGTTTTTATCCTGATATGTTTATTGACTGGAGTCATAGTCCCTCCATGTTTTGTTTTTGCTAGTTTAAGAAAACCGGAAGTCTGCAGTCCCTTCTAAAAAGGTATCTTTTTTTTTTTGTCATAATAAATATATTAAACTATTAAATCAGATTTATATCTGACTTCAGTTTGAATGTGCTTCACTCCAGAGTGTATGAACAGATATGTGTATACTATTTTAAAAGTCTCATGGTATGTCCTACATTGATATAGATGTTTCTGTATTTCTTTACTGGAAATCTCTTTGGATAATTTCTTACTTCAATGATTCATTGCTGGTTTTCCAACACCAAAAAGGAATGATATTTTACTTTTTGTGTCCAAAACTACCTCAACGCTTTAGTTGTTAGTGGTTTTGGTAATGGGAAATAAGGAGAAGCTGTTGCATATTTCTTACTGAATATGTTAAATTATTTTAAAAGTGTTTTGGGAAATTCACGACATTGTGAAACAAAGGTGTGACATGTATTGCTAATTGTAAATATAAACAATAATGGTATAAACTGATGATTCATTTAAATAATTGCAGTATGTACACAGCTAGTAATGAAATGGAGCAGAGAGTTATGACAAGATTGTGCAGTAATATAAAATAACAGTTACACAATTAGGAGCTTTTAAAGCTTTTCAAATCATCATAAATACAAATACAAATGCTCCAGACAGGCAAATATTTTCTGTTTGAAAGTGTTTAATCAGAAAGGGAAAAAGTGTTAATATTAATTTTGGAGGAAAATTTCTTCCCTAATTTTCTGTTTTACAACAAGAAAAAAGAAAGAAAATTGTGAAGAGAGGAGTTTCTGATGGTATTTTAGTTTCTGTTCACATTTTTCCTACTGATACTTTCATTTCTCTTCACACTTCCTTGACAAAATATAAAGTAGAAAAGGGGAGAAAAAAATAAGAATGAAATATTTTGACATTTTCTTCCAGTAGATATTTGTTAGAAAAAGAGCTTGCATTAAATGAGAAATTTTAATCTCTGTTCATCTAAAAAACACCAGCATATAATGACGTCATTTGTTCTCTTTTATTTCCTTGAACATCCATCTTTTTCCCACATCTATAGATCTCTTTATTCCGTGAAGTGCAAAGTCTGGTACTATTTCCTGTTTCTCTAAAAACTCCAACCCACCCAGGAAGCAAATAAATAAACAGAAAACATGAAATGTTTCAGGACTTGGAATGAGACTTTTGACCTTCAGGTTAATCTTTGATTGGTGTTACAGATGAGCCACTCTATTGGTTAGGTCCCAATTTTGCTATGAATTGTATAAACACAAACACAAACTGGGAGTTCTTGTTTGAGTAAATCAACTGTCTTAGTAAAAAACCATGAGGTACCAGCAAGCTGGAGAGAGAGAGAGAAGGAAGATGTAATGGAAGAAAAGAAAAAATTAGATAATTCTGAGCAGTGTAGAACAAGGAGGGTTCACAGATGAGAAAGTTTCTGTAGGCAGGAAAAGGAATTAATGAGGATGAACCTGTAGAAGCACAGTCAAGTGATATTTAGGAAGCTCTAAACAGCAAGTATTGTCACAGAACAGTGTACAAATGCATTTTCCAGAATATGTAGGAATATCAAGCAGAGATGGGATCCGACATTTCAGTAGTAAACAAGAAAGACTGAGCAGATGAGTGCTCTGAAGAGCCTTGGATGTAAAAATAAGTGATCTCTATTTGGTGTGATAGAAGCAGAATGAATAGAAAGATGCATATAGAGGGCTGTCATTACCAAAGCAATGAGCTATGAAAATGATATTTTGCTGAAGCACTTTGAATATGGTGAGAACCTGAATGAAAGCTTTATTAGTGTGTCTGTATGTGGAAAGAGATACCTTGTGATGGAAATCAGTTGTACTGAAAGTTTCCTGTAGCTAGAATCTGACAATACAAAAAGATGATGGAGTCACTTACATCATTCAGTTTTGAGACTCACATGATTAGGTCTTTTAGTGACGAGGGACAGGATGATGATTTTTAGAGAAAATTTGAAAAGAGGAAAAGTAATGAACTGGGGGGAGAAAAAAAATCACACCAAAAGAAACAACTAAAGAAATCCAAACCCCACCTTAATTTTTGCCACCTTCATTCTGTGTTTTTAAAAATCAGACCAGTACTCAGGAAGACAGGCTAAGATTTTAAAAAAGCAGGAGAGGCCAAATCTTTATAGCAGAGATAGATCCACAAATGTTGATCTGCCTGAAGGTGCAGAACCAGTGAATATAGTGTTTGTGAAATAACGTTTGTGGATTGTTTTGTCCAGTGGTTTGGTATAGATCAAAAGAAGAAAATCAAGTCATGATATCTGGAAAACAAGCTGTAGAAAGAGCACTGGAGGAATAAAAACATATGCATATGAAAATCTGGATTGGTTTTTATGAAAGTTAACATAAAATCCCCACGAATGACATCTGTAACTGCGCAATTGTCATAACAATGGCAAAATGATAATTCTAAAACATCTTGGTTGTGCAGTCAAACAAACCCATCTAGGGCTGAGCAAATGTTTTTGTAAGACAAACACTCTTGCAGAAAAAGGACTGTACATCACACATGGAAAATTGCACACATGCAAAAAAGTTGGCTGATAAAAAAGAAAACACATGTAAATCTATGTTCTGAAAATATTTTAAAGACACAATGTAAAATTAAATGCATGAAAGCTTTTTGAGTGGAGATGTGACAAAAAGGAATAATGACATTTTGTAATATGCTTAACACTGATAAAACATTTACTATACTTTTTTTGCAGTTTTAGCATCTACACTTTTTTTTAATGTTGATAGAATGAAATTGGTATGACATACTCCTCCTGACTCCTCTCCAAAGAGAGGACAGGAAATGACATTACACAGTGCTTTTCCTTCTTTAAAAAGAAAAAAAAAAAAAGAAAAAATGAATTGATTTGTTATTGATTTTGTTCCTTCTGTGGGTTGAGGTTTGGATGAGATGACCTCCTGATCCCTTTCCAACCTAAATCAGTCTAAGAGCTATGATAATGGAATTTTCATAAAATAATAGGAGCAAAGGGCGTAACAGCAGCTATTTGACATATTCAAAAGAGAAATGACACGTTTTCTCACATAAAGAGGGCTAGTTATCATTAAAAAAAGATTGAAAGGGCTTGAAAGAAATTTATTGGATTCCTTTTCCCTTGATGCTTTGATTTCAAAGTTGCCTGAATTCCCAGTGATGTGCTTTAGCCTAGCACAAGTTTTGCCGCAGTCACACACAAGTGACTGGGCTCCATACAAGGTTAGGAAGATGAAATGCAATGTCCCATGGTTTGACATGGGTCAAAGTAGGTGAAGCAGTTGTCCCTTCTAGCCCTCCACTCTGTGAATCTATGATTCATGTTAATCTTGTTCAGAGTCTATTTTTTGGAAAGCTGTTCCTTCCTGGTAACATTTTTGTTTTCTCCACCCTGATCTGAAACAATTTTCTATGAAGCGACAGATTTCTCAAGGGAAATATCACAGCTTCATGATTTTACTTGATGGCACTAACTTGGCCTTTAATTTTGCGACTACAAGTAAGTTTAAAATCAAGTCTGACAAAGCCAGAGGTATGTGCAAAACATCTGATATCTTTAAAATTATTTAAAAATACTAACTGAAGGCACATGCTAGCTAAATATTTTTTTCTGCAGACAATTGAAGATGCAAAGAAAAGACTAAAAGGATGATTTTATTTAATTTTGATTTCCTTTGCACCTTTTTCGGAAATAGAAAGAAGATTAAAGGTGTTCTCCGATGGTTAAGGTTAAATATTCAGGTTCAGAGTTTCAAAGATGCCTATGGGATTTGAACTCCTGTTTCCTATTAATTTTAAAGCAAATATTCAGTAAGCCTCAATTTTTAAGGGAAGTTGTGTCTGAATCAGTGTATCAAAATATCACGTCTCCTGAGCAGCTTTGTCAAATACACATCCTGTCTTTCACGGTTATTCTTTTTGTTGTTGTTGATGTTGTTGTCACATACGGCCTGCTAATGCGCTAAATACCTTCATCATTGCCTTAGCCTCCCTGAGTCCAGATAATAATAAGATAATAGACATTAATTAACTGACTGATAATACTTTCTGATCTGTACTTAACTAATTTTCAAATGGTGACACTTAAAGGAATTTATTTTTGTGAAAAATAACCAAAACCAATTCTAGGTGTTAGCAAGCTGATCTTTAGAACCAGGTTATTAGGGAATTCTAAATGTGAAGCTATTAACTGGATGATCCTTGATCCCTGACATGAGCTGCCATCCACAGCCCAGTTGTTGCCTGCTCATCTCCCTGCGGGAACCGCACTCTTAAGGAGATTACACAAATAACAATGAGCTTGGATAGAGGACAAACCAGGAGAGAGTCCATTAAACCTTTCACATCATTACAAGCCTCATTGTTTTGCAGATGAGCAATATAGAGGAAAACATATGCAGGAGGCCTTTTACTGACACTCTGGGTACTGGGGATTTCAACTATCTGAACCTAGTTGATTGCTGTTAAATGAATAAATAACCTTGAGATAATCCTTCCCTTTTGCAGAAAGGTGCCCTGCTTAAATAGGAGATAATAAAAAATTGTCCAGATTACCTTTATCGTCTTTTTGGTTCTCTGTTTTCTATGTACTATCCTGTAATTGCTGTGGTCCCTGCTTTTTGCCATCTGCTCACATCAGAAGTTGAAACTCGTGTTTGGATTGAATCTTATTAAGCTGGTCCAGGGGAGGAAATAAAAAGAAAATTATAGGTAGACTTCCCACAGTATCTGATTTAAGGCACAGGCCACCTCTGAAAAATATATTTTTCATGGGGACCTGGAGTTCTGAAGTTATCAATTTTCATGGTTGTATGTCACAACAAGTGGATAAAAAGTGATTTATTCAAAGTTTAACTGGCTGGTTTATCTTTGTAATGTGCTCCTACAAAAGCTATTTTTTATTTTTTCTGCTGGGTGACTGTTGATCATATTTCATTTATTCATACTTAATATTAATTTTCATGTGATTTTTTCCTCAATATTATTTTCGTGTAATGTCAAAATGATGGCTTGTTTATTCGATTTTTGAGCTATTGCAATAATAGCAGAGAGCTCTAATTTTAGATCAGCACACCAGTACACACGCTTTGAGAGGTTTCATTTAATGATAAGGTGCATACCTGCAAGTAATAGCTTGCTTAGCCAATTCTAGCTTAGTACTAGACTTCCTTCTTAAAGAGAGAGGGAGAATGACAGAATAATAATACTTTTGAACCTTCAGGAATAATCTTTAAGATCAGATTCACATCTATGATGATATTTTAGCGAAGAACTTCATAGTATTTTTCCACTTTAGGGTGAACTGAGCAACTAAAATAAGTCAGGAAAACAGATTCTTCTTGTGCTAATTTCTCTTATCATATAGACTAGTTCCTTTACTAGCCTATTTTTTACACTATAGGTATTAATCTGTTACACTAGTAATGATCCTAATTAGCAATGCTTACTAATATCTTGCATTTATATACCCTTTCTCCCTGAAGGACTCCAAAATGTTGGGTGGTTTGAATCAAGATGATTCCAATTTGAATTCAATCTTAACAAAATTGGTTCATATAATGCAACTCTACAAGTCTAACAGGGCTACAGGTAGACTCTGAGAGCTCTACTAGTGACTCCTGATTCGAGATTGTGCACTTCCTATGGACTAAATGAGATGTGAAAGAGGCTCATTGTTTGTATATGTTTAACCAAAGGGGAAAGAAAAAGTCTCACAGTGAGTATGGGTGAGAAATTCTTAACAGGTCGGGTAGGTTTGCATACCCAGTGATTATTGTACCTTACTTATTTAGTCTAAATGCAAAAAGGCAGTGGTGGGTGAAACTGAAAAGGTTGAGTGGTTGAGACAAGATTTGTTAAGAATACAGTGATACTTAACCAAAGCAAACACTCAAAACCCAGGACTTATAGGGCGAATTTTCAAAAGAAAGTAATTTTTAAAAGAAAGGGTTCTCATGTGACTTCTCTTAATTTTAAGTTCTGCCTGGACATGACTGCCAATTTTTTTTGGCAGAAAAATAAAACAAAATAAAATAAAATAAAATAAAATAAAATAAAATAAAATAAAATAAAATAAAATAAAATATAAAATATATTTTTTGTGAACTGAGGTGCCTTTAAAAAGGATTTCTGTAGTTGATTATTCATCACATATCACACATCTATAACAGTGAGAGATCTTTTTTCATCCCTGAAGAAAAGCTTTTTCATCCCTATAAACACCACAGATCATGAATTCACGTGCAGCTTAAATGTGTCTAGAGGAAAATATCTCAGGCAGGCGGGTAGATGGGGGGAGGAAGGTGGTGGGGAAGAGAGAGAGAGAAGGTAGGGTGGGGGGAGAGAGGAAGGAGAGAGAGGTTGACTCACTTTATTTCTCCTCCAATATTTCTCATAAATCCATTTACTTCCCTCTTTGTACTCTGAAAGGAAGGTAACATCTTTCCATGGTTCTAATCACAAACCCTTCACTTCTCATGGAACTATTCAATTACTTTCCATCAAACCTTGCAAATCTATTCCCTTTCTGCTGCTTTCTTCTTACACTATTCAGTGTGAATGGGCAAACTACTTATAAAAAGCCTGGGATTAGAAATGAGGGGCCGTTGTAGTTTATTGGTCAAATCCAAGCAGAATTACTCTCTGAGGAGTTGAAGGGAACTTACTTGGAATCTGACTCTCACTTGAGTCCTTTGGGTCCCATTAGTCCCTCACTTTCATTATCCTAAGTACCAATTCATTTCACTTACTCTCACCTTTCCCCATGGCCATATTGCTTACAATACCATGATAAAATGATTTTATTGCTTTGTTTTTGTCTATGAAATTTTATGGACATAATAAATAAAATACATTTTTTTGATGTATTTGCAACAGTAACTATACCCTATTGCATACAGATATCAAATTCATGCCCATTGTACGAATATTTTGTATGAAGACAAGTCCTAGAAATAAAATAAATAGCTTTAGCATATCACTAATGATTCCATAATAAATACTTCTCCCATTATAAATCAATTGCACATTACTTTAGTTAGGAAAATCACTTTTACTGCTGTAAGTATTCATATCTTGTGAAACAGTTGATAATATTTCTATGTTAAATACAATGGTTATCATGCTGAATACGTTAGACAGCATCCTGCCTTTCCAGATATGTGTTTAAAGCAGTTATTTGGCTCAAGTGAACTAATTTTCATTATCTATTATTATGAGGTTTCTAAATATACTCAACATTGTATGCTAGCTGTAGAAGAGGTTTACAGCTGACATCTCAAGTGCTTGTTTTACATCCCCTATTTTTCATCAGTGTGGGATTGTATTTATTATCTAAATATTCACTGTTAGTTCCATAGCAGTTATGAAATTGTAATTCTTGCATATGTAAGTTACAAATGTAAGTTAACTAGAGTTTTCCTAGGGAATTGGAAAGGTTTAGAGGAGAAGAGTGGTTTGATGAATACTAATCAGTTAGTGAGAGACTGGAGTGTCTCACCTTGCTTTTGATGGGTGCATATTTGCAAGTCTATTTTTATACACTTAAAATAAAAGAAGTCTGATGACTTTTGATTCATTTAGTACATTTCTTACAGGTGGCCATTTTCATAAGTTTTTTTGGCAGGGAGGGGAATTTTTTTTATTTCTTAAATGTCTATTGCAGCCTTCATTTAGGGTCAAGTTGAAAGTATTGTTTTATTCTTACTGAAGGGAATGTGCAGGAAGCTGGGTTCAGTTCCTCCACCAGGGTAGCAGCAGCAGCTGCGTTATTCACTAGATAGTTTCTGAATACCTTGATATGATTTAAAGCCCACTCATATTTAAACTGGGTTTTAAAGGTGTAGACCTCTCAGAGGTGAATGATTTTATCTTGTATGATCAAGTTTGTGGGTAAAAAAAATTTTAAAAAATACCCAGGTGTTCTATTTTTACCTTCTCAAAATCTTGAATCTACCTTACTAATTTTTGTTAGCAGATTTGAGATCTTTGTGTCTTGTTTTTAAATTGTACGAGGTGCTTCTCTTCCCACACAGGGTGCAACTTGAAGACCTCTAAACAAGTTTATGATGACAAGTTCTATCCAAAGACTTTATGCAAGTCAGATTCATAGTGATTTTTGGAATTAAGAAACAAAATGAAGCAAATGAAAGTATGAAAAACTAGGTGAGGAGCTATAGGGTGGGAGTATACTGGTGGGAGTTCTCAACCTACCTACTCAGAAGCAAAAGGATCTCTTTTGCTTTTATGTTACAACATATTCTACTGACCTCTCTGTGGTTTGAAAGTTAAAAATTTCTCAAATGGCCTAAACTAGTACTAGTCCAGGCAGCAAAGACATCTCTAGACTGAAGTACAACTGTGCGCCATCAAAAATAGGTTGCCCTGTGCTGGAACAGAAAAAGAAAACAGATGGCATGCAAAACTAGATCTGTGTGAATTTTCTGTCCTGTGACAGATTTTGAAGGTGAGTTTTTTCTGTATCAGTTTGGGATATAAAGTAGGAATCTAGGAATATCTCTATCACCCTCTAAAAAAAATAACAGGTAACATAGAGAATAAAGAAAGTGAGATAAGTTTACTTTTTATATTCTTTTCATAGTATTGAAACTCTGCATTTCAAAGGTTATATCTTATTTTTAAAGGTTTTATTCTGAGTTAAACAGAGAATTTCAAATTGAGAATCCTTCTTGTAACAAAACATTAAAATTTCTGTTTCTAAAATATCAATAAAAAATTCTTTGATATTTGGAATCCTTTTTTTCAGACCTGAGGGTATTTCGGTGTTGTGGTTGGTTTGTTTTTTTTTTTTATTTTGGAGGATTGTACAAACTGAATATGTTCCTGATACAGGTATGGTTTTGTCAAACAAATGCTTTCTGTGGGAAAAAGGAAAAATTAAAAAATATAATCAAGTTCATCCAATGTATGAACAAAACATTTCTGTAAAGCCACTCATAATTTTATTCTATATATCTGATTTTTTCATTTAACAGCAATCCCCACTCACTTCCTCGTGGAAGTTTAGGTGGTGCAATTTTTAATGTTCTCTTCAGACTTACATTTTCTTGTAGGCCCATTAAATGCACTCAACTGAACACAAAAGGTTCACAACACCCATCTCAGTGATGCTCGTTTGTTGCTGTCACTTTCTGTTGTTTTTTCTCTCTTTCTATGACATAATGTAGCTTTAAAGATGTAATCTTATCTGGTAAAATGTGCTTACCTCCATAAACCTTGTTACACCAAACGGAAATATCCTTTGCCTAGAAGAAACACTGGACAAACCAGATAATGCAAGTATTTTGACAAACCTGAATACTTGGAGGTTTCATTCCTATTATCTCTCAGTAACTCGTTGTCACTATTCTTTTCCATGCACTATTTCTGGGTACTGGTAAGATGCTAGTAAGAAAAAATTTTAAAGCTTGTTCTAGGTATACCTGATGTATGTTCCAAGACTATTTTGAATTATCTAATAGACAAAGATATCAAAGTTTATTATCTTCTGACCTAACTGAACTTATAAGAAATCCTAAAACAGAACTTTATTTCATTAATACATCCTTTTTTTTTGTCAAAATTTTAAAAGTGCTAAAAAAAGGAAGTACAATATTTGCAAGTCCTCCTTCTCCTTCAAAGAGGTGAACAAGTTAATTTGTTAAAAATTTACCTTGAAATGCCATGCGGCCTTGCCTCTGTAAAATAAGAAAAAAGCAAACCTGTGATTTCCATAATTCACAACCTTCCTTTAATCTGAAGTTTTAAAATATCCATTACAATATCAGTATTATGATTTAGTACTTGCAGTATTATTGACTTGTCCAATAGCAACAACAAAACATAGCAAATCATGCTAATGACATTGTGGAGAAACTAATTAGTAAATTAGGACAGAATGTTAATCTACTCTAATACTCAAGCAGGACACACTTATCAATCCTTATCAGCTTGAGCTTTCTCTGACAACAAGAGCAAATATTTATCTAGCTCACACTGGGTAGTAATTCCAAATAGGGTATCAATGTATCTACCTTACTATTTTCACAACTGATTTAGAGTAGTCTGAGGTATTGTGTTTGAGTTGTTTTGGTTTCTTTCAATATCAAGATAATCGATAAGAATATCAATACCAATATCATCTTCTTTTGTTTTTGATATCCATGAATAAATAGTATATTAGACTGCGTTAGGGTACTCAAAAAGACCCTGTTACTGAAGTAAAAAGATCACTTCTGATAAAAATCCCTGCAAAGTTCTGTATACTGTGTCAATAAAAAACAACAGAAAAAATACAAGCAAACATACTACTACTGAGTTTGGGAGGAGAAATAAGAAATGAATGGTCAAAAAAAGTACAAGGAAGAGTTCAAATAAACATATCAATAACAGGATACAGTGATTTTGGTATTAAATTTATGAAAGAGGGATCAGGTCCATTTATATTAAAGATTACTTAATGATTCACCTGGTAAGGCTTGGCTTAAGGGCTAATATCACCACTTTTTTCTTTTTTTTTTTTTAAATTACAATGAATTTATAGTTTTACTTAAGTTACATAATAATGTAAAATTCTGGAGAATTTTCTTTAAAAGTGCAAGGAACTGGTATAAAAAGAAATAAAATGACACCTGCAAATGAGCAGGTTTCAGCTAAAATATCTCAGATAATGCTCCATGTGCTCCTTGACTTAATAACTGGATTCAATTATGAAAATCTAAATCAAAGTAAAAAGGAAAAAGAAAACCCAGAACTATGATAAGCAAATGGTCGTATAAGAAAAACAGATTACTAAAATGGAAGAAGATGTTGAAAGTATCTACATTATAAAAAATCTGTCCTTTAACACATAAATACAAACACTTTAATAATTACAACTGTGATTGAATATAGCCATTATCCTGCATTTTGGCCTACACTGAATTATCCTTCTGATTCCCAAAATAGTCAGAAGCCTGCACTTATTAATCCCACTGCCCTCTGAAATGTTTCTTGCAATCACTATTTTCTTGTGAAATTGCTGAAGAAGGCTCAGCCTTTGTGAAGCAGCTTTCCAAATCCTTGACAATTATTTGTGGATTCTGAGAACAGTAGCTAAATACTAACTAGAAGTAAAGTATTCAGTGAAATATTTGGGACATCAAAATGATTAGGCTTTAGTTTAGTAGGGAGTTTTAAGTCAGTTCTTTTTTTCTTGACGTGATTTGCCTTCCTGTCATCCTCTCAAGCCAATAACTCATTCTGAAAATAAATGTATATCTTTTTTGTACTATAGGGACTTCTGTCAAATCCACCACATCAAAACCTCTGTCACACAGCTTGTATGCTTTTGCAGGTAGTGGCTAAACCCAAAACATTCTCGGATTGTGTATCTCTTCTTTCCCCTTATTTTTAACACCATGTAATCTAGAGTCAAAGAAAAGAAATGAGGAAATACACATTACAAAAGTTTGCTGTAAAAAATAAATATTTTGGCCATAAATATCTGCTAACACTCAGCTGAAGATGTGTTGGATTTTCCCATAAGCATGAGAAAAGGTGACAAGCAGAAAGCTTGTCCTCCTAGAGCTCTGATAAAGATGCAATAAGACAGACAAAATGTGATACCAGCAAGTTCATAGGAAATGCCATGAGCTCAGTGAAAAGAAATGAAAAATATCAAGCAGCTCTCCTAAACAAAGTTAATAAAAAATATGTGATGTAACACAAACCATGTAACATAAACCAATTTGTAGGTAAAATAATATCTTAATATAAGTGACTCAAATATTGATACGTAAGGGTAATTATAACTTTGTATTGGATATATTTAAATTATCTGAAGATACAATTAGCTATATATATTTTTCTAAATGTGGGCAGTGTAGTGTGCTTTACTACTGACTTTCTACAAGGCTCTTAAAAGTGTGCTTGACATTTGTTATGGGGGCAGTGTTGAGTCTGGAGAGACTTTTATGTCCACACCTGATGCTAAAAGGAACAGTGACAAGGAGGCTGGTGTTAGTGGATGGCAGAAAAAAAAGTTAACTGTGAATTAGTTGTGAAAATCTTGGTCACAGAAATTAATTTTAAGCATACTTGAGGAGGACTATGACTATAACATGACATTCTAGGGGAATTTTTGGAAAGGTTGAGTTCAGATGACAGGGACATGATGCTGAGAATTTTCTGGCAATAAATTTCTTACTGGCTCCTTCCTAAGATATTAGAATTCCTCTTTGTAAAGAAAAGCAGGAGGGGCAGTCACTAAAATAGCTGACTTCCAACCAGGTGCTAATTATTAAACATTTGAGAGATTTTGGAAAGCCAGGAAACTGGGGTAAAATATAAGCACTGTCATAAGGACACCTTATTCAGGAAAAAGGAAAACAATTTTTTTCCTATCTTGCACTGCTGGGTAACATTTCAATGCAAGTCTTTTTTTAGTAATTGCAGAGGAATAGATTATATTGAGATTTTAATTTCAAATTAAACAAGACTGCCCTTCAGAAACTTTTGGATTGCAAAAGATATTTTTGTTAGTATGCTGAAATTTCTCTGAAATAGCATTTCTATTCCTGATTTTCTCACTCTTTGAATAAAGAAACAAACCCATATTGTGTATCTGTGTTCTCTTGTGGCTTCTTATAATAAATAAGAAACCAGCAAACTTCTGTCATACGAATATGTTTGTTACTTATAGTTAATTTAAATTCTTATGTCCAGAAATAAACTTGTGTGCAGTGCCACTGTCCAACTGAGCAGCCTTCTTGTTTTTGTTTAGGATCTTCAGGTTGCAGTCTTATGTATGATACATTCCTTGCTCTTAGAGAAGGATTCTTGTGGGGCTGTTTAACTTCCAGAATTTATTTAGAAGCGATCTACCTCCCACCATTCCACTAATACTCTCATCTGCTTCAAAAAGGCTAAATAATTTTCAAAGATGTTAGGAGCTGTATTTTTAGTGGCAGCTTATGTCTTCTTGGCACATTCTTGGTACAGCAATGTTGGCAGACCTCATGTTACAGAATCTCCTGGTCTGTCATGTATTAAATCTGTTCCCTGGTTACCCAAGCACTTAAAATACCTGTGAGTGTCAGGTTTGCAAGTAGATGGATAGTCCAAATATATGTGTAGATTTAAATACCAAGAGAAGTTAAATCATCCGAAAAGGCAGAGATCTAAAAGGTACTCATCTGGTCAGATACATGCAGTACTTAAAGACGTGTATTGGGCAAACCAAACAGCTGGCTGGTTCTGATTTCTAGTGGTGGCAAAGGTTTGAAAGGTACATCTAAATAACTAATAAAACCTAATATATAGACAGTTTTGATAATGATAAATGCCATGGTATTTAAACAGATAGCCATACGAATCATCAAAAGTGAATGCTTATCTCACAATCACATTCAGCATATAAAAATCCAACCATTTTTAATTTAAATGTTTTTGGATTATGTGATAACCTTACCCACATTTCTTAAATTGTTATAAATAACAGCAAAAAATTCTAGCAATAGGCCAGATAAGATTCATTTAATGCAGCACACTTAGGAAAAAGAAAGATGGTCCCGGTGATAGGAGTGACAGCTTAGAACTTGGAAGACGATTGAGATATCTTAGCATTGACAGAGACTCCTTGTGCTGAGGATATGCTTCCTGAGGATAAATACACTGGAGTTGTTAAAAGCACTGACCTCTACAGTAATGAGGCCTGTGCAGGTAACACAGACTAACAGGCATTGCACTCCACTGTTTGTTTTGTGGCATCCTAACGATTCTAACATAAAGGGAACAAACTCAAGGAGACCTGAGCTGAGATCTGCTGGCCTGGTAGGCAGCTTTGACAAAATCACTCATTTTTACTCATTTGTCCCTATATAACCATGAGAAATAATCCTACTTTTCTTTGTACAACATCCTGCAACATGTGGTAAGGGCATTGTTGCTGTTAATAAAATAATATTAATTTTGTTTTTCAAAGAAAGGTGTACTGAAGGTGTAAAAAACTCTTAATTGTGAGCCAGTACTTGCATTTAGAAGAAGGAAATACACTTTGTTTAAGCTATATATTCTGGGGTTTTTTTCCTCAAATCTTAATATGTTCTTATGGAATTAAAGGAAAAATATGGGAGCCCTCCAGTGGTGAAAATAATGTATCTGGATTTCATAATGTAGCTATTTTGCTGTGACTCATGCCTGTTTGCGAAATAATTGCAATAGTTTCCTGACACATATAGATATTGGCATCATTTTGGTTAACAGGACTTGATGTTATCCATTATTTTCCTCCACTTGCATATAAATGTGTTCCCAGGTGACATTTGTAAAACCAGGAAAGTCAGATTTGTCTCACATTACTTCCTTTTCTATACAGGCAGGAAAACCCTCAGGGGCTCTTTGTTTATTTTCTTCCCACTAGGACTTGAATGGGTTAGTCATGTTCTCCCCTTCCACAAGGTTCTCACCTTTAAAGGTGTGTGGATGAAAAAGGATTTACAATTGCAGTAATAGAGATGTTTGTCTGGCCTGATCCACCCATTCTTTGGCTTCTTGGATTATCATGTCAATCCAGTCACCATTCGCTTTCAGAACTGCACCCCCCTCTGTAAAGCTGTGGGACATCCTTCTGGAAAGGCTCTGGACAGCTGGTCGGTCACTGCCTTGAAACTGAAACCTCAGACCATATTGTACTGCTTTGGCAAAAGAATGCACATTTTGGATTTCTATGCTCAATTTGCCATAAAAAAAGAGGCAATTATTTCTGTGGAAAAATGTCTATTGCACTCCAGGAAGAAAATGGAGATCACAATCTGCTTTCCAAGAAAATGTAACTATAGCTTGCTCTATTTATGCCTGCAGAGTCTACTGAGACTACAGTCCATCCCTAAACATGTTAATACTACCACAGCTACTACCAAAAAATCCTTAATATGGAGCTCTTGCACCTTTAATTCCTGTTTGTAGGACTTCTGAATATTTTAAATCTAAACATGCCAACATAGCTGGCAACGGCTTCTCCTAGTGAAGTTGTAAGTGTGGAGTTAAAAGCAGTTTCCTTGTGAGTGATGAACATTTAAAATACAAATGGCTGAAAACCAGCAGACCTTGCAGAGTCCTTCTATAGCACTGGAAACAATAGGAAACAGGAAGAGAAAAGGATTAGACATTTGTCTTTTTTTAATGAGGCTAGCTTCTGTTGGAAACACATGTTGGTAAAGTGCATGGTGATACCGAGAATATTTCTTTGAAGAAGTTGGCATCTGAGGCATTCATAAACAGCCGACAACAAAAGCTGCCCATCCAGAAGCCCACTGTCGTACTATTATCTGCACCACAATTGTCACAGGTAGATTCAGAACAGGAGTAGGAAAGTCCATCTTAATGATATGGATGTGAGTGTGCCCACAGCCCCACTGCTTCGCATTGTGTTTAGCCAGAAGGATATTTCTGAATACAGACAGAGGAGGAAGAATTGTGTTTCCTTCTGATTTTGTTTTCTGTTTTATTTCATTTCAAATCTAGGCAGGCCAAGTATACAGAACAACAGAAATAAGATTTTAAGATGTTGAATGTACTTCACACCCTCAGCTTTTGGATTTCAATGCTTTTTACCATATCTTACACAGCAGCTGCAGAGTCCAGTACTTCTATTGTCATGGAAAAATAAAGGCCTCATTTAACTGCTGGTGGAGCTGTAGTGTGTGATGTGTTTGTTAGTCTAAGACATCTGCTCTTTGTGTCAACTACTAACTCCAGACACCACAGTGTTCCCTGTCCCCTGTCCCCTGTCAGGCTGCATACAGAGATGGTGGGTTAGAGCTATACACTGCCCTCCAACAAAAGAATAAAGGGACAAAGAAAATATTTGTGTGCTGGGGGACTAAGTGACAGGAAAAGGCATATTTTCAGCTGTGGCTGGAAAGTTATGTGATTAGCATGTGACAGGCTGCTGGCCCCTTAACCACTGGCTGCATAAGGATGACTGACTGCCAGGGAGGCTCTGACCTATGTAATCTGACAGAAACAGTTCTGAGAGGATGCTGATTTTAGTTATCAGGCCCACATTACTCACAGTGCACTTGCCATCAAGAGGTGTTAAAAATATGCGGTGGATTGAGCAGCAGCAACCCTGGAGTGTGCATGGCACTTCCCATAACCATGTCTACCTGGATCAGATCCCTGCATGGGTGAGGGCCATCTCTGTGTCTCCCTGATTTTCCTCAGGACCCAACAGTCCCATGCTACTGCCCCTCACCATCCTCCAGACACCTTGGAATACCAACAGCTCCCAGCTGAAGCTGCCAGAACAATGAGCCAGCATCAAGGAGTGTCATCTAGGGGATATAATTTGAATGTTGAAAGTTTTATTTTTTCACTTAGGGGGAAGTATAGGGAGAAAAATGAAAGAAAAAAATCTGTATTTGGGAAAGATGAGTGTGCTGGTTTGGACAAATTCAGAGGAAAATATCCTCTGATAGAAGGCAGGTTACAACCACCCCTCCTCCACCAGTTTCAGGAAAAAAGAAATTTTCCTAGGAAGAAAGTGAAAGAGATAAAAAACTATTTTTTTAACAAACACATGGGAAAAGAATAATAATGCTGAATAATAAAACCTCTCGCTGTGCAGAGAAATCTGGGAAGATTTCAGAGTCCTTCTGTAGGTGTGGTCTCTCTCCTCCTCCTCGGAGCTGGGACATGGTGAGCCCACCTCCGGGGCCTTGGAAAATTCCCCCAGTGTGTTCTGATGTTGTTGAAACAGACCAGAAGAGAAGAAGGGAAAACCCAAAGATCCAAGAAAACTAAGTTTGACTCTCCGTCTCCCTTCAGACAAAAAGAGCTGAAAGCTGACTGAACTAACTTTAGGACACGACATATTAATTTCTTTGTAACTTAAAAAAAAAAAAAGGAAGAAAAAATATTCAGGTTTTTTTTTTTATGATAATGAAATTTTGCAGTTTAGACATAGAGAGATCAGGTAGCGTGTCCTCAAGATCCAAATTTGTATCAACAAAAGTGCCACCACCAGAGTGACTATCCCTGTCCACTCATTGTTCATGGACCTCAGATGACTAGGCTAGATTTTGACTGATGTTTAAATGGTGGAATAAGATAATTCCTACCTGATTTTCAAGGTAATAAATCCTATATTTTTACTAAGATTTGCATTTCCATATTTTTTATTTAATCCTGATTAAAAGTTCTGATTAGAACTTTGCTTGGACATGATTTCACCAAAAATGTGGTCTATTTCTTATTGCCATGTACTGTGTTTGCTTTTCAAACACTGATTTATTTTTGCCTGTAATCATTCAGCAGCTTTATAGCGCAATCATGTAACACCTTTAGACATTTTAACATGATGAATACTCTAGAAGGATTGATTGCTTTCATTGTACAACTGAAATTTTCCTGCCATCTGTCTAGGGACCAAGATTACCAGGACCCTGTAATATAAGGAAAAATTGTCTAACTGTTTTTACTGTTCTACTGAGTCTTAACTCTTTCTATGAATTAGGTACACTGAGTGAATTTGGTCTTCACTTAATTTTTATTTCAATGATGTATATTGATTTTCCTTCCTCTATATATAAGCATACCTAAGTAGAGAATGTAGTTCAATAGATTTTACAGCTCTGTAAGAAAACAAAGTCACATAGCAACCATAATTACCTCAAATATGTGAGAAAGGTCTGTAAACAGCCTTATTCTCCAAAGGCTCAATCCCATCTTTAAGATAAGATGTTCTCCAGTGTACCCACAGAAAATATATTTCCTTGAGATTCTGAAAATAATAGGATTAACACCATTATGATGCATTTTCACAAAGTACTGGGAAGTAAAGAGCAGGAAAAGACAATGTAAGGCATTGGCTACAGTTCTAAAACCTAAAAGTAAGAAAATAAGATGGGAGAGGAAAAGTTTAGTCTGTCTTTTACTCAAAAGTTTTCAGAATTTGCTGAGATTGGAAAGACCTCTGGACCCCATTTACTTCCTTAATTTCTTTTTCAGGAAAGAAAGCAAACAACTTTTGTCTCACTTTCCTTTTGGTCCATTTTTCCTCTGCAAACAAAAATATTATTTAATTTCAGTGTGAGTTTTGGCATATTGTAAAAGGTGTGTATGATGTTTTAACAATTGTTAGGGCTTTTTGACCAAACAAAACAAAAAAACAGAAACCTGTTTCAGAGGCAAATTCTGACCCTTAAAAAAAAAAACTTCTGACTTCTCTCTGATTTGAAAGAAGTTTGTCTCAGACTGGAATCAGGTTTAACTCAGAGAATGGACACAACAGTTCTTTGGTTTTAACATGTTTTACTGCAATAGATTAATTTGCTTATTTTTTCACTTTTAAGCAAAAGTCAATCTATATGCATTCTAATACAAGATACTCGGATCTTCAGTGTAATTCCACAACTTGCTAACAAGACATTTTAAAGAAATGTGATGAGAAATTTAAATGCAGGTGATCAGAGGGCTTTAGCTAATATGGCTTCATTTTTCCTCTCTAGAATAAAGCTAATCTCTGCCCTCCAGTACTGAGAAGTAGGTTTTGATTCTTGAAAATGAGTAGTTCAATTTTGTTGAAGTGTTTACATGGTGAATTATTTTTGCTTAGTTTTGGCTTATCATAAGAACTGAAAATAAATAAGAAGTCCACAACAAATCACTGTAGAGTGGTTTATTGCGCATCACAGCAGAGCTGTAATTTAACATGGGTTAGTAAGCTTATTTGCATAATATAAATTTTAGCCTGGTTTTATAATGAATTGGCTGTGTGAGTGCATTGACCCACAACAGCCTACAACACTAAAGTTCAGTAAAAGTGGTGACATACAAAATTTCCTTGTAGCAGCTCAATGGAAATGTAAATGCAATAGCCAAGAGCATGTTTTTCTGAAAGCATCTGGGAACAACATCACTTGTGCAAATGATCCTTTAAGGACATTATTTTTCTGTTGGTACTTTATTGTTGCCTTTTAAATTAATTATTTTTCTTCTATTTTCCCTGTGGATTTTTAGATAGCAAAATTATCAGGACAAGTACTCAAATATTATTTGAGAGTGGTGAGGCATTAATACTCTTAATGCATATATTAGTAGATATATTTCATCTCTTCTTCACTACATATGAACAAGTGAATGTACGTTTGGACCTCTACAAAATGACAGAAAACAAGATACAGTTACTGCAGCCCGCATGAAACAAGCCTTTAACTGTCTGACAACATTTCCTGACATTTATAGCACAGCTCCTGAGGGCCTTAATGACCATCATGTCAAGCTGAATCTACTATTAATATACCTCACTAGTAAGGAGTAAGTATTATGGTTTTCACCCTGAGTGTGAAAGGTCCATATTTCATAAAGAGCTTGACTATAGCTGAGTTATTAAAAGGCTCCTCATAAGGAAAGAAACAGTCATTCCTTTTTTATTCTTGTTCTCCTTTTTTTTCCTTTTTTTTAAAAATTTCTTTCTGCTGAAACTTTCTTCTCTTGGAAGGAAGTGATCTGCACTTAAATTAAAATACAAATCAGATACTCTAGCAAAGCAAAGACTGCCTATTGTTTTACAATGTTATGTAGACAGCACAGATTTGATCTGAGGGTCATCTTCATGTGGAACCTCCAATATAGTTAGCAGAACTTCCATATTTGCATGATAATATTAGTCCAGGATCTGTTTTTTTTTTTTTCATTATTTAAGACTCACTCCTAGAGAGATCAAGACACAGAACACCACTTCTAAAACAAGCAAGAGTTGGAGAGAAAGGTTTCCTGAAGTGAGACATCAGTTTTGGACATTCATTTTGGTGGATCCAGACCTGGAACATTTCACAGAGCAACTGAGTAGTTTTGATTGGAAGTGCTCCCGATCCTTATCTGCTCTACCCCTTGCTCAAAACAGTATCAATGAGCTTGCTCAGGACATTATCCTTTCCAGCTTTGGAAATCTGTTTTCAAGAAGCTAAAATATCAGGGAATGAGCCTTAGACCTCCTTGCCGTTCATTCCCGATGCAGACCTTCTGACCAGTCACACAAAATAGATGCATCCCAAAATATGCATTCCTTTCACAGGTTTTGTTCAGGCTGGGTTCTTCCTGTGTTTATATAAAGGCTAGGATTAATATGACCCACTATTGTGCCAAGCACCCTTTACTATCTCTTTAATCAATGAACTGAAATTCAGCATTTCTTGAGCATGATTCATCTGAGTGTATAGTAGATTTCTAATACAGGCCAGATGAATAGTGCACCAGGGTGTCTTTTTTTACTGAATCCATTGCCAATAAAAGGATCCTGGAGAGATTAGCTCAGGTGTAGAAATGTACACATCTGAAAATAGGTGATATAAATCCTATCTATGGACTTTTCTTGAACTGATAGTGAAAGAATTACCTGTCAAATTCAGGCTTACTGGGTTATGTTGGATGGGTTGTGTGTTACAGGTTATAGGTGAACTCAATGTCCTTTCAAAAGGGGCATTATCGTTTTCCTAAATTCACATGATATCAGTAAATCCTTTTCTTTTCTTTTTTTTTTTTCATTTCTGTAGAAAACTTATGAAACAAGTGCTTCTATTAGTTCTTTTTTTCTGTATGGATAATTGAAGAGACCTAGCATGTGACTGGAATTATTTTCACAATTCTGAGTACGTAATATGTCAGTAATTCACAGTCTGTTAACAGAATAAATTTAAACAAATGAATTTGCCTCTTGTAGCTTTTCCTGTTTTCATTGCAGACTGCACAAATGAGGACTGAAATAGATGAGAAAAGAATCTTTTGAGCAATGCATGCTAGTTAGGAAATATAAGCCTTTTGTGTACAGAATGACAAGTGATAGTGTTTTAAAAGCAGGAGACTAGCTGGTATTGGTCAGTAAATCTATAACTTTTTTCCCCCATGCAAAACCAGAAGTTTAGGTATGCTAATATCTGAATGAAGAATGTAGTACATGCTCTCTCCAAATACATAAATTACCAAGAATTTCAGCTAAATTAGAACAGTGGATTTAAAGATTTTGTATGTGGCTATTACCAGTAAATGGAATAAAGGATATTATGAGAAACTCGCAGAAAGCAAATGGAGAATCTGAGGAGATTGTTTACTTCAAAGGAACAGATCATGAAATTTCTAGTGCACAGTGGCAGATGGCACTACCTGATGCAGCACATGCATGTCCCCACTGAACTTCATGAAAAAGCTGTACAGTTTGCATCATTCTGTGGCTACTACAGTTCATGGGAAATACTTCTTCATTCTTTAAAAGCATTCCCCTCTTTATGACAGACTGCACCATTGTCATGTATTCCAGGCCATAGGCTGGGATCTGAGAAGTTTACTAGATGGCAGTTAATGTTTATCTGTAAAGCTGTATGAATCACATGAGGCTTTTAACAGTTTAGTTCTATAACTGTATGATTGCCACAGAGATTACCATTCTGCCATTTACCTAGGAGGCAAAATATTATATTTACAGTACATTTTTAGTTATATAAATTACATTTTTGTCCAAGTTTAGATATTGCAAGAGTTAAGGACCTACTTTTCCCACAAAATGCATTTAGAGTTGCAAATCTGTCAATTGTCCTTCTTGATTTCAACTGATTGCTGCTCAAAAATTACTTCTGGTGATCTGGTGGTGGTGGACTATTAGAACATAACCACATTTAGTTTGAATTAAATTGAAGTGTGGGGGGTTTTTTTGCATCATTTTGTCTTGTTTTGTTTTTAAGTATTCAGAATCTTCTGTCACTCTTCTGATACACAGAGCAACACTTGTACCAACCTCGGAAAGCAGAACCTAACTTTAAGTGGTTTAAGTCATTGTTACCTTTTGGCAGTTTAGGTGCTATAACATGTCAAAACCCGATTCATTCTGTTGGTACAGGAAGAACTGAAGTGAGCAGCAAATCTCTCAGGATCTTCACATCTCTATTTCCTTCATAGTTAAGGCCAATGATTGGTGACAGCTTTGTCAGCTTGTCACATAATGTCATCGGAGACTCCATGTGGCTGGCTGACTGTAAATTTTCCCTTTCATTTGTTAGAAGGTACAAGCCAGCAGAAGCCCAGAGAGAGATAATTTTCTTATGCAAGCTGGTAGTGAAAAATGTGTAAATTAAAACAGCCTTGTTTTTTTTTTTTTTAAGACCTTAACCAATTTATAAACTCTTGACTGTCTGGCAATACTGAAACTGAATTCTGGAATTAGGATCTGAACACAGAAGAACAACTATTCTGTGAATACAGAATTCCTATTGCAGTACTTTTAAAACTTTACAGACAGAGCCAAAATTATTTCATTTTAACTTCCACACTGTCTCATGCTGTGATGTTTTCTTTCTTCTTTATGGACAGGTCATTCTAAATATTTCCCACAGAATTCCCACAGAGGACCTTTGACACGTTCATGAAGTTACAAAAATATTTGGATGAGCCAGTCTACAAAAATGGAAAAACACACTAAAACCTTACTGAGTAAAATAATATGAAAAAGCCAACAAAGGCGAGTTGATTACCTTTGTAAGACTGTCTTTTCAATTTCCCCACTGTAGATCTTTCAACAGTGCCCTGATGCTCAGAAATGACATCTTTGAAAAGCTTTTTCAAAAAAAAAAGTTGTTATTGTAATGTGTGATACATGAGAGCCCATAATAATATGTGGCATACCAGTGCATGATTCTTCAAGGTGATTGGGTGGCTTAGAAGCAACACATCAGAGACCCTGGCTCTACAGCAAGATAAAGACACATCTTTAATGTCTGAAAGAGTGTGACACAAGCGTGCCACAGTATTCAGCTTCAAGGAATTCTGGAACAACCAACTTTACTATTTTAAGGCACCCTAGACATACAGTCCTGAAGACTGAAAGATTATATTGTAAGGGGAAAGATATAAAGTCTTCAACACCGAGATGCAGAAAACTTTCAAAAAGTAAGATTTAGACCCAAATGTGTATTGTAAGCAAAATACTAGGTGTAGGTTATTAACATGTACACTTTGTGGAGTTACTAACCCTGTGAGATTTTAAAAGATGCTTCATATATGAAATATATTATATATATATATATACACATACTCAGAATATATGAAATGCATTTCTAGTTTCTACCTGCATGGATCATATCATTGTCATGGTATAAATCTGTTGAAAACTGTGTTCTCTTAACACACTTGCTACTGCTTTAGACAGCACCAGGTATGGTCTATTAATCTGAACTGTGGAACAACAATCCAATTTTTAATCTCTGACAAAAAAAAAAGTTTAATGTTTTCTTTAATCAAAATCCTTCCATAGAGGATGCTTTAGTATATGGATTAAGATAAGAATATGGACCTGTTGGAAGGAATCCAGGCTGGGGGCCATGAAGATAATCTGGGGGCTGAAGCACCCCTTCTATGAAGACTGACAGAGAGAGTTGGGGTTGTTCAGTCTGGAGAAGAAAAAGCTACAGGCAGACCTTATAGCAGCCTTCTGGTATCTAGGGGTGCCTGCAGAAAAGCCAGAGAAGGACCTTAAACAAGGGCATGTAGTAACAGGGAGAATGGCTATGAAGTGAAAAATAATAGTTTTAGATTAGGTATTGAGAAGAAATTCTGTACTGTGAGGGTAGTGAGATCCTGGAACTTGTTGCTCAGAGAAATTACAGAAGACCCATCCCTGGAAGTGTTCAAGGCCAGGTTGGTTGGGACTTTGAGCAATCTGGTCTAGTGGAAAATGTCTGTGTCCAAGGCTGGGAGGTTGGAATTAGATCCTTGCCAAGGATCCTTTAAGGTCCTTGCCAACCCAAACCATCCTAGGATTCTAAGATACAGTGTTATTAGCTATAATTTTTGACCTCTCAAGCTTGTTATTTCTAATTTGGCGTCAGTAAACCACAATTTGTTAGGAGTCCTTGCTTTCTGTTTACCCTGTGGCTTTAGGTGAAAATATGTTCTTCCATTATTGCTAGGAGTTCATTCAAAATCTAGGCATCTTGAAAAATCTAACTTTAAAAGGAGGAAAGATGTAATTATTCTGAGATAAAAGTGTCAGTATCGTCATTTTTTTCTTCTTTCATTTCCTCAATTTTTAAGTTAATCTCTTCCAGGCCCAGGAAAAAAATGAGAGAACTCTTGGTAGATTTTTTTTATTTACCATTTAATCAGGAAACAAATAAACTTTAGTCAGAAAGCAATCTGCCTTTAAGAGTGAGAACAGCCATAAAATTCACAGAATAAAATCATAGATTTATTAAGGGTGGAAAAGACCTCCAAGATCATTGAGTCCATCTGCTGACTGAATACCATCATGCCAAATAAACCATATCAAAAAGTCTTATCTTTTCTGCCTGCTTTGTAGAAGAAAGTTTTGTGCCTTTGCATAGGTTTTCATATCTGTTGCTAAATTCAGGGTTTCTTGAAGCTGTGCACAGATAAGACAGTATTCATACTTATTCCATCAGGACTATTTTATTTTAATCAGGAGCTTTGCTTTCTCATGATATCTGATGCTCCAGTCAGTGCCTTGATTTGGAGAACTCTATACCATGATTTATTCTTAATCTTTGTCTGATTTGTATAATATAAGAAATGTGATGGAATGAGACTACAAAAATATGCTGCTGTCACAGTAGTTTTAACCATTATGAGTTATCATAACAACACTGATTAAATAATCAGGCTTTTGAAGAGTACGTCATTAAGAAATCGCCAGAGACAATTTCTGTTAGAAAATTGTTTTTACTTTATTGCACTTGGATTGATTAAGAAATTTGTTTAATTTCTGCAGATATGTTAGTCATGACATTTACTATTTTATCAATTTCTTGAGGTCATTGACAGATGGTAAGCAGTATAAAGGAGGAAAATTTTCATTTTTCAGTATTTTTCTGTCAATAGGTTTAAAATCTACCTACTGCTTTAGCTGCCTGACAAGACATATTTCTATATACTGCTTTGTTCCTTTGTGTAATCACAATGAGTGTTCATTAGTGAACAAGATTGCCTACAAGTTACATGAAAACCAACTTGACCATTAGTGCTGAGATATGCCTGAGAAGATAGGCACCTATATCCTTCTTGGTGGTCTGAAGAGATTTACATTTAGGTAGATGGGCATCTGAAATCAACCTAACTTGGTTAGAATAGGCATGATCAAGAACAGCAGTAGTGCAAAACTTCTGTATCATAGTGCAAGAAATTGAAGCCTTACTCAAGAAGCTGGGAGCTCAATATCCTAAATACTGTTTGAGCTGAGGGGATCAACATTTTCCTCCCATCAAGAAATGTCCATTAGAAATGGACAGACTAAACACAGAGCTGAAAGAACTCTGTTTAGTCTGTTTAGGAACTTCTGTTTAGGCTCCTAAATTCTCAGTCAAAAGCGTAGATATCAGGGTCTTCCTGAATAACATAGATTGTCTTCTGGAGATACTTCAGAATCATTTCAGAAGTGTCAGAAAATCTGGTTTAAAAATGCTCAGTGTCTACTTAAATTGCCTAAACCCCAATTAAGAAATAATGTAAGTTGTTTGATAGGATGATGTACCCAATCCTAAAATTGCTGTCTAAGGCAAATGGGTAAATAATTTCCACGGGAGGCACTTGTGTCTCTTTGTTGACCATGAAGACCTGAATTTAAGTGGAGTGAACTGCTCTTAGGTCAAGCCCCTAAAATTTCAGTCAGATTCTGTGAAATTAGGCACCTCAATAAGACAATGTATTGTCATATTTAATTTCTGTGGCATGCTGACCACTTAAATATTTTACCCAAACTACAGTGATAATGAGACACAAAAATATGTGAGAATAACTTGTGGTGAAGTGGGAGAGTGTCTTTGCACTTGTACCTTTTGTTCCCATCACTGTGTGTTGACACTGCATATATGAGCATATTGGACTATCTCTCTTTTTCAAAGGCAGATAAGGTGCCATCTTCTTTTTGGGTCTGTGATCACGGCAGTCATACCAGAATTTTAAAGGCCTGATTTCTATGTCCCTCTTAACCACTGGACAAAGGGTCAGGCCCATAGTTTTCAAGTCTTACTAGACTTTCTGACTAGAGGCAACAGTCTGATGGGGTCAGACACCTCGGTCAATATTTGAATGACATGCAAGAGTGATCCCTGAATGAGAATCTCTATTCACTTCTCAAACGAAGCAGACAGTCTCATGCCGAGGAATTTTAGTGTTGCTTATGCATCCTATATTAAGGAGGACAATATACAGAACCACCCTTCAAGTTTCTGTTTAGCTCTCAGCTGAAATGTGAAAACTCAAAAATTTAGATTAAATTCACTCCTTAGAAGTTATTTATTGCTATGTTTCATGGCAGCTGACCTGATATGAAAGAGTTTTGCAAAACATTCCTCATGAAGAATAAATAAAATATTTCTAATATAAAATAATTTTAATTAATTTAAACTTCATTTTATAATAAATTTGCCCTCATTTAATAAATGACCTCTTCATTCTGCTCTTTTAAGAAATTAAAACTTTTAGCGGGGAAAAGGACATCTGGGCCTTGTTGGGTCATTCATACATAGAAGGGTCATGCCTTTCTTTTTTTCCTTTCATTCCATGCTATGGAAGTTTATGAATCATAATGTTTTTTTGTGCCACCTGGATATGCAGAAAAAGTTCAGACTTCAAAATATAGTGACAATTCTTAAGTGAATAGTTGCTACAATTAAATAAACTAATGATATAGAATATAAAGTAGTTGCCAGATTCTTAACATTTTTTGAGGACTGGTTCCCATCATAAGTACAATTTTCTGTTTTTGTTATCATTGTTTTTGTGAAATGTTGTGTCCTATTTTTTTCCTTATCCATCTCTGATTTTATCCAGAACACAAAGAAGAAATTGTAAGGCTAAAATAGATAGCTAACATTTTCCTAGTCTCTAAATAAACGTGAATTCTGATTTATTATTATGACATTTAAGCGTAAAAACATTCATATATGAACAAAAATACTAGAGCATAATAAAGAAAATTCTGTGATTATTTTTGTAGGATTTAAAAATATAGCTTTAAAATTTATTTATAATGTAATATTTTGATTGTCTTCTATCTCATTGAATAATAAGGGCATTTGATATATTTAAAACCAATTTTTAATAGGATTTTTATTTTTGTGTTTGAAAAATTTAGTTTTCTTCTTTATTATTATATGTCAGGCTCTGGTTTTCATCAATAAATTAGAAATCTTTGATCTAAAGAAATTTTTAAAAAGTTGTGAAAAACATTTTAATAAAAAATAAATTGACCAGACAATTCCTGACAATGCATATTCATATTTTTTTCTTTTGCAAGAGGCATTACCTTATAGCTATTTTCTCAATAATATGCATATTGATTAGAGAGCTATTGTGTTTCATCCTGATTAGTATTTCACTAATCTGGTGAAGCAGGAAATGAATAATAAGAATCTAATAAAGTTATGGAAAGTCAGTTTATATAGAGCATGCCAAATGACAGGAATTATCCTTTGCAATGTCGTGAATACCTCATTAGAAACTCTTCAGATGATTATGGATCTCTTAATGCTTACTTTCCTCATGTTTGGCTGCTGGCCTTTTAACAGTCCAGAAATTCCATCACTAATTATTCCTTATCACCTATCATCTGGCACTCCAAGTCTTGTCTTCCTTTTCAATAAAAAAGAAAAATCTTTTAGGAAATTTTTTCTGACAGTGTATACTTAAGAACAGCAATTTACTTCTTCTTTTGTCTTTTTAATATTTGACAGAAAAACTCTGCCACTTTCTCTTCTGCTGTCTTCAGGTGTCAGAGCTAGGTTTGAATGATCTTCCTCCTGGGATTTATTAAAATCAGTACATCTTTCTACTTACCTTTTCCTGGATCTTTGATGGGTTTCTCTTTCTGTCTCCATTTTATCTCTCATAATTCTTACTTCTCCACAATATGTATCTTGATATTTCCTCATGAAACTTTCCCTATGAGGACACCAAAAATGTAACATGGCAAGGTTTTTCTAAATGAGGAGGGCCCTAGTACAACTAAAGTAAAATGCAAATCCAGCAATATCATGAAATTCAAGGGCTTCCACAAATATGTAGGTAATAAATACACAATAAAATTATGGTATATGCATAAGAATATTGCCTGTTCATCAGAAAGAAGACAAAGAATATTATTATATTTGTAGAATATAAGGAAAGAAAGACTCACTCTCAATGGAGAAGATCAGACCTTCAGGAAGGGCAAGAAGGAAGATACGAGGAATTCCATCTCAATTCCTGCATAGGTAGTGGAGCAACTAATCCTTGGAAATGTTTTCAAACACATAAATGACAAGAAGGTGATTGGGAGTTGTTAAGTCATGTTTGGACCTTAAACCTTATGTAACAATGTGACTAAGAAGAGGAGAGTAGTGAATGTTGTTTCTCTTGGCTTTAATAGGTGTTGTTTAATACTTTCACAACATCTCGATAGACAAATTGATACATTTTAGATTAGATAAGAGGGAAGTGACATGAATTGAAAACTGGTTGATCAAGTGGGTCCAGAGGATTTTGATCAGAGATGCAAAGTCTGCGTGGGGACAGATCACGAGTGGGCCAATACTGCTTAGCGATGGTTCCTTTCTACTCAGCAGTGGTGAGACACATCTGGAATGTGGGACTCTGTCCCTCACGTAGAAACTGGTATATTGTAATGAGTTTTTCTACTTGAAGAAAAAAATCATAATTTTTATAGGATTTTCACCAGAAAAAAAAATTCACAATCTTTTTCCTACATTTTTTTAAGTGTTTTATTTATTTATTTTAAGTTCTTATCACTTTACTCCTTTAAGCTACAAAATCCCATTTGCCCTTGAAATTTATACTCTTTAGCTATGTATAGATTTTCAGTACATTAAATTTCTGTAGTTATTGAGTGGAGCTACATAATATTTTTTAATGGCCTCTATTTTGTACCAGCAAATTGTTTCTTCACTGGAAGTGTTTAAATACATAAGTACTTGATTATGCCCATATATCAGGTGTGTACTGAGCTAAATGCTTCAAATATTTAATCAAATGTGTGACAGGTAAAGAATCTACTTGCAGCATTATGGACAGAAGTATCGTAAGTCCTCCAAGCTGTTGAATGTTACCCCATACATCTGACAATATCAGTAAAGAACCCTTAAAAATTTATTTTCTGTGTGGTCAAGTAATAAGTAACAGATGGTGCAAAAACCTGCACATTTGTTTTCCTGTTTTGGCATTTAAAGTATGTCAAGTGTGGGTAAAACATAGAATACCAAGGACTGAACTATTTTCAGTGAAGATCTCAGAAGTACAGTCTTCTAATATTTTTTTTTTCTGAAGTTAATATCTTTTTATTATCTCTCTCTCTTTTTCTCCATTCACAAATAATCATGTCTACTTTGGACTATGCTGGTGTAAATGCAAAACAAGTTTAAAAGATAACTTTAATCATGAGCTGTTGCTTTGAGAGACACCTACCAGAGAGGGCCAGTGGGAAACAAACTGCAAGTGATACAGTTAATCCTCAGACTGGACCTGTGAGCACTGGAGAAGTTGCTGGACTTACACCCAGCTCTAAACATCTGTTACTCAGTGCAGTTTGATATCTAGACCTGTTTTTAGGAAGGTTTTTGATTAATTAAGTAAAAAGGCTGATTAAAATCTTGACATTCAGGGCCTGACAGTAGTGTGGGCTGTCCCATTCTGCTTACCATGAGATATCTTTGAAGGTTGTGCTGTGCAGCAGACGTCTGAGTAATAACTTGGAAACAAATCCGGGCAGATTTAAACCTCAATATATGGCAAACACATGTAGGGATTCTTCCCCAGGAAGGGATTGCCCACTCAATGCACCACATAAACTATCCTTCCTGAACCCACAGAGCCCTGAATCTTGACTCAAAATGTTCAGCTTTTCAAAGCTGACAACATTTTTGTCCATATAATTTTTACAAACAGGGAATGAAATCTCTGAAGTAGTTGTTTCTTAACTTAGGGGATCATACTTGTGTCAAGGACACTTTTCCAAGATGTAAACCACCAGGAACTTTGAAGGGGTATGCTTTTCTGAATTTGAGTGTCTCTGAAGCCAACAATGGGAGCTCCGGGTGCAGGAAGTAGTGTATGAGAACACGTCCTCAAATGGAGTGGCATAGGAATAGGGAGCTTAGGACTGCCTTGTTTTCCAGGGCTCCCTCCCTTTTTTCACTCCTCTCAGCACAAGCTGAGATATGTTTGAGTTCCACAAGAGAAGGCTGAAAGCTAAAGATGTCCCTTTTTCAGGCATATCCCCATGACTACAATCCAACACTTGTTTCCCCACTGCTTTCCCAGAATAATGAATTTTGCATTCCGGGCTACACAGCAGTTCAGTCTCAGGAGAAGGAACAGTAAGTGCCTCACTCCGATTATTCATGGCACAGTGGTTAGGTCACTCTCCAGGGTGACAGGAGAGATGGATTCAGTCCCCTGTAAGACAATCAGGGCTGGGAATGCAAACCTCTCATTTGCTTAGTGAACACTCAAACCACTAGACTATTAAGCATATGACAGTGTCACCTTTACCAGATATCTTTCTCAGAAGAGGACTAAAACACTCTGGGTCCTGAGTGGATGGAAGCACCTAACATTTTCTATTAATTTTCTACATTCTCAGTGGAAAAATAGACACTTAAAATAGGAGTGGATTTCCCTTTGCTTATCTTCAGAGGCACTCTCCTTCTGCTACGGTAGGCAAACTCCAGCCTCCATCTAGGGCCAAACAGAATTTTGTGCATAATGTCTAAATTAAGCACCTAAATGAATTGCACAGGATTATATTCAGGAAAATTAAATATCTTCAGACACACCTACTATCTAAGGAGAGTGACATTTGTACTTATTTTGTCAGAAAAATCCTTGGGTAGTCCTGAGCTGAGACATGCAAGTACAGCAGCATCACTTTTGTCCCTGACCAATACTGAGTTGTTCAAACCTTTTTGCTCGGGTCTTGCTTGCTCAGGCATTCCCCGTGCCATACCCCACTGTGTGAGGAGCCTGAGGATAGAGTTTGATACAAGGAATTAAGCATCTAAATCCACCACTTATGTATGCAAGAAGTAATGAGTTATTCAGAGGCAAAGGGCAGGCAGAGCCCCTGTCAACTTAATGAATATTTGGGGTACAAATGACCTCTGAAAATCAGGCCATTTTTTTTGAGCACCTAAAAATAGATTCGGATGTTTAATTTTACATATTCAGGTTGAAAAATTTTGGCTAGAGAGTAAATTAATTGCCTAAGGTCACACAGCAAGTCAATGTATAATGAGAATGTAATAATGAGTGAAGAAAAAAAGGTATTTTTAATCTCTGTGGATTTACTGAATCCCAAAACTCTTTTATTAAAAGTGTTCTTGAATAGATCTCTGTAATTTTTTTTTAATTGTAGCTTAGGATTATTATTTAAAATGCATTTTTTAAAAACGAAAACAGTATTTTTCTCCATGTTTAACCCTGATTGGCGGTATCTTCTTATTGCTGTGAAAACAAAAGGTTCAGTCAGATCTTCAACAGCAGATATTTTGTTGCATAGGTAGTTAATGAATGAGATATTTGATTACAAAGGGATAAGTAACCTTTTTGTAGCCTGCAATTAACATTTAACTTGATACGGTCAATAAGCTAAACGAAGGGAGAGTAAACTGAGGATTTTTCTCTCATTAGGGGTTCATCAGACACATATGCTAGTGAAGCATACTGTTGTGATTGGTGATTTGTTTGCACAGTCCCATAAAGATAAGCTTTCATCTGGTCAAAAAGAAATAAAAGAACCCGCTCACTCTCTGGAGCAAAACAATATTTTAATCCATTCAGATTTCAAGTGTGTGAAGATAATTTATAACAGTCAAGTGCATTATTAGGCAATAATGATATCTCAGGAAGTTATTCACTCAGTTCATGCTAAAATCCTGTGAGACTGGGGTGCCTAATTCTCTCACAGGCTTTCTAGTTTTAATGAGTTCTTGCTTACACACAGACACAGCAAATGGTATCTGCTATATCCTTTTAATGCAAATATAAATGAAGCCCTTAGTGATATACTGATTCAAAATATATATAAAATATCTGTCTAAAGCAGTTATGCAGTTCAAAGTCAGCTGCACTGTGCCTTTTTCCTGGTGCACAAAACTTCCCAAAGCTGTTTATCATAAACATAACAATAAAGTGAGAAAAGTCTCCATGTTAAGGTTTGAAGCTTGGGAAACACATGCTGAATTTCTTTTACTTCTGCTAGCTTCCTGCACTTCCTTGGCCATATCATTTATATCACAGCATTAAACACCAAACACATTCCTCAGTTGAAAAAGAAATTTGAATTTGCAAGATTAGCTTTTTCTTGGTTTTGAGGTTGATTATTCCTGCTGTGAGCACAATTCTAAGAGGAAAGCCCAAACTGCTAATTTCATGAAACCCTAGATGACAGTATCAGGCAAATGAATAATAATATATGTCATTATTCTGTTATCAAGAATTCTGTAAATATACCTTTTCCCAGTTTGTCTCCCTGGTTCTATCCTCTGCATTTTTTTTTCCACTTTTTTTCTTTAACTCTTTTCAAAATTTCATATTCTTTGTTGCAGGAGTCGCCAGGAAGGATTCTAGTATTAGGAAGTGATTGAAATCACACCATGGTAAGGGATCTATTTTATATACTGGACCTTCCATGCAAGAGATATAAAAATAGTCTATACCAGTGATTGTCTAAACATTTAAACATTATATATACTGAAGGGAAAGGACAAGAACTGCCACTTTTTATTATTTTTGAAGTTCACCATAACTGGACTTTTCATTGAGGCCATGATTCTGAAGACAGGATGCGACACTTAGCCAAGACTCTCAATCAGTGAACGATCATAAAGTTTTTGACCACTGGCACTTTTTCATCCTGTCATGTAAGGCGTATATGACCTTGTGCTCGCTCTCTTTGCAGAAGAAAATCTCAGCAACCCAGAGGAAAATGAGGACTCCTTTGTTCATACAGTGATGTTTGCTTTGTTTGTAAGCTAAATTTTCTCGTTGTAACTGTATGTTCAAGACTGTTTTTACTGTGCTTTTACCCGTGAAACACGTCTTGTCTCAGAGCTTGAAAATGAGCCCAAATTAGGTATCACCTCTCTGCTGTTCTCTGTTACAAGCCATACTTGTCCTGGATATCACTCCAAGACAAAAGTGTTTGCTTAAGCCATGTCAGCCTGTTTGTTTAAATGAAACCAAGAGTAATGTTTTAGCAAAATTGATTTTTGCTACAGATAGTGGACATGGTTTAAAATGAAAATCTGCTGCCTCATAGTGAAGACGTAAAGGAGTGGGGTAATAGAGCTCAGCTTGTGGGGTGGCTGATTGGTTTCTTTGGATCTGCTGAAGGTATTCTGTGGTTTCTGAATTCAATAAATATTTGACTTCTACTGATTCAGCCAGAATGAGTTTGAGGTCTAAACCACTACCTTTATGGTTATGAACATTATTGCTTATTCACAGCTTTAAATGTGGTTTCATTCGCTGAAAGGAACACAGAAATCCTAGGCTTTTCTCTATTTCCACTTTCTATTTCCTTTTATGCTTAAATATTAAAAGAGTTTCAAGTCTCCTCTTTTGAGATCCCCCTCTTTAACTTTTTCTTGTGTCTGTCAGTGGAGGACTAAGCATAAGATTACACATAAATCTTTTAAGAGAAAAGTATGTCCAGTTGTGGAATTTGCTGCTAATACTGTCTACCCTTCTTCTATCTGAAAAAGAGATCTAACAGGTGAACTAAGGGGCAGGCTCCTCTGGCTAAATCAGTAGCTGAGGTGAGTTAGTCTGTGTCGAATTGTGTTTGTGGCATGAATTATTGTGTCCCATAAGGAGAGACTGACATGAAAATGGATTCATTTTACATAAAAATCAGAGAGGAAAATTTCACAGGATGGATTTTCCTATGTTCTTGAAACTGATATAAGACAAGTAGGGAATTGATTTATTATTTATTTATAGCAGTAGTTAATGTTAAGAGAATGTGTAATTACAATATATTACAATAAAATTGTAATAATATATCTTGGTACTTTAATTTTAACAAAATATATACAAGTACTACAGGAAATTATCAGAGTCCAAAGCAATTTTTTGTTCATTTTAAGTTAGATATTCTACTTTTATTTCCCTTTGATTATTTTAATTTAATATTTGTGCTGTGTAGCAAACAAAGGAATGAAAAGGTTGGGGTTTTTTCCTACTTGTCACCACTGCAAATTAAATCTGGAGTACAGTGAAGATACAGAGCTTTTTTTTGGTCATACCCCATCCCCAACAATAAATGTTCTGAAGGGCAAAAGCAGTCTTAGATTACAGTATTGGCTTTCCTTTGCTTTATGAAATCTAATTTGGCCTTCTAGTGTAAGTCTGTGCCTTCAATGGGGCTACACAGATGTATGTATCTAGGAGCATAATTTGTACACTCAGGCTGAAGAGTGAACCTGCCACAGGAATTTAATGCTGCAGATTGATAAGCAAAAAAAAAAAAGGCCCTTTCTTAGAGCTCTTCCCTTCTGTAGGACTGTCACCAGTAAAAAGTAAAAGCTAGTTTATGTCAGTAAAAGGATATTATACCGAATAAACACAGGAAAATCCAGGGTGCTGAATAAAATAGGGGCATTTTTAGTTGGAAACATTAGAGTTTAGGCTTTCAACTCTATATGGGTTAATAGCAGTAATTAGTTCTATTCCATTACATTCTTATATGGGTTTGCTCACCATAATATCTGAGTGCATAATATTTGTATTGCACAGTGGAATACAGTAAACACTGTGCTGGTGTGTTTTATTTCACAGCTTAAGATTACTGCATGCAGTGGACAACCCATTTTTGCCTTTGTTTTTAACCATATTACTATTAAAGGAATGTGTGGACACATTGATCAGTACAGGGTGAAGAAATAACTTTATACTCATTGAGGACGTAGGGGAGACCTCTAATTGCCCTCAGTTTCTGGGAGCGTTCACAGTTTCAAGCCAGCTTTTGAAAAAACTTTGCTTCTCCTTTGGGTGAATTTTCCCCTCCGTGGGTCTGTGCAGGAAAGACACAGTTCTCAGCTATTGTTTCCACACCAGAGCTTAGTTAATCTTCTAGCCAGACTGGTTCCAGGTCATTGAGTGCCTGAGAGAGATACGGTCTGTGACACTGGCCATGATTGAAACCAGAGGCAGCTTTAGGCAGTGAGGCAAACAGGGGTAAATGCAAGCAAATGGAGTTTGTCCACATTCATTGTCAGCAATATAGACTTTACCCACTTTTTGCTGCCTTGCCTGAAAGACAAAACAAACCGATGAGATTACCCCATCTCACCACAGGTTTTAGTCTAATTCTACTGGGCAAAAGCCAGAGGCCTCAGTGGAAAACAAATGACAACTTCACTGATAAAATTACAAATGAGAAAATTACCCCTCTCTACACCCTGAAGCTCCTTTTTCCTCTTCTGTGTCTTCTCTTTTCCTCTCCAATCAACAACAGCACCAAAGGCTAGTAACACACTGTGGTTTGCAAGGATTGTTGCAATCTGGCTGCCTCTCCAGCAAAGTGAAGTGTGCTGCAGGCATGCCTGGATGGCTGATATGTGCTCCGGAATTTGACCAGCTCACATCATGGGATGGCAAAGGCTCTGCTGTGGCCAAGGTGAAGAGCAGACTGAACAGAGCTAAAACATTTCAATTTACATAAGACTTTTTACTATTGTGTCCTGACAACATATCAAAAACCTTAACTGCCATGTGACTTTGAAATTAATTAAAAGCTTTTATTTTACACAGGATGTCAATATCTCAAAATGTTTAATGTTTGCTCTTCATTTAGGGCATTGTCACTTTTCACATTACTTCATGGTGCCCAATAATTTCTTTAAATATTACATGTCATAGTGGCATGAAAGGGAAATTACTTGCCATGATTTAAGATTTGCCACCTGTGGAAAAGAACTGAGTTGCCTATAAATATTTTAAAGCATAGAGGTAAAAATACAAGAGCTAGCAAGAATTATATAAGTAAAGAACAAGTCAGAAGGAGGAAGAGATAAAGAATGTATTGGAGAGAAACTACGGCTGGAATGAAATGGAATTCAGGCTAATTTAAAATAGTCATCATATATTTGATGACTGCAAATTATGAAATGGAAGGGGTTGATTGCTACTAGAGATCACTAGAAAGGGAAGTATGCCATTCCCTTGCTTTGTAATCTTACTTTGTGATCTCATCTATTTTATCACATATAAAAGTTATAGAAATTTATGGATTATGTATATGTTGTGTTACTGCAACAAATATATACAAACTCAACACTGAGAGGCTTAAAAAGTCAAATCCCATACCAAAGAAAAATATAAAATTTAGTGCAGAGTTAAAATGGCTTCTGTTTTATGAGAGTATATTTTTCCTTTTGTTCTTAATTTGCATAACCCCAATCTCATTTTTTTAATTCCTGTTACCATAAAGTGAGGAGCAAGTGAGCAAGTTATGTTGGAGAATCCAGAGATTTAGTCCAAAAAATTTATGTCTGGCTTTTCAGGCATCTCAGATCCATCTATATGTGTTCAGGACAGCACTGGCTTCTCTAGGACCTCTGCTATCAACTCATAAAAACCAAGATAGTTCAGGTACTGCTGTGCAGGCCTAGCTAACAGTTGACTGAGAGCTTTGTGAGCCTCTAACATTCTTTGATTCCAATATTTGTCCAGCTGGGTGTCATGAGGGAGCTATGTGACCACACATTCTCCTGTGTGCATGCTCATACTTTCTGGTTCAACGGAAAACAAACACAGAAATAGCTCTTGGAATGATAGCCCTTGGTTTCTCTGAAGATATTTAGCCCTTGTCTTCACGTCTTCCTGGAACCGATGTAAAAACTTTTAGCACTGTTTAAATGTTGTGAGAAATGGAAGTATTACACATTTCTGAGAAGGGCAAGATACATGCTCATCTTTCCTAGCACCAGTGAGCTTATTCAGATTTGCTTGCCCTGCCGTAGTGAAGCATGCTGTTCTCATGGAATACTAAAACGTATTTGACAAGCTGCACATCAGTTAAGATCATCATTTTAAACTCTCTCTATATTCAGTTTTAGTCCTTCTGTTATTAAAGATTAAATATACTTTAATTTGTATCACAGGAGCAAAAAAAGTAAAAACAATTAATCAGATGCAGAGTAACACACTAAAGGTAGTAAAGTATGTACTATTTGATATTATTCAATCTTTATACTATTTGATAACAGCTATTTCCTCCACAGGAAATGTGGATAAGGAGACCAATGATGACATTCACTGCACTACTGGAGAAGGCTTTTGGTACAGTTTATAAATCATATTGTACTGTTTGGGGACTCCTAAATGTGCTATATTGAAAGCCTACAACGCATTAGAAGCCTTTCAGTTTTATGCATTTAATGTTTCTTCTTGGTCTGCTTTGATGTGGAAAACAGGAAGCACAAACTTAGTCATTTTGAGTGTTTCTAGACTGTGATTCTATTGTTAAGGTACAATTTTATTGTTTCATTTGCAATACAGGACAACTATGTTCAATGAAAGTCAATAAAGTACCAAACAGCCATTCAAACCCAGTAGTCATGAAATATGGTTCTGTCTCATTTGTTAAGGATGTCATGTTGCTTTTTTCCTGGATCTTTGCATGTTTTACCCCAGCAACAGATATGAAAACAAAAGAAAGAGATTTAAAAACGTAAATAGATGAACCAGAATGGGGAAAAATAATAAGACGAACAAGAATGGGGAAAAATAATACAGAAAACTGGAACTAACAAAGAAAGTTTGCTTCATACTGAATTTGTGCCATTTTAAGTTTCAGTTTTTTAACCCATGGTATTGGTATCTTCAAAGGAGTGAAATACTTTATCTTCTTGACAGAACAAATTGAGTGGAAAATTACATAAACCCCTCAGCAGATGTTCTTTCCCACATTGTTTGGGAATTTATCCCTGTTACACAGTTCTTCTAAGGCCCATGCCAAGCTGAATGGGGACATTAGCAAACTTGAAGAGATGTTTAGGTGAGCATTATGCAAATATTCTCTTACCATCTCCTTATTATTTTTCAGGGCCAGTCAACTTGACCATGGTATTTTATTTTTCTATCAAGAATATCTCTGTGTAGGTGCTAGACATATTATATCTCCATTGCAAATCCAATAAATGAGAACCTGTTTTTTTTTCACTGAAGCAAAAGCCAAAGTCCAGACCTCTATAAATTCAGTTTGCTATAATGAATGGGTCTTGGAGTCAAAGTTGTCAGGCAACAAACAACAGGAAAAAATAACCCAATTCCAGTTCCTACCGCCTGCAACATATCTATAGCTGCATAGCATACTAATTTCTGCAAATCAGATGGTATCTTCAAAATTATAATGCACACCAGCAAGTTAAGCATCTGTATAACAATAAGATTTGTCATCCATCATTCAGTGAACAGCATAAGGCAACTTACTGTCATGTAGTGCCAAGTGACATCTATCTAGATTGTCTGCCTGTCCATCTGACTCTAAACTTTGCTACAATCTTTGATCAAGTCCTTTTTTTTTAATTATTATTCCTATTTTTTTTTAATATTCTGCTATGGCATGCACAAAGTTTGTGAATGAAAACAACAACATGTTATAACTAATGCACAAGGAAAATCTATTCTATAAGTATCCATTATCCCTGTTTATTCTTCAGCAAACATAGTGAATTTCACCAATGAAAGTCCCAGTAGAATAGCAAGAGAGATTTACAGCCCAAGCTGAGGAAGATACATCTGCAGCTGAGAAGTGCATGAAGAGATACACAGGAATCTGGGGATAAATCAACAATTCCATGCTCTGGGGTGCATTCACAAAGAAATTAAAGACTACCTGCAGAGAAAAACGTCTCAGCTGTTTTCCCTGTATTTCCTTGCTCCTAAAAATACACAAGAATTGGGACAGTGGAAAAAAGAGACTGAAGAATTGCAACAAGAGATGAATGGTAGCGGAAGTTTTCTCCACTGGGATTAATTAATTAGTCTTCCTTGGCCTAGGAAGAACGGCATAAAGCAGATTCATTGGATCTGAGAATTGGACAGAGCCTGATGTTTTTAAATAGAAGCAGTGACTTACACAGGAGAATACTCAGGAGAAACGTGAATTCCTTTTGTAACAGATAAATGCTGTTTGTGATGTTTCCACTAACAGACCTAAAGGAGATGATTTTGGAAATGAAGCAGTACTGCAGTGACTGGTGGCTACTCTTAAGTGTTTCCTGAAACACTGTCATGGTGAAGTGAGTTTGCCAGCAGCCTTGGTGCAAAACCCAGCAACACCACTACATGAAAAGGACTTTTTCAATAATATCAGGGTGAATCTAGGGAACAGAAAATAAATTTCTATTTAATTAACTGTATGTAAGAATATTTATCATGATTTTAAACTGATATTATTAGAGAGAAACACAGAAGACAAATACTATGTAAAAAGGGATAGAAAAAGCTAATATATAAATAATTATACCCAGAGATCTCAGACCTCACCAGTAGTTACTCTTCTAAGTTCTTCCAACATAACTGTATGGGTCATTATTCTCTCCTAGAGCCTAACTATAGAGACCTGTGTTAATACACCTCTCTTTTTCAGACAGTAGTTGCAAAGTGTTAGTGCATCAGTGGTGAACCTAATGCATGAGTTTTCTATTTTCCCATCCCTCTTCCTCCATCATCAGCCCATGTGGACAACAAGCCCCTCTGCTTCTGTGACTGAGCCAGGAGGTCCTTGAAAAACACTGCTGGAAGCTGATACAACCCCTGAATAATCACAGACCTGGTTAAAATGGTTCATGTGACTGCAGTCAAACCATTTTTAGTAGTCATATACTTGAAGGAATATAACTAACTGCCAATCTTGAGGTCCCAGATTGTTATGAAAACAGACCTCTACCTAGAGGGTCTAAAAGATTAAGGAGGAAATGGTAAGGTTTTGCCACAATCTTCCCTATCCATAATGCTAAAAAAGCCAAAAAATTAATTTGAAAAACTATGTTAGAGTTTTTCTAGCATCTCACATACAACTTATTTAACAAAATGCAACAAGTTGGCAGAAAAATTTCCATGATGCAGCTCTCTTTTTATTAGCAGAAGTTAATTATTAAGATTCTTCTATTTATGGCCCTTGTACTGGGACAAATAAAAGCTCCAAACTTTTCAAAAACATCCTAAGCTCAACTCACCCAGGCTCAGTTATGTAAAAGGATTTACAGTACTTCTTCACTTCCTGGAAAAGTGAAAAAAAAATCTGGGTAACTTGGTTGCTAAATCCTTTCCTATTTGCACACTTAAGTTGGATCCACAAAAGCACTCATGCTGAGTACTGCTCCTTTAGCTTTCCTAATACAGCTGTTTGTCTTCCTCACTCCAAGCTGAACAGCCAATTGAGTTTGATACTAGGGTCAGCATAAAACATATGGAAAGGCTTAGACTCTTGGGAGACGATGGAGAGCATGCCAAGAGGTGTCTGCAATAATGGATAGAAGCTTCCGCAGGAACAGCGTGTCATACATCCTGGTGTTCTAAGGCTGCAGAAGGTAGCACAATTCTTTAACCAGCTTTCATTATTCTAAGCTATTTCTGTAAACTTCCCGATGACTGACAAGAAGGTATGCTCACTGACTATTTCCTAATCCTTAGACCTGTGATCTAGGCCATATGGACACTCTCATGCAGCCTTTGTCTGGCCCACCAAGAAAATCCCCTGAAATGGATGGCTTCTCCAATGGTAATTTAAAGATTATTATTCAAGAACAACAGATACCACTTTAGCTGTCTAAGTACAGAAGTGGATTTCAACACTGAAATAATTTTATGGACTTAACTCAGAGCATTTTACTGAATTGCTTGACATCCAGGATCAAAGGTCTGTAAGGAGAATTTCTATGTTTCTATCCTATGTTATTGTGTTTTTAAACATGGACATGTAAAGAATGAGATAAACTCCAAGAATCTTAAGACAAAAAATAATATTGGACTTTGGCCTGAAGCCTTCATCCCCGTTGTTGCAACACAGAATTTTTTTTGGCAAAGCTAACAAAAAAGTAAAAAATCTGAGGCCAGACTGCACTAAAGAAAATGTGTACAGGTGAATGTTGACTAATTATACTGTTCCTGAAGTGAAAGCAATAAAAATAATAAGTGCCTGTATTGTATGTATTGGATACTCAAACGGTAGAACTGAGCTCCATGGCTTCCAAAGAGATGCCAATTTTCATGACCCTTCCTTCCTTCCTTCCTTCCTTCCTTCCTTCCTTCCTTCCTTCCTTCCTTCCTTCCTTCCTTCCTTCCTTCCTTCCTTCCTTCCTTCCTTCCTTCCTTCCTTCCTTCCACCCTTGACTTCTTTTTTGATAAATTAGGTCTTAGTCTAGCCAAAGGGACCCTTGATTGTAATGTGGGAATACTCATAATGGACAAGGTTTTCAATCATATATCCCATTTAAAATACATTTAAATGTCTGAGAAATCTAAACCTGGCAAAGAAAAAATTCTTTGAAAATCAGCTCCAGGGCATATAGGTGTGTTTTGAAAATTTTATATTCTACTCAATATATGTTCTGTAATAAACACTCTTTTTTTTTTTTTCTGTCCAGCTTTAAAATTCAGCATCCCTGAGGTTAGAAGATTATAAGCAAACAATGTTAATAGCATAATTTCTCTCCATATTTACAACCTGTCGATAAACCAGGTTTAAATAAATCCCAGTCCTGTAAAATAAGACAACATTTGTGATGTCTCCAGTTGTATTTTGGATATTTACTATAAAATGTTTGTGGCATGCAGCATTGGAAATTAGTTTTGATGTATAAAAAGAGACAAAAATTATATCCTCTATAATGTGGGAGAAATTAATATTTAAATAAACTCTAATATGGCTTGATCGAGATAGGACCTCAAAATCAGTAGTATATTTTTTCAGATATGCTCCAGGTAGTGCATATCCATAAATAACTTTAGTTTTACCTACTATGAATACTACTTCAGCTCTCTAGTTTATCTGCTTCTGTACAGTAGCATCCTTAAAAGCATCCCTTGACAGCTAATTGTTTGAACTCCCTCTAGACCTCTCTGTAATAAAAAGCAGTAGCATCCTGTGGGACATTTGTTTTATCAGCAGCCCTTTAGCTAACACTCAGGATGAAATCCTCCACTGACTCTTTGTTGCAATCATAAGACCTTTTCCAGGCACTGATAGAGGAATAGAAACCTTTCTGGTCAGCACACTGCCTCATTGTCTAGCAGCCCTACAGCTACAACAGCATGTACAGTTCTGGAGCTCTTGCTGAGGCCAGTAACACCCACTTAGTTTAATCCCTCATCTGATAACCACATCTCTGAGTACCGCAGTCCTCTGCACCCAAACAGTAACCTTGGATTGTTTCTCTGAAACCTTCAAAGAGGAACCTGCTTTTATAATCTGCATTCAGGTGTGGGAGAGGGTAGTCCAAAGTTATGAACCTGTACTCACCATTAACACCTTTGCTGGTCTTCAGCAAAGTATTTAACTTTCCTGTTTTAGAAAGCTGCCTTTAGGAGACATTTTTTGGCAGCTGATCAGCTCATTGTAGAAAGATACTTTTACTTATGTCAGTTGACTTTGATGGTTGAGCTGCTGGGAGCATAACTGCAACCCAGTTGTTGTGATCTGCTCAGTAACGTTTTTGACCACTACTGCTAGATTAAAAAAATTGCATTACAGAGCTGCTGCTATAGCCCTGTTAGGGTGATGGTCAGAAGTAGGATATACTGAATAGATATTGGTGGTGAATGCCTGAGATAGCCAACCTGTGCAGTGGATAGCACTGTATATTAGCTCTTTCAGGACACAGTTCATGATATCCTGAAGTAGGTGTCTGAAACAGGGAAGATAAATTACACCTCTGTTGAGTCTGCAGGGAGTCCAGGCTGATTAGTTTAAATGTTGATGTCTCTATTGCAGCTTCATAGAGATAGCAGAGTCACACAAAAGGAATGCCTGTACAGGAGTAGTTATGCCATCTCTAATGTAGTCCAAACATGTGGAATTATCTTCTGTTTATACGGTTTTATCTACACCATGGATGTTAGCATAGCCATTTTACCTGGAAACTGCATTTTTATGCCCCACTTGTTATAACTACCCTGATAAACATTCAGTGATTTTTGTCCTGGTTTCCTTGTGAGATGTAATCAAAATGGATATTTTTAAAATAAAGGGCAACACTTTTTTTGGAGTTTCAAAATTAGCATATTCCTAGGGTGGAAAAAACTATATTAGTCTGCCAAAAAAAGGACACATTTCTTTGATTTATAAAGTTGCCAAGAAAAGACAAGAAAAAAAGAAAGGGAAAGGGAAAGGGAAAGGGAAAGGGAAAGGGAAAGGGAAAGGGAAAGGGAAAGGGAAAGGGAAAAGGAAAAGAAAAAGGGGAAGGGGAAGGGGAAGGGGAAGGGGAAGGGGAAGGGGAAGGGGAAGGGGAAGGGGAAGGGGAAAGTCTGAAGGCAGAATACTAAATCAGTGAACAGCCAACTACCAGTTATATCATTCTAGGACATTGTTGATATGCAAACACTCATATTGTCCAAAAAAATTTAGAAGTGTCACTTTGCCCAAAAACTGTCAAAACATACTTTGGTTGTTATTAACTCTATTTTCACCATTTTATCTCTTTATCTCCGATTTACAGGAGATGAACCAAAGCTAAGGATATGACATTTCATTCACATTTTATTGGGTGAATACATTTGTTCTACACTTTCGAAGAATAAAGAATTAAAAAAGCAGCTTCAGATTTGCCTACACCTGAATGTTTCAAAATCAGCTACTGAGGCCTGGTTTCATGCCAGGCTGAAAAACCAGGTGGAATATTTTCCTATGAAGTATATACCATTTCAGTTTTGCTAGTAATGTCATGGGAACTGCTGTATTGAATCTGATCAGTTATTCCTCTAATCTAAGAACAGCCCTAACTATGAGTAATGCCAGTTTCTTCAAAGCAAAATTCAAGAAACACTGTAGTGAGGCCCTGTTTAATTATCTGCCTGATGAATGGTACCTTTTTTCCTCTTCTTTATGTCTCTGTTTATGCCTGAAGCTCAAAATATTTCAATGTTTTCCAAAAGCATTTTTTGAGTTGTGTTTTAACACACTTCACTAAGAGCTATATATTTTTTCTGTCTATTCACACATCTTAATTCTTTTAGGGATTCAACTACAACAGTGAGTTCCATAAAATTCTTTCTATCAAAAATACTCATTTTAACCCATTCCAGCTTTTCTTCCTTGACACCTCATTGGTTGTCATTTGTTCTTTTATTCTGAGTAGAAGGAGGTGCGGTTTTACAAAATGTCTATTAATATGCCATAAACCAGCACTAAAACCTTCTTTGTTGCAATGCTATTTATACTGCATAATAGTGCATAATTTGCTCTTTTTGCAGTCTCTATACACTCTCAATTTTATCAGATGAAGAGATCTCCCAATAAGTGTTACCAGTTTGAGAGGGATTTACACTAAGTTCATGGAATTGGAAGGAAAACATGGGTTATCTTTTTCTTTTTCTATATTCTGAATGACTTTGGTAAGAAATAGGTAGAAATTTGAAGTGAAAAAAAAGCTAATATAGGGCACACAATACTGCTGAGGTGAGCTCTGTGCTTTCTGCCCTAAATGTCATATTCTGCTCTTCTTTTTTGAAGAAGAAGGTGGAGGGGAGAAGGGAACTCTTGTTTTATCCAGGAAGTCAGCAGAGAACAATCTTTTAGGAGCAGCAACAGCAGCAGATGCATCCTTTGCCATTCCAGAGAAATTACAGAGAGAGCAGCATGCTCTTCTTTCCCTTTACACACACAGCCATGAGGAGGAACTAGGAATCCTTCAGTCTGATCATGCCCATAAACACACAAAGGATATAATGAGTTGGAAGGGACCCACTTGTCCAGCCCTTAAGTGAATGGCCTGTACCAGGACTGAACCTGGTGATATAAGCACTGAGCTAAACTCAGTGTCATCTCTAGGATTATGTGTCTAGATGGGTTGTCAGACTTTCCATTTTTTTCTTCTACCTCAAAAAAAAAAAAAAATTGGTTTAGATGGGGGAAGGAAGGGTAATTGTGGAATAAATGGACAATAGAGTATGAACTTCTTGGGAGCAGAAAAGTTTCCATGTGGGCAAAATGCAGGCAAGTACCAGATACTAAACTGCAAAAGCTGTCATGTCATGTTTGGTGAGGGATATTGGCCTTGGAATAGATCCCTACACACCTTCACCAAGAGATGTGCTCACACTGCTGCACTGAGAGTGAGCACCATGCCCCTCACCGTGGCTGCAGTGCTCGTGTTTGAGCTCAGTGGGTGGTAGTAAGTACATGTAAAGGCTTATCACGATTTTGACAGTATTATTTTTGGACCCCGAGCACAAGCAAACTGCACTTAAATTTGTGATAAAAGGGTTGCACTTTACTGAGGTGGTCACAGTCTTCAAACAAGTCCATTGCAAAAGAAAGCACAGTGACTTGAGCTGCACTTTCCACAAGCCCTTACACAAATAGGTCATTAATTAGAAATTAAACATTTTGAAAGAGTTGGAAGTTGAATAGGAGACTGCTCAATGTAATGAAATAACTGAATTTAGATTTTTACAAGATGAAGTTTTTTTATTTTGCTTAACCCTTTCAGATAGTTTAGCACTACAGAACTTACAATTTTCATCAAAAAACCTTCTCAGAGAAAATTCTTAATCAAGTTTTTCTGGTTATATTTTATTCTATAGGGTCTGTATATTTTGTTTTGCTTTCGGCTTCACTAAAATGATCCAACTTTCATAAAACATTTCTGAGGAAAGGAATTTAATTAAAAAAAAATAAAATTTCCAGCTGACTCAAAACCCAGGACTATGACAACAGTGATAATCCTAGCAGTGAATATTAGTCTGTCAGTGTGCTTCTCTAAGTCCATGATGCAGAGCCTTGACAGTACAGCGGTGTACTGCAGTTGGGGCAAAACCAAGGGCTGAAACAGCTGTGACAGCAGGAATCTCTAATGTTCCTAGAGCACCTATGCTCACACCAGCAGCACAGCTTGTGGCATGGCTTTTTCATACTTGTAAAGGGCTTATTCAGCTGATACAGATGCATCCACACAGAAGATGTTTCCCAGTGAAGTACTGAGGTAAAACATTGCTGCTGTGGACATGAGCTCGGACTGTATAGACCCCGTTCAAATAAAAACAAATCTTGGGGAGATAGGGCTGTGCTACTAAATCACTGAAGCAGTTGACAGCGGTGATCATGGAGCCTTGCAAGACTCAGGATTATCTGTACAAAAGACTGGGATCCAGAGAGAACAAAGGAAAAGGCGCTTCCCCCCCACCGAAGCAAGTACAGGCTGTGTGTCCTAAAGAGGTGGAGCTGAAGCGGTGAGTGAAACCTGATAAACTCTTCTTTGGTATATGATTTGTGACCTCATTGTGATTTCAGTAGCTGGTTTTAGCAAAATGGAGCTAGCAGCCTGAAACTTAACCCTGCAGGGAAACCCAAGTTGCTTAGGAGAGCTCTGTTTCAATGTTTGCTGGGTCACAGTGCTTTCCCATTGTGTCATGGGTTATTCCAGTGCAGAAGGACCACAAAATAAAACCTTCTGTCCTGAATTACCCCCACTCTGAATGCTCCTGCTTTGCAGGAGGGCCAGTGAAGTAGAGGATGAATCACAGTCAGGCACAGGCTTATGAGATAATCTGGGAAAAAATTTCTGACTCCAATAACAAGTCCTGTCAATATTTCTGGGGACTTCAGGCAATATAAGCTAGAGGCAAGAGAGGTTTGCTGTTGCACTTACTATCATGTACACCATGCATTTAGTCACGTGTGTAAAGCTACCTGATGCCAGTTAGAAATGTTTGGATAATTTTCCCTTCAGGGCCGTGGGAGCCACAATATCCCATCCTCTGTTAAGGGAAGCAGCTGTAATGATGTGTCCACCACTCTTCCCTGGAGGAAGTGGAGCTTCATCTACTCTTGAGCTCTGCTCTTGAGGATCTACTCTTTGACTGTCTACAAATATCTTAAAACTACCCCTGTTTCTCAGCCATATACTTTCTGGGAGTGTGCCGTATCATCCAGACATGGAGATCCTCATGCTCTAAAAGGGTGCTGGAAGACACACATCTATCACAAGCCTTGCTGAAAAATAATAACAGCAGAATTGTTGCTATTGCACATAGCTGCTATATCCGTGAAACAGCTGGACCTTCTGGCATCCTGATTTCCCTCTTCTGGACAGACAGACAGACAGGTTACTGGAAGGAAAGGGGAACTTTCAGATACAGGGAAGCAGGACTAATCAGCAGCAACTAAGGATTAGACCCAGTGTCTTTCATTCAGTAGCACAGAATAAGCAAAATGAAGTTCTGTTTGGGGGGATGATGACTTCTGTGAATGTTGCAGGCATCAAAAGTGTTTATCAATAATATGTTTCCTCATGCAGAAGCTAAAAATGTATAACTTGATTTGTAACCTTCCTGATTTTGACTCACTTTGTAGTGGTCAGTTGTTAACTTCCCTGTTTTCCTTTACCAGGACTGATTAGGAGGTGAACTACTCATTTGTTTTTTCTCACTGCCATTGTTTTACTCAGGAGCAGTACAAACACCTAAGTAAGAATGTCATGACTGAAGGAGAATTAAGCATACTAATCTGCTCTCCATGCCAGCCATTAATAAACTATATATCCTGTCTTCACTTCACTTTCATATTCATTACTTCTTTAATGAAAAAAAAAAGATATTTTAATGGTCAAAAAATTCTAAATGATTAATGGTGCATCAGTTAATGATATTTTAAAAGTATTTCAGGCTGGAAATGTGACACTACAATCATTAAAAATCAGATTCAATTTCCAAAGGTCCTAATCTTAAACTTTTTACTGCTGGCAGAAACATAAAATGATATCCCATAAGCGCGGGTGCTTCTGTATGATGGAAAAGCTCAGGAGTTTTGTGAGCGCTGCCAGAAAATAATGTGTTCTCGGAAATTCTGGAAGTTGAGCAGGAAGATAACTGATGAGGATATGACAAGGCAAATGAACAAATTGTTCGGTATAGAGGAATGCTTAATACAGAGAGATCTTTTTCTCTGAGACATTGTTTGGGGTCCAAGAGTAGCATAATGGCTCCAAATGGATAAAAACAACAGTAAATCCCATTCTCATGCATTATGCATAAGCTCTCGCTATTGGAGTTTACACCACCATCTGGTGTTTAATTATTCCCGCTTTACACCACACGGTGGTGTGAATCTAATGAAATGAATATGTACATTATAATAATTTGGTGCATAGATTCTGGTTTGCTAATTATTAGGTGCCAGCCTTCCTTTTCTAAAGCTGAAACTTCAAATTCATTCTAAAAAATAACTGTTTCTGTAGGCTTTCACTGGCAGATACAACGGCAATTACTTGTTCCATTCTCTAAAGATCCATTATTTCTATATGTCTGGTCGAGTTTCTCTAACATCTGTACAACATAAATTAATTATACAGTTGTGTCAGAATTTCCATTACCATACACTGTCTGTATTGTTAGAAAGGACCTTGTCTAATGATTTGAAGTTTTAAAAAGATTTTTATATATATATATACGTTGAAGAACTCTCTTCCTGTCTCCCTTCCTGACACAGTAGCTGTCACTATCTACACAAAATTTTGCTATGTATCCAAGTTATTTTTTTCTACATTATCACCTGTAGACCATTAGATTTCAATCTGTCATCAGTGTATCTGAAACCAATATCTTGTTATTAGCTAGGATGGTAGTTTCTACCTGGCAATAAGCCCTGCTGTGAAGAGTGACACTCCCCAGCAAGTGCAGTGTTTCCAATGCTCCCAGAAAGGATGCTGAGATATGACTGTGTCCCCCATTAACAAATAATACTGTCCACATATTTTTCTGTTAGCAAATGTTTTCATAAACTGAGACATAATGTAAGGAAAGTCAACAGGATTTTCTGCAATAATCACTAAGAAAACTTGGAAGGCTTTAATACTGTGTTCAACAGTGTCACTTCCTACCAGATGATGGTTATCTGGTACAATAATGCTGTTAAGGGACATTCTGATAACCAACGCATCCAGCAGTGTAATCCTTCCTTACAATTCACAAATTTAATTTACTCTTCTGTGTTTTGGTACACTTTTCAGCTCAGTGATTTGTGAACTTGTGAGCAAATTCACAAGGTTAGCTATAATATATAGCACTAAAAACATGCCTAAAATCTGCAAAAGCTCATATTTGCAGAGATATTTGAGAAAATGAAACAAAGAAGAATAGTAAGAAACTGAGAGCCTGGAAAAAAAGCATTTTGATGTGGTGGTTTGGTGTTTTTTCCACCTTTGAAAATTTTCCTGTTATTTTACCTATGCTTTTCCTTGATCTGTATTTCAATAATCTTAAAAAAATAAGAAAGAGAAAAAGAAGAATTAGAAAACATACTACTTAGATAATTTTCAGTGAAGAGTAAAACCTGAGTTTCATATTATCTTGACAATTTAAATCACCCCATCTTTTTTCCTTCCTCCTGTTAATGAAAACTTTGATAACATAATTTGCAATCAATGCTTGTTAGAAAATTAAGAATACATCACAGTTCAGAAGAGCATTTTTCGCTCTTCTGCAACAAACAAAAAAAGCCTTGTTAAAATTTTCATTCATTGTTATGTGTGTTTTAATCAACAGTCTTTTGAAATTAATATGTAGATTTAAGTGGCATGGAGAAAACTATAGTTTATAGCAGATATTGCAGAAAGTGAAGGTATTATAATAGCAAAAACATTCCATTGAAATTAATTTACTTAGCCATAACATGAAAAGTATTCATTCACTCTACCAAAGTTAAAATTTTTATAAATTCAATTGAAGTAGAACTTCTAAATTCAGTAATATCACCAAATCTGAATGCTTACAAAATATATTACTGGCAGTATCAGCAACTAAGCAAATATTCTGACATTTTCATTTTGTTGTAAAAATAAGGACAAATACCATTATATTTACCATTTTTCAAATATCCATATTTGACTATTATTAAAAGCTAAACAAATTCAGACATAGGACATTTCTCAATAGTCCCAGTGGGTAACAAAAATGACATGTAAAAATAATTAATACCGCGTTTTCCAATAAAGACTTTCATTTATTTTTGTGTGTGTAAAATGGTGATAGAAAGAATTTGAATAGAATAATGATTGTCTTGGAAACAAGTTTCACCTTTTTTTTAAGAGAAAACCAAATAAGAAGCTATCAAAAACTCTAACAACATCCAGCAGTTGCTTTTGATGCAGAGCATGTTGTTTCCCAGCTACTTCTGTCTCCCAGAACTATTCTGTATTCACTGGTCCTGGAGAAAGTGGGAATGTTGTGACATTTGTATATGCACTCTGGGCTACCAGGGAACTTCAGAAAGTTCAGGTCATATTTCTAGTTCTTGAAGAAATTAGGAAAAGGACTCCATGGGGTTAAACTTAGTATTATCTCATCAGCATTATCTCATCAGCATTCAGTACCACTGCTATGCCATGAAGGAGAAAAAATAACAGAGAAACATGAGAAGAGGAATAGATAAAAGGCAAGCACTGAGAGGAAAAACATGTTGTTTCTTAATTGAGCTGGAGGAGGGGAAAACGTTGCTTGCAGCTCTCTTTTGATGAGAAACCTTCTTGTGCCCATGACTACGTTGGTTAAAAATATAATGCTGTCACTAATAGACAGTCACATTGCACATTCTTGTGTGGTAAATCAATGGTGAAAATTCAGGAAGAGAACAAGAGGAGGAAGTGAGAAAAATTATAATTCAGCAACGTGAATATTTGTAGGAAGTACAAGGTTAATTTATCTGACTGAAGACATCATCGTAACCTACCTTTGAAGCTGTGCCTATTTACAACAGCTGAGATTTTCTCTCCCTTTATCTTTCTCCCAATGTCTCTGTCCCTTTCTCCCCACCATATCCCAAAGTGTCTCTGATAGTGTTTGTACTTCTATACTGTGGTTTATACTGTACACAAAATGGCAAGTGGGAAGACCCCACAAACTTGTAAGGGTATTAGATTCAGTGTTAAGACATTGTCTCACACCCAACATTTTTCCGAGCCATCTAAACTGCACATATTATTGATGTTACAAGATTTATTCTTTTTTTCCTTCCTTTTTACTCTTCAGACAACAGCATCCCTACCTATTATCTGGGCTGGTCTAGAATTAAACTCACCAGAGTGAATTCTGAAATGGAATTTTCAATGTATTCTGTTTGAAGACTCAGAATAAACATGGCAAGAACAGCCACTGTAATGGCATTTTGGCACTTCATCTCACAGGTGGTGGGGGAAGGTACAGAAACTGAAAAAATAAAAAAAACCACCCCCTACAAACAAACCAGTAAACTAAATGATCTTGAACTTGGGATAAAGGTTCGGTTTGGGCCAGAGGCTTGATACTTCTTTGATTGTAACTAATCCTAATGCAATGCCTTCTAATTATAGAATAAACATTCCCTCTCGGATGGAGCTGCCTGTCTACGGGAGAAATCGCCATATGGACGGCTCTGCAGACGGCTGGGCAGTGGCATGTGTACAGCTGTGCAGGACGAGCACCCAGGTGTTTCAGCCTGCCTGTGATAGGCAGCCAGCAGGCAGCTCTGCAAGGGTGGGGAGGATACTCAGCCAGGGTGAAAGAAACCAGCAAGATGGGATTTGACAGCAAATAGCAGTAGTAATAAATAACGTTAATGGATAAAAATAAAGTGTTGTTTTTTTACTTGTTTTTTCCCATGTCAAATCAGGGTTTTCCATAAGGAACACAGTCTGATCATGTTCAAGATTTGTTGAGATTTTAAATAAGAAATATGAATATAACACAAGGGTAGGCATCCATGAGGTTGCTCAAAATCACATTAAAAATAGCAAAAAGGATGGAGTTGCTTTGCTGCCACATGAACTAAATGAGCATACCTGAAACACAGATAGCACGAATTACTGTCCCCAGATTTTCTCAGCTCCCATTCCTGGATCCTCTGCTACCTGATTCCAGCGGCTCAGCTGATACAAATTTTCAGTCCTATGCTAAATGTACTGCTTAGACCATAGGGAATGCAAAGTCACCTCACTGCCTGCATCCAAGTTTCTTTTGACTTGTGCTGGTGAAACTGCTATAGAAATCTGAGCTTCTTTCTGCGACAGCTGAATCTGGAAAAGATACATTTTATGCTACCGTCAGCTGAATCCTGCACACAGCTGCATCCAGATTCAGATATAACCATATACACAAATAACAGTGCTGTGAAGCTGTGAGCACAAAGGAAATACAGATTGAAAAAGCTATTACAAAGTGCCAGAGAGTGTTTTGTGTTATACAAAAATGCTTGTTATTAAGTATTTGCATTGGTTACAAAGCTTTAGAAATGCTTTAGAATTTAAAGGATGCTTTTAAGCAATGCATGCATATGACGAGGAGCACCTGTAAATATTTTTGATTATCAGTCTATATATGTGGACTGCTATTTTGCTTTGGGCTGAAAAAAACTTAAAATAATATTTTGAGAACATATATTTTAAAAACACAGTAAAAATTAGCATTATAGGTAACATATTTGCAGTTTTCTTAAATGTAAAATAATACATTAATGAAAACCAATGTTAACTTTTTACTTCTAAGTGTTGTCTTACACTATATACACTATTGCCCTTATTATATATTGGAAAAAACCGGAGAAAATTAAGAATGTCAGCCTAATCATCTTTGAACTTTTAACAGGTGTGGACTCCTCACTTCCTACAATAATCATCCTAAGCTTAACAAACTTTGAGTGATTTAGCACAATGGCCAGTGCATCAGGAATCTGCAACAGTGGGAGTCTTGACTGAGGAATGAAGTAGAAGTGAATTTAACGCACTTTATTTTTGGTCATTAGTTTTAAACAAGTTATAAAATCTTAATCCTCTTAATCTTGACAAGAACTGAGTGTTATAGAAAGTCAAATGTAGGACTCACCTATGAGTGATCAAATAAAAATTAGACTTTTCCATGGAATTCTCCTCCCCTTCCATGGAGACTTAGAAATGAGAAAATTTGCCTTCTGGATATGCCTCTCTCTCTTCAATGATTACAAAAGGAGACCTGACAGATTTCTTAGACTAGACTAGCTCTTACATAGCTGCACTAAGAGGGATGAATTCCATCTGTGGGCTGAGATTTTAAAAAATTCTTACATGACTTCCAAGTTCATTTTTCAAGGGATCTAAAGAAATCTGTGTTTCTCTATTACCTCTATTTGGAGTTTATTTGAATTCCAATCAAGTGGATAGACAGGCACCTTACCAAAATCCAAGTGAACTGATTATATCCTTAAATTCTTAGTGCATTTTGTAAGCATAACTTAATTTCCTTGTCTTTTTTTTTGTTAGCTCACACTTGGGGGAGCAATGCAGAAGATGAATGCATCCACATGGGGATACAGATTTCAGAAGTATAACAGAAGAAGAAATATAGTATAACCTTCAATAAAACTGCTCAGAAAAAGAGAAAGTAACCCCCATGAACTTGCATTGCCACACATACACAAAATTTCCTTCTGTATCTAGGGATCAGTGACTGTTTTATAGTCTGAGTTTATAGTAGTTCTTGTACATCCACTAGCTAAAGAGAATTGCAAGCTGAATTCAGAGCCATACCTGTCATCTCTATTTTAACATTAAATATAATTTACATAAAAAGTAGGATGCAATATTGCTATGAGCCTTTTTATTAATTATATTCCTGAGAGGAGTGGATACTCTCCAGATGAAACTTTGATGCACACTACAAGGATTTTGTACCTGAGTGGTAGAGCACACCTTTCTTCACAGCACTACTGGGTTTCACAACCCTCCACCTTGTGACTCACTGTAGGAGCCAATGTCAAAACTTGAGCACCTAAATTCCCATCAGTGAAGTTCCCCTAGCTACTTAAACCTGCCATGCACAACAGTTTAATTCTGTTAGCACTAAATACTGAGGTGCCAAGATCCTGCCTAACTCTCATCTTGATTAATAAAACAAGTATTTCCAGAACAGTTTTCCCTGGGTAGATCCACAGTGTAGGCAGTCTGTAAGAAAGGCAAAGCTGTTGTATCATTAGAGGGGCAATTCAGTGGTTGGTGAGATGTGAAGGAACTAAATTTTGACTTTTCTTCTGACTGAACCCAAGCTGCCTGAGGGTACCACTGATTAGGTATTCCAGGATGGGAGTTTCTCAGCCTCTTCTGTCTCATTTACCAGGAAATAGTAGAATAACAGAGGAGCCAGAAGTAGAGAAGAACAATTTGCCAGCCTGCCAGTTAGAGCACTCACCTGGAATGTAGGATCACCACCTTCTCAAGGGAATACAGAAAGAGTGAAACAGCTTCATTAGGTAGAAATGTAAGTGTCCCCCCCCCTCTTTAACCAGGTGGCTTCCATTTACATAGTAGATGATTGTTTATACCACATTAGTAAAGGGCGAAGGGAAAGGGGTTAGTGGGAATTATATATTCCTTGCTATACTGTGAGTTCTTTAAGTGGGATAAAGAAGGCAGAGGAGGGAAAGCATCAACATATTAAATGCACCAATCTTAATGCCAATGCTTAATCCAATATTAATATTTCTGAATATGAATATTTCTGAAAGCTGAACAGAGCTATAGTGATGTCCTTGGAGGAGTATATCTTTTAGGAATTTCTGGTGGAATAGAGCTCTTCAACAGTATTGTGACATTCCAAGTCCATAACTGGAAAATTTTGTGCTACATTTTCCTCCCTTTGGTCAGATATTACTATGATTTCCTTTGAAAGGTTCTGGGACTTGTTGGACACTTTCTTGCATGACCTCAACTCAGTATATATACAGAAAATTAAACAATAAAAGTGACTGATCAGTGTGCACTGAAGGACCTTCACAAAGCCAATAATGGAGCAACACCAGAGCTGGGGTAAGGAGGCAACTCAAAATCCTGCCCAACAGTGGAGAAAAAAACAAGACCAGCAGTTAGAGTAGCTCAGGCTGCCACAGAGATCTAGCCACTTCATTTTGGCTTTGTGTCCTCTTTTAGGTGCCCTGATTTCTTTGGACATGTGAAATATATATCTTCATCTACTGTATAGAATTTGGAGTTATTGACCTTATTACACAGCTGTATGCCTGAGGACATGCATGCAAATCTCTGCTATGAGCCTATCCCATTTTCCTTTTCTAAATCTCATGAGACAGAATCCAACCTGGTATCAGGAAATATGTTCCTGAGGGTCCATTCACCAAGATTTTTTTATGCAGCTCCATCTAAGCATCTTCATAACTGGATATAAAAAGAAACTTTTAATTTTATTATTTTTATCATTGTACAATTCAAAATTACTTTTCTATTGTATCTGCTTTTATTTTCATTGTTTCCAGACTGAGACTCTCACCTTGCAAACATCTAATTTTGAGCATGTGAGTAGTGCCTTGGAGTTCAAGAAGGGCAACAGAAGTGAACAGAGACATCTGACCCCAATTTAAACCTTAATCCCATGAAGATTTTTGAATATGAAATCAATATGTCTGTTCACACAGCTAAACATAGGAATGTGAACTCTACAAGGTTGGGACCTACTAGAATAGGCTCTTTTAATTTCATTTAGTGCAGGAATTCCATGTTTCTGACAATTTTGTTGTTCTTCTTGTAACCTTGCATATTTTTGTTTTGACTTTTGGGAAAGATGATTATCTCAGGGGTTTCAGCAGGACCAAAGGTGTTTGGGTGAGCTTTCCAATATCTGTTGATAATATCCTGTAAGAAAACAGAATTTCCACTGTTCTGCAAGCTGTAACTCTCTGCTAATATTATAATGCATTCACTTGCATCATTGAACCTTCATAGAACTCAGGCTTCTAATGGAGAATAGTCCCTTGCTGGCTTGTATTGTGAAGTATTATCTTCACATGTATCATAGTTTTTCTTTTCATAATATTCGACCTCATTAATCCATTCCTAGTTGCCTTATATTTAAAAATAGAACTTATTAAAGTGGATTGCTCTGAACTGCAAAGTAAATAAATTATTTAGGTTATTTGGCTCTTAAACCTATGTCATAAGTATATTCCTATTCACATGTATGTGTACACAAGTAAAGATACACAATTTTATATTTTTCTTAATAAAACAGAAAATTATGTTAAATAAAATTCTGTTCTTTCTATAGTGAAGAATGCCTATTTACAAGACTTTTAATATATAAGAAACAGGCAACCTGTCAACTTGCTTTTAAAATCCAATCTTGGTGTGCACCTTTTTACAGTTTTTTTGAAAATCCAAGTCCAGGAATTCAAGGTGACATACACTCTGCCTAAAGCCCATAAAAGTCCCTAAAAGAAATCCAATACTCTTGTAGTTTTTGAAATAGTCTAATTCCTAAGGCATTTAAATACAGTATTTTCATTCTTAGATTAAAGCCCCCTGGGTGCTTAATTTTAATTGCCCAGATATACGAATTGCATTCGCACCAGGCAGTGCAAATAGACACCTGAACTCTGTCAAAGCCTTTAGAGAAGCTTGACAAATATGAACCATGAGACTATATTTAGCATCCTCTGTCATGCTGTCTGTTGATTGGGATTTAATTTTTTTTTCTATAAAAGGTTTATCTGGACTAGTGGTAAAATCCTGTTCTAGGTCCTAAGCTACTCAGCAAGAGGGGATGGAACTCTTATTTGCTGACATAGTGCCCAGACTGCCAGCTCTGTGGAGTTTTGCAACACTCGGCTTGTTTACAATCAAGCAGTTCAAAGTCACAGGGCAAGAGCAAAGGATGACTGATATTTATCAGGTAAGAAAGGACCTAGATAAAAATGAAATTGTTGTCCCTACTCTGGGACTGGTGTCCTGCTTCATCTCTTAAGGCTGCCCTTACTGCTTACTCTCAGTATAAAGGGCCAGCACTTTGGCAAAGGCTGACATGAGTAAGATGGATCCCAAATGATGAAAGCAATTCATGTTTCCCCTTTGCTGCTGAATTCTCAGGAGAAGAGGTGAGAAGAGTTAAATCCTAATTTCAGGATAACATGATGGAAGGAGACATCTTTTTTGTCTATATATTGCCAACATAGAATGTTAGTATCATGTAGAATACTGCTGGCAAAAGCTCTCTCACGTGCAGCAGAATCTGAAGCCAAGCATACAGCATATCCCTCTGCAGCCTCCAGAGACATCACCTCACACCACCGTGGGTGCAGGGAATTCTGGTATCTCTGAAACTTCCCCTTGCAAGAACCAATTCTTCACATTTTTAGAGAAGTCCTTCATCACCTCTATTAGGCAGCTGGATTCCTCTTCAGTTTATACTGAAGCATCAATATAGGGGAATAGCACTTCGCATTGCTTGTTTTACCTTTTGATTTACCCTTCTGGTTTTACTTGCTTAATTTTATTCTCCAGTAAATAGCATTTCATAGAGATCCTACAGGTTTTTTACACAGTTAGCTTTTTCCTTCAAAAATTTTACTAAGTTAAGCTTATCTTTTTCAGTCCTCATGATGTAAGTACCTACAGATACCTGAATATTTTGTCACACTGTCTTCATGAATTCACAAAGTCTAAAATCAGTTTTCTTCTGTTGGACTGTTAAATCAGCTCTGTGAATGGTAGACCTGTCATGAGTTTATCTATGTCTTGATTTTGGAATACTGTCATAAATTAAGCTAACACAATGTTTTAGTCTCTCCTACATCATTTCTTCATGGATTATTTCTGCCTTTCTCAAACTCAGAGTAATTTCAAGCAGTAACTGCCAGAGAATTGCTACCTTTTTTCTCCCACACTTCCTTTCGAAATGCACTCTGCCTTAAATATAAGACAGACTGTAAGTTCAATATCTTGCAGCCCTGAAGGGTTAGGAACAGAAGCCTTATCCCATTAGAAACAGATGGTTCCTACCTTCCCAAAGGGTCATACACAGCTGTAACTGGAGTCCCTGGAAAGTCCTGAAACAGTATGTTGTGACAGACTCTTCACACCTGCAATCATGCCAGTTACTAACCTACCCTATACAACTATCTTTTAAAAATTGGAAGGGCCATACAATAGCACAATGGCACTGAATGAAGATAAATAAAAGCCTTTGTTTATAAAAAAAGATATAAATCAAAATTGGAAATGTCCTACCATAACAAAGATTTCCAACTCCAACTGACATGCTAATTCAATGAAAAGTTGTATATACCATATACTGCTGATGTTGATTAGGGATTTCTTCTGGCAAAATGACTAAGGGCTGAAATCTGCCATTTTGATTTACATAAGCTGGTGATAAGTCTGTCTTACTGGTAAGTCAGCAAACACTTATGTTTCTACATGTTCCTACATAGGACTAGGATGAAATTAATTTTTGAAATGTAGTTCAGCTCCTGATATTACAGGTATCTATAACACATAGTACTTTTAATAAATTAAACAAGTTCCACTTTAAAAATAGGTCAGACTTTTTTGGGTCTGTGCTCTTTCTGTAGATAAATCATTGTTCTTATGGCAGAAATCTTATTCTCCTTTCTTGCCTATGTCTATTTATGACCTGGCTAATTGTCTCTTGTTTAAATCCTGAAACATCACTATCACTTAACTTAAAGAGTTCGATTTTTTTCCCTGGTGTTCCCACCTTGTATGTTTTCAGTCCTCCTTGACCTTCTTTTCTATGACTAAACTAATACTCAACAACATTTTGTTTCTTTTCATAAGGTTTTCTCCTGATCGTATTCACCTTTCTCCAACCTATTCCAGTTTCAATGCATCTTTTTTTGGTTGCATGTGACCAGAATTATATACAGTGTTTTTCATGATATTTCACTTTTGCCTTATACAATGTCATTGATTCTTGCCTGTCTCCTCGAAAACACTTCAAATCACATTTTTCTTTTTCATGGTCATACTGTTGTGATGGAACATAGTTGTCTGTGACATGCAGAGACAGATTTTCTTCCTCAGTCATTTCCAAATAATGAATTTCTGATTTACTAAAAAAATTGTTATTACGAATTCCTAAATGCACAGCCATATATTTAATACTATTGAATTTCATTCTGCTCCTATTTTTCCATTACACAGGGTCCCAATTTCCTAACAAGGAATATCCCAATTTTCCTAACAAGCTACATATTTCATTTAACTCAGTATCATATTTCTTTCAAGGTTATTAAAGAAAATATTAATGAAACCACTCAAGAGACCAATCACTGAGGAAATGCAGTTGCAGCCTCCCTCTACCTGTGTTCATCCCTGTTCTTTACTCCTATTGTCACCCGCCTTTAGTTCCTTCCCTACTTTATAATTCCCAGATTAATCCCTTTTTTCTCCTCCTCTTAACTAACAATTCCTGTGTGGTATCAGACTGATAAGATCTGTTCTCTTTTCCCATCCAGAAAATCAATCATTCTTCAATGGATTCTATCAGGTTAGACTGGCAATATCTTATTCTTTCTTTCAAAATGTCTTTCAGAAGAAGCCTTGAATATTATTATTTATCAGACTAATGGGTTGTCATTCTGCCCTCCTTTTCATACTCTATCTTCTATTCTCCACAGATACGAAACAACCCAGGAAATAAAAAAAAAATATACCACAAAATCTGGCTGTGAAGTCTGAATTCTATGTTTCATTTTGCTACAAGTTCTGGAATAAAAAGACTTTGTTCCTCTGCTTTGGATACTTTAAGATCTTCATATTTTGCATCTATCCCAGATGCAGTAATATCCATTATTATATATATGTTATAATAACCACTATTCACACACTCATCACCTTACCTGTGTTTTCATCATCATCAGACTCATAGAAAAATTAGGAAAATACTAATTTAAATAAATATCTCCCTACCCTTGTTGCATATTCTTCTATTCTTAATATTTTTTATTCATGGGATTGAAGCAATTTCTTATGGCCTGACTCACAAGCAATGTATAGGAAGCATAGAAGTGTAAACCTTCCCAGTTTCTTCTTTTATTTTAATTTAGTTTGTCCTTTTATATATTCTATTTTCTGTTTCTATTTGATCTCTTTGCATTCCTGTATTTTTTTGCATTGCTTATTTACCAGTTAGATTTGGGACACTGAAAGATTTGTCTTCTTGCACTTTTGAGTTCCTTACATGATTCAGACGATTTTTCTCCTCCTGGAATGATGATTTTTTTTGATAGGAAAAATATATGGTATTTGGTGCAAGTGGAAGAATACATTGGCACAATCTCTATTAGTAAATTTTGTAAGACCTCAATTTTAGATCCTCCTTACTCATTCATTTTCTGAAGATATTAAGAGGAGAGTGTGTCCATATGAAATAGTTCATAGTGTTTTGGAGAACATCATGAAATCTTCCTGAAAGTCTCTTCTCTATGGAATGAACCCATCCCTAGATAACTTTTGAGATTATCATCATTTAAGTGGTCTGGCTGCAGATGTTGTCCAGTTGCTCCAGTCAATGGTAGGAACAAAAAACTGAGAATCAGTAAATTTCTACCTGAATATTGATTGTACAATATCTTTCTTTGTTCTTTCTGGAATTAGCTGGTGGTCTATTGCCCATTAGCAAACAGTTACTTAAGCAGAAGCTAATGTTACAGACCCTATAAAAAGAGCAGCAGCAGAGCAAACAGATTTAAATCAGCTCAATTCCAACAAAAACTCTTTCATCTTGAAACAATTTAAGCTCTACCAAGGGTAAGTAAACAGAAATAATATATTTTCTTTCACCTTCAACTGTCAGTAGTTGCTTTCATAGTCCCTGTCTTCAGATACGAGAAAGGTTTTCATGTTTTTCCCAGTACAAGACTCTTTTAAGCTGTTAACATGATTATTTTTCTTTAGTTTACACATTTCTTACTGTATTTACATGATATTCAGTTGTGAAATTTTTCTAAACCAGAGTTCCTCCTACAGATATAGAACAAGAAAACAAGATACAGGAGAGTCAAGGATCTTCTTTTTTCTATAAATTGTGTTGATCGCACGGAACTATAAAAGCAATTTTGGCAACTGAGTCTGATTTTATTTCTACATTGTTATAATCAATATAATTCTCTGCAATATAGTTAGATCTTTATATATGTTCATACACAGAAACAAAACCATTTACATATAGGAACACCAGGGAACAGAAAAGATCCAAAGGACTCTTTTAATTTTAAATGATGATTCAGTATGTTTCTTTCCTTTCAAGTCTAATACACCACTTTTAACGTCCAAGAAAAGCCACAGGCATATTGAGGAACTATCTCACTTGTTAAAGGGTACTAAATTTGAGTTCCTTTAAAAAATGTCAAAAATTGTAGCTGGCAAAAATATTCTTCAAAATATTTTTTTTTAAATAGCATTGGTAGTCATACTAGCTGCTCCTGCTGTTCAGAATATAGGATTAGGCTGAACAGAGGGAAGATTAAAGTTTGTTCTTAGAAGTAGAATGGCCCAAACATGCTCCTTAGTGCTCACTTGTCAGAGGTCCTACCCTCTCAATTGTGCAAATAGAAAGAAGTATGTGGTTGCTTCCTATTTAAACTCTTCAGAATAACTCAGATGATTTATATATGAAACAATCTGGGAAGTGTTCATGGAAGCTAGTACTTTTGCTGGGCTTTAATATTGTACTCTCCAACTGAGGGAAATTAACATCTGGAATTACAGACCTCTTCAGTGTCTGTTCACAGCCTGGGAAATTAAGATGAAGACAAAAAATACACCTGAATTTACAGGGATCCTCACATTGTTATTGCACTTAAAAGTAGTTTAATTTGATAAAATGACTAATTTGTCTGTTTCCATCTGTTTAACAACAGAGATTGGTAGTAGGGAAGCCTTATAAATAAGTACAACCTTGATAGCATCAATGCCAGTTATGCTGATCCAAGAAGAGATGCTTGGCTGTCCAGGCACATTCTTTAAGAGGAGAGTTAAACTTGTATACCCAAGGAAATATTTTCAGGACTAAGAAAAAACATGTCTTGTTTTGATAGGCTCTATTCTGTTAAATACCAACCTTGAGGAAAAGTACTAAGTACAGAAATGTTCTGTGGCTGCAGTCACAAAGTATGGGGAGGCAGACTTCCTTTCTCTGCCTTGTTTTGTGACAATGTAGTGGCTCATGCTACTAATTTTGTTATTGCTCCTGAAGTACATTCTTTTTCAGATGTTGTAGTTTCCCCGTTACAAAGAAAACTGATTGGCATGCACAAAGCATATCTGTCTTTGTTCCATCCTCTCAGCCTTTCGCATTTGACATGTTAGGGAATTGGCAATTATCAACAGATGGTGCAAATTAGAATGTCATGATGTTACTTTAAATTTTCTCCAATGGCAGGTTATCTTTCTAATAAATCCAGGGGTTAAGAAAACACAAAGATAATATTTCCCTTCCTTTAACCCATTCACCTTTAGTCTTGAAGTAAGTCCAAGAACCAAAGCTAGTAAATCCACATATTTTGCTAACTTGCTGATTAAATTGTTCAATTAAATATTCCTTAATTTATCCCTTAATCCAAAAGTTTCTCCCTTAGTTTGATCCCTTAATCTGTAAGCTGACAGAGATAAAAGCTAATGTCTGTTATCATACAGCAAAAGTGTTAGAAGCGAACCACTCATATAAAACAGAATGAGAAATAGTTAATGAACTGGTGACTGAAAAAATTGCATCAATGACTACTTACTGAAAAGCAAAGAATATTCAAGAAGAGGGAGGTTTTAAAAAATGGAAGGTTCAAAGTATTTTCCAGTCAATGATCAAAGGTTACCAGACTCCAGAATTCAAAACTGGGCTAGCATTTTTGAAGCATATTGCATGAATTTTTAAGATTCTGATAAAATTCTTAGTAAGCACTGATATTATTCCTTGTTATTTAATTAATTTGAGATAAATCTCATTAATTTAATATTTAATGTGTTTCCTTTTTAAGCATTTTGTTGAGAAATAGAGAACTTAAAATCAGTTTCAAAATAAAGAAAGGTAAAAAAGCAGAAAATATATAAAGTATAAATTGCCCTAATCTCTAAATTCACAGGGAAAAAAAGTTACTTTCTAGGTTAAAAAGATTCTGCACTCTTTCTAAGTTAAACTAGCAATCAGATTTATTAAATATTTTGTAGAAAATATTTTTGTGCTCCCTGGTTAATCAGACATCCACATCTATTTCAATGACAGCAGTTTGGAAGAGCATGCTATTTCAGCAATCTCTTTTTATCATTTACTCTCTGTTTAGGCTTATTTCCTCAGGCATTTTTTTTTAACCTTGGACACTCAAATCCTTAAGGGTTAACTTACAAGGAATCAACAGATGGGGATAAAGTCACTCAAAGTTTATATAGATCCTACTTGAAAACTACCTGGTTAAGTGAATTTTTAAATATTAAGATTATAAAAATATTTTAAAAACACAAACAAGCAAAAACCAGCATAAATTTCAAAATATTTGCCTTTTTTACTCATTTATTAACTTGTATGAATATTCCTGGCTTCATTTTTTCATAAACTGAGGATCTGACAATGTCAGATTGTGCTAATCATTTGGGATTTTTTGAGATTCCATATTTTTAAGGCAAAGTTTAAATAAATAAAAATTGTTATTAAAAACAGGTCTACACTGATTTATACCTTGTAAGCTTCTTTTCTTTGCAGTTTTTAATTTGGTAGTAATTTATTGAACAATGTCCTTTTAAATAGTGATGATGCTCTATCTGCTCTGGAAACAAATGCAATTACAGAGTTTCAATCTTCACACACTTCTTCCGGGCTTATACTGGTATACTAACTTAATTATCTTAATGGAATTACTCTTGATTTACACTGCTTTACCTGAGCTGCAAATCCAGCCTATGAAATACCTGACCTGCAAGCATATATACAGAAGTTTGAGGCTTTTACCTTCAGTATAGTAGGTGGTATACATGCATAAAATTATTTCCATTCCTAAATCATAAAAAACCAATTCAATATTTTCCTACTGTTTCCCATGAAGTTTTGCATAGACATTTCTTGGGCTATATAGCTATACAATACATCCTTGAGCTGTAAAAAGCAGTCTAGGCCAACTTCTACTTCCACCTGTTTTAAAGACAGAACTCCTGTCAACTTCAGTGGGAGGAATCACTTCCCTGGAAAACATCATCCTTTTTTTTTAATTGTTGGAGGCAAACAAAGAAGATGCTTTGAAACAAAGTCCATTCTAGTAGCTTAATATTTGTTATTTTTTAGATACCTTTTCAAAAAGAGTGAAAGAAGCATGAGCAGCTGTATCGATGAGAAGATTCTTTTCCATCAAGTCTTGAGTACAATGTCTTTGAAAGATCCTTTTTAGAAATGCTAGCATTTGAAAAGGACAAACAGGGAAACAAACCTCAAAGGGGATGACAATAGTACATAGAGAGGAAGTGGGTGGGTTTAATGCATCTGAGAAGCAAAGCTCCTTATAAAGGCATTGAAGAGATTTAAAGTTCTATTTAGCGACAAAAGGAGTTATGGAATGAGGCATAATTTTCCCACAGGATTTTTGTCTTTTGATGTTTTTGAAACACAAATTTTCAAAAAAAAGGGAGTAGTTTGTGATTTGATAGGCAGGAAGTTTGTGTAGGAGAGTGTATCTATTTGTAAAGGGGAAAAGTAGTATGCCACCATTATTCTGATGTATGTAAAATGAATTGAACTCAACATCCATTGAGAAAACTATTAGAAAGTTGAAAAGATGTATTATTTAAAAGCACAGTAATTCTGCTTCCGCATTTGGTATGTGTGTACTCTCTGTACATTAAAAAGACCTAGTCTTGACTCAGTTTTAGGTCTGCACTTGCTATTAGGATTGTCCTAGAACTTTATGAATCTGGAAGCAAACTGCAGCAGTACAAAATGTCTGCACCAAATCTAGGCTTCTCTACTCAGAGTGAGCATTGACAGCAAAAATGAAACAGCCTGGATTTAAGGTCCTTGCAGAGGATATCTCCACTGTTAGAGCATTTCTAGAATCTTTTGAACTGTAATTTGCCTGGTAAAAACCCCATAGAATTAATCATTATTTTTGTGGGAGGCAAAGAAAGGAATGATGAAAAATTCTTCCTCGCTTTTAAATTAGAAGTGCATTATTTTTAGTCCATGTGTCCTAAGCAGGTTGTTCATACTGAAAGCCTTTTTTTGGGGTGAATACTCCTTAACTATTGCAGCAATACAAAAGCTGTTTCATCCTCCTGAGACGCAAATTTCACCTTGTGATCCAGGTACACGGACCCATTTATAACAATGTGAAGCCAATACTCACTCATCTCCTCCATATAGCTTATATCATGGCATATATTTCCATATGTATACCTTCAAAAGCATATGAGTTTATTGTAATAGTTTGCTTCCAATTATCTAGACTACTCTAGTCCTCCTGTTGCACTGTATGTCAGTACAATGGGAAGGATAGGGCATATGACCTTACCTTTAGAACATTTTGAAAGCAGATGAAATTCCACATCTATTTGTTCAATCACTTTAAAGCTTAAGAGGACTTAGACATGGATAGACCTGTGCTCAGATTTCCAGTATGATTATTCTTATATTTTTTGCTGTAACTTCAGTACAGAAAAATGTCCTAGCAAAATCTCAAAGCTAAAGTTTCCACTACTCCTATTCTTCCTTACATTAAGCCTACATGTCAGGTTGCACACTCAAAACTACAGGTACAAAACAGCTGAAAAGTCTTTCCTCAGATATAGGCATAATTCTTCACAGAATTTATAATCACAATTTGGTTTCAAAATCATTCTCAAGTCCATGGTTGTGATCCAGTACAGAAGAACAGTCATTGCTCCAGGCCTGAAACTTGCCTGGTAAATAGTTGTAGGGAGCAGGAAGAAAATTCAAATCATACAGAAAAGGGACTAATTTCACTTGAAACAACATATTACTTTGTCAATTTGTTGGAAATGCTGTCTGAAAAAAACCGTTTAGTTGTTTTGGCATGTCAAGAGACAGGGAGAGGACAAAATAAGCACAAAAAAGAATGAGCAAAAATTATTAAGGTAGCAGGATGAGGAAGGCTGATGAAAAGACTGTGTGACAAGTAGTGGAAGTTGGAGACAGTACTGATCACAACATTTAGAAAAAAGTGCAGCTCATTCCAGAGGAAATATTGTCAGGATCTGTTGATAGCACTGTTCAGGCTTCTATGCCAGCTTCACTCTTTGGGGGACTTGCTAAAAAAACTCAAAGAAATAATAAAGAGGAAAACTCTAAATGTCATCCTGAGTTGTGAAGTTTATATTAAAACCTTAAATTGTGTGACTTTATTCCTAAGCTTTCTTTTACTGGCAAAATACCGTCATCTGCTACTTCATAGCAGAGGATTTAACCTGCCCGTTCCTTGTGATAATCAAATCACAAGGGATCAGAAATTGAAGAGTCAAGCAGTCACATGGCTGTACCTCCTTTGCACCCACTGAATGAAGCCCACACCCTCTTGCATTTGTATAGTAAAAAAAAAAAAAAAAAAAAAAAAGGATGAAGGAGGGAATTTGCCCTACAGGTGGAGTAATGCCTTCTGTGTTGCTATTACTCCATCAGGCTGCCCTCATTATCAGCTAGAGGCTAGTTCAGCCTCTCCAGAATTTTTATGAAGTCCTGCAGACTGAAAGCATGCCAGACGTTTAAACAGTGCTTCTGATTTCGCATCAGTACAATCACATTAGGAGAAAAACACATGGGAGAGTCAAATCCCATAAATGAAATAGAAAATCCCTTTGGATGATTAGTTCAGACCAATGTTAAAAGAATATTTTGTGTGCATGTCAGGTTCTTTGCCAGTCTCAAAGTAGTCATTTGGATTCACTTCATTATAGGCACTGCAGTACCTTAGGAGAGAAAGAGAGAAATAGAGCGTGAGACAGAGTAATAATAACCCTTGAACAATGAAGTCTTTCTCCTAGCAGAACTTCAAATAACTCAGACAACTATCTTTTAATCAAATATACAAGCAGCAGTGTAACTGAATTCAACATAGCTAGCATCCATGAGAAGAAAAAAAAGCATAGAGGAACTCAAAGGAGGAGATGGTAAATAAAATGAAGAGAGTGCTATGTCATGGGCTTAGACTTATATAAAAGCATGAATATCAACTCGACAGCAGAATAAACACAAGCTGTAAAGATGGTCTGATCTTTTCCTTTTTGAGTCAATAGGACTTTCCCCACTGACTACAGCGGGAGAGAAAACAGGCTGTTATTCTCCAGCCTGCTTCTTTCTACTAGTCTGGTTCTTGTTCCCTACTTTTCCACTATGACTTTCTGGCATGTGCTCTCCACCTTCATCCTGTGGGGTTCTGCTGCTTCATCTTCCCTATTTTTAATTTTCCTCTCTTGGTTGTGCTTTTTAATTTGCTCTTTTCCTGACAATGATATTTTAAGTAACCAAAATAAACATCACATGTTAGGAGCAGCTAAATCTCAGTGATAATCAAAGGACAAAGCTGGTTTATGAAAAGTAGTAGGAAAAAATTAAACAGAGTTTAAACTCCTAACATACTCGAGTGAATTCCCATTTGTCCTTCTTATGCTGAGTGGGTGAAATACTTATTAATTGGCTTTACCACTGGGCTTTTTCCAGATACCAATTCAGATATGAACTTTAGGTTCTAATCCCAATTCAGTAGAATTATTTACTAGTGCTGATTTTCAAGAGTATAAATAGCAAAGATGACCCAAGTGCCTCATATGTCTCCATTAAAATGTTGTTTCAGCTGCAAAAAAAAAAAAATCCTATGCAAGCATAGATTTCTTTCAGATATGTTGTTTACAATGAATTTCACTTCAAAATTTAATCAGTATTTGTAGAAATCAGAGAAAGTTTTTTCAAATGGTTAATGAATTTATCTTTCTTTAATAAGAAGAGACTTCAGTAAATATTTTAATAACTGATTATATATCCATTGGTTATCATGTCATGAATGTTTTCAGGAAAATGAAAATGAGCCAAATTTGAAATTTGTTAAATGAAAACTATTTGAAACTTCCTGTAAATATTTAATTTTTCCTTCAAATGTCATTAATGGACAATTTAATTGACTTTGGCAGAGCTGTTCCTGTTCCTGAATCTAGGCATGTACTTACATACCTTATGTAATGAAGGTGATGTAGGCAGTTCTTCATATGTTTTTGTTTGTGTTTGTTTTTGGTTTTGTTTTTTTAAACTTGTATCCTCGTTTCAGCAGTCAGATGTAACTAAGAGTTACATGTCTATTCCAAACTAGTAATCTACTCTTCTTCTGTGGTCAATGGAGAAAGATATCTCCTTCCAAAGATAAGGTGTTTGTGACTGCTGAGATGAATTGCTCTCAGAAGGTGCTGTGTTTTCTTTGACTGTAAAGAAAAAAGAAATAGCTGTCATGACTAGAATGTTAAAGGATGGACAGGAGTGTTTTGGAGTGGTGAGACCACTGTAAGATACTAATGATTGCTTGATTTTTGCTACAGCTTGGAATTTTGTTGGCTGTGCCTTCTGAAATGAAGGAAGGATCCCTCAGCAAGAATTTAAAAAAGTAGGTATTGAGCTGTAGGTGACAGCTTATTACTTTTTATTCTTTTGCTGTTGATTATCCTGCCCTGATAATTCTGGAGGACTTCTTCTCTCACCCTTCTTATTCTGGTTCTGTATTAGCCTAATTCAACTGAACTTATGAATGGATTTAATTTTGAACTCTATTTTATTCCTTAAATGCCTCATGAAGCAGGAGAAAATATATGTTCCTGCTAAGCACTGACTGAATCCGAACTGATTGTTCTTTTTTAAAATGCTTAAAATAATTGCTTGAAAAAAAATCCCATTGTGAACAGGTTTATTTCCTCCTTTGATACTCAACATGTCATATTTTCCACTTTTTATCCTACAAGTGGTGAGCCAATTTGCTACATGTTTTCAAATTCTACCAATAGGTGGCACTAGAAATTTCCTTTTTTTTTTTTTTTTTTTTTTTTTAACCATAAAGAGAACAGTGGCAAGAGATTTGTCTTTTTATTCCTACAATAGAGCACCAAAAAGAAATAAGATCTTACAAGGCCTGGAGAGAAGCAAAATAGCATTCAGGCATGGCCTGCAGCTCTTTCTTACAACTATTTGATCTTTGAGATGTAAAGGTAGTATTGCCTAATGAACTTGTAATTCTCTTTTTATGCTACATATCCCTACTTACCGCAGAAATTTTGGTAGAGCAGGGACTTGGGATGTTTTTTTCTACTGGCATAAAATCAGCAAAATTTGAATGGCTGGAACAGAATTTCTCTGCCTATTGAATGAGTGTTAGATTTACTAATTAAAACTGTCTTCTGTGGTATCATGCAGCATGTCTTGACAATATGTAAATTCATTTCTATTCTGGCAAATTTACTACAGAGCTCTGTAATGATATTCTTCCAACTAATTTTTTTTTTTTTTAATTTACTTCATAAACCTATGAATATTCATAAAAATGTTGATGGGACATTGATGCCATGATTTTTTGTGGTATCTTTGGAGAAGATATCCAAACACTTCTTTAAAACACATGCAGTGAAGATAAGTGAAAGCTGGAATCATTAAGTAAGGTTCTTTAGATTAGTTCTAAACTACTTTAAGAACACCTAAACATAGCCAAAACATTCTTGTTGGGAATCCAATTCCTGCATCCACAAGCATTTCACAATGATTGTCTGAGAGGTCCAACATGTATGTAATTATTTTAATTTAGTATGTAATAAATACAGACTTTTTTCTTTTTTTTTTGCAGAAGTTGAATTTTCAGTCTTCTCTGGGCTCAGACTATGAGATGCATATCACGTTTTGGTTGTCTTTTCTTGAAATGTGTTGCAAGAATACATATTCTTATACTACCCACATGATGTCATGTTTACTTTTTTGCTCAATGATCTTCCTTTAGATATATAATGACACTGAAAAGCACACATTAAAGTAAGTATATGGTCATATTCCTAAATAAAGATAATCTTCCTACATCTGTGTCTTCACTGTAGTTAACTACTTGTTAGTTTTGCTTAGTCAGATAATGAGAATGCTGTACTTAAAATATATAAAATACAATACCTAAAAACATTTCCTGTAGTGTTCTTGTTGCTGCCACAAGATTTCTCCAGTCTGGTCTGTTATGCCATTTGTAGACAAAATTTGTAGAGAAAATTGTCAATAGTGAGAAGGAACTGAAGCTTTTGCAGCCATTTGAATAAGTAAATGGTACTCAGGGATTTTGGGAAAATGTCATGTCATTCCCCAGTTCTTTCCCACCAGCATTCACACCATGGCCAAGGAGCTCAGTTATCTGAGGTTGAGCTTGGTTACCAGACGTTATAAACTACATTAGCAGGTGCAGGATCACACAACATAAGACTTAAAGGGACTTGAGAACCATTTCCATGCAGAAGCAGGTGGACTTCACATTTACAGCAAGGAAAGAGGAGAAAAGAAAAGGAACTTCACATTTCTTTCAGCCACAGTTTTATTAAATTGTGAAGGCATAGCTGTGCAGCTACCTTTTGCTCAGTCCCCTGGTGCATCTTTTCCTGCAGATGATTTCCCATAGTTATTTCTAGTCCTTTAGCTATTTAAACAGGCCCTTCTGACAAATTGAGCTCTGATCCCCTTTCCTTCTGGCTTTAAGGCAAAGTAAACCATTCATATCAACAGTCATATCATGTACATACATGTATCAATAAAAATTTTGAAAAAAGATTATTTAGGAAAAGGTAAGCTGTCTCACACATGCATACCCTATTTTTATACATTTTTGCTCCCTTACTTTGGAACTATAAGTATTTAACGAGCTATAAACATGCAGACATAAGCATACATATGACATATTTTTAACTTTATTTATACTTGTGAAATGTATAGCTTTACCTGAAGCCAAACATAAAGAAGAGTGATTAATGCTGAAGAAAATTCATAATTCTGCACTCAAAACGAGGAACTGAATGGAAACTGGCACCCAAGTATCTGGAGAAATTCTCTGAGAATATAAAAGATCAAAATGCAAATTATTGGGGGCTTAATAGCTTAATCTTCCACTTAAAGTCCTGGGAGTGGGTGGGCAAAGCTTGAGAAAGATAACACCTTTCATGACCAAGCTCAAGATGAATTAGTGCAATATACCCAGTGTCATGTCTTATTGCTTAATTGACTACCTCTAGGTATAATAGAGCTGGCTTTATCACAGAAAAATCATTCTGATTTATTTGATGCATTGTATATCATAAGGAAGCATGCAGGAGGTTATTAATGTCTTGCATAGCTGTGATATTTTCCAAGGGCACAGATAATGCATTTCATCATATGCAGTGCTATCCAGTTATGACCAGTATGCTGAAATATTGTATTTTTATGAATTTTATTTTTTAGTGTATTTTTTCCCCACATTGCCTGCTTGACATGTTAAGAGTAGCAGCGTGAGTAGTGCTTATGGTCTAAAGGAATCTACTGCAAATGTTGCAGAATTTTAGTTGGAACAGTGAAGCCGGAAACATTGGCTATAATATGAATGCAGATTATAACAATTCAATTTATTGCTAATTTAGTATGGCAATTGAGTTGTTAATTGTTCTCTTTGGCTCATAAATGTCAAGGTCTATCTATGAGTTCAAGTGGCTGGGCCACAGTCTCTAAATAAATGTAGCTCTGTCAGATAAAAAAAATAAATGTGTCTAGTGAATATCATCTTTTTCCCCATGTTCTCCTAAATATTTGGGAGTTCCTAGAGAATTAAGGTGGATTGTTTAGAAGGACACATTTTAAAATATAGTAAAGCAGTCTTGGGACTGAAGAAGTTTGTCCTAAAATTCAGATGAGTGCAAGACATCTTGATAAGACAAAAGTCATGTTTGACATTTCCAGTAAAGGGACAGTAACTTCATTTAAACAGTCTAAAAGTTTTATAGAAACCATTCTGTGATTTTAGGACTCTACAACATGTTTTTCACTGTTTTACTATTTGAGTGTAGTCAATTATATAAGTGTGAAAGATAGAAGAACTGCTGTACAATCGTCTCAGGCAGGCACAACACAATTTAGACATGATGACAACTCCTTCTTTTTTTCTTCTCACTTCAGGGCCTCAATCTCATATGTTTTGAACACGGTACCGCTGCCTACTACCTCTCTTACACCTGAGGTTGCACTTCAATTGATCAGGCTGGTGGAAACACACAAGGCTCAGCCCATAAAACTGTGGATGTTGAAGTAACTCTTGCAGATATTTTAAGGTCTGAGAAATGCTTCCATCTGAAGAGGCTTTTCGTACTAGCCACCTACTATCTGACAGGGTACATGTCACATTACGTCAGAGAAAGGACATGCTAAGTCAAACATTTGATATGTTCATGTCATGATGATAAAATCATCCATGTCTCTTCCTAATAGTACAACGGAGTTGTTTTCTACACAAGTGTTTTTGTAATTTATGAGGTCTACTTAGGAGAAGAGCTGCCTGCTGCTAATTCAAACATACTGAGAGAGTGGTATTGTACAGAATGATTTTACATTTACCAGGAGACTGTCACTTTACATTCTGTTGAATTATCAGTAATGATCTTTGCATAAGAGTAAAGGATGGATTGAAACTACTGGTAAAAATGTTTTCAGGACTAAGTTTCAGATTTCATCTGGAAAATCTGCTTTCATTTTGTTTTTGAACTTTTCTGGCAATACTTGAGGCACTGAAATTTCTCCAAGTGACTAAGTGACTTCAGACAGATTCTTGGAGGACAATGAAAGAATTCTGAGGTTTAATTACTTTTGTTATTATGGAATATATATTAAAATAATTTAAAATATTTCCAGTTTGCTTGCTACCGACCTTTAGTTTCAGTCATTTTCTCTAAATCAATATCATCAAACTTATGTAGAAAGGAGGATAAGGGTCTCTGAATGCCCAGAATTCTAAGAGTAGTGTCTATAATAACAACAAATCTAAATCTGTAAAACTACATCTCAACAGGAAACATGCAGATAGATTGAGAGATCTGGTACACTACCAAGAACTTGAGGATACTTTTCCATTTCAAGGGAGACAGTAATGAAAGCTATGAAGTAGTCTTGGTCAAAATGGCTCTTCCTTGATCTACCATATTAGGAATGCTGCCAGTGTTGGCAGCCCCTCTGGTTTATGCTGAGCTGGGCATGAATATTAATAGGGCTTTGAGGCCTTTGAGAGTAAAATCTGGGGTTTTAATTTTCTTTTGTTCTTTCTCTCTTTCTCTGCCCAGCTATTTTCTGTGCATGCCAACAAGGTGTTTATCAGGAAAAAATCAGGTAGACTAGATTCAAATGCTTATTGCTCATCTGTTCTTCTTCCAAGATTACACCTTCACGTAATTGTTGAGGTATAAATCTGTGCTTTCTTGTTCTCACCGAGATCTTTGCAACTTGAACCATGTGACAAAATATGCAGCTGCCAGAAAAATTGGAGAAAATTGCTCTGTCAGAGTTTTGAGGACTGGGAATTATTTTTGAAAATACTAAAAGCACATTATATTTTATTTATTCCCTAAGGCAAATCTATTAAATACATCTAATTTATCAGACTAAGTAGGTCCCAGTTAGCACCAAGTTATTTGTCACATACAATGTGCTACAACCACGAGAGATCTGGGATAATTCTGGTATGTGGAGAGCTCACACAAGAGTCTCTATATCTTGACAGCCCATGTTAGCTCTCAGATGAATTCATTTTGAGAACCATGGAAGGGAATAAGGCAATCCCAAACAAAAAGGTAAATTGATGTTATATGCTATTAATGCATGAAACAGGTAAAATAGATTATCAAAACTTTTTTTTTTTTTAACTTCCTCATTTTATACTTCCCTTGTAATTTCTGCAAGGAAATGACTTTTTTTTTGTTTCCACCATAAATGTGAGTGGATACCAAGACACTTTATCAATGACTACAGGTATTAGCATTATATATATATTATTATATATTATAATAGCATTTATTCTAGTACAGATTCCATTAGCCTGAAATCTTCTGTCAAAGAAGTGACAGACAGTCCAGAAGCTTTGCAACCCTGTACCTTTCCCACTGCTTATGGCAATAAATTCTGTTATTTCCAACCCCTGGAGTCTCCCAAAAAATCATACTACTCAAATTTCATCCAGGGAGGAAAGGAGAAGGGAGGGAAAAATGCCTTTGACTCAGTCCAGCTGGATTTTTCTTTTCATTTTAAAATATTTCAGTGTCTTTTTATCCGTTATCATAATAGTCTGCTAGTCTTTACTTCAGAAAGAAAACACTTATGTCAATGGGATTTAGTCCCTTAAGATATTCAGCCAGCTGGCTGCTTTGAGACTTAGTCCCTTGTCCAGACCAGCAGGCGACATTTTTAAGCCAAAATCAACAGAACCAGGATGCATGAAATAGCCATACCCTTAGTTTTTTGTCCCATTTTTCCCATATTTTATTCCAAACTTCACGTAGAAATAAAATAGAATAATGAAAATCTATATACATTAAGACTATCATTTCTGTGTATCAATAATCACAAAAAGAAAATTAATACTTTCATGAAGTTCTAATTGCAGGTAGAAAAATTGAGGTCTAAACAATGACACATTGATCTTACATCAGTACAACTACTGCAAAGAATGCACTGTGAGCAAAACTTCCTAGTGGGGCCCTATGGAAAAGACTTAGGCATCATTGCGAATTGGAGAATGAGTACATGCCCTGGATACTGTTTTCAGTTTTGATTCTGTCATTACTGAAATCCTGAAATATCTGTAAATATGAAAGACCTATAGAACAGCAATGACCAGGTAATAGTGACTGATCAGGCTATATATTGTCTGTAGGTAGAGATTAAGAATTTAGGAGAACTCAGACCAGAAAACAGAAAGCAAAAATAGAGGGAGAGATAGTAAAAGTATCTCTACTCTGTATCTATACTAGGTGTTCTAGTATAATTATTTCTGTGAGATAGGTGATGGATGTTAGTCTGACATTAAAAAACAACGCTTTTAAAACTGCCATTGTTACTCTTGTAAGAGTTAACTAAGCCAAAGATCTCACACATAATACTTAGCAGAGTTTCCAATGCACGCATAAAATCAGACTATCTTTTGTAAAATTTAAAATTGCACAAAAATAAAAGAAAAATCCATCTTTATATACCAGGACATTAGCTGGTGACCAACTGGTGGCAGGGCAAAAGTTCTCAATCATCAAAAGCAAGGAGCAAGTGCATTATTTAGATAAATGTTCTGTTACCCTCTGAAAACTGAGTATGATAGTAGAATAGTGTTTCTTTGTTCTGTATTTCCTAATGACACCCAGATAATTTTTGTGTTACTCACACTTTATAACCTTCAATCTCTATCAGCTCACCTGAGATCTGAACGCCAAAACTCCACTCTCCTGTGATAATGCAATTCAGCATCTTCACTGGATAATGAAGTTTCTACCCGAATGGAATATGTCGAGAGGAATAGCTGACTTATACTGCATGGGTAAGTACAGCTCAAGAGCTTGCATGCAGATGCATAAACCAGCAGATTAGCAGCAGGGCTGGAGACCATGAGCTTCATTCTGGGAATCACTGAGACTTAACTGCAGGCCTGACATTATCCAGTGAGGAGATAAAAAGCCATTGCCAATTCCCTGCACAAATTACTCCTTGAGCTCCCCCTTTCTTTTACTTCCTGAAGGTGTAATTTAAGTGTTTAGTGGCCATAAGATTTGGATGTGTTGCCCCAGGACAGGAAAGATTCAAAAACCATAGTCATTATCTATGCAAAGAGTAAGATGCAAGTGACAATTACAATTCAGAACATTTTCTCAAAGATGGATTGATTGCAGTAAAAAAAAAAAAAAAAGAAAGAAAAGAAATGAGTTGCATTATTCCATTATTCTCTCTGATTTGAAGGAAAGACAAGATCACAATAGACTTTATTTCAGTCAGTGTGATAGGTGGGAAGAGAGTTACCTACAATTGTTCCTTATTTCTTGAAGTTTAGGAGAGAGAAAAATTGATTGTTGAGAAGATCTGAAAATGAATGTCCAATGCATCTCTCTTCAAGGAATATTCAAGGCATATCAGGGGGCACTGAATCTGTGGCCTACTTTTAGAGGTAGACTTGTAAGAATTTCAAATTTTTATCTTTATTAATATTAATATTATAGTAATCATCATTATTGTAATTATCATAATTATTAATAATGGGTTAGTGCTTGTCACATGAAAATTAGAGCTATCAGTATTTAGTGTTCAGAGGTAATGTAAAATATAAAGGTTTTATTATTTATCTCATTTAAATATTTGCAGGTCTTCTTATTCAAGTGAAAAACATAATTACAGAACTGTGTTTCCAGATTTGAGGAATAGAAGTGAAATGAAGCATAGATCTGAGGACTCACCTTTTAATGGACATTGAAAAACACACTCTGTTCTTCAGGGTCCCTGGGAAAGCACTGCTGTTTCAAGCTGCTGGACTATGTACCTTTCTAGCTGCAGTCAACTGATATACACTTCAGTTGAGCAGGGAAGTCAGGCACTGAATTAATATTTTATCTATTCCTGTGTTCTGGGAAAAGAAAAAGGTTTCTTCTGCCCTAGAGAAAACAGTAGAATTCAACCGTGAATAAAAAGCAAAGAAAAAAAATGGTTATTAGCATTAAGATTTCTTCATACTCAGTCAGACACCAAGCATAAGGCAGGTCACGATGAGGCAGCTATACAGAAACTCTTGCATGGTTCAGACTTTAGGATGCTGCTTCACACATAGCAGAAGCATGAAATTTTTTGTAACATTTCTTCTGTCATATGATTTAACCAAATTGCAGACTGCAGCTTAGGACAGCAGCACCTATCATATTTCTAGTGTTATACAAAGATTTTTTTTCAGTTACATCAGCACAAATAATCCACAATGAAGACAAACATAAAATCCCCCCATACCATCTGAGATTTATGTGGCATTTCAGTTGTTATGACTAACCTTAAACACAGAATATGATTGGCCTATTGCCACGTCAGCTTCTCTCTAGAATCCTGAGCTGTTTAAAAACCATATGATTCCTGCTACAGAAAACTAGTTTCATTAGGAAAATTAATGATCCTGCTCTCTCTTCTCTGATTCAGGTATTTTATTCTACACCACATCGGTAATGGGAAAAAACTGTCACAATGTGAAGAGGGATTTGCAGAACCTAAGCTGGTCATTAAGTAGGTTGGTAATGTTTTCCATTTCACTTTCTATCCTCCAAATTCTTAATGTTCTTAAGGCACAACAAAACAGAGCTGAACAGTCAAAATTTTGCCCAAAATCTATTCAACAATCTCAGAATTTATTTTCTCTGTTCTCTCACCTGCTTTGAGAAGAGGCTGTCAGCTTGCAGTGGCAAAGAATGGCCAGAAAGTCACATCCTTAGGAGAGACACAGCTAGAGGAGGACAAATAACCATCAGGAGGACTTTTGTTCACTTACACTCCTCTGATGGGCATCAAAAGTGTGCTATGAAGTGTATTTGGCTGTCTGTATAATTTAAGGCTTTTCTTCAGGAGAAATAAACCATAGAAGAGGAATTCAACAATTCCATATTTGAAAACTTCATGAGTATCACACTTATCCACAGGCATCATATTCAATCAACGATAAGAAACACATCAGAAAATTAATTGAGTTCATGTGCAACAGATGCAGTGTTTCACATGTGGTTTTGGCAGCATTTGATTTATAATAACTACTGATGGATTCTCACTTCCAGGCAGAAGTTGATGGCAGGGTCTAAAAAAGTGAAACCACCATTCTTGCTCAGCTGTAACACAGACAAGACTCCTCTTTCCTCCTCACTGGGAGAAATTTTAATTGCAGTCCTCCTCAAATCAGGTTTCTTATATTTTCTAGATTAGCCATGTAGGGGCATCAGTTCGTGTCACTACTCATTCCTTGGCTGCTGAAGACTACCTTCCAGTTCCTCAGACTGCATTGTTACGATTGATACACATCTGAATGTCTTACATCATTACTGTTGATGTATATGTAGTGAACACAGAACCACAACACTGTGATTACCTCTTGCATCATAGCAATTTAGTTTGAAGGGGTTTTGCTTTTTTATGGGAGAATTTAATTAAAACCCTTGCTAGTCTTCAGAGAATAAGCAACCTTATTTCTTGACTTTTAGTAATAAGAGCAAGCTTTCTCTGTTGGTACATACATTTCTAGCACTGGAAAATCCTGATTATTCATGCCAGTGGGCTAAACAAATAATAAGGCAATCACAGAAAAATGTCTTCGAACCTAGAAAGACTCAAATTGAGATCAGGTCTCTAGACCACCAACAATATTAGATAGCTAAGAAAAAGTATAGCCTATGTTTTTGAGTCACTGCTATGAAAATATTTTTAAAACTGATAACGGTTTTACATACCCATAAAAATGGCATCAATTTTCACTCAAATGCAGCCTCAGATAAATCTGAGTGTAAAAGATATAGCAAGAGATGTGTAATGCATACATTTAGCTTCAATTTAAAGTACTATTTAATTTGTTTTCCCTAGTGGTTTTAACCATGCAACTGATTAATGCCAGTGGCATTGTAGAAAATTTGAAATAGAATAGCTTCAGGTGTAAGGTGTGGTTACTTCATTGCCCTATTTAGCTAAGCAGTAAATTGGAAGCTTGGTTAGGTAGAAACCTAACCTTGATTTGCTACATTCTTATAGCTATTTTCCTGTTATTTAAAATTTGGTTGCATTTGATAACATTGAACTGTATTCAGCTCTCTAAGATTCAAAGGAAGCTTCCTCTGTCACATTTTGGGAACTTGCTTTTCAAAACTTTCATTTCCATCTATTTTGGAACTGGATCTAACCTAGAATTTATTTTTTTTTAACTTTAGGAAAGTTTAGCCATGAAGTCCTTGATGTCTCATGCTGCTAGTGGGTCTTTTTAACATATCAAGGGTCTATTAGGATCTCAAAATGGCACCACAACGCTTCTATTTATGGAGTTATCAACAGTCACCTGGTGAGTTACTGAAGAGTTTTAAATTTATTTTCCCTTGAATAGCTGTCCCAAAAAAACTTTTCAAACAATTTTCAAGACTCATCATTTCCTTGTCCTATTTTGTTTATTTTCCACCAAGTTGTTTTAAAGCAACAGATGTCGAATAAAGATATTTTCTTTATACAATTGGCCAGCCAATAAGGCAATAATTTCAAGAATGATAATCCATCTCCCTTTTCCAAATGAATAAATTCAAATTAATATCTCCATTCCTACCAGAAAGTGGCATAAGGAGAGTGGAATGGAAGCTAGTGCAGGACATGCAGATACTTCTTATGTTTAAGTTCTGTATGAAAGATCATTCAATATTATTTAGACCAAAATGTAAAGAATAGAAAAACATACAGAAATGGCAATGAGAGAATAAAGACAAACGTTCATCATTCCATCTGAAAAATTTCATATTTCCTCTGTCCATTCTCTCATCATTCAACTCAGTTCTGTTCAGTGATACAGTTTTAACAGGAAGAATTACAAATAACCCTTTCAAAATATCCCCTTTACTAGTGTTTAGAAAACTTCTTCTCCCCTTTATCTGAGGTAAGATTTCCTCTAGGCTAGATTTTCTCTAGACTGGACATGCTAATCTGTATTTTTTTTTTTTTTTAATAAAGTATTTTTCATCACTAGGTTCTGTTTTAGTGAGCATTCAAAGCATCAAACCTCTTGGATAATGAGGACAGAAGACTGTCTAGGTATCTGGATTCAGAGAGATGGTCCATTGCTCAGCTCTGTCATAACAGATCTGCAAATGAGAAGCCCTATCACTTACAAAGATTTACATTAGTGAAGACTAGACAGCTGATCTTCTGGTGGGCTTAGTACTATGACCTATCATTCAGGAATCTGAATTTTATTTATGTGCTATTTTAGAGACTGACGTTCCTTTTTCATTCAAAAAGGAGGTTTACTTATCGCTGTAAGTACCCGTCAGAGCAAATAGGAACTGGATAGAAGCTTGCTCTGCCATTGCTAAGCACAAGTCATCAGTTATGTGTTGTTCAAATGTCCTCTGAACTCAGTTTTTATTTTTATTATACTTTTTATTTTTATTATACTTTACTTTTGATTATCATTATTACCCTGACTTGTCTGGTTCCCATGAGAAATTTCTTGTCACTTAAAATTAAGTCTGTATAGCATTACAAACCCAAGTGTAGTTTGTTTCTGCATTTCTAATGTGTAACATATACTAGCATTTCTAGGATTTAACAAGACCTAGGGACAGTTTCACCTCTGACTACCTTCCAGATGAAATATAAAATAACTTGACTAAACTAGGAAGCTTTTTTTACTATTGAGGTAGCTTCTTTATTTTCTGTATGGTGATTGCCATCTCAAGAATTTTGACATCCAATAATTCTGATTAATAATTTTTAGGGGGTTATCTTAGTGAGCTGATAAAGTAATGAAAAAAATCTATCCCACCCTTAACAGCTCCAAACTCTAATACTTTAAACTGTGGGCTTTATTTTTGGCTTGAGATTTATGTTTTGTTTGGTTTGGTTTTTTGTTTGCTTTTTAAATTAAAAACTCATTAGAGTTACAAGCTTCATTTCAGATTTCTCATTAGCAGCCACAAAGGGGCACAGCAACCTTCACAGTTTGCAACACTAGAAGAAACGTCTTCAATGTCTTCAAAGGAAATACCCTTTCAGAAGCCCTAACCCTGCACCTCTGGCCTACAAGATTCTGAAACTGAAGAAGAGCAGTTACAATTCACAAGAAGATATCTGGCAATGAACATTAGGTGTCATCTGTAAAGCCTACTCATTCAACCCTTTACCTAAATGCTGCAGAGTACTTCTGCAAAAATATTTCAGGCATACTTCTGCTCAGACCCAGGTCAGCCCTGGCTCTGAGGCTGGTTAGAGGAGCAATGATTTGAAGCCCTGATCATTCCTTGACTTCTTGCGGATTTGCTTCATATTCTACCAAATGGGTCATACAGAGACTGAAAAGTGTAAATCTTCAGAAGGCATTATCATCCGATTAAGGTTGCTTCGGCGACCCATCAGCTTTGGTACCACATATTTTCTGTAGATACTCAGTTCCTTTAAGTTTTGTTTGCTGGTTTCTCCCAGCAAAATTCTCTAAACCAAGAAATATTTGCTTCAGGGAATGCCTCTTTAAAGGTATAAGCAGCTAAATGTTCTCTCTCACTCATATTCCCTGCTAGGCATTCCTCTATTCATCTTTTCTAACTAAAGGATATACATATATATAATGAAAAGTTCAGTGATTAGAATATGTCCTAGGGAGGCACAGGAGATGGGTTGAGATGCATTCTCTTCTCTGCCTAATGGACATAAGAAGCCACATTTCCTTTTTCTCTATTTTTTTCCTTTCCCCAGAAGTATGTTCCAAATAAAGTACATCTGCAATATGGTAGTACATTTATTATATCTGTCTACACTGTCTCACTTTTCTGAATATTCATTAGGCAAAAAGCAGCATGTGGCAAGTTGGTAGAACACTCATACAGAATGAGTGAAACCTGACTTTTTAATATGGTTTCTTCCCCATATTCTGTTTTTATGATACACCTATTTAGAAAAAAATTTAACCATTTTCTTTTCATTTAAGAATTGAAATATTCATACTAACAAATTAGGCAAATAAGCTTTCCATTCGTCAAACCAGTGTGTAAACATAACTGAATATCATAAGCAAACTGAAACATTTTCTACCTTTTTCTTTTGCTTTCTTTGCTGGTTGTAACAAGCTCCTTAAATATATATATATTTATATATCTATCCATATGTAATATAAGAAATTGTTATGAACAATGACACTTAATCTCTCTTGTAAAATATGAAGGATACCACCAGATTGATAATGGCAATATAAGAAATTGTTATGAACAATTACACTTAATCTCTCTTGTAAAATATGAAGGATACCACCAGATTGATAATGGCAATAACTGTATAATTAACAGAATAGTGTGGGTTGGCATGTAAGGCCTTAATTATGTGATTACATATATATATAGTAAATAAATAGAAATAATAAAAATAAATTGAAACTAAATTGCTGTCAAAAAAGCTCATCTGTCTGAGAGAATTTCTGTAAAATATGACTCTCTTGCACTAATTTTACAATGACTCAAATCATGTGATAAAGAAAATAGTTTTCATTTAATTCCCTCTGCCGAACTGCAGATTTTCCAATACACTGGCCTAAGTTTGAATAAAAGAATAAAACAAATAACAGTTGATATGCACAGTGCTGTACTGTAATAATCCAATTACTTCCCATAGTGCAGAAATGACATGCAATTTCCACACCTGTGACTCCCGAGAGATGTTATTTGCACAGTTTGGATCTGAATGCCTAGTCAAATTTTGCTATGGTGCCTTGGGTCAGATTTATGTTAAATTTCTCTCTTTATAAACTTCACGGTCACATATTATTTTCTGGTGTGCTGGTTGCATACGCTGCTCTCTTGCTTGGCAGGAAATCTGTCTTGATGATGAACTTCTGCATCCTTGTGGTTACTAGCCATGCCATAAAGACAACCCCTGTAGTGAGAAGTGCCAGCTCCAGAGTGGGGAGAATGAGAAAGGTGGGGATTGGGTTTTCCCCATGGCATTTCATCTGTCTTTCACAAAGTAGCTGTGGTAGTAGTCTTAGGCAAGAGACCCTTCAGTTCCACAGTAAGAAAACCAATGGCCATTATCTGGGAAGTAGGATTTTAAAAGTTTGTCATCAATTTTTGTCCATTTGCAAGACATAAGAAATAAATTTGATTTATATCAGGAATCATGGTCTTAATAACCAGAGTTATTTTTTTAAGTGAAAAAATAGCAGTTTGTCTGATGCTTCGGGCCATACAAGCGCTGACAAATTGATTACGGTATAAAGGATTTCTGAGGCCTTTCAGAAGTCTGACTGGGGTTTTTTGTTGTTTTTATTGGATTTTACATCAGTTGATTAAATTTTACATGTTTTACATCTGCATCTACAACATGTCAAACTTCCTGTCTAAATCCAAAATCTCATTGACGTCAGCTGTGCAAATCACAGCCAGAATCATCCTTCCTATTTCTGTATTTCCCTACACAATACTGCCCCAAGTCTGTGCACAAAGATGTAGAATATACGCAGACCCACCTCCAGATACCTGTAATCTATCTAACGCTTCTGGCGCCCACTCTGCTCCACTGACTTGTTTATGGAGTATATTCTGCCAAAAGTATTCTGCCAAAAGCCTTAAGTGACAAGTCATAGCATTTGAAATCAACCACCAGTCTTTTAAGTGCATGAAACACTTCTGCTGCAGAAACAGAGACTCTATTTCACTGAAGAGACAACAGGGGGACTTCATTGTCAATTACTTGGAAAACTATAAAACTTTTCCTGTCTATGACTCTTAAGCTGGAGATATAAGTATCATCTCAAATTTATTTGTGTTTGGCTTTGGTGTTCTTTCCTCTCCTCACTATTCCTAAAAGTCTCTATTTGTTACAATTTGCTTTCTGGAAACATGCTTCTATACCAAGTCACTGCAAGTTTGAAGGCATGCCTTGAGGTATTTAATTAATTTGTTCCGTTTTGTCTAAATGCTTTAAGTGCCGTCTAGATCTTCTTAGTGTTCTTATCTATTAAAAAAAATAAATCTTAATATGACAAGTGAAGGAGTAGGGTTTAATACAATCTATCAACAGTGAGTCTCACTACTTGAAAATTCAAGTCTCCCTTCCCCCTTGTTAACCTAATTTTAAATGCATTAGGGAAAATGACATGTGCAATATGTCCTCAATGTCTATAGATTTGGCCTAGTTCAGTACAGGTGGGGATTGATTCTAAAAGCCCCCACAGAAAAAAAAATAGTGCCATTGGCTTCCTCTCATTTTTACTAAAGCTCATTTCAACTCTGTCAGTACTGCAAAGAATGAGAGGTGCTGCTTTACTAGCTAGGGTTGAACCTTTTGGACATTGTCATTTTAATCATCAGACTATACCACTTCCTAATTGTTATTTCCCACCTAGAAATGTAAAGCAAACATCTAGCAAATAAAAGATGATTGGTTATCTCTGTGCCTAATTTGGACACATTATCAGCAGTGTAGCCTCTATTGTAATAAGCAGAACTGCAACATATGGTGCTATATTTAATACTGACTGAAATGCTTCTTATTGTAAAGGAAAGATTCTTGAGCTATCAGGCAGTTTAAGCAGTAAATCTGCATGGGTTCCTACAGCAACTCAGGCATGGTTTAGAAAGAACACAGAACCACAGAACATTTTAGTGTAGAAGGGAACCTTAATGATCACCTAGTCCCAAACACCCCACCATGGGCAGGGATATCTTTTACTAGACTGTGTGCACCACCAAGTAAGGTTCAAGGCTGCACTCAAGTAAAGAAAACACCATGTTGTACTGGCACACCACTACTCCCAGGACAGCAAAATAAAAAAAAAAAAGCGCCATTTAAAACATTTTATAATTTTATCACTATACATGGTGATAAGGTTGGGTTAATGTGGTTAGGTGATAAGATAAAGGTGGGTAACCCAATTACATTTTCAACCAGTGTGGCACTGATTTATGTGAATGTATCTTCTTGTGATGTGAATGTATGGTTTAGAGCTCTTCGAGCTGGCGTTAGCTGGAGGTGAATCAGATGCCTCCCCATCAGGCCTCATAGGGCTTGACCAGTGTAAAAATGTGTTTATACAGTTTATTAAACTAAAATAACAATTTTATAAGGTAGGTGAAAAGCAAGAAAGCAATCATATGAGGAGTCATTTTTTGTCTTCAGAGAAAAGACCCTTAATGATCCATGAAATACTTTTAAAGAGTCTATCAAAAATGATGATGAAAAGCAAGTTCATACAGACTGTATGTATTTCACCAAGGTGGCAAGTTTTGGTGGCAGTGGTGGTCTGTCTCAGCGGCCTCTGCAAGAATGTTGGGCTACCCTGTGCTGGACACAGCTGGTTCTGCAATGAATCCACTGCTGGCCACAACTGAGCCCATTAGCAAAACATCTGACAGCCCTGGTAAAACATATTTGAGAAAGGCAGAAAATGCCAGAAAGGCAGAGGGAAAAAAAAGTCTCATCAGCAACAAAACAGAAAAAAAAAAAAACCCTCCATCAAATCAAATCAAACAAACAAAAAAAAAAACAACCAACAAAAAGATCAGACGGACATCACAGGCAGCACCTAAGTCAGAGATGAAGGAGGAAGAGGAGATGTTCCGTGGTTCTGTGGTGGAAAAATATTTCCTGCAGAATGTGGAAGACCTGTGCTGGAGCAGGGGAAAAGAGTAAGAAGGAAGCAACAGCAAAGAGGAACTGCTCTGTGCTGGTCATTAATTCCCACTCCCTTGTATTACTTGGAGGAGCAGGTAGAGGTGTCTGCAGTGAAGAAGTTAAGCATGGAGAAGGGAGGTGACAGGCGTTTTGATGTTTGTTTTTCTGTTCCTCTTTTAATTTGCAACAAATTATTTTCCTCACATCAAGTCTGTTACATCTACAACAGTAATTGATAAGCAATGTCCCTGACTCTGAGCACACCAGCTTTTTCATCCTCTTATATGTTCCTCTTCTTCAGAGGAGGAGGAATAAGTGAGTGGCTGTGTGGGCATTTAGCTGTTAACAGATGCTAATGTACCATGCACACCTATTTACACACACATATATCTAACTCTCAACTGTAACGCTTCTCAAAATGTATAAGTTCACTTTGGAAACATTTTAGGGATCTTCAAGTTGAAAAAGACCCTTCCATATCATTTAAATATTAATGAGAAATGCCTCAAGCCTATTTTTTTCAAAACTTAGACATCTTTTTTCCCTAGAAAATGTGAGAACACCGCAAGCCTTGTTTGTTGTGTCTATCCTAGTGATTTTTCTGTCAGAGGCAATTAGTTAATATCCTGCTGGAAAGATAGTCTGCTCTGCAAATAATATTCCAGCATTTACTGCAGGGAAGCTTTAATTCCTCTCTCACACTGCATGAGGTTCCTTAACTTCTGCTGTGGCACTTCTGTTTGGCTTTTGGCATGGGTAGTAGTAATTTCCAGGTGTTCCTCTCCTGTTAAGTTTCTTGCCTGACGTGCAGAGGTTTTTTCTCCTCTGCATTCATATTCAGCCAAGATATTTTTCTGTCAGCCCCTTCACAGAAAAACAACATTAAAAAAAACCCCTAATTTGTATTTAAAACTCAGTTTAATTCAGTATATAATAATACACCAAAATTCTAATTGTGTCATTATTGAATTACCTCTTTGAGCCTTACAGTGTTTTCTGAACTCAGGATTGCACTTAATTTATATATCCTTCCTTCTTCTTAACCAAAATATTTTGATAATTAAACTCTGTTATGCACACACATACATAATCCTATATAAATTTTCATTTAAAAGGTCTCGTGATCTATCAAACAGAAAAAACCCAAACCACATCGTGTGTCAAAAAAAAATTCTCACCTCTATCTTTAAGTCTACCAAAGGTGATTCTTATCATCCCACTAATTGGTAGTTTATTTTGGATTATTAATTAGCATTTGATAAATTCATCACACACACACACACACATTTGTACATGTATATACAGATATATAAATATATACTTCAGACAGTTATTATAAACCATCCATAATATGTTTGCGGCTGTAATTCTGAAAAGTTAAGCTGAAATGAGATAGTAGGGTGCTAGGAGATCCAAAGACCCTCCAACAAGATGTTATAGAGATCATAACTCATTGATTCATCAAAGAGGTATTTTTCTCTTGTGAACAAGAACTAGCCACGTGCCTGAGGCTTATACCTGAGACCATTACTGCTGAAACCATAGCTTCTTTTAGCTGATGATGAAACACTAAAAAATATTTATATGGCATGAAACACAACCATCCTTGAAAATACTTAGATTATATCTTTTTAAAACATTTAAAGCATGCTTCTATATCCCAATCCAGTTCTTTACAGATAAGTAAATGCTGGGCTTCCAGAAACACTGATGCAATTAGATGTTTCTAAAAATATCGCAAGACATGTGAAAATGACATCTTGTGTACATGTTGTCACTGTCTGTATAATCTGATAATTTCCATCAAACTAACAAAGTTGATATCCATGTGGTAATCAAAACTAGTGTTAGGAATACATTTTTTGTAAATCATTTTACCTTGATTTTCATCAGAATATTACATTCTTATATGTTTTCCAGCCTAAATAATTTCTGCTGTATGGTGAGTTATATACTAGGAGTGTCTGTGTCTTCCCACCACTTAAAAAGAGAGAGGGGAGATTTGGAGTTATGGAGTTGATCTTCCCAAGTCACCATTACTTGTGATGGAACCTTGCTTTCCTGGAGATGGCTGAATAGTGCCCATCCATAGGAAGTGGTGAATTAATTCCTTGTTTTGCTTTTCTTGTGTATGCAGCTTTTGCTTTACCTGTTAACCTGCCTTTATCTCAGCCTATTGGTTTTCTAGTTTATATTCTTCTGACTCTTCCCGATTCTGGTGGTAGAGGAGTGAGGGAGTGGCTGTGTGGTACTTGGCTGCTGGTTGAGGTTAAACGTAATAGTAATAGTTACAAAGGTATTTAATCTCTAAATTAGATTCACCAGAGAGGTTATGGAATTTCTATCCTAAGGCATTTTCAAAGGATGTGATCCTAAGCAACATATTCACTGCTTTGGGTTGAGGACTGAACTAGATGGCCTTAAATCAAGCCTAAGTTGGCCTACGATCATTTCAGTGTCTACCTACCTACCTACATGATTAAAAAACATCCATAAACCATTAGAGAAATTTTGCAAAAAAATAGGCAAACATCTGCCAAAATAGAATGTTGCTATGATACTGATGACTTGCTATAATAAAAAATACTCTTAGTCTTTGTATTCTAGGGCCTAAGCTTTGTATTCAGCATCTGTGCTATATAGACTGCAGTTTATAGATGTAAGCAGGGAACTCTTTAGAAGTTAACACAAAGCCAGCAGCCTATGCAAAGGAACTTGAGTTTATTGTCATGGTTTGGAGGTTTCTGTGCCTAAAAACATTTTGCAAAGGATATCTAGATCCTCTGGGAGTGCTAGAAATAAGGGAGATTACTTACTGGTTTTGAAAATGCTAATTTTAGTTTCAACATGAATTCAGTTTTCCAGTTATATCGTGTTGATATGAATAGCATCCAGTGTCCAAGCTGGCAAGTAATTGAGGCTTTGGGATTTTGACTGCTCTTTTGCTAATTAAAATCTAATCATCATCATGAGAACAAACACCTACTGAGACTTTTAAACTGTAACTCCTGAAGAACCCCTCTCAAAGTTTGCATGCAGGCATATTCTTTGTCAAGTGTGAAGCATACTTATGCTGAATAAATGACACCCGTAATACCTCAGTTTCTTACAGGTTTAGGCACAGCAATGATCTCACTCTCACTTCTATGCATAAAACTGTGCAACCTTTTTACTTTTCTCATGGACTGAGGATACTTTTTCCACTTCCATCTCCTCAACCAATGCTTTATGAACATAATTCAGGCAGTGGTAAAAATGTTTTAATGATCAGCCCTATTTTCAATAAAAGCATTCTTAAAACCTGCTTGTAACCCAAGCAACATGAAGTGTTCTTGTCTTTTGCAAGAACATCATCTAGGAATCAAATATAGATATATTTGCAAATATATGGATATTGTAGCACAAGCTTGATTTATACATCCAAGTAAAGATGTGACTTTTTGTTTAGAAATTGAAAATATGCTTTAAGAAAAATGCTTTTCGATACACTGAGACTGTAAACACTCGCTCTGGAATTGAATCACCTGGACTATACCATGAATTCGGTGACTTTGGAACATTAAGCTCTTCCAGGCAATTAAAAAAAAGAAATGAAATCACACAATGAAAAATACAAGGGAGCATACCAATCCTGGTCCTGGTAAATAAACTTAGTGTTGCATGTTTTATAGCATCCACAGATTTTAAGAATAATCAAACTGTGATAAGGAATTTAATTTTTAATATATTTTAGGAAAAGAGACAACAAGAAAATTTAAACAGTGGACATTTCAGTCTTTACGGATAATAATGAAAATTATTATAGGTCTTTAAATAGTGAACTCTCAAGGACTACTTTTCATTGTAATCCTTCTGAACAGTCATCTTAATAAAACACTCACTCCGCTCATTTTCGGGCTGAATTTGCTATTTTTTTGCTGTACATTACCTGCACATGTCATCAGTAGCTCTGAATACCTAATGATGGACATGGGATGGATGATAATTATAAACAGCAAATTTCCAGTGTCCTCCTGCTGTACCTTCTGGTACTTAAAGTGTGTAAACCCCATCAAAACTTAAAACTAATAACAGTTTCTGTCCTTTTCCTTTGCAAATTCAGGGAAGTTTTCATGAAGTGGATATGATGAGAAATAGTTCCTCAGTGGAAATCGTGTGCGAAAGAAAACTTCATGCAGTGTTAAGATGCTACATTTTGATGCACTGTTATTTAGTTCAGTCATTTAAAAATTAAATATTATAATTTTGATCCATATTTCTTTTGGATAGGTCTTTGAGTCATGCTATCAGATAAATCAAACTAGTTTTAACTGGAATATAAAGGCAGGTCAAAGATATGAAACCAGCTTCTATCAAACAGGTAAAAGAGAAAAAAGAGAGTACCTTAGAAAAAACAATTATTTTGGGGTTAGATTGCAATACTGAGTTTTGGTACTGTTGTTTAGAATACCTGACAACATGAAAGAAGGCAACATAGGACTTGAGTTTTGTCCTATTTTGTTGAGGATGAGGGCATGACAACCTGTTTATCAAAACCAAAAGTAAAAGCTATGGGTAGATTGGAGCTCCATGGGAGAGATTTCTATTTTAACAAAAAGGAAATTTGACGGACAGGCCAAATTTAGTCCAGCTAGTCATTTCCCTTGGGGTAGTTCTACCTACATGGAAGAGTTTTTTCTCTCTTCTGTATAAGAACTTAAATTTAGCTCATGAAAAACAGAATAGGAAGGAGACAGTATCAAAGGGGAAAAACTCTAAGTCACTTGAGCCAGTTTTTTGGGCTGTGGAAGGAACCACTCAAGCACAAACTCCGAGAGGTTCATTCAGAACAACATGGTTACAAGAAGGAAAAGGAAAATTATCCTAGATCTCATGAGAAAATTAACTCATAATAGGGTGTTTTAAGGGGATTTTGGAGATATAAAAAACTTCTTAAATGTATTAGGAAATTTTTTTCACAAGTGAATAAAAAGGGAGCTAAAGCTGTACTATGAAGGAGCAATTGTGAGAAAATGCCAAGGAGGGAGGACAAAAGGTGCCAGTCACGTGTAAACTCTGTTTCAATGTAATCCACTGGTCAAGACTTTCATCTAATTGTTGCACTCTGTCCTATTCTCTTTCTAAACTCTATTTCCTGTGTGATGCAGTCTGTGTGTATTTTGGGATCTGGTAATGTAGTTTACACTGAACTAGCTGTTGAGTTGGAAAAGAAGGAAATGAGAACTAGGAAAGGCTCAAGAACAGAGCTGGACACTGGATAAAAAAAGGCTGATGGTCTGGACTGGAATTGTGGTTATTGCCTTAAGGCCTGGTCTTGGGCCTGAGGGACTCATGCCTGTTGGAATGAGGGTGTATGAATGTACCAGACTGCAAGTTTCAAGCCTAATCAATCAGACACAAGGAAGGGCATACACCCATCTGTGCTGTTCACATTTATGTGAGCTCTGTTAGTCTGATGTGGCTCTCAGTAAAGGCCTTGTTCTCCTACTTGTGATGATCTGTGCGTTGGCCTGACGTGTTTCTCATGTGCACGTGTGTTTGCATCTTTTGAATATGCGCTCAGCCTCCTAACTGAGCTGGAAATGGGAAATAAGCAGCAGTAACATCCAGTAAAGCTGTGAGGAAAAGTCCTCTGGGTTCATCTTCCTTTCACAGCTGAGATTTTTATTGTTAGAGTTGTTCAGCTGCACTCAGAACTGACAGGATCTTTGTTCCTTGCCACCTGCACCTCTGTACCTGACATCACTCATATTGAAGCAGGTGTGTGAGCATTTCTGTTGGGTTTTACAGCAATGCTTTTTAAATTTCCTGGTGCTTTAAGCATTTCTTTTTTAATCTTGCTTCAAAGCACATGGCATATCTCTGAAGCCCTGGAATCATTCAAATCTGAAACACTCTGGGGTTTCTGAGTCACACTCTGTAGTTTGAAGCATTTGAATCACCTGGGAAGATCTGGGATGTATTTATTAATTATCTCCTTACAGTGCCAAAAATATACATAGAGAAGTACAGCCAAAATTAAAGGCATAATCCTTTCCCTCCACACTCCCCAGAAACTAGTTAACTGATCATATAAAGCGGCAATAAGTGTCAGTGAACATCCAAGGACAACTGGGTTCCCAAGCTCTCTGGACCAGGTTTTAACAACAGGTAGAACATTTTCCTGCAAGGGAATTTTGAACTCTCAGATTAGATTCATGCCTGAATTTTGAATGCTTAGTTGAATCAAAATTCTGAATTTTTTAAATTCAAGAACCATTATTGTTTAATGGATATGAGGTCTTCAATCTACTTTTGCAGGAAAAAAATTCTCTATCACTCTGTGCCAGCAGTGTGTGTCTGATAAATATCCTTCCTCTTCCTCATTATTATTAGAACTTTATATTGGAAAATAGTTCACTGAAGGGTCCACAGCAAAGCTTTAGTCCGTGTTTGTGGGAGGTAGGGTCTAGTTCTGCAATCTCAGGTCTTTCATACTGTTTGCTTCCATAAAAAATGGAATTCCCACTCCTGCTCCTTCCTCCTCCATTTGCTTTTCTGTTTCTGGCTCTTGCTTACGTACAGTCTATCGTCATTGTTGGCAGTGAAGGAGCAAGCTCTCCCCACCTGCATGTTCATGCAGAAAAAATAAATCATGACATTTCAACTCATCTCCACACTTCCCTCAATCTTCGTGTTCATGGATCGGTTTCTCTTTCTCAACCACTTGGCAGGATATTAACTGACGTCCTATTTTTATATTATTGCTCTCATTTCAGATTGCTTTTCAAATCTTCTGTCCAATACAAGATGGATAGAAATTCCAAACTTGATAAGACACTTGCAATTTTTTTCTGTTTTCTTTACCATTATCAGTTACATCAAGGTAGTTAAATGTATGTATTAGTAGACCTGAATGGAACTGAAATATATTCCCTATTTCTCTCAAAAACTACTTCTTGTAGTTAAATCCCTTTAACAGTAGGACACCATCCAAGACTAGGCAGAGAAAAAAAATGGGTGCATGAAATTGTAACAAAAATACAATTAGGGAATAGATTGTACCATATTTTCCTTTCACTGCAGTGTTCTCAGTTTATGCCAATTGATACCAAATATAGATACCAAAGAGTGTGAGGATATATGGGCTATCCTGACATAAGCTTGTACTACAAACAGGAAGGTCAAGAGTTTGTTTAGTGCTCTAGATTCTATGATTATTATTATATATTTATATATTGTTTAACAGATATCTTCACACTGTTAAAATTATTTTCTTCCTTTTCTAGCTATAAAATCTTACAAGCTAGTAAACACTGGAATAATATGTGTTGTATTTAGTATCAGTGGGTTATAAAACAAAGTTGGTTTTTTTTCAGTTGGCAAATCAACATTTGAAGGGATTATTCCCCTGGAAAGTAAAACAGTGCCACATACAAGGTGTCATTGGGATTCTGATGGGTCAAATATAAACTTTTGGCTTATGTGACAAGAAATACCCCTTGTTATGACTGGTCATATTTTAGTAGCATAGTAAAGCCTGGCTTTGAATCAGGGCTGCAACCTGGCTTATCTTACTGGGCTGATAATTAATTGCAGGAGCACATAATCAATATACAATTCATTGCTAGTGCAAAACCATGCCATAAAGCTCAGGAATCTGGCACTGAAAATATTGCTTGAAGGGTTTGGTTCCTTCTGCTGTTCAAGATGGTGAAAAAAATCCTATTGATCTGAAAAGGAACAGAATTTGGTCCTAACTGTTGGATGTTGTGCCTGTGATTGAGGCTCTTTTTCTTTAATGTTAACTGACATGTCTTAGTCTGACAAATTCTTTTCATTATGGGCACTAGGATTACTTCATGAACTAAGGCATTCATGACTCTAAACCGTTCTTGGCATTTTAAAAAATAATTATTTTAAGCCTATCCTTTCCCTTATTACATTTTTGGTACTTAACTTCTCATGCTTCAGTACAAAGCCTGAAAACATGAGCTAGTATAGTGTAGGGCAAGGGAGATGCACAGAAGTTGAGCAATAGAGTGCAGCAATCACAATTTTTTTTTTCTGGTTCCTAAGTGCAGTGTCTGCAATTGAAATATCAAAGGGTAAATTCAGGACTCTGTTTAGGTTTGAGTACTCCCACCAGTTTGGTGTAAGAATGTAACATAAAGCAGAACTGATTACGAAAAAAATGAAGTAAATACTTGGCAAGGGGTTTTTCTTCCTCTAGATTTTAGTTAAAAATTTTGGGTTTTTTTCTAACCATGAGCTGGTTTTACATCTCTAAAGACAGGATGCTGCCAATCAGAGCATCCTCCACAACTTTGCCATTCTTTACCAGGTTATTGTAGAGACTATGATTACAGTCTGATTTTACAAGACATGACCTTCTAGTGTGTTCATGATAGTATTTGTGCAATCAGTACTTTCAGCTGCACTGTATAAAGCTGCCAATGCAGAAAATATGGCATCTCAGACTAAAGGAATGTACAAAAATTCCTCAACTTCTACTCCAGTTGGCAAATGTAATTACCTTTAAGGGTAGAGAAAAGGGTAAAAGAAGGAGAATAAGGACAGGGTTTTCCTGTTAAAAACTCATTAAAAGGGAAAAAAAAGTGGAAAAAAGGACCAGACTGCCTGTGTTAGCATGCATTAGCAAGGAAGAATCATTTAGTCAATTCAATAAATGAATGCTGGGTCTTCTAATGAACATGTAAGCTATCTTAAAGTAACAGTAAAGGCAAGAAAAGGCTGTTTTTTTCCCTATCTTGAATAAATTTTTTTTCTAATGTATATAAAGATACTTTGATATTATACAGATGGACGATCTGAAGAAGGAGGCAATTATCAATTTCTGTGGCAATTTTATTAGTGGCAACTATAGAATTTTGCACCAAGATTGGATTCTACCTTAACATTGAAGCTGGCTAGGTGGTACCACCTGAATAATCTTATTCTTCATACTGTAACAGGAAAGAAATCAATTATGGATTCTCCCCCCCTCTCGTCTCTGTTAGTCATATTTGAAGTTTTGACACTGCGCATTCCGTTTATTTGCTGCTGGCCTAATAATCCCCTGCATGCTGGGAAAACCTTTGTTCTCTGACAGAAGTAATAAAGCCGTCTGCACGATTCCCTCTTGTGAGACACGGAGTGCTCCCATTTTATTTAATCTGGTGGTGTGCAGCCTTTTCAAAGTAAGCACTTCACAGGGACTGAATGGGAAATGACATCCCAGTGACTGGCCTGTGTGACAGAAAAAAAAAAAAAAAAAATTAAAACTCGCCTGACAGGGTAAAAAACCAATGACTCTTAATTTCAGATTTCCCCTCTCCTCAAGAAAGCTGCATGAGAAACCTGGGTCAAATGGGTTTTAGCTCTCATTTCTGCTGGAGCATGGGTCTTCCTGTGGAAGTGCTTCAGCTTTTCCCACTCCTCATTCACTCATTCCCACTGAATGGCAGCATACAGAAAATGAAGAGATCTAAATGCCAGCAGGAGGCTGGCCGCTTTCTTCTAGGCATGTCCTGAGCCCAGTCACCCAGAACAACTTGTGATCCCTGGACAAAGACACTCACAGCAGGTGGCCATATCAAGAAATTTTCCTCCTGGAATTAGATATTATTCCAGGAATCACTACTGAGTCAAACATAATGCCCCATCCTGCTGGGTCAAGTAGGATTTCATTTCAATTTCTTTACACAACGATGCATTTCATCTTGTCTGCATACAATGACAGTGCTCAGGCATGAAATAAATTGAAGTGCTTGAAAGGCAGAATTATCCCTTGAACCTGCAGCATTCCCGACCCCCAAAACATACATTGTCAAGTGAGTTCCAGATAAGCAGGATCTTCACCGAGTGTTTGTGCTGCTTGGCTTCCTTTAATCATACTCCCTTTTGTAAAAGGGATTTTCGAGGGGAAAGATAAATCATTGCTGAGGAAAAAGGTCATTTTCAAAAGGCTTTAAGAGCTTCATTTCATGTGGCTTTTCAAGGTGAAACAGGTAATTCAGTGCAGTGAAAACCTTTTGTATTCAACTTAATTCACAGTTCACACTACCAAGAAAACAGTAACGAAATAAGCTTGAATAAAATTCTTCATTAAAGCTGTTCTCATAGGTGTGTGAGCCACATTTTGTTGTTTGCTAATACATTGGCTTGAATATTGAAAAATAAATTTATGACTAATACTGAGCTGTCTATTCTGGCTTTAAATCATCTGTGCCTCCAATATTGGACTATTTTCTTCTTGTAGCACAAAATACATCAATCATTTCTTCTGGGAGTCACTTTTGTAACACATCTACTGAATATACTGATACTGAGACATCCAGGCACATCATTGGCATCCTGCTCACAAACAGAGGGAAACTCATATTTTTAGGATAGAGTAGCACATATTTTGTAACGTTTCATGGATAATGAGCCTGCCCTAGATATAGGGACTTTTTCTGTACTTCTTTCAGACTACCAGTGTAGGCCTTGCAGATCCCTGGTCACAGGTCAGATATCTATCTTTGTTTAAGGTAACTGTGCTTTGCATTTAAACCTCAAGATATGAGCTCAGTGTAAGGACAACGAAATTAGTATACATAATTTGGGTTAGTAGACTAAGTCATGATCCTTTCAACTATAATGAATACACTTCTCTGTTCTTTCTCATTTTTCTTACCGAGCTGAGTATCTTCTTAAGCATGGCTACACACATTTCACTGAGAACAACTGTGCAAAATGTTCATTAATGTTAATTGAATCATTTATAATCATAAATAATGACCCTGACTGAAAAAGTCCTCTTTCATAATGAGGACAAAATATTTTTAAAACATGCATATGTATCAAGAATAAGATACACAGAAATGGATCTTGTTTTACTTTCTTATTTTTCCTGCACATAAATAATGTTAATTAAAATACCTTCAGTTCTGAAACAGAGCATGTACCTGCCCCAAACTATTCTAGAGACTAAAGCCAGTCACATTTTAGTAGAAATAGCTAGAAATGTTGCTGAAAATGAAATTTCTTCTGTGATATTACTTCATTCCTTTATTATTTCCTCTTTCAGTGAAACGCCAACCCTATGGAGATGCAACCGATATCACAGATAGAGTATACCTGATGAGGGATCCCATGAAGATGTCATGCTCGCAAATTCATCTTCTTGTCCCTATCACATCTATTTGTTAAACACAAGATATTACTCCTGCCTGCAAATCCTTCTTCTTTGTCAAATAGTGTGTTTGTTAAGAAGTACCTCAAAGAGATTGTTCATAGCACATGGGATGAGTCATGCTTATAAACTGTGGCAAAGTACAGTGAATCTAGTTCAAATCTTTAATATATTGCATCTCTCTAAGCCACAAGCCAGTGCCCAATCAGTGCTCGTTAGCAAGTGGAGAAGATATAAATGTCTACTATTTATACAATAATAATTGAAAGGATGACTTAATTTAGAAGAGAGATTGTCTGTCTTCAAAAAATAATTAGTATATTAGTATTTTATGCAAACAATTTAATAATGATAATAATGATAATAATAACAACAAAAACACAATTTTATTCTGCACAATTATTTTTATGTTATCCTGGTGGCTGCAAGAAGCCATATAAACCTTGGAAAGAATTCTTCTTTAGTATGGTCATTAGCATGGATAAATCTGGCCTGGAATATAAGAAATAATCAGGGTAGAAAATAATAAATATGGGAGAGAGAAAATGTGGGTTCAAAAAATTATTATTAAGAGTAAAGCAACTTATGAAGTCAGTGATGTCCTTCTGGCTACTCTAAAGTGAGAGTATTCAAAATTTTTCTCTGATCTTTCCATTCCTCCAGAATAAAACTAGATGTGGTCCTTGAGGTAATTTATTCACAAGGGCATTTTCATATAAAACCTTTTTCTTCAAGGTCATTGGTAGAACTTTAACCTAGAAAGCAAGGATATATTCTATGCTAATGAAAATTTTGGACCCAATTCTACTAATTTAATCTACTACTCTCAGTGTATTCCAGCATCTTCAGAAAAAAAAAAAATTACAGGGAAATCCTAATTAATTTTCTTGAATAGATAATTAGCTTATTAATGTGATCTGAATTAGAAATACTATGTTGTGGATTTAATTTTTCCAAATGTAATAGATCAGAGAAAACCTTTATATTAAATTTAAGTTTGGGACAAAATAAATATATCAGTCTTGTTAGGAAAAACATATATTTCTCAGAGTTATTTTTTGTTCAGGATCAGAATTTACTTTTTGCCACACACCTATTTGTTGTTCTTAATCTTAACTTGCTGATTTTTTCTCATCACATGGGCAGTAGGTTGTTTTGTCAGGTTTTATTTCTAGGAGATTTTCAGCTGCTTTCTCCTAATTTTTTTTTCTTGAAACTTGATAACGCTGAAACTTACACCAAAAGCAGAAAGTAGCTTTCCACCTTTCAGAAAGATTATTTTTTTTAGTAGGAAAGGGAAGGTTATGTTTAGAAAGAAACAAATAAAAAAACACACCAACAAGATAACTCTAAAGTTAACTGAGAAAATCTATGACTATCAGCTAATATCAGTGTATCTAAAGTGATTTTTTTCATTGCCAACTGAAATGGCTTCATGTGAGGAAAGACACAGAATACTTTTTCAATAATCTTGTCCATTGGCTATGGATGGTGATGTTGTCTTGGATATAAGACTTGCCAATACAAACATTTCTCTGTAATCAGAGTGCCAGAAAGCTAATGCTTGCAGAAGACAAGAAAAAAATTGAGAGGGCAATTTGTTTCCATTCTTAAAGTATTGCAAGCAATCATGAAAATGATGAGAAAGTTAATTTTGTTGCTTATAAAAACATATGCATTGTTTTTTGTCTAATTTTCTTAAGATTTCAAACAATTCCACTGAAAAAAAAAAGAAAAAAGATGAATCAAAACAAAATACCTTCCATGGGGGTATAGTGAACTCCCCAAAAGGAGTATTCCTCCTTCTTCTTTTCTTCTGATTGTTAATTCAATGCTTATTCTGAATTGTAGCCAGAATACACAAAAAGCCTCATTATTTCATGATTGTGATCTACCTTAGAATTTTTCTTCTTCATGAAAGAATGCTTCCAGTCAGCAGTATTTGCTAACATATATTTCAATTTTTTTAAATTGACAAGAAAATGTTATTTTCATATACGTATATTTATACTAAGTCATCGAGAGAAATACAGAGAAAATCACTTAAATCCCAACCAATTCACACACATTATGTTATGAAAAAGATATTCTTATTCTGACCAAATTGATTTTTTTTCCCAAGATTAGTTAACTGAAAGAAACAACAATACCTATCAGTCATTTTACAAGTTAATTTTCTTGGCTTGCTGCATTTATATCAATAACTACTTATTTCAAAAAGGGAGTTTACAAGACTATTTATCATGTTTACATTACTGATAAGTGCAAACACACGCACATATCATAGTCACTTTCTTTAGATGTGTTCTTATCTTGAAGACTAACTGGTAATTTTGTTACTGACCCTGTTTGTGCTGAAGTGATTCTAGGAATACCAGATGAACTGTTATTATAGCGCATGATAAGCCTAGAGTCACTTTAAAACAAAAAACTCTGTAAAAATAGTATCATACTTACAAGTACTCAGTCCAGTTTATGAGGTGTTTTGTGTGAACACATAAAATACATAAACATGGCTTTGTATTACTCAGTCCTTCTCTTCACACTCACTTTGAATTGGCAAGCTGCACAAATGTACATTTTCTTGAATGTATATGTGGGAGCATTCCCCCACACCTTTTCTTCACAGGCACTTTCCTGTTGGGAAGTCTATTAATCTCCCTGAAATTAGTCTCTCCCTTATAAACCTGAATATTTGTGTGCTTTGTTTCCCACTAGTGCAAGGACCAAGCCTGATAGCACAGCACATCAGGACAGGGAGCACAAATTGGAGCTGGATTTATACCCCACACAGCAGTCCTTGGTGGAGGGATGTCAACCAGCTAAAATGAGTAAGGCCAACCACTGCATCTACCTGGAATTCTCTAATTACCACTTTACATAACTTACATTTCTTTCAGTGCCAACTCAGCATCAGCATGTACATCCATGAACTCCCTCAACTGAAACTGTCTTCTAAATAAGCTGATTTTTTTCTGCAGTACAGAATAGCCAAAATTTTATTATAGGGTTTTTTCCCAGTGTTATGGGTTTATTAACAAAATCAGGTCCCTGTCTACAATGCTGCAATAGCTGCATTTTAGAATTAAGAGTGCAACAAACAAGAATGACTTTAAATGTTTTATATATAGGCTTTGACTTGTATCTAGAGTTTTTTGGTTCGTTCAAAATTAGAGGGTAAAAGTCATCAAATCAGTACAGAGTTTGCTTTTCCTTTAGGCTCAGTTCTCTTATGCTTTGGAATCATTGGAATATGGTTCAAGGACTTATTTATTCCGTGTCCATAAAATGAAAATTTAAGATATCTCTTCAGGTGAATTGCTATAGTGACATTACTGTATTATCTTGAGCAAATCTTTTCATTCTCCCTCCTTTTTCTATGCCTATATGGCATATCTGTGGGAAAGGCAAGAAGGATTCTGTGTGAAATTGTGTGTTCTCACTCCCTGCTGACAGTGAAGATTCCCTTTCTGCTCTTTTGGAAGGAAACTGTGCTTTGTTTAGCCGTTAATTCAAGGCCATATTTTACTATTTCTATTTTTATAGTTTACTTTTATACAACTGATTTGACTCTGACAGGCACTGTACACATACAAAAGGAAAAGAGAGACCATGTCTTAAAGAATTCATGTCCTTAAGATAATAAAAGCCTTAGCAGATAAAAGGAAGAAAAAAAAAAAGGCAAGATTAATGATTAATGATTGATACAATAAACAGTAATTTCTACATGTCAGTTCCAGGACCATGCTTTTAATGCTTACACAAGGACCAGCAATGACTTCCAGTATTTAGATATGGAAAAGTCTCTTTCTTACCTGGAGAAAAAGGGAAGACAGCAATGAATAAAAGATGCAAAAGTATATTCCAGGAATTGATAGTCAGAGAAGGCCTTTTACGGGAATGTCGAGAAAAACTACCAATAAATACCACCCGCTCATCAAAATAACAAATTGAATTGAGTAGTATTTCTCATAACAGAAAATAGTTTAATTTATGAAAAAAACACTAAAGACCATTCAAAATCCAGTCACAAACAATGAACATTCTATTTCATTTGACATTGTTTAATATAAGGTTAATATAAGGTAAACAATTTGTATTTAAGGACAAAGAATATTATGACATTTCTTCCGTTTATAGGAAGTGTTTTTGAAAAATATTATGATTTCTTCACTTTTCTAAGTTTCATCCCTAAACATGTGGGTCATTCTGTTTAAAAAGTGTTGTTCAGCTAAGGAACAGAGGAGCTACATAACAGCTAAAAGACTCAGGGGTGTAACATACTAAATCTAGGGATACAGCCTTTCTCAATTTTAGAAATTAAGGTAAGAAATTCCTCCCAAAAACATTCAAATATACATTTAGAGCTGGTTTATTAATTTTGTTGTTGTTACTGATATACCAGTAGTACTTATATTTTTCCAGACATCTACCACCAACTAGTTTTGACTTCTGAGTGCAGTATTCAGAACTGAAGTCTTTCTAGTCCTGTAAGAGCAGGTTATTAGATATTGAATTAATTGTAACAAGCATTTTTAATTATAATACCCTTTTCAAATTGATCTGTAGGGGTAGTTTCACACATACAAAAGGATGACATCAGTAAAAAGCCATTAGATGATCCTTTTGATTTGAGGTTTTTAAGGTGAGTCATAATTTTCAAAAAGATCTCTATTGCAGAACATCAGCGTGAATATAACTTTATTTTCTATGGTTCTTTTGGGAAAAATCTGTGTATTCCTGTTAATGCCTGAGGGAGTCATGCTGGGTCTTCACGAAGGACTTAAGTTGAAATTGCTTTTTAATTTTTTTTCCAGATGGGCATGATGTGAAATAAGAAATACTTATTAAGCATGCATCAAAACTCACAGTCCTGATGGTGGACTTGCTCCTCTAGAAAGATGGAAGATCAGGAGAATGGAGAAAAATCAGTGAGGAATCAGTTTGATCCTGTTTCAGTTCTAACAGTAGAGTTCTTGGTAATACACTGTACCGCCATCTGGCATATAAGAAATATTTTTCAAACTACAGAGCTATGTTGTTGGATATAAAACAGAGATAATGCTATTGCCAATGAAGTAAACAAGAAAAGAAAGCCAGTGGCCACATAGTACAGTTCAGATTCTCTGCAAAATAAATGCCAAGGAAATTGAAGAGTGTTTTTTTGCTTGTTTAATCCAACACGTGTAAATACATCAAGACTCATTAGTTGCAGAGGAGACAAGGTGGTGAGATTAAACTTTGCACTGTCACAAAAATTCTAATCAACAAAATCAAGTGTGATTATTACTACTTGACTGGAAGATGCAAAACATTTGCTGTCAGGCAGCGAATGTGTTCGGTCAGCAAATTAGGTGGTCTGAGGTATATTTTTCTGGTTCTCCTACATAGAGAAATGAAGAAAGATTTCTTTTCACTAACTTTCAGAATACGTTTCTTACAAGTAGATAAAATATATCCCTGTGAAATGGACTAGCTACTGAGATATCTTACAGGCATGGGGATGTTAATAGCGAGCAAGAAACAACATTACCATTTAACACCAGGCATGACTGTATAGCTGCAAAAACTGCAAGAAAAAAAGAGCCTCATCATGAAAAAAAAATCAAAGATCAGTTTCAGGTACCTGAAATTTGCTCAGAAGACAATTATTTTGCAGTGGGCAAAACATACCGTGGTGCTTCAGCTGAGTAATAAAGTGTGTGTAGAAAGGCAAAAATAGCAAAGCAATACAAAGACTTCAAGACAGATTGGATTATGAGAAGAATCCTGTCTCTATGTCTTTCATTTGAACAAGTCACTTGGGAAAAATCCTTTGTGCAGAGATATACAGTTCTTCATTTGGGAGGTTGATGTACACATTCATGTCGTCAATAATGACAAAAATCTCTTTCCCTTGCGGTCAACAATCTCCACAGAAGCTTCACAGAAGGGATATACTTTTCTTTCTTACAAAAGTATATGGCATGCACTGCTGTCCTCCAATGTATGTCTTTGAAATTATGCCAGTGAGAGAGGAAAAAACAGAAACGCCTATTAAACAAGTAAAGTCACTGAAGGTTATTAACAATTTAGCTAAACATCTCTCAGTTATAGTTTAATAATATTTGCCCTGTGTTCTGAACTAATGGTCTAGTCTTAGTGCATTTCTGTTTATTATGCATACAGAACTTAAAACCTCTAAAATTAAGAATAAGAAGTGGTTGCTATAAACCAGAAGTACTTGTTGGGGTACCCATCTGTTGGGCAGTAACCATCTAATGTGAAAAGAGTAAAATTATTTGTATTATGCTTTTTTAAACTTTCCTTTCGAAGGTAAAGGTTCTACTTTGTGACCTAATATGGTGTCAAGACACAAATAATAACATATGCAAAAATACTGTTATGGAAATATAGATTAGTAGTGAATTAATGGCAAGAACAAAACCCATAACAGTGTACCCTTAAATCTGTTTTTTTTCCACAGAACTATGACACATTCTATTTTATTTTTTCTTATTTCAGAGATTGTAACATTAAACATCGTGTTTTGATTCTGTGACAAGACACATTATATATCCATACAGTGTCATTTCAAATATAATGGATCAATTTAAGATATGTGATTTCTTTTGTATGTTCGAAGTTTATTGCCTGATCATTTCATTAAATATTACCCAGCTCTTATAGGGAAAAAAACAGATTTCCCACTCAACTTCTCTTAAAAATTTGTGATTTTATAGGACTGTATCTTTCTTTTATAGGGTTATGTCTATTTGTGTCCTCTTTTCCGAGGTAGTCTTTATGTAAAACACTTCCATAGCTGTAAGTACATTTTTTCTTTCTGTGTATCTTTCCTAGGTCTTTCAGAGGTGAATGAATAATTTCAAAGTACAAAGCTTCTAAGGAAGGAGTATGATAACGTGAATTATGTTCTTCTATTAGCTATATTCCCATTCCCTTTTTTAACCAGTTGCACTTGTAAAAGTGAGCAAGGTGAATTGCTAACATAAATCAGTAAGATATATATGAGAAGATGAAGACTTTGAAAGCATAGGTGGGTCACATATGGATGACATTCTTCTTCTGCATAACACATGTTCATGGCAATAACAAGAGTCCAAATCACTCTGGTGCTCTCACTACCACACCTCAAATCAGGCTGGAATCACAGGGACACATCATTGCTAGATGGCAAAAAGGGCAGATGCTCACATGCAGTGAAGGTTTAGAGCCAAAACACAGACTTGAAATACAGAGGCCTCAATATTAACTTTAAAAAATGCATATGATGGCTTTCATTTGAATTACTGTCAAATATCTCAGAGCTTTCACTGATGCAGTAAAGTCTTAAATATATGTCTAAAATTAAGAATGGAGGGAAATATTAGCTTCAATGACCAAGGCTGTGAAAAGGAATCAAGGCTTATCAGGAGGGATCTTTCACTAGACTAACTAGTAATTGAACTAGAAATGGATTTTGCACTGGTAAGTCTGTCTTTCTTTCCCTAACTGTATCACTGGGTTTATCAAAAGACATTACTCCTCTCCGCAAAGCTTGCTTAACTTACAACTTAAAGGTGCCAGTATTTCTGGTGGAATCAGTAAAGATATTTACATTTCAAATACATATAGTTTTGAATTGTCAATGAATTGGCATCTGAATTATACTTGACTCTAAAACAGAAAGTCAGCAGCAGCCCTGTAAATTGGACATCACCTCTCTTCTTTGCTATTTATTGAAAAATGCACTATCTGCATGTCAGGGCATAATTTCCACATTATGGTTGCAGACAAAGCAAGTTTGTAAAGCCAAAAGGCAGTAGGCATGTTTTATGTAGCCCCAAATTGTCAGGGAAATGCAGTCTCCTTTTTCATGGTCCAACTTCTCCTAAAGACAGAAGATACCTTGTGAATCAGAATTGTGTTTGCTTTGCAGTGGTGGAGCCTACCTCAGACACGCTTCCTTGAAGCAGGCTTGAGTTGAGCTGATGTTACTGGCTTCTCACATTTACGAGTGCCAGGGGGAAAAATATTTTAGAAGTTGTACATTTAAAAGTAGCATGCACCATTAAGCTGAATCTACTGTTGAGGAGATGTGTGAATTGACTGATATATTGACACGGTGCTTAGTGCAGCAGTGCAGACCTGCACATGGCTTGGGAGTCGAATAGGGAGGGGGTGGAGAGCTATTTGTTTTGTTGTGTCAAACCATTCTGCTGTCTCTGAAAGGAAACTCATTTTAGGATAATGGAAGAACAGGCATAGAAACTCAAACAATAGTTGCTGGATCTTAAAAGACACCAACATGTAATCTATTTCCTTCCTTTTTTAATTGGCTGTTATGCATTAAAGTGTCCATGGTGTTATTAAACTGGTGTACTCAGAATATTACAAAAGAAAGTGAAGCATCTTCAAGCTGACAGGCACTTGCACTGAAAACAGCCAGTGTTTTTTTCCTTGATCCCAAAGGTGCTGCCTTATGGCTTCAATTTTTTTCTTAATTTTTAGAAAAGCATCTCTTCATTTTCTATGTTTACAAGAACCTCATTGTGTCTGTATTCTTATTAGGTTTATTTTGTCATTAAGAGTAAAGAATGAAAAATATTTCATATTTGCATTGGTGAGTTCAAGATGAGATTTTCAACATCAATTTTATTTGACACCATGTTATCTGCACTCCTTGATCAACCCCTCATGTGAAATGCTTTCATAGTTTTTTTAGTGCTGTTGATCAGATATGGGGACTGTGCAAAAATGAGCCTCTTTTTCCTTAGATATTGCAGCTATTATTGAGGCAGCCAAAGCTTAAACTAGGTTAAAATTGCTACATGATATGGGTGATGAAATGCAACAATCTTTTCTACTTACTCTGTTGAGTGAACCAACTGATTCCATATTGCAGTATTTGCATTGAATGTAAATATATTGGAGCCACTCTTTCTACCTGTGGACTATACAGAGAAATACTGTTTGAAAACCCAACAGGCAGAAAAACACAAGAGAAATATAACAGGAAAAGCAGTTTACACTGTAAATATTATATTATCATGCCAAAAGATAATTAAACTGAAATTATCAACTCCTTAACATAATAAAAAGCACATTGAGTATTCTGTGGAGCAAAGAGGTATTTTTGACATCTGGCTGCAGCATCTCTATAGACCCACTATATAAAATAAGTACCAGTTCAGGAGTGCTTGCCAAAAATATTGTGTTAGACTAATGTTGGAAATTCATTGTTTTTGCTGTTGGTGTTACTAATATTAACAGAATTATTTTTAAAAAAGTTTTCTTTGTAATATATCAAAGACAAAATCAGGAAGAATAAGTTGTACGATAGAGATGGCTCCCTAAGGCTTGATTGTTCACATTCACTTATACTTTTAGACTAAGAAATTTTTATTGTCAACATTTGTAGGGAAATTGGAATTGTCTTATAAAAATGGAAAAGTTTCTAAAAAAATAATATGAGCTACTGATGTTGAGCACAGATTGTCCCATTCTTCTTTCTCTCTTCTCTCTTTGATTTCTTATTTTTTTCCCTTTACAATAGCTGAGCAAATAATATGGTGTCCACGAGGAGAATGTCAACAATTACTGGAAATAAGAAAGTCATTTCTCTTCATTGAGTATTGCAATTAATTTTAACAGAAGGATGCAGTGAATCATACATTAAATGGCTCAGTAGGTTAGATAAAAACTGGGCAGTAACTAAAAAGAAGAAAAACAACATAGGAAATGACACTGGTGCAAATAAATAGGAGAATTTAATCAGGAGCTACCACTTTGACTTGATATTAAAAATATAATATAACATGAAATGGATGGCAACTTTCAACTTCATTCCAGAAATGAACTGGATACTGTCTTCAGTTTGGGCCAGCTGATCCAAATGTAAACCAATCTTTTTTAAAAACTAAATACATAAAAGAGCATTTAATTCACAAGTGAAATCTATACCAAGGTTTAGATGTCTTCCCTTTAATGGAAAAATGATTGCAAAAAGATATTGTGAAGTACTATTTGACACTGAGGTCATGCTACTCACATACATTACACACAAGAAAAGACTCTTTATGCTTACTTAGTAGAAAAGAGTTGCAGCTACTGCTTGAACTGATTAAGGTATTGTTTTAAAATATCACTTTTGCCTTTAAAAATGTTTTCATTAAGGCCACAGTGACATAATACTGCGCATCTGTAATTCAAATTTGTTGCCACTGAGGCAATAAAAAGCAAGTGGGTTTTTTTGCTTTTTTTTCCTTGCCTTCTTTTTTTTTTTTTTTTGTGGTGCATTAAGCAGATTTACTCTTTAACAGTGAAGCTTCAGTGGATGATTATGACATCAAAGTGTGACAGACAGTGATTATGTACTGCAGGGGGAAAAGACGGATAAATACAGGCATTTAATTCCCTTAGCTTAAGGAGCCATTATTCCTGGCTAGTAGGAAAAATAAGTAGTCCACCTTTATTTCATTTAGGCAAAATCAGGTGCAGATTCAACCAACTTGCCTTATCTAAAATATTTACTTTTAGAAATCTTAATTGTAGGTTTGTTTCCTTTCTTTAAATATAATTTCAATAAGTTTTTTTTCTTTACTTGGAGGCTGAATGCAGGCAGCTTGTCATTTTCCATTCCAAAGAGGTCATCCATAACTGTGCCTAGGCATGACCTTCCCCACCACTACAGAAATGGCACAGGACTATGAAATCAATTTTAAAAGGAACATAGTGGATATAGAGTCCAAAGAATGTAAATAACTTAATAATGATTTAAGAACTTCAGGATTCCTCTAAAATTGGGAACTACTTTTTGTGTGTAATTCTCAAAAAGAAAAGAGAATACACAAAACTTGATATAAAAAACATAAGATTTGATCCAGCTACCACTGAAGTTCCAGAAGAGATGATTTTTTTTAGATTAGGATTTTGTTGTAGATATAGCAACCTCATCATTTTGATGTTTAAGCTATAGTAACAAAACGTTTGGGTTTGATCTTAAGTTGCACAAAATAAGCAGAAAATAAATTGCTGACAGCTCTTAAAAAGAGACAGAGACAATACTACAGATTAAATTCAAAACAATTTTTGTCTTTAGTTCAGAAAAAATTATTCCATTAAAGGAAGGAAAGGAGAAAGATGGGGCCAGTGACAGAGTTGTGGATTTAGTTACTGAGGGGGGTGGGAAAGGCATCAGAAAAATCCTCTTGATCTAAAGCCACTATATATCAATTAAGTGCCAGATCAAGCACATGCTCTTTAATGAAGAATTTTTTTAAGGGATAGAAAGCAAAACAGTAAGTCCAGTAGATTACTTTCTTTTTAATGTTGCTATTTTGTAAAAATCCTGAACTTTAAAAAATATTATCCCTGGTTTCTTCTTTCACACAACAAATACCATGGCTGATGAGGGCTGATTTTTTTGACCCTGCTACTGAATGCATTTTTATGAAGAGAAAAGGGTTCATAAACAACTTTCTTGTGAGGAACAGATGAATAGATGACATAAGGACAGGAAAACAGGGGTGTAAGGTAAGAGTTAAAGCTGAAATTGTTGAAATTGTCTCTTGTGTGCTGAGATTTGCATTGTTGTGTTAGAAAACAAAAAGAGAGGGGAAGTTTCCAGTAATATGTCGATGTCAAGAAGCTGGGAGAAAATCCTGCCTCCACAGAAATCAATGGCATACAGCTATCGATTACAATGAAACCTAGTTTTCATCTCAGTTTTTGCCAACTAGCAATGATGTGTCAAGCTCAAGTACTAGACATTGAATCAGTCTTCAAGATATATTCTGATTTTAGTTTAAAACTCCTGGTTGATTAAAGCCTTCTCTTTAGCTTCCAGAAAACATCTGTATTAAGATTATAACTTATCAACCTGCAAAAGGTGTACGTTCATGCGTTTCTTGTAGGTTTGCAGTTTTCTTCTCCTCTTCCTTCTCTTCAGCCTTTTACTTCCTCTCCTGGCTGAAATCTTGAGGTCTGGTCCTGCAGTAACATAAACAAGAAAAGAAAAAAAAAATTCCAAATGAACTGCTTCCAAACTGTAATGCTTTAATATACAGCATAGTGTATCCTGAAACTAGACTGTCATTCCATGCAGCTGGAACTCCTTTGACAACTGAACACTGGATGTTTTTCTAGCAGCTGTATGAACATCTGTGTTGTGGGGATTGCAGTGGTTCACAGTGAACATGCAGTTGGGTGAGGTAGCAGTCCTGCAGAATCATCAGCCTAATCTAACACTCCTTTAGAAACGTTTCAGCACTGCCTGCAAAACACACCAAAACGCTTTCACTGTTAAACAAAGAGCACAGAAACCGCTGATACGTAGTCTGCTTTTATACCTTACACGGAACAGAGAGCCTCCAAAGGACCAAATCAGAAGCACACTCTAAAGTCCTGCATCACCTGTGATCTTCACTGGGGTGATTGCATGAATTCCTACACATATCACACTATCATGTGGGAATCTGAATAAAGAATGTGAATCCCTATGTATAGGTGCCTGGAAGACATTTATAGAAAAGTGTCGTAACATGCCCCTGATATCTTCCCAAACACACTTTTGCCATCAGTATATATTTAGGAAAGAGTTTTTAGCTAATGATTTTAGACATGTAAACATATTGGTATCTCTTTCTAAAAGATCAGGAGAGGAATAATAAGTCAAAAAGTACTCAGGTGATAGGAGAGGAGATGCTATGAGTTACTGCAATGAGCACTGAATGATATGCATGCATTAGGAAGACACCTCAGAAAGATTAGAGCATATCTCTCTGATTCATTTTAATGTAGTTCTTTATATCAAAAATAAATAGGTTTTTCAAGAGAGAGAAAATAAGCACTGTTGCTTGTGTAAAGTATTAAACCTGTAACATTTTTCATTCTTTCTTTGCTACCCCTTTTTTTCTTATAGTCTAGCTTCTAAAAATGTTAAGAAATTTGGCAGACCTCATGGAATTCTGATTTTAAGAACACAAAACAGGAAGCTATTTTAAATGCTCCCTCTTGATCCATCTTTGTGCTGGCAGCACAATGCCTGTAAAATCCACCTGCTGGAAGTCGGGTGGTTTATGCAAAGGGATGTCATGGTAATTTGGAAACTGCTGAATACAGAGTGAAGCCTTTTCCTGCCCCCAAACCTGCCACACCAGTTTTTCTAGCTCATTACATGCCAAAACTTTTGATTGATGTGCTCACTTCAGTCATGGGTAATTTTAACTCCTATATTAAGTAGCTGCTGCTTCCACTCCATTATATTACCTCGTATGGGGCAAATCAGAGCTCAAGCTTGGTCTGCATTGACTTGATCTAAAAGGCAGAGTAAGCTTTTGTTCAGTTTTGTGTGGGCAGCAAGCCAATATTTCAAAACAACTTAGACAATCACTCTGCCTTTTCTTAATTGTCAAGTTCCCTTGAAAATGGGGCTTTTAAGGACTACTACACAGCATTGTTTTCAGGAGCCCTGAAGAGATAAGAAAGTTGTTAGAGGCTTTCTAGACACGAATACAAATTTTTTCATTAAGCAAAATATTAAATGCAAGACAGAATAACTTGTGACTGCCTTGCACCATTGTCAGTGGGATGAAACTCTTACTTTGCACAGCCTTGTTGCATAATTCCTTGGATAGGGTTGGGACTGAAAAGAGGCTGAACAATAACATTGTTTGAGTGTTTTCTCAGAAAAAAGCCTCCACCTACACTCCTATAGAAGTCAGGTTATATGTAAAGAGGGAAATGATGACCTAAAATGATTCATTTATCCTATGGCTCCTTAAAATGAACCTTATTTAAATTGACTGTTTATGTTCCCTATCTTTCAAAGAGGAAAATATCAGTCCTTCCAGTTCATCTCATCATTACATCAGTGTATAAAATGGGAGACATTTAAGTGGCTGTGAAGGGCTGTGGACTGATATATGTAACGTTTCTTAAATCTGATCTCTACCTTCAGGTTTAGGGCTATATATCATCCAGTCACCTAAAGATTTGAGAATGATACAGAATATAAGATTTTAGACTGCAAGCAGATTCTCCTTTGTTTAATTCTGTTTCAGATACCACTGCTGGGAGAAAAGCTGTTACTTTGAGATGTGGCTTGGCTTTAACAATAGGATAGCTGAGAGGAAATAGTCCCCCTAAATAGTTTTTGGACTTCAATTTCTGTGTTAGGTATGCAATTTAAAGATCCATGTAAAGCTATTTGGTGGAATATTAAGCATTCATGCTCCTACCACTACTTCACTGCTTAAGTTCAAATGCACATTTCAAATATAACTGAGTAGATATTGTTGCTTGATGACAAAGCACATTTATTCCACTGGGCTGGTTATAAGTAATAAAGACAGAAATTATAAATGCGCATAGTCATGCCTGGATCCATTTTATCCTTTTTTATACAGCACGGACCTAGACATTTATCACCTTCAAAATTGTCTTCTGTATGGATTATTTAGGCATTGTACAAACACCCAATATTAAAACCACAGTATAGTACAACAGAAAGAGTAGGATTCATTTAACGAAACAGACACAAACTTCACAAATGTTGATATATGAATCCTTGAGCTAATTATGAAGATACACCCATCTTTGAGGTAATTTTTTAATCCTCAGAAATAAACAGGTTCTTTCTTGAGAACAGTGAATCTCAGTCCAAAATAGTCAACTAATACACACCAAGATAATTACTTTCTACAATGATGGATTGTCTCTGTTTGGAAGAAAGAGAGACCATTGTGTACAGCTTGGAGTATTTTTCCATACTGCTGATGCCAAGAGTTAGATATGATTAATCCCTTCTGAAGATTCTTAAAAACCTAGTGCTGGAACTTGTAACATAAGGGTATAGGGTTTTTACCTCAGTGTCATAGAAAATTGGGACCCGCCTGCTGAAGTTACTTCCCAGGTTTCATTCTACTCCTTTCCTAAAGTTTATTGTCTTTGCAGTGGAGCAGTTGACCTAAACTATTATATTAAACTGGCTTTGATTTCAGTTCACAGACCTGCATATAATAATAATTTAAGAGAGGTCACAGAGGTTCTCCTTGAAGAAAAGGCAAAATTAAGAAGTAATTAAAGGGCTTCTTTTGTCTCATTATATATTTGAGGAACTGTGGAATTCACCATCTCAGGATACTGCAGAGGTCACAGATTGTAACATATTAAAACACGGAATGGACTTTAACATTGATGCCTGCTACCCACTAAACATGAATGTTGACACAGGCTTCAAGACAATATGTTCTACTATATTTTAGCACAGAAAAAGTCAAATACCTTCAGACACCCACAAGATTTAAATAAATACTCAAGGAACACATTCTCTTATTTTCTTATTTTTCAGGGCCCCATGACGTAGCACCAAGTTTTACGATGATAACAACAATTTTAAAGAGCCTAAATCACTCCCCACCTACTTTTGCACCTGTGATATGAAAAAAATAAGAAAGAGAAACATCTTCAGTGCACTGTATTCTCCTTCTGACATTTTTTAAAATTTTCAACACTTGTGTTGACACAGGCCATTTCCACCTGGCATGATTTTTTCACCCATGTCAAAGAGATGAACATTTATTGGCAGACTACCAATAATTTAATATCCAAAAGCAAAAAAAGATGAAAGTGATGTTTTTATTTTGGAATTCTGGAAGGTAGGAATGGACACATAATTTCATTAAAATCAGACAAAAAATTTTGGAATATTTATGCATATAAACTATAAAATTTTAATATGATGTGCAAAATAAAACACAGGAAAATTTACCCTAGCAAATTTACAAGGAAACTTTAAAAGGCCTTACACTGACTTTTAACTCTGGAAAAGTCACAGTGTAGAAATAGCCATTGTTTTCATTTAAGAATTTAAGTTTGAAAATAATTTTTCTCTGACTTAGAGATGTTGAATCAGTTCTTGAAACACCACTACCAGTAACACAGTAGCAAGAGATATTATTTTAAACTCTTTTATTTAAAGGGTTTTTCTTTTTTTTTTTTTTTAAGAGTTTTAAACTCTCAAATCATCAATGTGCCCCTTGAGGATTTTTTTGTCTCCTTCTTCCACATCTTAACTTTTACATGTTCCATTTTGTTGCCTGATTAAATCAGTCTGAAAAACCTGTTTAAAGTGCCTTTCTTCACAAAGATTCAAAGCTTGATGTAAATACATCATACCTGTAAAAAGAGAAAGAAGCTAATACAGTTATGCACACATGCTGGAGGAGTTTGTCTGAACTTTGGGCACAGTCTGTGATTTTTGACAGGTGTGTGCATGGCCTTCACTGCTCCTTAGCTCCAAAGTGCCACTTTCTTTTTTTTTTTTTTTTTTTTGAGAATAGTGTATACTGGGATTAACAAACTCCTTTCATTTCACGATCGCACAGGGTTTTTTATATGTGAAAGGCTGTGGTGATGCTCTTCTTCTGGGTTTAAATCAGGTTTGGTTCAATTTGATGCACGGAAACATCTATACTAGAAACACTGCACCATTATAGAAATACCAATACAGTAAACCACCAAAGTGCTCCTAATGGAGTCATTATCAAACTGAACCCTTGTATCAATGCAATAAATTCAGTGTCTTGAAGCAAATCAAGCTAAAGAACATTTTTTTGCTGTAAAACAGAATCTGCACTAGGAGTTTATATTAGCTCAGATGTGTGAGTTTAAGTTCACCTTCCACACCTTGGCTCTTTGAACTGTAAAAAAGTCTTTAAGGTAGACATAGTCTAAGTTAATTGGGAACCAGCTTGGAAGAAATGGCTTAAATTAAACTTCAGTAAACCAGTGTGACACTGTAGTAGATTAAACAGTGGTTTAAATTTGGTGTAAATGTGGTGAAAATGTCTTGTTTGTATACGCAACCTTTGTTCAGTCAGCTGTCTCCTTACTAATTCTCCCGATTCTATCTTGAAACGTATTTTATTCAAGCTCAGATATCAGCTTTCCTTCAAGTATAGCCTTCACATATAAGCAAATGTGTGTCAAGCAATTTAGGAATATGCCTGAAAGAAATATGATTTTCCCTCCTGAATCAATCAATCCTCTCTTCTTCCTATACTACCTATACAATTCTTATAAATGATACCTTCACAATTCTACTGGGAGGTTAAGTAAGTGAAATGTTAATGCAGTTCTCATATGAGAGAAAATACATGTAGATTCCCAGTGCTCTGTAATCATAACGCCTCAAGATCATATTCATATCCTTGAAATGCTGGCTGAGTATTACAATGTATATTTCTTTTAAAAGATTAAAAACAAACAAAAAAAGGAAAGAAGCAGGTAGAATCAATGCAATTGTGTGAGAACCAGTGTAATTAATTCACTACAATTGGAACCTTGCAAAGGATTTACAAACAAAGGGGTGGGATTGCAATTAACATGTTCCCTTGTCCCTGAGCAAGCCTTTCCTTTGATCTTTTCAGATGACAGGAGATGTGTCTTAGGAATTAGAATGTAATGCAGGCATCAGCTGTGATTGATGGAGTGGTATCAGGGCTGAGCGAGAGGAAACTCTTCAGGCAAGCAGGCATGTGCCACTGTATTTATTGCACTGCCCCTCCTCCCAGTTCTCTCCTGAAAGGAACCTTTTCACCTAGGTTTAGCCTGTCATTAACAGGGGCACTACAGAGGGGTGATTTTGTTTTTTAGTTATGGTCTCTGGAAGCTGTGTTCTGTCAGGTGCTCCTTTCTTTTGACCTACTTAAGATTGCAGCTTTGTCTTTAATAAAGAGCACAGCGCCCTTTTCACAGGTTGATAGCCAGGAATATAGACACACACACTGGGATAAAAAAAAAAAAAAAATTAATGTACACATAAAATACCAAGTATTTAGGTTCCTACCTCTAACCTGAAACAAGGCAGAGTAGAAATATTTTCTTTAGTTCTATAAATAAAACATAACAAGTATTGGAAATTTTTAGCTAGGCTTTGTGTAAGCTCATTTAGCCTATTTCTTGTTTATGAATATTGGTATTAGTCCATAGAGTATCTAATAAAAAGAATTATTGTTAAAGACTCAGTCAAATGAAATGTCCTCAGCAAGCAGTGTTCTCAGTCCTTGAGCATATAAAGTGAAACATGTCTCTTTAGAAGAATTGCAGGTGCTTTCATAAGCTACACCTCAGGGTCACTATTTAGTCTTTAAAAAGTGCCCCAAAATAATATGCTAATGATTTAAATCATGTTTAAAAAGCAATAAAGGTTATGTGTTCATGGCAGTGGCTGTTGCTTTGTGACTGACCACCTGACAGACATTTGCCTCCCAAAGTTATAGTCAGATTAATGACATTGTACTACAATGGTCTCATCTCCCGAAGAAAAATAGGCATTTTAGTGTAAGTTGCATATGTGATTCTTCTGCTATGCAGTCTATGCATGAAGCTGTCTTATGCAGAAAAACCAGGTCCAATAGAATGGGCTATGGAATAGAATTCTGGAAGGAAGATGAGAGGTTTGCCTTGCATACCGAATTCTTATTTTAGAGTTTTATGTCATAAGTAATTTGCCTATGATATTTGTGTAGGCTAGTTTAGTCAATCCTACAATAGGTGAGCCAACAGAAAACATAAGCAAGTGACTAATTTTCATTGAATCTGTAACTTGATTCTTATTCAAATAATCTTATGCTTTATTACATATTATGCTTTATAGCATATTATAAAAACATGCTCTTTCCTTAAATAATTTAAGTGATTTGTCATTTGTAAGAGAAGAATTAAATTATTTTTTTTAGTTTGAGAGAGGAAAGAAAAGAAACCCTTCTGTTTTGCGTAAAGTTGTCTAAGCAGTTTATGTAAGATTTGTAAAACTTCTACAAACCTAAAATAGCATTTCTTAAGCAACTGTGGCTGAACAGGAAATGTAGCAATAAGCAGGAATCTATCAAACCAGTTAGAGCTTTTAAGAGTGGCACGTGTCTGTACTGCAAAGCTAGAATTCCCATGTAACCAAAGCGACTTTGTGGCATTAGTTCTTTCCGGGATTTAGCCTTCACTAACTAGTTTTTTATTAAACTCTACCAAACTTCAAGGAGGTATCTCTCGGGTGGCATATTACAAGAGCATACAGCAGCCTTTTGTAGACTAAATATAATTAGGGTTAGCTGATTGCTAAGAGAATTAGAGGAAAAACATAATGAAAAAAAAAGGGGAGAAATGCCCCTGTATTTTAAAAGCTGTATTCAAAGCTGCTTGTGCAAGTATACATAAAAGTTTTAATAAGTAATCACTAAGGATAGCAGATATATACCATACTGGTTAATTAAGCCATCATGGAAAGAATGCTGCGGTAAGCAGTCATTAGTGGCTCTCTCAACAGATTCACCTCTCCTTTTCTCTCAATTGATTCTACTAGACTTTCTATTACAGCTGAGAAAAAGCAGGAAAAATAATTTGTGAAACCTAGATCAGGAATGACAGTTGCCTCCGAGTGTAGCATATCTCAGGACTTATTTAATTTGCTAAAAAATGAAATGTCTTAATTGGTGAGAAGTCAACAACACAAAAATTCTGATTTTTCTGTAGCCTTTCAGAGTTTTGTTTGGTCTTTCTCTCTTTCTGGCTAATTAAAATGGTTGAAAGGCACAAACATTTCTCATGGAAAACTATTGTGGCTGATCCAAACGTTTTCTGTTGTGGAATAAATACCCATATTCCTCTTCCTGTATGCGCTTTATGCGATCATGGTTTGTAGATAAATGAGATTATTCAAGGAAATTAGAACAGTACGTCTGAGTTCATTTATGCCACATAAGATTTAGATGTCAAAACAAGGTCTTTTTAAGGAAAATGAAGATACAGGGGACGGGCAGTGGAGTGTACATAAGCTTGACAAGGAGCAAGTTCAAGCTTGACGGATATAGAGGGATAAATTTGCTCTTCTGTGAGTGTTTGGAATGTCTGAGCTCCTAAATTAGGTCCTGCTCAAGGTTTAATTTTTTAAGGTTGAATGGGGAAGCTATAAAGCTGCAGATATTTAGAGAATAAGAAACTTGTAACACACATTCCCTGGTCTTCCAAACCCAGGCTACACAGTAGTGCTCTGTCTCATCACGTGAGATATGAGCAGTCTGATTAAATTTCAGACCTGAGAAGGATATACTATAGAAGGAGAATTTCAGAATTAAGTTATCATAAATGCCATTTGTTCTTAGAGAACAAGTGTGCATTTTACTGAACACAGAGGAAATTTAAAAAAAAACCAAAACCAAATCAAACCATAGCAGAGTCTTTCTTTACTCATGTCTTCAAGTCACTTTTATCCAAAAAGTGGTTTTCCTGTCTGCATGTTATTTTTCATTATTGATTCCTTGAACTCCTCGCTTCCAATGGCAAAAACTGATGATCTTTCTTTCTCTCTCTCTCCCCCTCTCTTCTTTTCCCCACCCCTCACCTTACATCCTTCTTTAATTTTAAATATTCTGTTTGTGTCTGTATGGAGGGGCTGCTATTTCTATTCTCCCAGCTGTCCAGACCTGGTGAGATATGGTTGTGCAGTATGGTTTATTTCTCATCTCTGATCTTAAACATCCTTCCAAGAAGAATCTGGAGATATTGGAGGGAAGTGTAGATCTAGGTCTTCTGACAACCACACATGGTAGTAGTGGCAGGACTGCAGTCTCGATGTAATGAAGTGGGCCTGTGCTCCCTGTGCTGCCTGGACACAGTTGTATTTTCTAAACTAGTAGACTTCTGGATTAATGAAGAAGAAATCTTTGTCTACTGATGTTACAATTCTTTCTTCTCAAACCCTCTTTTTCCAGGAAAAATTTCCACATAGTTCTTCCTGATTTCAGTGCATTAATACGCAGGTTTATATTAGTTCTGTTGCAGACAAAATGCCACATATAAAAGATAAATAAAAGACCTATACCCAGAAATTAACCAGGTCTAAGGACTGGAGTGCTTGTGTAAATTATTGTAAAAGCCTGTTTTTGCCTTGAGTGAGTCATTCTCCATTCTTTGTCCAGAATGAACAATGGATAGCATGACTAGGTCAACTCCCGTCAAGCAGTTTGGATGTCACTGCCCTAATTCAGGTGATAAAAAAGTTTAGCTTGATAGTTAAGCATCATACCAGGACAGGCGCTGTCAGAGACAGAAACAAATACCATCTGAATCTTTTTACCTCGTACTTCAGAGGCAGCCATAGTGTTAACAGTTGAGCCTTAGTACGTGCAAACCACCCATAGTGAAAAGAAAGGCTTTAGAGGTTTTGGAGAGAACCATTGTATTAGTATCAAGTAGAGACTTTGTTAGCTTTTGTCTTGGGTAGAGGCCATCATTGTTTCAAGACCTGATTAGATTTCCTATTGATTTCTTCATGAAAAGGCAGCCAACAACCTCATCAGTTATACATTCTTGAGTGCCATCTACTGGCACCTTCTCTAATACAAGCACATAAACACATTTGCATGCATGTTACATATTTATGTATGCACATATGCAGACACACATCTGTATATGCATATATTTATGTAAATGGGTCTATAGGCCAGGATTGCAATAACCAATTTACAATGTTCATTCACCCTTTGAGGGTTCTTGCTTCATTGTTACTGTCCTTAGGAGTTAAAGCTAAGATAAATTAGCAGAATTAATGAAGCCAGTATTCCTATGAGACTGCATCTCCTATTCCTAACCAATTCCATCCCCCCTCCCATATGCACAGAACTCACAAACCTGAGCTCTCGGTCTTCCCAGCATCAACCTAGACTCTCTGAATTGACTGAGATATAATTGTTCTTTCCTCAGAGGGAACAATAAATTCTGTTCTTTACTCTGTCTCCAGAGTTCACAAAAGTTTTAGAACACGCATATCTTTGAGCTACCTTTTCTTCCTCTCAGACCTCACTGGAACTGATCACCGAGGATATAAAAGTTACCAGGTAGACCAGCACAAATGCAGAGGCTGTAATCCCATCTCTCGTTTCATTTTAATTGCATTCATTTTCATGTAGCTCATTTTAATTAATTGGTTGCCCTAATAATCATTAAACATGAATTGACAGTTAAATAAATATATTAATTCTTCTTGAAGGAGATTTAAAGACTTTTTGGTTTTATTTGGAGCTCGGAGCTGAATCTTCAGGCACTGAGAAATATCCCGATGCCATTGGCACTCATATAGAAACAAACAGGTGAAAATGAGCACAGAATTTTGCTTACAGTAGTTCAGACATGTCCCTTGTTACTTTGGCATTGGAAGTGGCATTCTCATAGGATAAGCACACAGTGTTACATTCTGGCCAGCAACCAAGGTCTTTGCAAAACAAGGTTGAAGAGATGGTAAATTTCTTAAATCTATACTCAGGATTTATGTTTATCATTTATTTCTCTCCCATGGAAAAAAAAAAAATCTTTGTCCTGTTTCTACCAGATAATGACAAATAAATATGAGAAAAAGACATCCACTCTACAGATCAGGCAGGGTTGTAGAAGCTACCTGTCTGTGCTCTGTCCAGATGACAAAGTGTAGCTATATACATTTACCACACATAAATCACAAATTATCAAGTCAACAACCAAGCAACTATCATTTGTGCCTTTTCAATGTGGTCCCAGTCCTACTTCATGTGTTTCATGCTTCTATCAATAAAGGCCTGAAAAAAAAACATTCATCATTTCATCTTTCAGTAGTAAATTTTAGTGATGAATCCAGAACTCAAGCAGTTACTAAGCATCTGTTGAAATAACATTCAAAAAAGAAAAAAGTCATTTATAACCATTTGCTAAACTGGAAAACAACAACCTTGGTATAGAATCAAAATCTATTGCAAGGTATCAAGATATGGACTCAAAATGTTTTCATCCCTTTTTTTTTTAATTAAAAAAGTGCTTGCTACGTGAAAAGAATAAATTTTGATCTGGAATTTTCAGAAAAAAGAATAAGGAAGCAACCATTTGAAACTAAATTACGATCCTTTAAAAAATGACTTTAACCTCATGAATATGAGCAGTTCTAGGAAACTACTATTTAAAAAATAAACACTAACAAAGGCTAGAGTTCTCATCTAATTTTAAGCTTACATAAAACAAGGAAATGCAATCAACAATGGAGATAAAAGTAAAAATATATCAGCTTCTGCACATATTCCCCTTTCCCTTTCTCTTACGGTTTTATTTTTATATTAAACCTCTATCTATTTCAAATTTTTTGAAATCTCTGCTTTTCTACTTTTGATTTGATTCAGTGTTTTAACTTTTGGCTACTTCTAATATTGTGCTTAGGAGTTTTATTTTCCTGCAAGACACCTCTCTCATCTTCTGAAATATGTTACATTCCTCATTTTCATTTAATTTTAAATTAGATCAAAATAGAATAGAAATATAAACTAAAATCAGTATATGTTTTCCTGTTGGCTACTTCCTTTCCTTCATTTTTTCCCTATAGTTCAGGTGCTCTTCTTGCCCTAATAGTCACAAACTATAAGCAAGCAGTTAGAAAACAGGTACAAGTTGTTCTCTGTGAAGCTGCATTTGTGTAACATACATACACTCCACTAACCCTCAAAAACCCTAGTATTAATGATACTAGAGGTCAGTGGAAACACAATTATTGATTTTGATGAGCTTTGGATTAAGATCAAAAGAAACTGAAAGTTTTAATAGGTCATTTCTCATGGGGGATGGAATAAGATTTTCACCCACAGCTGAATCATAAATAAGGAACAATATAATGATTTATAGTTTAACTCTATCCTGACTTGAAAAGATAAGAGTTTTTTGTTGGAAGTTTTGGAGCATATTACATAAAAAATCCTAGTAGTACAAAGTCAATTCCATGCAAATATGAAAACTGTGAAGAATTTCTCACTAGGTGAATAAATGCTCATTAATTTATTTCACAGTGTATTTTAACAATTTACCTTTGCTCTAGAGCTGAATAGAGACAGCAAAGATGAGTTCTGCCTGTTATAACAGGAGATTACCAACACATGTACTTTAATGAAAAGTTTTCCATTACAGACCATTATAGCATCTCATAGTTTTCTGAAACTTACAGTTTTTTCAGATGAAATTTTGTAGGTTTGTTGTGTCTGAATATGATGTTTATTGGTACTGTCATTATTCTTATTACTGGCTATTATTTTCTGCATGAAGATAGTTTATGCAAGATGTTTGACAAGTTTTGAAAGACAACTAAGATAGGGGAGAGGAAGATAATGTTTTATTTCAGGTAAATATTACTATTATTAAGATTATTTAACAGATTTAATGCTTCATACCATGACAATAAAATTTAAATTTTCCACTGCATTGTATTTAATGCAAGCGTATTTGAATGCTCCCAGAAAAAAAAAAGGGGTAAAAATCTGAGAACAAATCTGAGAACAAATAACATAATATTAGACTAAGATATTTGAGAAATATTATCTGAACCTGTAATTAAAGACCAAAATAATGAATACATGCAGAGACAAAGTTGTAGTTTTGTGTGCTACAGAGCAGACTCAATACTTAACACAGCTATTTGTGAAACAGCACTATACAAAAAGACTGTATCATTTGACCTGCAATAGAACTAACCCAAGGAAAAAATTAAAAAGAGTGTTTCAATTTCAGCAATAAATGTCTAAGGTATTAGTAGAATGTATTTTCCACTTAAAAATAAGATACCATAAAACATATGTGATGTAACGATACTGCAACATGATTCATATTTTTACATCAGTTCTATGAAATAGAATAAAAATTTGGGGGATAATTTGTATTTCTGGTCAGACTTAAAACCTTCTCACTGGCATGTTATCAATAGATGGTTTTCTAAATGTTCCCAAATGAATTTTTTTAACCTTCTTTTCTTTCTTCTTCCCCTTTTTCCTTCTTTCTTTTTTCCCCTCAATTCAATTTGCACTTTGTCTTTGAAGTTTACTCTCTGCCTTTAATTACCTTTGATGGACTGGTAAGACTCTTTCCACAGAACAGTTCATAGATTTAGGCTAATATATCATAAATGAGAAATCTTCTGCTTGAAGCACCATTTTAAAGCACCATTTAAAACTGGAAAGACACATCACATTGACATACGCTCAATAAGAACATTTCACAGCTTTTAACTAAGCTGGTAGGCATGCTTTTTTCCCCCCTTTTCTAAATTTTGTTTTCTCCCCTCAGAGACAGCTGCCTATTCCTGATCATGTATGGTTTCTGCCAGTACTCTGATATCTTTATTTAAGGAATTATAAAGAATTGCTTGGAGTCTTATGCAGTTTCAAAAAACTTGCCATAGAAGGGGAGGAAGATAAAACTTATTCAGAAGACAGATGACAGCTTTTCATCTGGGGATCATACAGAAGGACGCTCCTTTCTATAAAAATAGATCCTGAAACGTTGTTTTCTCCTCACATTTTCAATGACCAATCATTCTTAAAAAGAAAGAATACCCTTAAAACTGTGAAGTCAGCTGAATCCTACAATTCTCATTCAGCCAAACTGGTATTTTTCACAATTATTACTATTTTATGCAGTAAGGCATGTAGAATTGGCTCCTAAAAGAAGCAGATTGTTCCCACAGCCACCCCTCCCATCCTTCAAGAAACAATACCAGCCTGAGTCAAATCAGCTTTCACTAATTTTGTTTCATAAAGAGACCATTTGAATTGTGTTTGTTGACAGTATCTTTTTTTGTCTGTATCAGAGAACCAACAGAATAGAGGAACATTGTGATCATTATTAAATAAACTGTCATCCTATTTAACTGAATGGAGTGATTTAAATGTCATTATAATGAGCTGTTTGGAGTTTATTTTTTAGATTATAATCTGTTAATTAACAATTAATGTGTGCTTTTAAGACATAGCCCACCGCAGGAGGTACTGGTGAGGCATTTTGCCTCAGCAGGAGCGCTAGGCAGTAGTTAACCCAGAATAAGCAACTGTGGACAGATCTTCAGCTGGTTAGGATTTAACTTTGTATTTTCTAGAGTACAAAAGAAACTAGACTTTCATATGGAAATAGGTCATGGAAGTGTCTTTCAGCAAGTGGGGAAAGGGTAGGGTTGTACCTTGTGAGGGTACTAAGCAATTGTATTCCCTGGGGACGGAAAAAGAAGTGATAATGCTGGAGTTTCATTAGCAGCATAGACAAGCGGGGATGAACCATTTAGCTGACCTGCTGCTACCAATTACACCAAGTACTGAAAGATCACTGATCAGACAGTCGTTTGCCAGAACAAGTGTTTCAAGCATAAATAAAGAACAAAGCCAGCAACATTTGTACTTACAGGTTGGCCGTAGGGGAGTTATAAAGATTATCGCTCTTATTTACTTCCAGGTCTTGTGAAGGGTTGTTGGCCTGGCTGAAGTACTTCTGTCACAGCAAATTTCAGCTTTAGCTGAGCTAGCTTGTTATGCAGAAATGTGAAGTAAATATGATCATATTTACTGAGGTAACATCAAATTATTCTTGTAGTCTTATTATTACTAACCACGCACCAGTGTGGATGCCATTGGTCCCTATAACAGCAAAAGCTTTTCAATCCTCTACAGATAGAAACTGGAAATTTTAATTTAAAATAGATACACACACCCCACCCCACTCCCCATACTCATAAGAGATGGCTCTGCAGTCCTAGTAATTTTGTTCAAATTCTGTGAGCCAGAATAAGTTTGAGAAAGGTTTTCTGAACACTTTTTTTTGTTATTTAGTGACTAAAACCAGTGGCCAGAGGTTCAGCAGGTAGTGTCAGACCTTTGAGATTACACAGCTGGCTTTTGGTTTTTTTATCCCACCCAGGTTGCACCTCAAAAGTATTGGTATTGCTTGCTTGTCCTGAAGAGTTAGAGGATAGCAAATATGTCTGTTTTGTAAATGAAGAGCTAGCAAACATTAGAACTAAAATCAAATTACCTCAATTACAAATATGTGTAACAGTATATAGAGGAATTCTTTCACGCTACAGATAAAAGTCTTTGATATCCTTTTTACACTGCTGTGTTCTGTGTTCGTCAGCTGATTTTTCTTGCCTTTTTTTTCTTTTTACACTAGTCCTTAGAGAAATATCAAGTTCAACTTAGTAAAAATAAGTAGTATACTTGCTCCACAAAATCTCAGTGTAGATTTTCAGCTGTACCTGGCACTTTTAGAAATATTTCCACTGTGCTGTGCTCAAGTTTCCAGCCACCTGAATGCTTCCCACACCCTGCTTACCTGTATACACATTTATATGCAGTCATGGGCCCAGAATGGATAATTTGCACTTTTGCTATGTATTTTTTATGCCAATTGACTTATATACAAACATTTTCTACACTGAATTTGAGTTTCCAAAACTATTATGTCCCTGTCTAAAGTCCTCACGATATTCTACACTTTTTTCTCTTTCTTTGTCTAAATTATATTTTTGAAATACAGTTGTAAATAAATCAGTATAAACAAAATCAAGGAGTGATAAGAAAGTTCAGTAAAGAGAATCAGAAAACTTGTTAAAAGGAAAAAACTTATTTGGGCTTAAAGGAAAAATAATTCAGAAAGAGAAGGAGACAAAGCAAGAGGATAATATCTTTTTGAGGTTATTTGGACGCATCATGGCTTTAATTTAAACAGAGCCATTAGCTATGCTATGTGACATAGGACAGCTTTTCTTCATGCCACCAAAATCTCTACCTAATTAATGAGAACTGCTGGCCCACAGTAGCTACTGACCTGTCTCCAGGAAGCCTGGAGGAGAGAGCGCTGGTTGGCTTCAGCCAAAACTGCTCAAGAACTGGTGCTGATAATGTGAGACGACAAGTGAATGAGTGAGAAGATAGCTACGTATTGTTTGAGTTTCTTTTGTGGAGCTGCAGGTACAGCTCTGCACCCTCTCTAACGAGTTCCTTTCTCACCTGTGCTGTTTTGAGGTTGGAATTGGATCATCTCAGGTGTTTTCTGGTTGAGCTCAAATGTGCCTTCAAAACACTGCACAGACACCATCCTTGGTATCTTCGCTAGTAAATGGAACATAAACACAGTCTCAAACTAGGCCCATGGGATATCTTATGTATTCTCTTTTCCCTCATGTAAAATTTGACTTTTTTCTTGAGGAGGGGAAAAAAATATTGTGTCAGAAATAGCAATTACAATTATTGAGTCTACAAAAGATTTTTATATATCTTTTACTATTATATGAAGTTATTGTTATTTTTTCCTTACCAGAAAGTCTAATGCTACATTGAACACATGATAATTTCCAGCACTTTGCTTATGACAATGCAGTTTTCAGATAAATAAAATAACAATTTATCCTCCATTCACTACAAAGAGTAAATTCAGAGATAACAGTGGTCTGGGGATTTAGAAATTGTGCTAAATTCATATGGTAATGAACATCTGTGATGTTTTGATGACTCAGTTGTTCAAAAGGATACAATCCCCAGGTTTCATTATTGTCTTTGAAAACTTGCAGGAAGTCCCACACGAAAAGCTGATGACAGACAACACAGGATGGTTTTAAGCAGACTCCCAGTAAGACAGAGGGCAATGCTAGGCTATATCCCAGTGTGGTACAATGGCTAATGTCTAAACATGGAAAATGTCTCAATATTTTAATGTTTTAATGATGTCCTAAAACATTAATGAAAATATAAGTTAATGATTCACCCTGAGTGCTGTTGTACTTTTTGCCTGTTTGTTTGTTTGTCTCCATTTGCTGAAGTGGCACAAATCAAGCCACCTGCTAGGAAACTCCTCTCAATGGCTTAATTCCTTTCTTTCTCCTCTCCTCCCACTCCTCCCATGACAGAAAAGACTTTTTTCAAGGGTGTCCTGAGAATTTAAGAGTATATTTTCCTAATCAACTGTGTTAAGACACTCAGCCAATTACACTGGACAATTTTCTTTTTAGAAATAAGAATACCTCCTCCTCAAGGTATTTTGCAACTGAGCTTGCACCAATTTAATAAGATCAACGAGAGAAGAACACCAAAAATCAGTTTTGAAAGGGAAGTCACAAAAATTTGTTGTTCAGAAAGCTGTGGAAAATCCAGGAAATTGTAAGATAATGAAGAAAATCCAAATGCAAGTCACTGCTCAGAGTAGAAAAGGAAGGACTAGGAAAGATATTGAGATATGAAAAGTATGTTGCAGGTGAAATCACAAAAACTGTTGTTGTCTGAAGCATTATCTCTGCCAAAAATGTCTATATCCTTGGCAGGAAGGGAAAGCTACAGAAAGCCCTTGCAGCACATCCTGCATTCAGCCCACGGAAGCCTGTACTCACAGGAGTGTGAATGCAGGCTGCCCACATGGGAAACAGGTAGCTGGAAAGCATCAACGGACCAGTGCTTTGTTTAACCATCTTGACCTTCTGTATGGGACTTGACCACCATTAATCTTACTGAGCAGTCTGCAGCAGGATTTTGTGCATTAAAGCTCCTTTTTTTTATAGGTTTAACAGTCTGTCTTAAGCCTTATTAATAGGAAATAAAAAAAAATACTTCATTCCTGAGAGGAACATGAGTTCATCACATGCTGCTTTTGAATTCTTCTTTTTCCCTCTTCAACTATTTTACCAAGATGATTATTTACAAGCATCTTTGCAATGACTCAATGAATTTATTAGAGAGTTAAAATAAATGGAAGTACACTATTAAATTAATGAGATGTGTGATTTTTGTAAACATAAGGATAATTTACTTCATGACCCTCATAAAGTGGCATTTGGGTCATAGTGGAAAAGAAGATTTAGAGACAATGCATTTTTGTGCACATTTTTGATACCTGCTGATTTTATCATGCATTTAAATTTTTATTTTGTGCCCAGTTTTCCTGCTCCTATCAGAGTCTGTATTTTCTGAAGACATAATCAAGAATAAATGAATTTATGTGTTTATAACAAGAGTATTTGGGATTTTTATAGTTAACAGCAGAGGTCCCTACCTTAAGGCTTCAGGGTTTATGCTTTCTCTGATATCAAATATCAGGAAGAAACATAAACAAAAATGCAGATTTTTCTACACTCTCTTGCTCTGTTCTCCTAGATCTTCTTTCTGTTTTCTTCGAACTGGACACAATAGGAGACAGTCTATCAAATCATGATTGGTCTATCCCAACAGTTCCTTTTTCCCTAAGAATACTTTCAAATCTGTTTTAACTTTCAGGATATTTGGCAGAGCTATACATCTATTCTTCTATAACTTAGCTCTCTTAAATCCTGGGTGGTTCAAATTGTTCCAAATTTTGTTGAAGGGATTATTCATTTAATTGCAATTATACAATGGGCATTTAATGATCTGTATTCACTGTACAATCATAGAAAAGTTTTAATCCTAAATAAGATGTTGAATAATAATTAAAACTACTGAAGACTTGATTAAGAGTGTTCAGGGATTATAAATTAGAATTAAAGGTGGCTGTTGGGTCCAGGGGTAAATTCAAGGACTTTAGAAACCTTTACAAGTAAAAAAAAAAAACCAAAACCAGAACAACCCCACACATACCAAAGAAAACCAAATGAAACATGTTTTTCAAAGTGATTAAGAAATTTATTGGACTAAGGATTTCCTGTGGGAAGCTGTCTAAAAAAGCCACATAAAAAAAATAGAATGCACTTTCTGAGCTCCACCGAGAGTTCATTGTGTATCATGGGAGATATAAACTCTGATTAGCTTCAGAGGGAGTGTTAAACGCCTGAACTGTTAAAGAAAAGTGTGTATATAGGAGGGAGAAGTGGAGTAAGAGAAAACTTTGAGGAGAAAGAGAAAATCAGGAAGCGAAGGCTGAATTTTATTTCCCAGCACAAATGTGACCTCTTCATAGAGTGAGCAAGTACCCAATCTTTTTTCTATTTTTCCTGAAAAAGTAGCATTATAAAATGGGCTTTAAGAATACCTCCATCATATAAATCAAAGGGAGGATGTTGCATAATAACGCAAGTACATTTGAAATGAGTGAAAGTGGACTATTTTGTCCTGATAACCACAGAATAAAAATTAATCCTCTTAAACACGGCAAGAACTCCTTATTTTAGCTAAGCAATAACATGTGCATATTTATGTTTTAAAATTTTTTCATCAGTGCATATACATTTGCACGTATGTACATATCTATTTTACTTTTTACTGCAACTTTTTGCAATTCTTCATCACAGTATAAAGCCTTAAGATGATTGCATTATCCTTCATTTCCAGTAAATTACTAGAAGATGTCACTGAAAGTGCAGAAGAAATCACAAATGTGTGAATCTTGAAAAATGTCTTCCAAAAATATCAGCACCACCTATGTTTTTAAAATAAAGTTTTATGGAAAGATTCTCTTCTGGTACCAGTTAATGTAATTTCAGAGATGTTAAGATTATTTCTACCAGACAAATCTAGTTAAAATGCCTAAGCTCTCACCTTCTAATTACACATGTGTTCATGCCCATAGAAATGCTCATTTTCTAACAAAATCACAGGGTATTCCGCATTGGAAGGGAATTGAGCTAATCTCAGGGTCAGAAACAGTAAAAAAAGTAATTCTCTGACATCTCTGAGATAGTCGGGCACATAGAGGCTTCTAGCTGGAAAACGTGGCAGACAAGGTCTCTCTGTGATTTCCTGTGTATAATTTTACCTGGGATTCACTGTAAATAGGACTTGATTACTTTGAAATTGAACTCCCCTCTTTCACGTTTTCTGCTTTTTCGTATAAGCTGTTCTGTATTTGCTCATCAGTGTATATTAAAAGCCTCCTGGATATGCAGGTGTAACTTTATATTGGTAAATGATGAAAATAACTCAGAAAATCAATTAATTTGCCTCTAGCAAGGCATCAATTTTACATATGAATAGAAAAATGTAAGTCTTTCTGAGCACTGCCATTTCCCTAATACCTTTCTTTTTTCTTTTTTTTTTTTTTTTAATTTTTTATTCCAGACTGGGGAAAAAATGAAAAGGTTAACATTTTTTATTAGAAAACAATCTATTTTGATTTGATCAAAAAGTGTTGCTCAGGTAGCAATAACATGAATGTGATTTGGGCATATTGCATTTTTTGAGCTACACATTGAAGTATGACTTATTTTCCAAGAATCAGTACTAAATGAAAACTTGAAATAGTCAATATAAAATGCAGAAATTGAATATATTTACGTTTTTAATAAATTCTGAGGTTTTTAAAAGTATCATCAGAAGATAGTTCTTGCATTTTGGCAATAGAAGGCTAGTTCATTTTTTAAAAAACCCTCACAAAGCCAATGTAGTTTTAAGAAGCACATTCCAAAAAAACCTTTTTTAATTACAGTACAACTTTGATTAAACTGTCCAACTGGCTGTGATTTGATTTAACTGTATGAAGTATGGATCAAGCTTTTAAAGTCATGAGAACTTAATCTCTGCCTTGAGCATCTCTGATATGGTACTTTATGTAGACATGTGGCTAGCACTGATTGATAATTGCCTTTGCATATAATTTTGAGAAGGACATAGCTTGTCAGCCCACAAGAAATTACGATATTTTTCAGTGATCTCCCAAACTGACATTGTAGATTCTTGACAGAGGGAAGAGTTGCAGTACATATAGTCAGTGCCCAAGTGCCTACACCCAAAGCACAAAGATAACACCTCTTTGCTTTTTGCAGCTGACTCTAAAAGGAAAACAGTGCGCTGTAAAGCAGAATGGTGACAGACCAGAGGATAGCAGAGATTACTAAGAACCACTAATTATGCCTCATACATTCAAAGTGGGAATGACAGCATCATTGTGAGTGACAGCAGATACTAAAATTCCCTGGGGAAAGACCGTCTTAAGCGATGTCCCACAGACAGATTCAGAGGTAATATGGGTCCCATGAGCTGATATTAAAATTCAGGAGAATTTTACAATTCTAGCTGAGAAGCTGAAATTGCCTGAGACTGAAAAAGGATGTATCGGGCACTGTGGAAGCATTTTTTGGCAACACTTCTGTAGTTTTATGCCTGTTCTCTAAACCTGTAACTGTTATGAATGATTCATTATTTGTCATTATTCCATCTTGTGTTACATGCATTTTTAAAAACCAACCTTGTAACCATTTGCCCCTCTGAACTTCATCAGCTCAGATGATTATATCTTATGTTCTTCAGCATACTGAGAACTGGGTGTTTATCACATGAGATTTCAAACCATTCATGATAGTTTTATAAAGCAATTATCACAGAGTTATTATTTGTGTAAATGTACTACTTTATTTTTCCTGATAACTTAATTCTGGCTGCATACATGTGCTCTTCTTCATCTCCTGTGGAATCGGCTATTATGCATATGCAGTGACAGGTACATGCAGATGGGAAATTACAAGTGTTCTCTAATTTGTTTCTGTGCATTACTTGCATTTTTGAATTTGCAGAGTCTCTGAATGAATGAGGAACTTGCATGTTTTCTGTGAACTTCACTTTGTGATTTTTTATAGCATAAACTAAAAAGTGTGGTTTGAATATGTCTGATGAAAATTGTATACCTGATCTCAAGATATTAAAAAAAAGTAAAGAGACTGTCTACAGGCAAAATTAATTAATAAAGGAGAAAAAAAACCTCTCTGTATTAAACTGCAGATATGACTGGACCTTCAGCTGTTTTAGAATAAAAACTCCAAAGCTCACAGTGTTTTAATTCACAATTCCATTTTGTATCAAAATTTATCTGAACAATTTGAGCCTCTGAACTTTCTAAAATGCTGTAATAAGGATTTGTATGAAACATCCTGTCTGTACTTCTTCTCGTCAGATCATAATAATAAGAACATCAATAGGCTTAGGTATTTTGCAGAAAAATAGAATTAGGGTCTTTTTCTGATTTTTAGCAGGTTTTTCTGCTCCATCATAAAAAGAATATATTCAATATAAATTTTATTTCAATAATTTTTTAATGAAAAGTTGACTTTTCAGGTTTGATTTCAAATAAAATACAGATGTCCAGGTCTGGAGCTTGATCCAAAGCCAAGCAGATCTACATTAGGTCTAGTGCAGTCAAAATGGTTAAGATAATGGCAAAAAAAGCAAATTTATGTATGTTTTGTAAAAGTTTGTTTAAACCTTTTATTTTTATTTTAGTATAATGAATACAATTTACATATTATTTCTGAATTCTAAATCAACTTATTAAAATACGCAAAACAGTTCCTGGAGTTTTCCATCAACACAATTTACTTACTTGCTAGTACATATTTAATTTTATAATATTTATTGCTTTGCTTATGGGTGGAGAAATTTAAATTAAGGACTATTACTTATTTTTCAAAATTAACATGACAATTGCAAAAGGATAAACTGCTTCATATGCAGGAATATATCATACCCATAGGGGCACCTTTCTTCAAGTTCAAAGGGAGATTAATGCACTTGTTATGATGTAAATTACACTTCTAGCACTGACACGAAAGAATTGCTATAAAAAATGTACTGTAAATACATATAACTTTGGCACCAGATAATAGTTATGTGTCATTAATTTAAAATGTATATTTTTCTCTGTAAAGTCCCTAACAGGATGCAAACATTTTTCCCTATGTGTCTCTTTTATTCCCTCACGAAAAATCCAGTGTTTTTCAGTTACACGGTGGCTGAAATGTAAGTCAGAAATTCACATCTGTGAATTAAGAGTGATGGGAAAAAACTGCTGGGTAAAAAATTTAGAAGTTATTTTTAATATATTTTTTACTTTGCAATGTATTAATTTTTAGATATGTGAATTTTAATTATCTGTTTGAGCACTTTTAATGGATTTTAATGTCCCATAGAGAAGAAAAACATTTGATACTCCAAGATTTTTAGAACATTTTGGAAAAGAACCAAAACCACAGGGTTCCTTGTACATTTTACATTTTATTTGCATTGATGAATTGACAATATATCCTCAGTTGTTATTTTTTCTTCTACTGTAAGCAGAATTAACACTTTAAGTTGGGTAACCTATGACCCAAGGTCTATGAGATCATACAGATTGAAGCTTGATGACAGACTGAATGGAGTAAACAATCTGAAAGTTATCCTGGAATGCAACTCATATCTGGACTATTTAGACTTAAACTTTTCATATCTGGTGTTCAGTGTAAAGGAAAAGCCTGAGACGTGAAAAGAAAAGACACCTGAGTCTATTGGAAAGACTAAAGTAGCAATAAGAGGAAAACCTCAAGGATGGTTAAGAAGGAATACTGAGGTTTGGAGAAAGGGTGGGACCGATGAATTTTAAGGAACATAGTCTCTTAGACTTCCAGATTACTGAAAGACATTATAAAGAGGTCTTCAGAGTGAAAAAACCCAGGCATTACAGACTCAGAAAAGCAGCAGAAGGGAGGAAAGAGGAGATCTAGCAGGGTCCAGGCAGAGGTACACAGAGGCAGAGTATAGGACATCGCAGGTAGAGAAATTATTCTTAACATTATTGAGTCGTGTTTTGGGACTGCTAGCGTCATTGGCTAAATTCTGGCCTGAGATTAATCAGCAGAAAAATAAATGCTCCTGGTGTGTGAGGATGGGTCTTTCAGCAGGAGCAGAACAAAGGGTTTGTTCTGGAATCCACCACAGGTTCCATCCTATGTTACTGTTGTTATGGTGCTGCTCAGGTACAGATTGCACAAGAAGGAGTTTTAGGAATGAGTACCTTCACAACCAGCCATGCCTACCCTCTCAGAGCTGTGTTTACAAAACTATTGACCTGAAAAGTAGGTCCCTGACAACCAACACGTTCAGAGGAAATTCAGCTTCGCCAAATTGACTCAGCCTATAAGTGTTACGTTAAATGTAACACAATACTGAAAAAGAGCCAAAATGGGTCAGGAAATGTCTGCTTTAGATAGTGGCAGTGTAAACAGTTATGCTGCAAGTAACAGAGAGCTATTGCACTGTGTAAAGTTTTATTAGATTTAATCTCCCATTAAAGTTAGTTCCTTTGCAGTTCAGGGATAAAGAATTATTTTATAAGCGCTGTGGATCAATATGAAGTAGAAGCTTCTTTTCCAGACAGCATTTTTTCCAGAAAAAAATGGATATCCTAAAGGGAACAAGAAGAAACCCAGGATACTAATTCTAATATTTAAAAGTGATCAATGACTTTGCAACTTCAGATAATAACAGGCTGGCTCAAAAATCCCCAGTATTTTAAATATTGCCGTGCTGAGCACGGTATCAAGGAGTGCCATGGGAGAATTGGCCCCGTCCTGCCTTGGGGGTTGCAATGCCCCCAGTGCTCTGAACAACCATGCTGCAACAGCCCCAGGGCCAGGAGAAGGGTAGCCTGATCCTAGTTTTAGAGTTTAGGGCACTCATTTACATTCAGGAAAGACACATCTCCCCTCCTGGGATTCATGCCTGCTTTCCTTCAACTTTTATTCCATGTACTCACGTTTCTGAAATCAGGGAGAACATCTGCACATGGGAAACTGAGCTGAACCCTTGAAAATCCTCAGAGTGGGCAAAGAGATTCCTCAGATAACTGGGTGGCTTCAACTGGCTCCTGAAAACCAGACAGAGTGTGCTGCTTTATGTGAAACGTAAGAGAGCTTTCAGTGGTCTGTCTTCATTCAGGTGAACAGAAACTCACTCAGTGTCTCATCAGAAGGAAACCGCTTAACCTTATTTCTAGTTTTTAATGAGACATGTCTTTTCCTGTTTAAAAAAAGAAAATCCTTTAACCCATTTTTCAGACAAACTTACCAGATTGCCCCCTGTAAAAAAAATCTTTAAAAATTGTGTTCAGGATTTCAGTTACAAACATCTAGATACTACAACTGTGAGTCAGATTTGAGATGGGCTCTGAGCTAAACATTTTTCTTTTTTTGAAATAAACTTGTAAGTGTAGTCCAGTCGTTGTCCAGAGAATTCCTGGGCTGAGATAAAGGCAGTTTAGTAGAGATAGCAAAAGCCAAGCACACAGGCAGAGCAAGGCAAGGAATTCATTCACTGTTCTCATGGACAGGCAATTGTTCAGCTACCTCCAGGAGAGCAGGGCCCCATCACAGGTAACAGTGACTTGGGAAGAAAAACTCCATCACTCAGAATATCCTCTCCTTCTTCCTTCTTTCTCCCACTTTATGTGAGCATCATGTCATATGGTCTGGAATAACCCTTTGGTTAGTTGGGGTCAAAACTATCTCCATGTTATCAAACCTGTGTTCAATACAAATCCAAAACACAACCTCATACTAGACATTGTGAAGAACATAAACCCCATTCAGAATCAGCACATATTATTTCAAGCCTGACATTTTTACTGACTTGAAGCTCTGATACAGAATAAAACTACAGGATTTCTCCTCACAGTTCTTTTAAGTACTGTTTTCCTCTCTTCCCAAACACTTGTAGTGTAACAATTGTTAATTATTTTGATAAAGATCCCTTTTTTTTTTTTAATATTATAAGGAGAGGATTATAACCACTTGGGTTATAAACTTTTATGAATATTTTTTCTATATGATAGAGCATATTAGTCAACTGAGGCACTAGGAGCAAAAATTATCTTTTAATTATTTTTTGCATATATCCTCTCAGAGAACAGATTTTATACCTTTATTGTTCAGTAGAACATATCCTTTACCTGAGTTCATACCTGTTGCATATATGGTTTTATGACTAAGCTAATATAATAAAGGTGCCCAAAGACAATATTTGTGGTTTTAAGATCATAATATTCTGAAAGCAAGTAACAGCACAAAGGAACTGGAATTTAGCAGTACTATCAGTTTAATTTTTTAGGATCATATAACTTTTAAATTTTTTTATTAATAACTTTAGTTAGTAGTCTCAAAAGGTTATGCTTTTCAAGCTGTATAGATTCTTCAGAAAATGTAGTCCCATGTAGCTCTTCAAAATCTCTGGATGTGGTTTAGATATAACCAAACCTTGGAACTTTATAGAGGTTCAATATGTGGCACTAAGATGTGAAACACAACCATCTAGGAAAATGACACCACAGTGTTATTTCCCACAGCTGTAGGTTACTGGTATGAGGAAAGACACTTTATTTTGTGAAAAATGTTATTCAGCCCAGACGAATATTTATTCCTGCCTGACAGCACTGAAAGCTGTAATAGCCTTCAGCATCTCATCCTGGGACTAAGTGAATCAGAGGGTAGGACAGCAATGGGACTATGGCTGATTTCTGTTGTCTGTAGGCAACTGAGGTAGCATGGCCACAGTTGTGACAGTTCAAACTGTAGATCTGAAATTGTTAATAATTCATACTAAAAGGACTTAGTTTCAATGCTCCAGGAAGTTTCTTTTCAAGATTTGCCAGAATACAGCTAATGACCTTGAAACTGATTCCCAGCTAGCAGAAATCAGTGAAGGCAGTAATTGGTCATGATTTGTATCAGCTGAGTTTCTGTATTCTTATCTCTGTAATGTTTGGGTTTTTTTACCAAGATAAGATTTTTGATATCACTCAAAGCTATAAAGGGATTCAAATTTTAATTTTCTTTACATTTTCTGTTCCAGTTCCAGAATTTAATCAGATGGATAGGTTGTTGTCATTCCCATTACTGTTATGATAATTCTTGCTGCTCAGTCTTAAAGAAAACATGGTATGCTCATTTAAGCCTAAACTTTGCCTCCCATACTGACTTCTTATTTGGCTTGTTGTCTTTACATGTTTCCTGTTATCAATAGCATATATGTATTTGGTCTTCTACCAAACTCGACATGCCCTTGTAATGCATATTCCACAAACTACTTAATAAGAAGGGCTAGAAAAGTTTGTGGAATTAACAGGGCAGTGTTTCCTCATTCTGTTATCTGGAAAGCAAGAAATAATTGTACTGGAGTCTGAGTTTCAAACTTTTTTGCAAAATATTTTGACTCTGAGACATTGAAGGTTTGGGTAATTTGGTATGGAGGTATGTTCTGTCTTGAGTTTTGACAGCATTGTGTGTATTAATGTAACTGATCAATGTGCTTGACATGCGATATTTTTTCCCTAGAGTGCTCCCAGATGTTTCTCAGAATATATTTCCTCAAAAGAAGTCAAACTGCTAAATTCATTTTGCCTTCTAACTCAAGCCATCCGCACTGCAAGGAAAAAAGCTAAAGCTAAAGCTGTGGAAAGAGCAGCAGGAGATATACAACACAATTTTACACTCTGGTCATTACTGAACACCACTACAAGTAGTAGCAACTCAGATTATATTGTCTCAGTGCCAAAGTACTACTATATCATGAAGTCCTGTAAACGAAAAATAAAAATCTAACCCTCTTACTGATATATCATTTTATGTCTGACTCTCAAATCAAAGTGAAGCAAAAATTAAAGAAAAGGTACAGTGTATCTAGAGAGTGCAGAGGTTTTATTCTCTTGAAATAGCTTGGGAAATTCAGTTAATGTTAGCCATGTCACATGGCAATTTTATCTTAATGAAAGTGATGCAACTTGCATGTTCGTAGTAGAAGTTCTGCATTTCCATTAGTTTCATCATCATGTATTTGTGGTATATATCTGTGGATGGAAATATAGCTCTTCATGCTTCATGTCATTCAGTACTTGAGTGACAGTAAATACCAAGCCATTATGGTCACAGTGCTCTGTCTGACCAGGGATAGATAAGTATAGAACACAAAATAGGCAACTATTCTGTGATTTTCAGTTGAGAGAAGCTTGTCTAGCTCAACTGTCTTGCTGGAAGGAGAATTATCTCTTGGCCCATTTGGCAGACTTAAGCAGTTACAGAGTACACTGAGATAGAAGACACTTGGGGAGGAAAGTTCCTGTGGTTCAGAAGCAAATAAAGGAACTTACTAGCACTGTTCCAGAAATACTGCATTCACTAAGGGGTAGTACAATGCCATCATCTTCCTGTGATAAGTGTTCCATAGCCTGGTTTGGGTGCAGAATGGTGAAACTGAGACTGTACTCCCACAGAACCCAATATGGCTCACATAGACACAGGCTGAGTCTCTTTTACCTGCTGTTGGCTAAGCCTGAACTCATACCTGACAGCTCAGGTTTTCCTCGCTTCAGTTCAGTCCATTAAAGTATCCAGCTGCTTTTTTTTTTATGAATAAGGCAGTTATCTCCAACAGTGAAGCTACTTTTCTGTCTCCAAGCATACACACCTCTTATTTCTTGTGAGCTAGAAAAAAAAATTAGGTGTCTGCACACCATGGTAAGGGAAATATTATCTTTCATCTGGACGCTACCTTTAAAAATCTACTCCTTTTAGCTTATCTGATAATTTTTCCTGGGTATTTTATCTCAGAATAACTTTCATTTTTACAGAACACATTGGACCATCACCTAGAGCAAAAAGAAGGGTGGAGCATCTTAAAGTGGAACTCTTTGTATACATTTAAAAATTTGCATCCTCTAAGTTTAAACTGGCATAACTGTCGTCTTAACTTCCAGTGTCTTGCAGGAAAAAAAAGGCAAGCCAAATAAAAATTAAAATAAAACCAATCAAAAAGCAAATAGAATGTTGAAAAGGTAGAAATTTGGCTTCAGCTTGTTTGCATCTGAAGCAAAAGATTGAATTTCTGTTTGCATAACCTGGGCATCATAACTAGATTGCTATGACTAATCATATATCTATAGCAAATTTTAACCATGTTCAATAAATTAACAGGAAAAGAGAGCTACAGAGGACCAGCCTCTGCATCCACTGAGGGGTAAAACAGGAATATTTAAACAATGGTTTTACTATTTCTTTGATGGATATTTACAAAAGAAAAGAAATGGTAAAAAGAAGATCATCCTTGTTTGGCACAGACCTGTGTGCAAGAGAACTCCTGACCCACAGAGAAACCTTTTGGGTAATCCATAGTAGCTGCCCAAATCTCATGCATGTTTGGTTAAATAAAACCGTTCACCGAGATGGGCTGTGGATTGGTCTCCCGCTTTTCATCAGTATTGGTAAACAAAATGGGATGTGGTTGCTAAAGCCCTGGCTAGTGGCCTCAGTTTTTCTTAGCACGATTCCTGGCATGGGTTTGACATCAACTGGCTCATCCTCACCAGAGAATACACAAACATGTTCTGATACATTTTCTTCAGGGAAAGGCATTCCTTCAAATGCGTGTGAGCTAAGCTTTGTTGTTTATCTTCACAGTGAGTGAATGGACACTGATGCACTGTTTTCCCAGTGGAAAAAAGGTCTTTCTTGAAGCGAGAGGGGTCCTACCTTATCTCACTGAGACTGCAATGATAGATTAATGGACAGTAACTGTCCATGCATTTTTTGTTAATGAAATTAGGTATTATTCTGGTACGCATACTTAGCACCACTAAGATATTACTGTACTACTTACCACTAAAAATGTAAATTGAGCAATTAAAATAATGCAGGACCACATTCTGTCTTCAATTTCTGCCTGTAGACACATAAAAATAGAAATTCCACAGAAGGCAGAATCCAGGTAATTTCAAAACATTTTTCTACATTGAACAGGCATAATTTCTGGCAAATATTTTTCTTCTTTATTAGTTTCCCTTTCTCCTACATTCACTACGCTGTCAAATTTATAATCACATCACTGAATCCTAATAATATATTTTGCACTCTTTCCATACTAATCATTGCCTCCTTGTTTCTCACTGATTAAAAGCACATATATATATAAATTTCTAATATTATTTTAATTTCTGGTCTATGAGCTTACATTAATTACAGGTTTTCAGAGAGCTAGACCCTCATTCTTAAACTGAAAATTTGCTTTTGCTCTAGTGCTGTGAGACAAGAGGTAGCAGCTAACGTTTATATTATTGATTAATCAGATACTGAAGGGATTAGGTTCTAAGATTGTTTGGTACAGGAAAATCCATACTTATTGCATTAAAACAGATTTTAAGACCTTGTTTATTGGCTATATTCATGGTCAGGCCTCTGGGATTTATTCCATCTTAAATGTCTATATTATATGTGAACATAAACCATTCTGTTAAGAGGAATATCTAATGTTGGTCACACAGAGGCAAGTAATTGTAGTAAATTATAGGTCAGTAATTGAAAACGACCATTTACATAAACACTTGTAAATTTAGAAAACTGCCAAAGCATTAAATATATTCAGTAAATAAAGATGAAGTTTGGACTAGTATCTGATTTTGGCCACCATTTTCTTTGTTTAATGGATTTTCTATTATGTATTCATTTTGTAATTTTCACAGATAAAAAATTTCATTGGCTTGGCCATAACTTCTACATGTGTATTCAAACAGAAGAATGTCTCTTATAGCTCTCTGGTGTATAATGTACTGACTAGCACAAGCAAATACTGGTTGTTACTTTGAAAGAGAAAATGTCATAGTTGTTCATATATGTGGAGAGGTTTACATATGTGGAGACCCACATATGTGGGTCTTCATGTGACTGAGCATTTTGAACACTGTACAAGATAATGGCTTTGTGAGAGTGAGACACATTAAAAAAAATTAAGAGCTGCATTAATAAACTGCACTAATAAACTGCATATAGAAAATGTTTATATGGTGAATTTAAACCCTTACCATATTTTCAAACCATCTGCAAAGAAAACATTGTGGTTTTGGGTTTGTTCTAATTTTTTTGTAATTTGATATGTCATTTTGACATTTTAAATAGGGTGGTGTACCCACTACCTTTTTTCAGCTTCCTGAAAAAAGTCATGATAATTCCAAAGCTCAAAAGTCATGCATAAAAATATTGGTTTGGATTCTAAAAAAAAGCTTGAAATTTTTACGCAGAAACATTTTACTGTTTTTCTAACTTGAGTTTCCATATCTATTGCAAACACTTGCATGGATATACATAACTCTACTTATTAACAGTATACTCTTCATTCTGTATTTCTCCTTTTATCAATTTCAAGGAAAAAACAATTTTGTGATATTTTTTTTCTGGCCTTGTTTCTGTGTGAAGACATAATCATTCAATCTTACCTAATAGTATTTCCTATTTTAGTAAGTGATTTCTGATCCACCTTTTTTACTGTTTTTCTTCCCATCATGAGTGATTGACTGATTCAGTTCATACATTGCTGTATGTAGCAGCAGTTCTGTGGTCCTTATGGCTTTCCATTTTTCATCTCACCTGTGAATAAGAGAATTTTTCTCTTCCACAATGACAATATTTTGTACATCACAAGCATTTCCACCAGGACTCTATCTGTGAAGTTCTTCCTTCTTCGATCTTATTCTGCTTTAATGGCCTTTCTTTGAAAGTATGCAATATTCCTGCCCAAATACATCTGCCTAGAGTGAAGCTTTGCTGTACTGTAGGTGGTGGTGTTTTCGACAATAGTTCCACACTACCCAGTGTTTGCTGTTCTTGCTCATTCCCTTCTATTTCCCACCCACAAGGAATTCATAAAATGGATTCAAATAAGTAGGTGATTGTATGCAAGACACGTTTTCTTTCTACAACTGTTCTTGCAATTCTGTTTTCATTTCTATTAATTATTGTCAAGAAGAATCTTGTCACTAACTTAGTCATGGCTCATGGCTTGCCTTTATGAGCTCAAAGTCTTTCGGTTCAAATGCACTTTAAAAAAAATGTGCTTTGATCTGATTCCTTACCTCTAATATGTAAGCCCCTGTTATGCTGCTGGAGGTGTTGCTGACAGAAAAAGTTTTATTCCTTAAACCAATGTAGTTCTGAGTTTTTTAGAAATCCATCTCCTGTGATAGCCACCCTATTTAAAAATGAAATTGTTTCTTTAGCTTAAAATTCATCCTGACTGATATAAAGTGGAATGATGAAAACTTTCCTTACACATCTTAACAACATCTTCATGGATAACTAACATTAGTATAAAAATGCTGATTTCAATTATTTAAAAATCTATATAGAAAAGGTGTAAGCTACAAATAAGAATTTAAATTTGTTCAGATATACGAAATATTACACGCCAATCAACTGTTTGTGGGACAGGTAAACAGACTATAGAGATGCATCTTTAGGAGAAGGATTGATGACACAAGTATGTTCCTTGTAAAAGCAGCTGTGGAGGCTATAAAGGACATACAGATCATCACAGATCAAAAATATGCTACACTTGGAAATTTAAATGTTGCACTGCAGCTCATATGGTTCAGATAAACTGCGAGATTATAAAGATGGAAACTTTACTGTGGTCTGTGGTATTCTAAAGATGACTACTGTGTATTCTTTGTCATTTTTGACATGACCTCTCTTCCAGCATCAGATGCTGCTACACTGTCTAGATGATATTCAGTGTATTTTCTCATTCCAGTACCACTCTGCTTAATTCTAATAGAAATGTTGGTAAAAACAATTTAGTTTTACTTGGTTTTTTGAGGCCTCCACTATCGACAATTCAACAGGCAGTTAGTGTGATTTTGTGAATCCTTTTTTCAGTTCCATGTAACTGTATTTTTCAGTCATAAAATAAGCATGTAACATATGAAAATGCAGTGAAGCATTTTGAAAAAGAATATAAAATATAAAAGAGGGTCCATAAAATACCCATTTTTAGGAGTGATGTTAGCAAATACTTGTTTTTTATCTTCCTAGTTTCCCAGTCTAGCAGTAATTTAATTTGTAAGACGATTTACAAAGCTTAAAGGAAGAAAACAAATCCTTTTCACATCTTAAAATCTTTGCAGTAATTTTCTAGCATTTACAATAAATTTGAACTCTTGCTATAACAAGGGCTTTAAGTGACAAGTTTTGATGTTTTACACTCTTGGTTGTCTTGCATGTCAGGAACGTCATGCATTGCATTCTCCTCTACAGAGGGCACCTTTCCCTGCTGTCCAGCTGTGTTAACTCTGGTCTTGCAGAATGACCACAGCCCTTGCCTCACAGACTTTCCATCTGACTGGTGCAGGAAGATGCACCTTGGAGCTGGATCCAGCCTGCTGCAGGGCACAACGACCGCTCTCTGAACAAGTTCACTCTCCAGATGGAGTGAAGGCAAACATGAAAGGGGAGTCAGCAGAGCTTTTGCACCAGTCCTATGCCTTTATTCTAAGCTCAGCACAATAGACTTTATGTACTACAGTAATTTGCCTCCTTCTGCCTTTTCTGCCCTTTCTTCAATCCCCAACCGCAACAGCAAAGAAAACAATCAGGAATGCTCTCTCTCTGAGTCATCTTTAGAGAATATGGCCATTGCTTCTAGTCCTGTCAAGCTGAGCTCAGACTAGCTCTTGGAGAGTGTTACCAAAGTTGAATAGTTCTAACCAAAATAACCAAACCAGGAAGAATTCCAGCAACCTTCCTCCACAATAAACAAGCAAACAAACAAGTCTTGCATTTGTTTCTCCTTTGGAAGTCTGCAGATTTAGAGGGTGATGAAATGGGCGCAGTTTGTCTTCCAACAGATTATGAATGCCATTTGTGACATTGCTTGAAAAGATGGAAAATGTTTATACAAACTGTCAGAGCTAATCTAATTTGTGGTATGTGGCATGCATGTTTTTGAACCAAAAAGTTTGTCATACACCTACTGTTTGGCTGTAGAATGCATGGGAAGACAGATCTTGTTGACACATCGCAGCTGCATCTCAACTCATTGTGAAATGCTTTGACTTCAACAAAATTCACACCATGTGCCAAGCAAGAAGAAAAAGGAGTGTTACCGTTTCCATCTCTCTTTTAATGTTGTTCACTGAAGGTGAACTACTCTGATTTTGCAGGTGTTACAAATGGGGTAAGTAAAGCAGTAAAGCATCTTGGCTTTTTTCTTTTTTTCTTTTTTTCTTTTTTCTTTTTTCTTTTTTCTTTTTTCTTTTTTCTTTTTTCTTTTTTCTTTTTTCTTTTTTCTTTTTTCTTTTTTCTTTTTTTCTCTTTTCTCTTTTCTTTTTTCTTTTTTCTTCTTTCTTCTTTCCATTTTCCTTTTTTTTCTTTTTTCTTTTTTTCTTTTTCTTTCTTTTTCTTTTTTCTTTTTTCTTTTTTCTTTTTTCTTTTTTCTTTTTTCTTTTTTCTTTTTTCTTTTTTCTTTTTTCTTTTTTCTTTTTTCTTTTTTCTTTTTTCTTTTTTTTTTCTTTTTTTCTCTTTATTTGCTGGTTTGGTTTTGTTTTTTGGGTTTTTTTTCAGTGAAGACTTCAAAAGGAGGTAAACGTGACCTACCAGTCACTGCTGTTTCACAGAAATAAGGGATGGAATTCCACTACAGCTAGAAGTTGCCTAGGGAGGCACTGGTAAGAGAAGTGGGAAGAATTGGCAGGTAGAAGTGATGGTGAGGGATATGCTCAATGGAAGGTGTAACCCTGAATCCCTCCATAGCTTTGATTTGTATTAGAAATGGATAAATTGTAATAAAAGTCTGACTGCTCCATTCCTGGCTGCAAACATGCCTTAGGAATCAAAATAGTTTGTATAGATTTGCATGGCTTTTAACAAGATTGGAATACAATATGCATTTACAATGCTCTTCTAAAGTCTCCCTCACCATCAGACTTCCAAACCAGTGACTCTTCCTCCTTCTTTATTAGATGAAATGTTCTTCTGCAGACATAAGATAAGTGGTGAAGGGAAGAACTATAAATGCATAAGTTGAAAATAGTCTTGTTCAGCTCAAATTGCAAGTGAGGTCCTGACCATACATCAGCCATAAGTGAGATGATGTTCTGCAACATTATTGGCTTTCACTATTTTTAAGTTCTCTACATCAGCATTCCCTTGAAGACAGTCCATAACTGGCACCAGATGTTATCTAGCAAATTACTTTTGTCCTGCAAACTCTGTATGCTTTTCTTATATGATGCCGTTTCAGTTAGACTTGCTCATTGTTATGTTTTTCTACTTTCTCATTTGCTTCCATGAAACCCACTAAGTAAACAATCAGTAAATAGATTCAGATGTTAAAGTATACTTTCTATTAATTTTAAATAATTATATAGAATCCTTTGGACAATAAAAATAGTTTTTTCTATTATTTTAAGATGTTGATAACTTGTGCATACATATTTTCCTAAATGCAATATGTTCTATGCTCTTTTGTAATCTAGGTCCATGTTTTTTTCTGATTTCCTGGTAAAGCTGAATTATTTTCGTAAAAAGGTTTAAAGAAAACTGATTATGATTATATTCTGTGTCAAACAGATATCTGATGGATATTATAGAGTGTTTTCTATGGATAAACTCTTATTATGACCTTCCAGGCTGAATTTTCCAATGACTTGAAGTGATGTTTTCACTGTGACTGGGAAAGTCTATATTCCAAGTGTACAGGTTTCTCCTTTTTAAATTGATTCTACTAAGGTTTATGAGTCTACCCTGACTAAATATATGGCAAAATATGGCTTGTTAATATGAATTGTTCAAAAAAAATTGTTTCTTAGGAACCATTCAGAGTAACTATTGAAATACATAGACAGTGATATTTAAGGATCAAGTCTCTTCCAGAATGAAAAATCAATCAGAACATAAAAACATTGAGGAAAATTCTGGTGACATTTAACAGTCTTGAAGTAATTATATTCCTCTTTTATCATTATATGTCTCTTCGCCTATTCTCAGTGTATTCTGGATACTTCTCCTCCAAAAATTTTCACATGAGGATGAACATCCATCTACTTGGATAGTTCTGTAATATCCATCTGTCCTTGACTGGACATATGCCTGGCAAATAAACTATCTCATTCCCAAATTCCTAGAAATTTGGAGATGTCATCAGATAACCTTTCCAGAAGGAATTATAAAAGAAGATATTTCCTGTCATTCACAACTCCCAGAAAAATTCACCATATTTTGGAGCTTTGCATCTTTGGGTTCATTGCATACACATGGACCTAATAAAACCTGCAAGTGAGAAATATACCTAAGGTGGGAAGACAGGAAGTGTCATAATCCTTGAATATTTCTGATGAATGAGATAAAAGATAAACAGGCCCTGAAGTCCTGCCCTGGTATGAACAGGGATTGAGGGGGAGAATCTAAATGTGGAAGCAAGGTTACTGTGGTGGGCTGACCTGTCTGGATACCAGGTGCCCACCAAAGCCACTCTATCACTCCCCACCTGCGCTGGACATGGGAGAGAAAATACAACGGCTGTTCAGGATGCTTCAGTCTTGCTGAGCAGCCAGACCTGTTACAAGCTGCTGTTGACGTGTTTCTGTTGGTCACTCTCACCTTGCTCAGAGTCACCTCTTTCCACTCCCTATTGAAGAGCTTTATTCAATCCAGTATAGCTAAGGGGAATCAAATATTTTTGCTTTTGTCTGCATGATCACACACTTTCTCTTAGGTGGTGTATAAAACCCTCGTTGGATCTAGCCCTCATTTTTTTTGTGGGATTCTTGTTCATAAGGAATATATCAATAATTCTGACTACCCTGTCTGAAATCATCTTTGCGATTAAAATTTTGTGTATTATTGTAAATTTGAATTCAAGTATTCATAAACATTCAAAAATGGAACTAATGAACGAGTATCTTGCAATTTGTGTCTTTTGAAATTGCACTGAGGATGAGCCTCTGAAGCCAAAAGACCGTAATTTTGTATAGTTTCCAAGTATACCAGATACCGTACAATTTTCTGATGTCTGAAAGTTCCTTTTCAGTAATTTCTGTCTGGAGAGCTTTATATTTGCTTTCTAACTAATATTTTCTAAATTAATTTTCATTTAACCTTAACAATCTTTTCTCTAGGCTTATAATGTCAAAATATTCTAATGTATTACTTGAGGTTTTTGCAGGAAAAAGTATCAAAAATTAGACAAAGAAATAAAGATTAAAAGTTATAAAGAGAACATGTACAAGGAATTAAGAATGTTAATTACGAAATTAACATTTCTTAATACATCTGCTGAAGCAATCCCTGACTGAGACTTCATTCACTGGACCTCATAAAAACATCTTCTGAAAGAATTTCAAAATTTAAAAAGGCGTTTATCTTTAGAAAAAAATAAAAGCATATGTCAAATGAACAAGAAAGGCAGATTGGTACAGCATGATTCCAAATATGAGCAGTGCCTGTCTTAGCAATAGCCACTGATTTTAACTTGTGCCAAAGGAAGAGTAGGATCTGTCCATTCTCACAGATTAGGATGAGACATGAAGGATGTCAGAAGGGGATCAAAATGTAAATTCTGTTCTTTATAAAACAAGAACAAACTGTGAGGTTGGGGGCTACCAGGCCACAACATTTACCAACATTTCTTCGCCATTCTTCCTATTGCAGTGCTGCAAATGGATCTAAAGAGAAGTTTAAAGGCCAAACATTACAGCGACTGGAACAATCAAGAGACATTGAAACCTGAACTCCTGCTGTTGTTCTCAGCATGTAGGGAGAAGTTGGGATCATCAGGTTGTTTGATACCCTTGGTGTTATACATATTTGTGTATATTGGGGTGTGGAAAAGTGAGAAAGAGAAACAGGTCTGGGGAGTGGGAAAAGGATATCTGATACACTTGGCACAATAAAGAAGAGAGAGGTTTTGGTGAGCAGACCGAAAAGATAAGGATTTTGATAGTCTGCTCTATTCTGTCTGTTTCTTTAAGAGCAAGGAAGGAAAGTGTGCTGATTTATCTCTTGCTGGTCCAGTTGTTCTCTGGGGCAGGAACATTACAAGTCACCACTTCAAATATAGGCTGTCACTTTGGATGATAGAACAAAGGGAAGTGACTGAAAGTAAATAAAACTTGAATTCACACAGGTATAAAAGGACCTTTTTCTCTAAGCAGGCCATTCTAAACATCACTCTGAATGGTTTGTGAGGCAAAAATAATGGGCTTGTTTGAAAAGCAATTGAGGTACTTTTTGACAAAAATAGTATATTAGGAGATTAGTCTCCAAGGGGTGGATAACCTTTTCAGATTCTAAGTATTTCTTCTGTTCTCATGTGTGAGCTTACAATCTGTTAGTCTCAAAATATATCTACAAACCCACAGGCCCACCTTCCTGACAGCTGCTCAAACAACAGAGCGGGGGAGCAGAGAAAAAACTCTGCCCCGTCACCCGCCCAGCAATTCTGAAAAGCTTGGTAAGTTACTCATGCAATCCAGAAATGCCAGTCAGAGTGGAGGGGGACGGAGGCAGGAGGGGAGAGCAGGCTCTTAAAGTGCAACATTTGCAGCACACGCGCTAAAACTAAAGGGGCCAATTAGTATAATAGGTTTGAAATCATTTCAGCCTACTCCTAAAGACAAAAGAAAAATTGTCCTTCAGAAATAGGGCTTTATTGTTCAGATGAGTATAGAGCTGAACAATGAATTCTATCAGTTTTGGAGGCAACATTCCTTCTTCTTCATACCGGACTATACATTATTAATGAGCACTATTTTCGAGTGTGAAAGAACTGTTTGAAAAGCATTAACATAGTCTATTGGATGTGATTGACACTGTCATCCCTTTCATTTTGCTGTTGGCAAGAGGCATCCCTGTAGATTTATGTGCATCTGGACATTACTAATATTCTCCTTGTTATGTACTCTGGGCAGCTGTGATATGGAAATTTTTAGCATGGTTTTTAGAGAAGGAGTTTACTGTTGCTATCTGCACGAAAAAGGAATAATTATCCTCCTCTGAGATCTTATCAGCCAAAAATATTTAATGTCTGGTTTGTTAATAACCCTAATCTGTTTTCAATATGTACACTTTTTAAAGGAATTTCATCAAGATTATGTAGATTCTCCAGATATTTCCAGTGACTCTTTTCTAGACAGACAGTTTAGTTTCTGGGACTCATGTCCACTCATCCTGATTCTATTTTAACCTCCAGTTCTTCAAATAGGTTACATTTCTAATTAGGTTGGTGCATCAAGGACTGCAGCTAGTGTCTGTCTGCTGTTTAGAACCACCAAACCTTTTCTGTTTCGCCTGTGTAATGGCTTTTAATCACAACAATTAAGATCAGTGAAATTAAGAACCACTGAAACAATACATCTAAATGACATATAAAAGAAAATTACTGGAGGTTATGGAGGTTTTTTTTCAAGGTAAGGATATTTTTATTTGTTTAATACATAGATTTGGAATTATTTTAGTTTCTCAGGCCATATAAGAATGCGTGCCATCACTTTATACGCATGAATATTGTAATGTGTGCGAAAGAAGAGAGGAAAAATCTACATAAAAGGATGAAGACTGATACTAAACATTAATGCCTATGTAGACATTGCATGAAAACAGTTATGAATATGGGGGTTCTGTTTCTAATCTAGACATTTTTAGTGTTAGCTTTGATATCTCTATGTATAAGTATATAAAAGATATAGATGCACAAATTCAAATACCTTATTCAGGGGGATGAATTAGGGGATTAATTAGGCTATAATTTTGGAACCTCTTTTAAAGAGAGGTTTTTGCTAAGGGTTTTTGCTAAGCAGTCCTCTCATGGGGGCTTTTAATCAGAACAGATCTTAATGCCAAGGTTCTGTCTGGATCTTTGGGCATGAGACAAGGTAACACTATTGGGCTAGAGGATTGTTACTCAAGGCTATAATATTTTAAAATATGTTTTCATATCATATGCAATGATTTAGTAGGGAACAAAAGATTTTTTTAACTCAATGCAGAATTATCTTCTCCTCCAGTCTGTGCCAAAAAGCTTATCTTCATATTCACAAAACATCTCAACTCATCATGGTTTCCTTTATTTAGAGATTTATGCAACTACCAGTTTGCATCCAGCTATTAGAGGCTCATGATCAGTTACCTTCTGCTCACATTCAGCAGGTCTGCACTTTTGAGTGACATATCCACCACCTTTCTCAGAGGTCAGGCCCAGCTTCTCCATGGAAGGTCCATTGTTGGCCATCCCAGGCTGTGAGAGTCCAGCAGTAAGGTCCCTCCTGCTTGGCAGTGCAAGGAACTGCCACTGCTCCACTAGACAGCCTAATTACACCAATCAATCATGTAAAATAATTTGCATGGCTAGAAATGGAAAGGTTCTAACTCATAAGTTCCCAAATGAAGAGATAGGGAAAGAAAATATGGAGTCAACATATAACTTAAAAAGATATGCAATCCAACAAAATAGTCTTAAACTCTTTATCTGAATTAATTTTGTTTGCACAAAAATCTAAGTGGTGTATATAGGATAAAACCTTATAAGTTGGTAATTAGTTATCAGACTTGACACTTTGCTTATTTTGATGTGCTATAAATTTTAGCAATTTCAGATTCACAGCAATGTACATTTGGTTGTTTTAAGGACTGCTTTCTTCCTACCGAGACACATTTGTGCCATTCTGCAGAGCATAAGATAGCTGCTCAGAATAGTCAGCATAAGTTCTTTAGTCGGAATTTTGAGGTTCTTACATAGCTTCTTAATTTAGTTTCCCCAAGTATTTTTTGTGGTATCTTAATATCTTACTTAAGAATCACAAGTGTGAGCCATGAAATTGTTTTTTCATTTCTCTCAGAGGGACAGATGTATAAAGGAAGATTCCTTCAACTTTTGTTGAGAAATTTCTTGCCAATTCTCCTACTTAATATGCACAATTTACTCTACTCCCTTAGCAGAAGAGTGTGTTTATGTGTACTGGCATCAAGAGAGTCATCTGCATGGCCCACTGTCTTGCATCGGGTGCTTCACAGAAACCATTCCTTGCACAGGTTCAGGACCCAGATCCATTCCCTGGTATTTCTGAAGACCTTATAATTAAATACAGGGACTTAATGTATGACCACCAAAGGTCTTTGCTGAATGACTTTTCTAGGATTGTCAAAATACCATCTTCTCAAATTACTGTACAATTTTTTTTTTTTTTGATATTGCACAAGTGCTACAAAACTAGCTTTATAACCTTGATACATTCAGTACTAGTGGAAAACATACAGAGATTAATATCTTCTGTTCATTTTCTTAGGAAAGAACACACTTTTTTACAAGCATTTTGAAGCTTGCAGTGTAAAAGAATAGATTTTTATCCAAATATTTGCTACTGTTCAAAATCTATCCTGCTTCCAGTCTGAAGGTGAGGTGTTTAAAAAAAAGCAAGAATGACAATTTCTTGGATTTTGTGCCTATGTGAAAAGTTAAAGTAGAAAAAAATGCTTTAACTGGAGATTTTCAGGTTAGACTAAAATTCTTAAGGAATCTGGAGAATTTGGGTAATGCAATTTTTAAATGTTTTTATATGTTCACTAAAGAAAGAAAAGCAGTCACATTTCTCAGTGTTAAGAAACCACTCCTTCATATCTCGTGGTACAGTGTTCTTGCACGTATTCTATCACATTGGTAATCCATGAAAGTGGATGATCACACAGTTTACTTTCTTTGTCTCTCCCACATTGCAGCTTTGTCTTTTCCTCACAGGAAGGGTAAATCACGAGGTAATTCACAATGGGCTGCTAGAGATGCAGTTTATTAGTTTTTCTTTTCTGTGTTGATATAAATACAAGGGTTTTGTCTTAGAACAAGATATTTAGCTGAATCTGTTTTAAGAAATAACTGGAAATTCATGATAGAGAATTTAAATACTTATCCTCTGCTGAGTCAAAACAGGAAAAAAAAAGTGTGTATTGGGAGTACAGGCTGTAATCTTATTCTTTTGTATTTTCCTTGTGCAATGTGCCTGAGTAATAAAATGCATTCATGTCTAAATGGAAGAAATTAATATGAGAGCATTTATTTCGTTACATTTTGATTGAACCAGACTGGGGTATTTACGTATCTGCACACAGAGGCAAAGGCAGATACTGGAAACTGTTGTGGATTGTAACAATTTATTGTGTTTTTCTGCCAAAATTTAGGTTACACAAGAACATGTTGTCAAAACATGTCACCCCTCAGAATGAAGTACAACACCAGATGAAGAGCTGAATTAAGGAGTGCATGAACAATTGTTCAAGACAAAACCAAAAAAATGTTTCATTGTCAAAAAATATCTAATGCAAAGGTACTATAAAATCTAACACTATAAGAATTACAGAAGTTATTCAAAGCAAAACTTCCACAAAGAAATCTATTTTTGCTACCATGCTCCAAGTCTTCTGGTTTTTGGGTTTTTTTCCCCACAGAAGTGTTATATAAAGAGGATCTTTAAATGCCATCATAACTAGTTATGCATCCTGCATTTAATTTTAACCTTTTAAAATCCCTGATAGCAAAGCTCATACAGATCAACACAAAGACCCCCAAAACTGAATCCCTCAGGAAAGAATCAGACGGTTTTCTCAAGGGAGATGCATTTCTCCCTTTGTTGACTTGTCTCTTGCCACTATCACTGTAATGATAACTTCCACCTTGTCCATCCATAATAGATTCTTCAGATTCTTTCCTCATTAAAAAATAGAAAAAAAAAAAAAAAGCTAAAATTATAATAATAATAAAAAGATATTAAGAAAGTTAGTCACCTAAGATTCAAGTATTGGTCACAAAATTCATGAAGAAGCTAATGAATGGAAATAATCACATTGAAATTTTAGACTGGATTTGGTAAAATTTATGGAATAAAGGTGAAGAAAGATGTATTCCCATTTAAATATTTAAAATCAATTAAAGCCTTCTCTGAGGAATTGGAATTTTTTGTTTTATACCTTTCTAATTATTAGCCAGATGATTCTGTGACAACATGTTTTTGACCAGTGAAGATGATTAGATATTAGCTAGAGATGTCCTATACCATTTGACCAACGTTTCTGTCAATCATGTTATTTCCCAAGGCTAGACATAAAAACATAATGTTAATAAATTCCCACTTGTTAAGCGTTATGCATAAAAGCACAGTCACATTTTTAAATGGAGTTAATTCAACCTTTAAATAACATATTTTTGAAATTGTTTTCAATTGGAAAATTTTTATTTACAGTGCTTTGGTAATTCTTTACTAATTCTTTAATATTTAATTTACTTTATACATTTCTCTATTTCATGTGGGGAATCTTTCATGCTGAACAGTCTGAAGCAAATTTTAGAACTTTCATTATAAGGTTTCAGTCTGCTTCTCCTGAGAACTTCCCAAGAAGCAGTAAATACTGCACACCAGCAAAATATTGCTATGATTCTCAACATTTTTGCTGTTTAGTTAGGTTTGTGGAGAGTTATTTTTTTTACGTTGGTAATCAATATGCCATGGCTGATGATTTTGATTGAAGTAAAAAGAGAAAAGAATATTTCCCACATGAATCTCCAGGGAGAGTAATGTTCAAATGTATATAAAGGATATGGAGTGATTGCAGTTATACGCCTGAGGAAATTCAGGAATAGAGGATATTGTAGTAGATATTCCAATCACTGCAAAACAGTTTTAAGTAAAAAAAAAAAGGTTAAAATACTAAGCTTACATAATGCAGTGTACTTTGGATTTGTTGGGGTCCCTACCCACTCAATCCTGTACTTCTGTGTATAGTCTCTTTTCTCATTGCTCAGCTACACAAAGGAAAAACAGAATTCAAACCTCAATTTTGTTGTGTGTAGCTTAAGCGGAATTGCAGATTATGTAAAAAAAGAAAAAAATACTATGTGAATTCCCAGCTATTTCCCCATGCCATCATTTGATTTCCTTTGGTATATGTGATCAAAGGTTATATCTATAGCATGACAACTCTGGTTATTTGTAATAGGCTACATGAAGTCATAAGGTCTGTCTGGTTCATAAGGGTACACAGAACATTTCGCTATTTAACATTCCCACATCCCCAGATAAAAAACGCCCACGAGATCGTTAGAAAGCATTAGTCTTGCAATAGAACAGTATGAACTTCCCAGGAGGAAGATAAAGTCAAATTCATTGGCAGTAACTTTCTGCTATGGAAAGGAATTAGTTAAACTAATCTTTGAGGAAATAGGTATGTCACCTACTCTTTCTTGGGAAGCAGGTCACAAATTCTTTCCCTCAGCTCAAATCGATTCTTCCTATTTACAAAAAGTATATTCTTACTCAAAACCTAGTGACCTAAATGTGAACAAAACAGATTATCTCAAATTATATTGTATCCAATTTCTTCCTTTGTCAGTCCCCAGCGGTTCTGAAGAAGTTCCTTCTCTTCCCTAGACTCCTTCCCAAGTTTTCCTGAAGATAAGAGTGAGAAATAAATCCATCCTGGCTCTGGAAGGTTCCCAGCACAAGCTATGAGCTAATTAGCACTTACACAATACAAATATTCACCATTAATATGGTGGAAATATTGTAGCGCATTCTTTTCAAACTGCCGTGGCAATACAGGATACATGGGACTCTTGCTGAAAGAGGGAACTCTGTATAAGCATGCCTGAAGTCGTTTCTGCACTCTGGGACATTCATTAGCAAACAGTCAAAAAATCACTATGCAAACCCAATTAAGGATTGCATTCCAGTAAAGGAAATAGAAAACTCTTTCTCACAGAGAGTACAGAATATATCCCTTACTTTCTTTTTCTTTTTTTCTGGTTTTGTAATAAATACACCACAAACATGCATTATATTTATACTTAAAAATATTCAAAGAGTTCAAAAAATCTTCCACTTTGTGGGTTGCCTTTGAAATATCTATTGAGGGAAATACGAAAATTGTTGCTCAAAGCAGTAAAAGAGATCTTGGAGTACTTTCCTTCATTATTTGCCTGCTCTACTTTGAAACAAACAATTCAACAATTTGATTAATTCCGCAGGAAGAAAAACAAAATAAAACACACTTGGAACAACTGTTTTTCTAAGGGGAGAAAAAAGTAGAAGTATAGCAGAAACTAGTTTAGTGTGATTTAAAACCTTTTTTTTTCAAGATATCCACAAACCTGTCTGTTCAATTACATAAACTTGAAATTATCCCTTGATCTACTAAAATTGATTGGAGTTTTACTACTTGTTTTAATGGGAACATGGTGAGGACTAATTTATTGTCTTCGGTAAACTAGTGCTTAATGAAAACAGAGTGGAAAAAGGGCGAATGGATATCAAGAATTGATGAAACTGAACTTTGTCCAGAGTCTTACAAAGTGCTTGTATTATTCCTATTAAGTTGGGTTTACCCAAGAATCATTTTTTTTTCTTTATTAATCTATTTTTATCCTATTTCTTTTCTTTTAATCCACATCTTTGTGCCATTATTGTAATTTATTCATAACAGAATCCTTTCCAACTCTCTGGGCTAGCAAAACTTAAAATTTAAACTTAAAAAATTCTGTGTTTATGGCCCTAAACTTTTAATCAGATAGTAATTCTGATTATAAATGTACTTCACAGGTATAGATTCTTTCTACCTAAGGAGAACCAAAACTCCTCAAATATTAATTAACATTCATCAGAGTCAAGAATTTGCTGATGTTGTTACAATATTTTCAATTAGTTGTCACTAAGGCAAGCTAGAATAGAATTCATCATGAAATTAAGACAGTGGGACTGAATGTCTGGACGTAGACATCCACAAATTTCTATATTATCAGGTCTTTCATTATGTTCAGTGGAGATTCAGTCAATGCAATTAATTCAGATTAGAAAGCAACAAATCTCCTCTAAGCATAAACAACTAAGGTGGGATTTGTTTACTTAGATATTGCTGTCTTGTGCCATTTCAAGTGAGTACCCGCAGTACGTGCACGAAGCTGACACCTCACAGTGTTACAGATGATCTCTGCCTCTCTGGAGCAGCAGCTGGTGACTGGGCTGGATGCGGATGCAGGACAGGACACTTTACAACATCTGAAAAAATGATTGCACTTAACTGAATTACTCCCCAAGCTTTATTACTTTTATGGCTTAATTATTCATTGGCTATGATAAAAATCCTAGCATAGGTGACAGATAACTTCTGATACCCTTGTGGAGAAAAGTAATTTTTGATATTGTCCTGATTGTTCCGACATTTGTTTGTAAGCTAAATAAGTAATTTGGGATGCAAGCTAAAGATGTTCATTTTGTTATCAGTGCTTCACTTCAGAAAAATTAATCATGCAATGCTCAGGAAGCTCTGTAACCATGATGCTGATCCAATGATTTGAACCCAAACTTCTCACTAATTTTAGTATGTTAACTTTTACAAAATTTTGGTAGTTAGGCAGCCGAGTGCCTTTGACCTTATGAGTACATTCCTTAACGATTGAATTAATTGCTTTATACCACAAAATTTCTAAGCATGTGCATTGGGAGGGGAGGTGCAAATTCTTCCTGTGGAGTACTCTGAGACAATCAGCTTACTCTGAACAGAAGTTTCCACACCACACAGGGGGGTCAGATGAAATCAATATGAGCAGATAACTGCAGCAGATTTTAACTGTGTCTCAGATTTGAAGACTGCTATAACTACTAAAATATGAGATGTAGATTAATGAAAGGTCCTTTAATAATTTTTAGGTAGATAGATTAATAATTTAGCTGGTTTTAGCTATTTTATCTAAACCCTGTCCCAGTTGTTCTGTTTTCTTTTCGAGACATTTCATTTTGTATTTTTTTTCCTTTCAATTATGCTCAAGTGTATTTTGTGTTCTCTTCTGCTCTTTTCTTCCAAGATTTTTGTTTTATGTTGTTTACAATCCTTCTGGTATCATTCCAGAGTAAATTTTCTGGCTTCAATGTAATTTCTCGAGATGCATATTGATGAATAAACTGAAGGAAGATTTTTTTCATAAGTCTCCTCCTCTGTGTTTTTAAATATTTTGAACATTCTACTATCTTACACTAGTCCTTCAGTAAGAGCTTCTCAATCTCTAGAAAAGCCTTCAAAAGCAGCCTTATGTGGCTTAGGCAAAAAGAATGTTTGACCTATTCCATAATGGGAGCATGCTATTTGCAGATAAGGAAGAATGAGTTATAAATTTCCTGTCAGCAGCTCATGATGCATTTAAGAGTAATATATTCACATATTCTAGCAAAAAAAGTGCTTCCTTTGTAGAGTGGAGAAGGAAAATAAACAATTAAACAAGGATTTTGCTTCCTATTAATGGCATATTTGGAGGGGCTGCCACAGAACACTACAAAAGGGTAATCCAACATTGTCCCATTGTAAAAATACACTACATGTATTAATTGGTTCATACAGCTTTAAAATAAGTCATTAATAAAAAAAATATCGGTAGAAATCAGGTTTATTTTAAAAGTAAGAATGGCTATGAAGGGGGATGTCTCTTGGGGAGAAATTGCTAGAAGATATATGTCATTTTTAATGGCAATACTTCAGCTGACGTGTACTAAAGTATCAAACCATGCTTTTACTGCTCTTTTAAAAACCTGCATTTCTCACTCCTTCTGTTTATCCAAATAGGTCACCTGAAAGGCAAACTCCACTTTCCCAAGAAAGGTAGTACACAATATTTAATTTATCCTTGACTCCTGCAAAAATATTTCAGCAGCATGTAGAAAAGCATCATCCAGATTTCCTTATGTTACTGTGGAAAAGCTTTATTTATTAGCCAGGCATTCAGGCATACTCTGAGAAGTGCTACTAATTCCAGCTCTATTCACGTCTGGCTCCTCGAGATAGGCGTGGTCCCTCAAGAGGAGCAGTATGCCACTGCCTCCTGAGAAAAGCAGGCATCAAGCAATCTCAGACTGGGTTTGCAGAAAGGGTGCAAAGACTGCATTGCTGTGGCAATGTCAGTTAGGAAAGGGTTCTATTTAACCACAGCGCTCTGCAATCATTCCAAGGCCAAAGTTGTGTTTAGAAGTTCAGTTTAGAAGTGAGTTAACACACAATCCTTTTGCCTGGAGAAAATAGAAGTGGAGAACGTGAAATGGAATTCAAGCAAACACTGTGTGTTGTAACACAGACCATTGATATATTTTCTCTTGAACTATCACAGCACTCCAAGTTATCCATCTGCTCTCTGCTTTAAAAAAAAAAAGGTGCATTGAAGAGACCAATTATTTTTTTTTAATGACCTTTATTGGCCAGGGTAAAAGAGAAGTTCTAGCATAAGGCACTCAAAAAAAAATTTTTTTTTTATAGAGGTGTATTCCAAATAGGCAATAGGTTTAAAATATGTTAAGAGTAGAAACAGGTTAATTTCTGTCATTATTCTATTCCTGGAGTGGACAGATAAAGATAAGGAAGTGATGATGTTATAAGACAGGTTGGCCTTTCAGAATGTGATGCAGATTCATGAATGGCATCACTGAGTTCTGTTACTTATTTTGTTGAACAGTAAATAAAGATTCTTCAGGAAACTGACACGAAAAGTTTAGATTAATTGAAAGCAGATTGCTTCAGTCTCTTTATATTTGAGTCAAAGGACTAGAACAAGTCATCATTCTTTTTTCCCCCTTCTTTTATTAGAATATTTATTTATTTACTTAATTTAAAAAATATATATACTTTTACCCTTTTTAAGAAGTAAAATGGATTTTTTTCTTTTAACTTTAGGAAACTCTGCCATAACTGAACATGTACCTATATCCAAAAGACATCAAACATTTGTTTTTCTGCTGTAAAATGTTATGGTGGTAATCTAAAGGACCCTATGAAATCTTGCATCTTCAGATATGACAGAATTCTAGCCAGCAAAAGCTACCGGTAGGACTGTGAACCATCAAAGCCTGAAATTACTGCTCTTACAAGAAAATTTTTAACTTTAAAGTTGACACTGTCCCATAAAACAAAACAATACAAACATTGAAAATAAAATCATAAATTAAACAGACAATAAATAATATATAATAAACAGCCTGTAGCTGAAGACCATGAGGAATTTTTTCTCTTCCTGGGTGGTTCTAAGCAAGGTAGTACTAACAGATGTAATGGGCACAGGCTTATTAAAAGGACATATGCAAAACTATGAGTTTAGTAGATAAGGAATGAGGTTTTCAGGAAGCTGGCACCATCTTCAGACTTCTTATATAGAACTTAATCCAAAATCCACTAAGTCAGCCAAGATAGATCCTTACATTTTTGACACTGTGGAAACTGGAAGATCTGGAAGCCTAAATGCCACCTGGTATTTTGTGCTGAAAAAGCATGGCTCAATTGCATTGCAAGCTCTGTCTGAAGTGAAAATTGCTCAGCATTAGATTTTATGTTCTGCCAAAACAGGCCATAGGTATCTGTGGCCTCCTATGAGGATTCAGGAGACTAGAATGCCCCCAGCAAGTGCTGTAGTGAAGGTCAAACACTCTCTGCAGACAGTACTGCACCAAATCCTGAATGTCTCTCTGACATTCAGGGGTTTAGCTTCAGCCCTGAATGTCACAAAAGAAATGACATGCAACACTCTGGCTGGAACATGCCTCCTGCATCAATTCATCTTAAAACACTTCTGGGAATTAGGCAGAGTTTGACATAAATTTGTACAGAATCATTTATGGCTTCCACATAACACCTTTATGAAAGAAATATTATCACAAAGCATTGCCTTAATAAAGAATTAGGTTGATTTTAATTATCCATTTTCCTTAGTTAAAAAGAAATACATAAAGTCTTTGCAGTAGTGCATAAATCATAATGGCTTCTGAATTTTTAAATATCACTCACCACATTGCAAAGTTAAAAACAAGGATGCAAAATCTAAATGGATGTACTCACATGGGGAGTGCATGTTATTCGTTGTCTAGAATCCATGGCTATGCCTCTGCTAATAAAGGAAATGCACCACAAACCATTCTTTGGTCCTGCTGCCATCTGCCTTGGCACATCTTACTTCTGTACAGAAAAAGTCTCTTTTGTCCCAAACTGTAGTAACTACATCCAGATTGCTTAGGAGGAGGTGTTCCTGGCCCATGATAGCATCAAACTGTGCCTGGGCATAGTTTCTGAGAGTGCTGGTTGATTAGTCCAACATTTTTTCAGGGGCCATGCTAAGAATTTAACGGTATGAATGACCACATGTCCATGTGCAAGTCTGTGCATTGGGCATATTTATTTTGCCAGAACATATGTATTCCATATTGTGTGGTATCTGCCAGTGGTGTTACATATGTTTGTGTCATGAATAACAGAAATAGAAAACATGACAGTACTGAAATCAGGAATAGTGAATGGAATGCACTTATGGTGAAATGGGAGCTGTGCAAAATTTACATCAGCAGAGGACAAATTTTCTCCTTCATTAACCTTCATGTTAAATAGCCAGAAGATCCTCCTCATGTGTGTGAAATTCCTTTTAATATGTTAGCTATTCAATACTGTCTAGCACCCCGTCTTTTAACCTCAGCAGCCTGACATCACATTTATCCTGCATGTGGATGAATAAAAAAATGTTTTGATACATTGAAGCAATCTATAATGCGTTCGTTCCACTATTGGCAGAAAAGGAAAAAGGTACACAAAACAAGTATTTATGAAATATGATTCTTTCTGAAACCACTTCAATATTATCAGCCTGCGACAAGCTCTGAGGTCGCTGAGCATTATATATGATGTTAGACAATGGATGGCACTTTGGGTTATTAGTGCACAGCTGACAGCCAAACCTAACTGTGACATACAGTACAAGTACTCCAGCCCTGCAGAAGGAGAAATTGCTCTCACCCTATTGTGTATGAAGCACAAAGATGTATGAACTTATGCTGGACAGAGGGCATATTTAAAGAGGGGCAAACCCTTCTTTGATGTATAATCATCAGAAGGAAATACAGGTGCAAAATACATATATGTCTATTATTATTCAAGAAATCCTTTGTTGCTTTAGAGTATTTACATGGTAAAGTTCGCTGTATAACATATATGTAATGCTTATTGGGTAAAGGAAACCAGTTCAAAAGTTGAAAGCTTTAATATTCATAACTGTCCAAAACACAGAGAATTTCAGTCTTATTAATGTTAGCACTAATAAAATTAAACTACAAAAATAACTATATTTTTGTATAGGCAATACTGTATAAGACTATTATACATTTCTTTTGATTTATTTTAACTCTTTAATGCTGTAAAGAAAAGAGTAAAGCTTTTTCTGAAATGTTCAAAAACTCACACAAAGGAAATTGGCAAGACACGTGAAACTCTGGGAAAATTATTACTAATTCCTAATGAACTTTACAAACAAACCTTTTCATGTTGGTTGGGAGTTTTTTATACTATAAAAAAATACAAAAATTAAAAAAAACCCAAAAAAACCCCAAAAAGACCACACAAACCAAATACAAAAACACTGCCAATAATATATTTTGAAGTGTATTGAACAATAAATATTCTGATGTCCTCTGTTCAGACTTGACTATGTTTTTTTCTGTTATAGGTTAACTCAGTTAATGCTACTTGTGTATATCTGCTCCCTCAGAGAGCACCAAGTTTACAGTTTCTCTTTCAGTCTTAATAATGTGAGCAGTGTGTGATAGTCAGATTGACCAAGACACAAAGATTCTTTCCAAATATTCCAGTTTGCTGTGCAAAATAATCTTAAAATTTCGGCCAGTATAGAAAGAGTTGGCTGGATCTCCTCAGATGTTGATATACTCGAAATCTGAAACTGCTCTCAGAATGGAACAGGCTGTTTGCACATCCCTTTTTATAGTTTCTTAATGTTTTACTCTACAGAACAACGTCTGTTTTGCTCATAGCTCAACCAAAGTGAGAAAATCTTCCTCTTTATGTCTATTGCTATTTCATGTTAAACAAAAACAAAAAAACCTCAGTGTGATGACCATAGCTGCCTGAAGGTTTTACTGACAGCACTGCATCTAGAAATGATGATGGCATATGACCCAATGTTTCGTGTTACTCCACTAACATATGAGAGTGGACCAAACTACCTCCATTAATAACACATTGGAGAATATTATTTCATAATATTTCAGACATAAATTAATTAGACATGTGGTTTTGTCCCATAATATTGTCTTTAACACTTATAACTAAAAGTTTTACCATCTTTCCATAAGGCTGACTCAGTTTCAAACAAGAAGTAAACAACTGTCATCCACTGCCTTATAACAAAAGCTTTCAATGATTTTTTTGAAACTGTTACTAATATGCCTAGTCACTATCATCCTCTGTTTCTGCATATTTCTGGATTCCTGTCTTAGCCTGGTGTCTGGAACTAAACAAACAGGTGAAATCCATTGTTTGCATCCTTGTTTTTCTGTCTTTCTTTGGCAGATAAACCAAAACAAACTTAAGGACTATAAAAACTGCTTATTTCCACTAAGACATCTGTTAAACTGCAGTCGAGCTTGCTATTTTATTTAAAATAGCTATTAAAATATTTTTCTTCATGGAAGTTATTTAATGCTGACTTAGTAATGTAATATGAATTTAGAACAGCTTTATATAACAAAACCCCTTGAATTCCAGTGAACTTGTTCATCTGTCATTCATATGTATATTAAAGGTGTCACTAGTGTGTCTAAATGCACCATCAGATTCCACAGTTTACCCTGTGCACCCCAAGCAAAAGTGGCTAAAGACCTCAGAAACCCAGCAGTGAGTGGTAATGAAACCCCTGAAGTTTGTGGGAGATGCATAACCTCATTGCATGTAGCAGTTGAGGCATTGTATTTACCAGTTCACTTCCAGCTGCATATGTTTCTTCTGCTCCTTCTTCTCCACCGACTGCTCTCCTTGGAAAAAAACACAAACCATTTCCAAGGCAGAAACTAACAGCACTGTGGTCTACTAGCTGCTGGTGTGTAACATAATGGCTGAGCATCTCCTCAGATGGGCCATTCTAGCAGGTGTTGATGTTGATCCTGCTTCATTCAACAACTTCTTGTTTCCCTAGAAGAAGCTTACATCTGCTTGGGTAAATTCTGTCATCACTGCCATTTCATTTATAAATGCCATCTGTCCTGGAACTCCCTCAGGAACCAGTCTTTCTTATCTGGCTCACAAGAGACATCCACATCATTTGCACTTTTCGAGCAATAGTTTCTTGAAGTGCTATATGTCATGCAAAAGAGTCACCTCGATGCCAAAATTAACAGATACTGTTGTTACCAGCTTCACCACTCACTTTTTGCAACTCTGCACATCATGTTTTCCACTGATATTAAGTATCTTTCTAGGGTAGACTTAAAAAAACCACAGAGCTTTCATACAGAATTTCTCCATTCCTCTGCCCCTGGAAAAACCCTTTCTGAACCCTGTGCCAGGTTCAAGCTGAGGGTGGTAGATTTCCCTGTCTGTGTATTTAGCAACATAGATAAAGACTTGAGAAATAAGTTATTCAGTGTGCCCAAACAATAAAATTCCCTTATAGCTGGCATGCACAAGCATAGCTGGGGGTTTACTGTTTCCTCAACTCCATCTTTGTTCAAAAAAAAGAGAAGAGCTTGGTCAGAGGATGATAACATCTCATGTTCATTTAACTTACAGGAAAAGCTCATCTGTCATCTTGAAGAAAGTGTCACTAACTGTGACAATGATGCCCACAGATGATATCAGAATTTGACTGTCTTCTAGGCCTATATCTCAAAGACAGCATAAACAGATATCATATAAGCAAATTGTGAATATGTTTTTGGCAGCGCTGTGCTGATTGTTGCAGTTCCTTGCTGCTGTGTGGACACTTCATAGCTCTCAAGCAGAAACAGGAAATAGTATATTCGGACTCACTTAAACACTGTGTCAGACAAGAATAAGATTGATTTAGTTTAGCCTGGGATTCTGCAGCTAATGTTCTCCACAGAGTCAGAAATGAGATGACAACCAGTGCACAACTAAACAAAAACAACTGAAATAATGTCTTTATTTCCACAGAAATAAAGACTGTGGAGTGTGTCAGACTAATCTATGATAGTACTTGCAAATGCAAAAATCCCTTTTTTAAAGGAAGTTGAAACCTAGTGCAGAACATCTTCTGGACTGTGCAAGAACTGCTTTTTCTTTCCAAACACTGCCTAATACTAGTGTCCACAAGAGCATAACAGGCCTAAATGCCAGTCGTAGGGCTGAAGATAAAAACTAGAACAATTTTCTAATCTTCTGCTGTGCATAAACAATGCTGATTAGTCCACATTTTTACTTTTAAACACTCAAGATTTTCTGTCTGGGTGATGGGGTGGGAAATGACTGAAGATACAGAGACAAACTTTTTCAAAGGGGAAGATCGCAAATTTAGAAAGCCTTTAAAGCAAATGAAGTTACTTGGTTTAGCAGTAAGGAAAGGTTGCAGATTACTTTGTAATGTGCAGAAAGTAAAAAAATTGTAAATTTATAAATTTATGTTTTTGTAGTTTCTGTTCTTGTACCTTTTAAAATAAAATACCAAATTTCAACTCTAAAATTATACACCCAGAATGAATTAGCAGAACATATTAAAAATATACTTACATATTCTGTACTATAAATATACTTGACAAAACAATAGGACATTGGCCTGAATCCAAGTTACGCCTGTGATCCCAGGGGTTACACAAGTGTACGTTTTTTAGATTCAGTCTTGAGCACTGGAATAGGAATCTACACTTAGTTTGCCTCTATGCCGACTTACTAATCATCAATATTCATAAGTAGAACTAAAAAAGAAAGGGTGCAGTATTTGCAGTATTGGGTTCAAAATTTCAACTTTTCAATGTATATATATAAAATGATCCCCATTCTCTACATGAGGAGACAAACCCATGTAATTACAGATAAACAAGAATCTGACTATTGTCTCTGCACATCATAGAGATAGACACAGAAGACACCATTGAACCATACTCAGATATCAAAATTATTGAGAATTTTCAGGAGGGGAGGGAAATTCAAAAGGCAGAAAACTGCCCTACAAATCTCTGTGGTGACCAACACATTCGTATCAGCATGAGGAAGTTGTATTTTATTAAGAGCATGAGTCAAAACCTAAGATGCTTTTATGTAATTTTTCTTAAGGCATTCATCACCTTTATGTATTTATTGAAAAGCATACAAAATTCAAAACCACCACTGTGAAAGTTTTACCATTAACTAAGTTTTACACAACCTAGCCCAGGATACCAAATGTATCTATGTAACTTAACATTGTCTGATTAGATCAGAAGACTCCAACTCTGCAGACTTTCAGATAGTGTAAGATTAAAATGAAAATTGGAGCACGCAGTAAATAGACCATCAACAAAACAAGTAACAATTTCAGAGGAGAACTGGACTTTATAGTACAGTTATTTATTGCCAGATTTTTCTTCATTGCTTTTAATGAAAGATGAATATTTACTTGACAGCACAGTATAGTCAGAACTCATAATTTTTCCTTTTGATAGTATTTAAAATATTTTTTGTCTAAATTAAAAGTGCTCTATTTTTGTAAGCACAGTTGTAATACTTATTCAGCAGTTTTTCAAATCTTGTATAATCTCACTAATAGAGGAAACTCTTGGTTCTAGTTCAATTAGTAATATACATGTCTTTTCATAAGAAATTTTAAAAGTATTTTTCCATATTTCCTTTGATTTTCAGCCTTGATCAATTTTCATTTGAAAAGATAAAGTCCCATGAGTCTCAAAACCAACACTAATTAGATATTCAAACACTCATTCAACCAGAAAGATTTGCCAAGCAATGTTAATGATGAGAACATATTTTTTTTTTCTGAATACATTGATCGTTCTAATTGTAAACTGTAGAAAGTAAATAGAATACCACTGCTTATATTTTGTTTGGTTGGTTGGGTTTCTTTCTTCTGTGTTAGTTTTCTCTTTTGTGAACACTGACTGTATATTAAAGAAGTATTACTGAGGAATAAGTTAAGATTAGGATTTTAAATATAATTAGAAATTAGCCATCATATTAAATAAACTGCAGCCAAATATAATTTATATATCTGTAATCTGCTGAGAACATCGAACTGTGGCTATTTCGAATCTTCACCACGTGGCTGTGTTTAGCCTTGTTTTTGAATACCTCCTCATGTTATCACAGCTGCTAGTGAAGAGAGGAATCAAAGGCCTGTCTCTAGACTAGGTGGTCCACTGGGCTACTAAGCATAAACAATCATCATTTCTGAAATCAGTGAGCAATAAGAAAACAGCATTGTGTTCAAACACCTTTGACATTCTAAGGTGGAGAGCAACTGCCTGTCTACAGATAGGTCATCTCAGGGTGTAGACTTCAGCACAAATTAGTCTGGGACTCGAAAACATGCCTGTAAATCTGGAATAAAATGCATTAAATCCATCACTGCCACAATCCTGTAAGCATTTGAATGAAAAGAAAAAGGTTTGTTGGTTGCTTTTATTTGTTTTCTTGTTTTTAAATATTTGTTAAGTTGTAAATGCAAAATCCCAGCACAAAATAAACAAAGATGCTCTTTTGTATGTTTATTTTTCAAGGTTCTTAAGATGAATACATTTTGATCAGCAACACATTTCTAAACAGTAATTTATTTGTCACAGTTATGTAAATGTTTAGGCAATACTTATTTTTGTAAATTAATTTTTACTCTTTTCTATCTATACATAAAAGACAAAGTAAATGTCATTGTTAAAAGGAACTCAAGTTGTGATCTTTAAATGATGCAAATTCCTTTACACAGTCAAGTGAATGTTTCCTTGAAATATGCATCAGAAATAATAAATGAGTTATTTAGAAAAAAATATTCTGAACACCAAAGAATGTCTGGCTGTCCACAGACTGCTTAGTAATTTTCCTCATTTTGTCTCTTCTGAAAGCTTTCTCTGTTCCTCATATGGGATAAAGTTACACTCCATGAGCTAAAGAAACCTCTACATATTTATACAGCATTTTTCTTCTTTTTATGTCATGGAAACGAAGAGTCAAACCATGCCTGCTTTCTGTGGGAATACTTTAGAGATGCAGAACTGCAGGGAATCCCCTTCTGTCCTGAAGTTCCTCCCTGCAGAAAATAGGACTGGATTGCTGTGCTCCCAGAGGTCAAAGGCAGAGGAGGAAGGATGCTGCTGGCAGTGAGGCAGGCATGGAAAAGGGCATGGCCCGAAGCAGGGTGCAGCAACCCCAGGAACCAGCTCTCAGTTGTGGAGCTGTAACTGAGAAAGCTTGTCTGTGTGTATTGTACAGACAGAGTCATCAGCTTTACCCAGCACACAGGCTGCAGTGCTCTTTGAAGCTTTAGTAACGGTGCTGAGCTGGCTGAGTGTCCTTGAAATCCAGCAGAAAAGTTAGGTCCAGCTTGCCACTGAGCTGGTGTAGCCTCACATACAGCACTTCCAGCCCACCTCTAGCTCTGCTGAAGCATCTGCCACATCGTGGCTGTTTGCAGGTGTGTCTGTGAGCTCACAGGTGTGTGCATGCAGACCTGTCCTGCCCTTTATGCTTGTATCTGTCAGTTGTGCCCCTGTCTATATACACACTTATATGCAAAAGAGTGTTATCATTAAAATTTTCCTATCCGACATTCCTATGACAGGAGATGATAATAAAGTGAGGGTAATATTTGGCTTGTCTTTTGAAATAATTACCCAACTGAAACTTGTGATCAAGGAGATTTTACAGTACTGGTACTCCTCCTACTACTGTGTGGTTAGAAAGAAATTCAGATCATACTCCAAGAGAAAATAAAGGTCACCAATTTCACTGCTCTAGTGTGTTGTTGCCTCTAGTTTTAAAATGCACAGTTATGCTGAACAGGTTTTATTATTTTGTTATGATTAATTTACTGTAATTTCTTTCACTGTGTATTGAACATAAACATTGACCATATTTTATGTGAATGCACTTTTACTGACCACCTCAATTATTCATCACTTGCCTAACATGCATACCTCGGTAACCTTGGAATTGAGAGCTCCTTGTTTTCATGTTACTTCAGAGGATCTGCTTATCTCTTTCCTCACTTATGTTGGCCTGGGTCTATAATTTTACCACAGGGAAAAATACTGTTAATATAAAATTGATCATGCAATATTTTTAGTAGCACCTCATTTGAATCTTACTTTAATATTTAGTGTAATTTCAAGCAGCACAGATAAAAAGAACAGACTGTCTTCAAAGACGCATTGGTCTGAAGAAATATGTTTCTTGTGTTCAAGACGGGAATATATTTAAAATGTAATTTTGGATAGGTGTTTATATTAATTCTATTGTTTATATTATTTATACTGTTTACATTTATAGCTATATTTCTATTGAATACAAACCACCTTCACTTATACTATTATCTCAGTCAATTGCAAGCTGATTGAACCAATGAATCAAAGTACATATAGGTATGCTGTACAGCAATTTGAAAATTGAAATCATCTTGTATAGAAAATGGCCTAAACGGTTCAATATTTTTCCTTTATTTATTCAATACTTTAAAGAAATATATTTTTTAATATGATTTCTCACTTTTTACATTTGGCTTTCAAGTGAATTGGTGATTTTTAAATATTTAACGTACAAGCCTATATTTATTGCACATATTGTATTTTAAAGAAAAATTGCACATTTTTTCTTGATATATATATTTCCCCTAGAAGCTTTCCTGTATTCTTGCACTTTTCCTATTGTGTAGGAGGTCTTAAATGATAACCAAAGTAACTAACACAGTTTGTTGTAATTTCTTTCTTCCTTTCTTCTAAAGTACATTATCTTCCTTGAGCAGAAGGAACAGAATGAATTTTGAATTCTCTCTGTGTTCCTGAGAATGCTTTTGCATAGTGCTTAAAATTTTGCCCTGAATGCGTGAGGTGGAAGGCAACAGCAATCTTCTTTCAAGCAAAATGTTGTGATTTGTCCCTTACCAATCCGTGAGGATCTCGAGCAATTTAATCTAAATAGACTCTGCTATTTTCACACATGAGTGGGTAACAATTGCCTCTGAGGTGCAAATGTGATGAACCATTGACCGTGTCATTCAAAAAGAAAAGAAGCCACAAAAGCCATAATATATGCAGCAAACATCAGGCTAAATTGTTATCTTCAGATAATAAGTTATTGAACTTTTTTTAATGTAAACTTTACATACACTATGATCTTTTCTGTAAACTGGGTAGGTAAAAAGGCATAGAGGTAATTATTGAAAACCAATTGCAGTGAAACACAGAACAAAAGCTATTCCTTTTTATGATGATAATTGAGCAGAGTGCTAGGCTAAGTAGGATAAAATGATTTCAAGCCTCTTTACATTGTTTTGATTAGGAGATTGAAAATGTGATGTCTTAATAAAGAGAAATGTACAGTTCTAAAAACATAGTTCCTTTTCTGCATTATCTTAAATATAGGTATTTTTTTCTTTGTGTCTTTCACATAAACTGCAGTGCTAAGTGCCAAATCCCAAAACTACAGGTCCTATTTCCAGGGGACCTTAATAATTGGCCCAGCATGTTAACACTCAGCCCAGTGAGCCAGACCATGTACTCTCTACCAAGTTGATCTTCCTTCAGTGGCACACAGAACAATCACTGCACCTCTTACCCTTTTTTATTCTGCTCCCACTTCTGCTAAGACTCATGAGGTAACTTTGGGCCTCAGAAACATCAAACACAAAACTAGTATTTAGGAGAACAAGGCGACATCTTCTGTGACTGAGTTCTGTGTGCAATCTTGGGCAAAGCATCTGAGACAAACGAAGAAAAAAGCAGAACCCCTGAGTCAAGTGTTGGGTGAAGGTGGTTCTTCTGTTCCTTAAAGTAATGGAACTTTTCAGGTCACTGACATAAAAAATTACTTCCAGTGAATGATGGCCTAAGTCTCCATGCACATTGTCTCCTACTTCCCTTTTCCCACCTTAGCTATGGTTATTTGTTCAGAAAGAAAACAGCAAATCTTATGGAGGTAACCTACCATGTTTAATCATCATGATTCAATGTGTGTATAATTGCACCAACATGAAAAATTTCTACATTTATAATTATTTTGAAAGCTTTTCTGGCAACTATGGTTTTCCAACTGGTGATGTACAGATGTGAAGAGAGATTAGATGGGGAATACTTCTGAAGTCACAAAACTATATACCTTTTTTTTTCTGCTGTTTTGTTTTGGTTCTTATCTTTCTGTTTGGAATTGGTTGCCTACAGCAATGATTTGGAAATCTGGCTACAGAGATTTTTCTTCCTATAGACTGTCCTTAGGGGATTTCTGAACCAGATCGCATTTCATCCCTGCTTAAAAGCTGCTTGTATGTGAGATGTGGAACACCAGTGTCATACAGGACACTTCTGCACAGATGTCAGCTGTTGATAACAGCATACTACAAAGCTTTCAGTAGTCACAGTTAAAATAAAGGGGTTTTTTTTCTGCAAGAGACATGGCTGTCTGCTTATTCAAACACTAGAAACTCTTTTTCTCTCTCTTTCTTTTCTTTTCTAATGATTTCATCTTTAAGAAATAACTTCACTTCTTGAATTGCAACAAATTTTCTGGTCAGAATACAAAAGAGGCAATCCCCTCTTCCCATCAAATGCAAGGCATAATGTACAGGATAAATATTGTGTTTCAAGTGAAAAAAGGAAGGACAGATGGCTAAACAGCATCCTTCATTCCTCTATGTGAGGAATAGAGGGGGCAAGGAATCTCATAATGCTATTCAGGAGTATTCAGACAAGACATATTAATGAAAAATGTTGATTTGTTCAAAATAAAACTTGCACAGAAATGCATACATTTCAGTGACTGCATTTTTCTTTGGAAGTTTTCTTTGGATTTCATTAAAGGTTTTGTTCAAAAATGGGAAAGAGAGAAAAGAACTCTCCAATTACTATATGTCTTGTGGTCAGGAAACTCACATGAGAGAAAAAATCCTGAATTCAAGTCTGTAACGACCCATAACATGCAGACCTGTAAACCTCATTATTAAAATTTGAATGCTGGAATTACTATTAGTTATTCTGGCAATGAATTCACTTTTGAAATGTCTCATTATAGTGCCACTTATGAAATGTTTCAAATTATAAATATATTCCAATAAATGGGAAAATATATGTTTTATTGCTTGCCAATTTTGTTTTTCATGACAAGCTATACTTATTGGGTTTTGCCCCAGTTCTGAGTCATGAGATTTTCCCAGCATGTCTATCACTTCATATTGCAGTACCTGATCTTCCATTAGACAAACACAAACTATAACCTTTATAGTTGCAAAGATAACCTTCAAACAATGAAGTGAATGTATTTGGTTTTATCAGCAATGTCTCATTTGGTCTGAAGCATGAAATGAATGCAAATTTATTTTCATTTATCACACTGTTGAATATTAATACTAATGCAATCCAATTTTTAGTGTCAAGAACTATTTCCATGCTGATCAAAGCCTTCAGGATAGAAGATGGGAGATCCTGGTGTATGCTCTGCGCCTCCTATGAGTGCCCTTTGCCTCCACAGTCTTGGGGAGGTAAAGATTAATAGGGAAAAAAAAGTTTTAGAGCCAGTAGCCCTTCATATCTTACTTAATAATAACTGAAGATCTGGTCCACTGACACCCATCTAATATTATAAAGGTTCACAAACATCAAAATTCCACAGACAATAAAATTGCATATACAAGCATAGAATTAGTACAGTTTTGTCTCTTACCTTTACTGATGTGAAGGAGATGTAGTGAAAATTCTTTCAGACACACTGTAATATCAAAAAGAGGCATCTTAAATTAATTACACAAATATCTGAAAACTACTTCCTGTCTGTCTTCCATGAAATTCTTTATCAAACCAGGTTAGAATAATGGTTCTGTTTTCACTACCAAGAAAATGCAATAGAAATCACAATATCTAGAAAGAAAATCTATTGAGCTTAAAATAAGTTAGATTTGTCATCCATTTTGCCCAAATTGACTTAACTGCCAAAAGCACTCAAAATAAAAAATGTGTCATGAGACACATGGTGTTCCTAGTGCTGTTAAAATAAAATAAATTAATTAAAAATAATACAGATATAGTTCCATGCTTTTTGGGTTTGGGATTTTTGTGTTGTCTTCTGGTTTTTGGTTTTTTGCATACTACACTAAACTGTAGTTACAGAAGGTATTTTACTCATTTTACATCTAAGAAACACTTCAAAAAGACAGCATTCACATTAGACTGTTTTGATAAATATATGCCTGATATAATTTACTGGCTGTTCGTGACTGAAAAACAAATCATTTCTAGAGTAAAAAAAAAAAATCCCAATCAAACAAATACAACCATTTATTCTTAAGAATTTAACAATTTTTTTTTCCTTTCTCACATAATAAAGGTGTGAGGGGCTTGAGCGGGGGGGATGGCTGGTTGCTGTATTATTTTGTGTATGATGAAACCTAAGAGAAAGGAAACATTACCTCAAGTAAACTTTTTATTTAATCTGAAGCTATACCAAAAATAGATTGCAGCTGAAATTTTCCTCCTTTGCACTGTAGTATAAAGAATTTTGGAAACGACCACCCTAGATTTCTACAGTGTGTGAAAAACTACCCATTACCATTAGGATGAAGGAAATGCAGGCATTTATTTTTATTTAACCTTTTCATTTTCCATTCCACTCCACTCCGCTCCACATATCCAACTTCTCCTCCCTGCTCCACACACACACAATAATCAGTGTGGGACTGATGATTTAAAGTCCACTTTATTTACTTTATTTTTTATTACTTTTTTTTTTAGCTGTACAATGGAAATTAAGTGCTAGTGTAATAACATGAGATGGTTTGGGGCAGGAGGAGGACAGGTGGGAGTGTGGTGGTCAAAACTGCATTAGTTCTACCAAAACTTTGCAGTATTTCTCAAAATAAACCACGAATTTTCCTTCAGACTGGCCTATGTTCCCTTTCACAGCTCTTAGTCATGTTTCTATTCCGATGTTGATGAACTTTCACTCCCCTCATTCTATAAAAATCACCTTTTTCTGTGATATGATATTACTTTGCCTGCACTGTGGCATAAATGGTGTGATTTACCTGAGACTGTAAAAGAAATCTGAAGCAGGGAAATTCACCCACCTTCCATTCTGATTAAAGCAGTAGTCACTGAATTATCCCATTTTTTCCTAAGTAATTGCTGGCCAAATATTTTCGAAGAGTTACACAGATTACTAAATAAGTCAGAAAAATAATACATCTATAAAAATATAAACTCTTTATACTTGTAGTCACTGAATTTGGGATAACTCCATTTGTTTGGATAAAAACTTCAGCTGTTTAAAATCAGAGTTAGTCTACAGATCTAAATAAAGCATTATGACTTATGTTCCTAGGTAAGGATCTCATCTTTTCCATCATTCAAGTATTAGCCCTGTTAGCAATGAATCCTTCAAATCTGTGTTTTAATCACATTCTCAATTGAAAAAGTTATTATGGACCTATTCTTCAATTCTATGCAACCATGATAATTTATTTCAAGGTAGAATCTGGCCTAATTCTTCCTATGACAGGAAATCAGGTTCCAGATGCTTGTCTCCAGAACTACGCCAGCTGGCCTTTTCAGCTCAGTTTCAAGGCTAGAAAGCCCAAATTCCTTGCTGAACTGAAAAAAAGACAAGAAATTTGGGGGGATGAGCCATTAAAAAAGAAAGAAAAAAGGAGTTGACATTTTCTATAAACTCTATTTTTGATTAATTAAAAAAAAAAACAAAACAAGAAAACCAAAAATAAAATAAATAAACTAGTTGTATGTAAGTAAAACAGCAAATAAATGTTTTACCAAGAAATTATGTCAATAAATTCACAATGTGTGGAGCTTTCCAATCAACTTTCCTTTTCAGCCAAAACCATCCAAGTCAGCAAAAAAAAGTGTGGAGGATTTCTTTCTTGCTTAACAAAGCTGTGAATAAAGCATGTCTTATGAGTGAAAAGAACATTTTCTATTATCTTTGCTGAAACATTTTTATCTAGTTTCTGAAAAATAATCTGAACAATTCTCTTTTACATGCATTTTTATTAAAAAAGATTAAAAAAAAAAAAATCACAATAACTGCCATTACTGCCCACCAGGAGAAATATTAGAGCTGTTATCTTCTAAGTATTCTCTCCAAAATATTTAGCAAGTAGTTCTAAGAATTTAACTTACAGTTACTAAAAAGATACTGATAGGGCACAGAGCAAAAAAGAAAACAAAACACCAAAAACCACCACCACCACAATCCAACCCAGACAAAAATAAACCAAAACCAACCCTCCAAAACCAAAAAAAAACCCTACATCCAAAACTGAAACCAAAACCAAACAATAAAACCAAAACAAACTCAAATCTTTTCTGTCCACCAGAAAAAAATTAATCAGGAGAAGGGTGGTTAAGGCCTTTGGGTGAGCTCTAGGAAAACATAGCACTTGTACATTTCTTGGTCATTTCCAGGAATGCTAGGAATGCTCATAGCCTTGATAACCAATCAGGTGGTGAAACATTCCCTGGATGAGTTTAAAGCCTGACATTGCTTTGCTTGGGACACTGGCTGCTCCTACTTCCCGACTGTGGAGGAGCAACTGGTATGGGGAAAGGCTTTGGGTGATAAGGCTTTAGGAGAAAGACATGAAAAATGGGGTGCACCTTCAAGAAGTGTGGAAAGTCTAGCAGGGAAGTAATTGGCTACATGAGCTCTATTTTATGATCATCTGAACCCTAACTGAGGTCAATTTTACCTGTTTAAAGTGAAAAAATATGTACTTGCCTTTACATAGCCTACATTTTCTTGTTAGGTGTCCCCGCTATAGATAGCCTTTGTTATGCTTCAGTGAGGAGCATTTACTTTTATATTACTTTTATCATTGTGGGTGAAACAGTGATTTTAATTAACTCAAATGAGAGTTTAATGGGTAACTAGAGTGGGGCAGGAATTCTCCCCATAATTCTGTGTTAAGCTGTCCCTGAGCTAACAACCTTTCACACCACACCTGCCATTCTGCATTTCTCTTGGACAAAAGCAGAAAGTGTTAATGCAAAATAATGCCAGTTAACAATTCCAATAATTTGCCAGCAACACAAAATTCACCAATGGCAGATCTTGCAAGTCCTCTCTCCCCAGTACCAGAAACTGAACCACACACACGGAAATCACAGACTGCAGCTTAAGTAGGTGGATTATCACTGAACATTTCCCTAGGTTCTTTTACTGCTTTCCGTGACTATATGAAAATTATTGACAGGCTGTTTTCTTGCAAAGCTATCTGTAAGCAAGTTACTTGTATCAATGACAGATTTAAGGACATTTCTCGTATGATTGCCAATTTGTTTCCATCTAGAATATAATTTTAAAAGATGATGTTAGCAATAATCTTTGTTTAATAAATGTTTACTATGAATACAATTGTTTTATTTTAATATTTCCTTCTTTTTATTTTGGTAGTAAAGTTGGTTCTGTCTTATCATGGCTAGTCAGAGCTTCAGCATGTAAGCTATTATTTTTCATTGTATGGGTAAAGACTGTTTAAAATAATGGGGCTCCAGGTTTTGACTGATGTTTCTTGAGCACTACCTAAAGAATAATAATGCTAATTAACTGATTAAAAAATCACATCACAGAAAAGAAAACTGGTAAACAAGAACTTGTATCTGTCAGAAATTTGCATTTAAAAAATTGAACACACCACACTCACATACACACCCCTTCCATTTTTATATTATGATTTAAGACGTTTATGGATGATTTTACATGACCAAACCAAACTTGCCTCCAATCAGGGCTGGAGCACCCTTCTTATAAAAATCATCTGAGAGAGCTGGGGTTGTTCATCTCAGAGAAGAGAAGGCTCCGTGGAGACCTCAGATCACTTTCCAGTACTTACAGGAGTCCTACAAGGAAGCTGGAGAAGGATTTTTTACAAGTCATGTAGTTATAGGACAAGGGGGAATGGTTTTAAACTTAAATAAGGGTAGGTTTACATAAGAAAAAAATTCTTCCTTGTGAAAATGTTGAGGCACAGGAACGGGTTGCCCAGAGAAGTTGCGGATGCCTCAGTCCTGGAATGTTTAAGGACAGGTTGGATGAGGCTTTGAGAAAACTGGTCTAGTGGAAGGTGTTCCTGCCCATGGCAACGGGATTGGAACTAGATGGTCTTGAAGGTCCCTTCCAACCTAAAGCCATTCTACGATTCTATGTGAAAAAAGAATGTAAGAACGCTGCAAACATGCATTGTACTTCCAGAATGGAAGAGGAAACACTAAGTGAATCCTTACTTCTGCATCAGAGTTATGCTGATGTACACTGCAGGACCTGAATGCCCACATGTTGGGACCTAGTTCTGTGACTGCCTTTATAGCCTATGTGCATGTGCACATTTTCCCTTGCATAAAGACCTGAAGGTGGAGTAAAGGATATGGTCTTGTCTGTCCTTACAGAGCACGGGGCTCTGTCAAGATGCCAGAGAGCAAAAGCACACCTCACATTTCAATTTGGATGCAGTACAGGCACTGTCTAAGCAGGAAATATAATATCTCTACAATGAACAAATACTTATTGTGAGATGTCTGTAACAATGAAACTTTTTGTTTGAACTCATGAGTTTGCTTTACATTTTCTCTTGAGAAATAGCTATGCACATGCGAGGAGAAAAAAACCCAACAAATTTACTAACTCAGTTCTGCTTTTCTAAAACTGCTGTTTCCTATAAGGTATATTTGCGCTTGGACACCAAATATAGAGGACTAAACAACTTACTAATGCTCCTTGAGGAGACGTTGAAAGAATGTTGTTTTGATGGATTCACCCAGCGTTTTTTGAAACACCATAAGGGTAACAATATTATATGCTAAAGTCAAAAATATTACATCTTTTCAAAATTTTGAGAGGTGTTGAATAAAATGAAGGTGGAGTGGGTTTTTAGTCAGTAATGTAAGTGTGATCCATTTTACACACCCACCTAGCTACATCAGAAAGCAGATTCTTAGTATCCAGAGAAGAACTGAATGCGAAAAAATCCTGTAAGGTGACACATTTTTGGACCAGATTTGAGGTGTCTCAACTTTCCAATGAAGGAAGTTAAACTTGCAGGCTTAGTGTTGATGATGGACAGTGAGCGAACTCTGGCAATGCAGGTCAGTCTTAATGAACACAGCCATATACTTGCAGCAGTGTTATCAACACGTATAAAATATTGTTTCCATTATAGGTTTGCTGCACAAAATATTGTGTAATAGGACTGTGTACATCCCCTTATTTGGGTCTCAGACATTCAGTGCTGATGCTAGGAAGCTGACCTGTGGAGAAAGATACCTGGAGAGAACAAGTGAAAGAAACAAGCTCCTCCAGAGGTGGATTTTACTCCATCTCTTGATTGTTCTCTGCAGGAATTAATTTAGTTTTAGGCAAAGATAAGGAAATCAGCCTCATAACTTAGGCACCCAGATGCCTAAACAACCCAAATACTATCTTTCATCTCAACCTTTTCCCATAAAGTCATAATTTCTCATTAATATTATGGTATTTTCTGTTAATGCTGTTTGACCAATCCACCAAAAATCTGTCCTAGGACACAGTTTTCAACAAAAATTTCAAGTACTGTATAAAGACAGTAAGTAGTTACATTTTATACAGGAGAAAACATAACTGTTCTTTCTTCCCAATGAAAACTTCGTAGGTATTATCACTATAGAAAAAATTATAATGAAAGAAGAGACACTAGGAGAAATCAAATGATTTGATTTTATTGTGGCACCACTGATCAAATGATCAGTAAAGAAGGGACTTCTCAAACTTTAGATACATTCCTTCTCATTCCCCTTTTTCAAATATCTTCTCTGCTAGGAAGCAGCAGTGTAATACTGCCACCCACAGCTCCACTCCACACAGGTAAAGCCATGAGGGTAAGTAGCTAAATGTTCATGAGCAATCAAGTCTTCCCAGGTAGAGCCATGACATCTTTATTAACTTCTGAAAGCTCCTCAGGGTAAGCTGGGCAGGCTTTGTTTACTTTGTTTTGAATCAGATAGAGTATGATCTTCACCTGCTGCAGGAAACTGGCTTTCAGCATTGCAGTATCTTGGTGTGTCGGGTTTTGCTTACCCACTTTCAGATGTCACCATCACCTCCACGGTTAAACATGGTAGAGCTTTGCTGTGGAGAAACTCTTCCGCTCAGTTATCTTCAAATAACAGGTAATCTCTCTGACAGGCACCAACCTTATCTAGCATATTTAGACAAGGAAAGCTTCTGCTGTAAAGCTATGCAGCATGACACAAAAAGCAACATCTCAGTGAAACTGAAATACTTCTCCAAACTTCATTCTCTCCTTCCGAATCACTGTATTTGCATATTTTACATTCATTTGAAGTAAATAAATACTTTTGCATTTCTTTTATCAAAATGACATGGTTTTCACTTTGCTGAAGCAGAAATAATTAAAATTATACTTAGAAGTCCATGGGTGCTATTTGTTTTCAGTTATTTATTAGTTGGGAGAAAGACTAGAACTACTTTAAACTCCAAACAATATGATTTTTTTTTTTTTAAATTACCGTGTTTGGTGTGGTTTTAAATCATGTGTTCACTTCTGTTTAAAATTGCATTCAGATTTGGAGTTTACAGTCCCAAAAACCAACTAGAAATCTTGCTGGTTACACTTTTTTTCCAGTTTCCAAAATCCTTCAATCACCACTGGCATTCAAAGCACATGAGGCATAAGACATGAGGTGCTGCAGTGTCAAGATATTAGAAATTGCTGCAAGGTCTTCTTATTTGAGCCCACATCACTATACCAGCTTTTAGACCTTTTGATATTTATAAATAATAAAGAGGAAAATTACTAGTTTTGCTCTCAAATACTCAGCAAATTACTAAGCACTGTTTTCACTCATGTAAAATTAATTCACAGGCTTGGTACCTGGCATTACTTTGCTATAAGAAATTGCATTGTATCTCACATGCATTGAATATAGGACTTAAGGAAAAAAATCAATAAAAGAAATTAAATATAGCCAGCCTCCCTCAAACAATAAAAATCAATGCTGTGTTATCAGGTACCTAAGAAGCAGGTTTATTTTCAGCATTAATCTGGATAGTAGTTTCATGGTAATTGATTTTTTTTACTTAAGCTGTCAAAAACTATAATAAGCAATGATTACTTGTTATTTTCCAAATTCCTAAAAGAATTGATTCTATGGTGATTGTGGGTTGCTTTTTTTTCTTTCCATGTCTTTCTCTGGCACTTAGTTTTGTCACTGAACCAATTACTAGTGTTTCTTGTAGTGATGACAAAATTGAAAAATAAATATTCACTAGGCCTTAAATGGAACTGCTTTACAGCTGTAGTAAATTTCTGTTTGTCAGAAAAAATAAGGTAACCATATTTGCATTGTTTTGATTGGTAAACACTGTTGCAGTTGTTGTCTATGGCCGAACTAAATGTTGCACTAATCATTAAATATTACGTTTTCATTAAACGGAAAATTACTTTTTCTTAAAAAAAAAAAAAACAATAAAAAGATAAAGCTCACCTATTTTAACCAAACATTGTTTGTCCTGCATGAAAACAGAGCATGTCTACTACCTGTGTTGTAGTACAATAATGGGGTTGGAGAGAGATATTTTCATTAAATTAATCTATGGGAATTCTAAAATTCTGGGAACCTTTAAAATAAGCTGAAATATTAATTGGTTTTTTTTTTCCTTTTTCAATATATTTAAGGATGAAGAATGGAAGACATATCCTGTAAATAACCTCATTGCATGCAGTCATCCAGCCTTGAAATATAAAAGGTAAAAATAAAATAGGACACAAATTAGCAGCAGGTTGTTGCAAATTGAAGACATACCATCCTGTTTCAGGTATTAACTTCAGATTTCAGTTTGCCAGTGGAGGGCAAAAAAAAGAAAAGGAGAAAAAAGAAGCATTTCTCTATGAAATCTGAGACCCCTTAGTAAATTTTTCCGGTATATTTTATATAAGCCTTATCCCATTATACCACGTGCTTAAAGGAAAAATATTATCTAGAGAGTAATGAACAAATAAAACAATCTTTACACTGTTTTGATTTATTCTGACAACCCACATGTAAAGTTCCTTCCAGTTCCCCAAGACAAATCAGAGCAGTAACAGTTGTCCTTATTCCAGGCAATTTGTAACGACACGAGAGTTTTATGAACACAAACTTGCTTTCCATAAATAGCAGTGGCAGCTGGAGCAGCAGCCAAGTTTGAGCTGGCAAAATTAACATAACAGAGAGTCATCCACCCACCCCTTTCATAAAATCAGTGTTGGTAGCACTGTGCACAGTATCTGACCACATTTATCGTGAGAGTGACATTGATGTAGACAACCTAGAAGGGGCTCTGGTATTAATATTGATATGGAGTTCTGCCCCAGAGAAAAAATGGGCAGATACATAAATTCCTCTGTAAGCATTGTATTTTGCTTGTTATGATCTTTGGGATGAAGCACTACAGTCTATTTTTTATTGTTGAAGAGGTAAAACAGTAAGATGCAGAAGACAGGAGGTTTTTGACTCCATCTCTCTGCTCAACTGAGAAAGCAGTCTTCAGTATGTTTAAATCATCTATTGACCATTCTTGTTTTAAAAGTCTCAAGCTTTGTAATTTTCAAGATCTGCCAAGCAAAAATATTCCATATTCCAATACCAAACACTATTAAAATTTTATTCACTCCTAATTTTTCATTAGACATGAAGTTTAAATCTTTCCTTTTCTTAAATTTCAAAAGTAATTATTCATGCTTTTCCTTTTTTACTGATTACAGACTTATGCTAATAGCAGATTTTTCCCTGTTTCAGCTAGCACAGAAGAATTTCAATGATGATCTCTCTCATTTAGCTTTGTGAGTCAATTTGTATTTTTTAATACATTTTTGATCCCATCTATTTTTAAACATTGTTACATTAACAACTTCTTCTTCAATGTTGCTAAGGGACAGTATTTCTTTTCCTACCGCTGTATTTTAAGCCTTACTATTCCCTGATTGGTTTTGACTTTTATTTTTTTTTGAATGGTCACAAAAATTCATCACTACTTTTCTGGGAAAAAGATGCCAAAAGACTTAATCAACACTGCAAACCAAAGATATGAGGGAAATTATAAATCTTTGTAAATAATACAGCCAAATAAACAATGCATATTGCCACTGACATATTAAAACATAACACTATTCTAGTATTTAAATATTCACTTTATTAAAAGACCATGGAATGGCCATTAAACATAAACTTTTTCTTTTTTTTCTCTTTTTTTGTCCCTCTCTGATGTGCAGGGAATTATATTTTGATAGCAGAAGTTAGAAGTCATGGGATTTCTCTCTGAACAGATCACACTTTTTCAGTTCAGATGAGAATGTTTTGCTTTTGACATTATGTCCTCTTGCTGTGCATTCTTCGTGTTAGACATAGCTGCCATTATTGCACTATAAGTCAGATGCTTGCCCTGTAGAAAGAGCAGAAAGAATTTTTTTTGATGACTACTCACTATATGATATAAGAAAATGCACTAGCAGTCCAGAAGGTTATTGATTTCAACAGTTTTAAAATAAAAAGGAAAAAAGAAATCAGAAAATGGGGAATCACTCCTTAGATGAAAGGCATAGATTGTCATGGGCAGATGTGCAGACTTTACCAGAAACCACAGAAAATCTAAAAGGTCTTGCAGAAGCTTCTCCATTTATTAGTCAACATTCATCAGCATCCTAAAACTCACTCCCTCAAAAGACCGGCCTATGGGCTGTATGAGTGAAAAAAAACAAGCCCAAAACAAAACCAAAATAACCCCCAACACTTCAGTAGATTCTTCTACATTTTTCATATTTTCACATAGTTATTTGTCACCATGGTATCTTAGGACCCCAACCGTCAGCAGAGCTCCTTTGTGACAGGCCCTTTATACCTGCACACAATAATAAGAGCCAGGCCTAATTCTGAATAGAACTAAAAATGAAGATGTGTTGCAATGCCACCTTCTAACAGTACTGCACCAACCATGGGAAATATAAACTGTAATGCTCAGTTCATGCAAGGGATTAGAACATGGAAATAAAAGTGTTTCCTTTAGTGCTTAAGAGCAGTGAAACTTCCATAAAAATCCAGCATCACCTCATTTGGTTTGACCTCACACTGCTTAAAAGAGTAGAAGCTCTTAGTATAAACAGGTAGTACTTTCATGATACAGGGAAATCACTTATCAAATATACTGAACACTTTCTTTAAATACTAGCAAGTCTGAAAGGTTAAGTGACAAGGTTAAGTGCCTAGTTTTGCACTCTTTTTGTTCCTAGTGTGCTCTGAGGTTTTCCTTAATGATAGGATTAAATATGGTTTCCAGCTACAAACAGTTGCTTGTCGTTCCCTGTAGGTTAGTCTCTATATTTCGTGCTTATCACAAACAAAGAGGAAATAACTTTCTCAGTCTTTGAGAGTCTCTTAAAATGTGCACACTTTGGGGAAATCATATTTTCTTGAAGGAAATGAGGCATGACCAATCACACAAAACGTGAGAAAGTCCCTTGATAGGTGACCTTTGCCACGTGTAAAAGAAGCTGTTCAGTGGCTGAGGTTTCATGGATTTCATGCATGAAAATCAGATTTTCTGGCCACCAGTGCTGTTCAGTAAATAAATAATCCATCATTGTGTCAAACAGTAGAAACACGAAGATACTGGCATGGCTGACTGAATAGGGGTTTTTAGTTAGCAACTTATGCAAACCCTATGTTTTGTCATCAGGAGCTGCACATGTCTTTCTTGCACTGTTTAGTTTCCATTACGTGAATTTTGGTTATTCATGTTTAGGATAAGTGTGAAGGAAGTCTGTGGTAGGAATGATATCCCAATTTGACTGTATATAACCAGATGCACATATATAAAAAAGAATAACAAATAATGCTTTCATGCAATACACTCTGGGAATGCTTTTTGGAGACTTTCACGGGGGAAGAAATCCTTCTGCATTGTACTGTTTTATAATAACGATAGATACTTTTCTGAACTATGTTAGAGCACAGAGAACCACATCCTCTACACAAAGTCATTCAGCTAGGTTTTATCTGTGAAGTCAATTTGCATGAACTAGTAAAATATTATTTTCTCATCCCTATTTCATCATTCCTGATCAAACTTTTATTTATTAATCACAATTTTTTCTCCCTTATATGTAAAAGATACTCTTCTATGTTGGATCTAGCAAAAGTTGCATTTTTTTTTTCCTTTTCCCTTTTCTTTCCTTTTCTTTCTTTTTTTTTTAAATTTGAATATTCTTTTTCACAACGAAACTGTGGAAAAATGGGTATTTAGCATATAATGACTGCAAAAATGAACTTTAGGAGTCAATAATAACTCATTACATAGTTGTCTCTTTCTTTTCCTTAGACAGGAAATTATCTACATTAGCTTTAATTTTGTTTATCTAAAAAATATTTAACTTCTTGATAGATTTGGTCTCATATCTAGAATTATACTCCTTTAGTTTATTTTGCACAGTTTCAATTGCCACCACAAAACCAAGAAAGTTTCATTATTACAGAGCAAAATCCTCATCTCCTTAGAGCTCATCACTGCAAAAAACAGCTCACTTTTCCCATTCATGTTGTGGTTTCTCTGGGCAAAGAGCTGCCATGAGTTCTTCAATCCACCACATAAGAGATCCTTACTGCTGATATGAAATAAATAAACAAATAAATGAAATTTTAAATTTTTTTCATGACATGACATTTTTCCTTTGCTACTTGTGTGCTATAGGTGCTGGGAACAAAACTTATTTATCCAGTTTGCAGCTTATTCCTGTCTATCAAATACTACTGCAGATGGGTTACTGTGCTCACTTCTTTTAATATGCTGAGGTTACTGTACTCATTTTAATATGCTGCTGCAGGGACTCAGTATGCCTTATCAAGAATAACAGATGTGATCTACAGTCCCATTAAAATGCATTACTAATATAAATCCATGTAATTAGATGTAAAAAATAAACTAAAATAATGCTTTTGTGTATTTTTGTTGCATTTTTCTTAGGGCAAATTAATTTTTTTTCAGTTACAAAATTTCCTTAACCTTCTTTAAAATTCACACGATTTTAGCACTTCAATATGTAAAGATTTATTAGGCTTCTCCTTAATACGCATCAGACTTACTAGAAATTCACTGTTGTCCTCCATCTCTGGATCAAGTTAAATTATTTTGACAGAAGAAATGTTGGTTAATTTGTTTTCATAATCTTATATATCAAAATTTTAAAATGTCGTAGCCATTCAAATATTTATTTTTACAGTTTTTCTTTTTTATTACTTACTTATACTGAGAGGTTGCATCAGGACAAATATTAGAATCAGTTTGTGCATTTGTGCATGTACACACACAAACACTCAACGTTTTATTGTGATTTGACCACCCTGGTGTGAAGATCGAGACAAAAGTTTTTCTGATACTGTCGGTATATATGTTTGCAGAGAGGACAAGAACTTAGACCTCTCCTTGCCTGCTTTTTCCCAGTTCTGTCCTCTGAGAGTTCTGGCAGACTTCTACAAGTGCAGAAGTGAGTGACAGATTTCACAGAGATGACTCAGCATTCCCATGGCATTTCTTCAGCTTTAAAGGAAACACTATATGCTTTTTCTTCCCTTTGTATTAAAATTCTGAAGAGTATGTCATTATTATTTGGTGGCTTGTTGAAGAAGCTGCTTGATTTTTATTGTGACTGAAAGTAGCAGTGGGCGTACGTTGTATGAATGTAAACAGCGTCACTTTTGTAATGGGAATAAAGAATGCAAGCAAGTAGAATGAAACAAACAATGAGAACTTGCTCAATGGCAGGATCTAGACTTCAAAAGTTGTCACTGCCATAGTGTGATGTTAATATAATATAATAAGGCAACACTTGAAAACTACTTTTCTGATATTTTCTTCTATTAGTTAGATTTCCAAGACTTTCTCCATTGACATGTGGATAGACTCTTTTATTTATCAGGCAGCAGAATGAAACCTCAGCCTACCGTTTATTACAGGAGATGAAAAATATAATCTTTTCTTACAAAACAGCCATAGTTCCCCAAACTTCTGGCTGTACATGAATATAGGTTTTTATTTAATTAATTATTTATGACATAAAAATATTCTTGAGTGATTCTAGAAGTGTAAACTGGGTGTGGAACTAATTTGACTTAAGTTTAGATGTCTAGAAGTCTGGTTAATGATAAATCAGCCATGCTAGACCATCCTTATAAAAACAGTGGAGAAAACCAGACTGTAAGGAAAAGGGCATCTCTCCTGTTGTAGACAGCTATTTTAACATGAGGAAAATTACCTCCTGGGTATGCCATTTCTGTTGATTGGAAAGAGAACCCATGTTGACTGGTTTAGACTCAGATGGTTAATTTTAGATATATAGATTTTCCAAGATGAATCCTATTAAAACTTTAAAGGTCTGGATGATTTTAAATGTCCGTTCAACATGTATGTGCAACTGAGCTGACACTGTAATTTGAACCTTAGTTTCATCTTCCTGATTAGAGACATCTGCCTTCAGAGTATAGTCATCCTACCTTGCTTTAATAACCCAGGGAAATACATACCTCCCCAAAGGAGCAAATAATGCATTTTTTATGTAGACCAACCCTTTCTTTGGAGACATCTTTCTCACTAGCAGCCATGAATAAGAGAGCTAGAACAATTAAACTTAATTTAGTTTACAATGCACGCTGAAGTTGAGGGAAATGAATCCAGGCTACATACACTGGGCCTGGGCTTCAGCCAAGCATGAGGCTGAAGGGAAAACAGCTGTTTACATCCACTCCAGAGCCCCTTCTTTACCTAGCAGTGTCAGCAAAGTTCCTATCTGCATTTTACTGGCAACAGTGAGGCATCTACCTTGCCCTGACATTTACTGCTCCTTTCATCAAATAACACTGGGCCTTCACCGTGCGCTGTGAATTCACTGGAATTCCATGTGAGTTCGTGATGCCTGTGTCTGCCACTCTTTTTCACACCCTCCAGAGGCCTGGATGTTTTTGGAGATGCAAAAATGATTGTTGCATGTCCTCTGTCTCCTGTCAAGTCTTCACTCAGCAGCAACAAGGAAGGTCGTGGTAGATGGGCCAGAGGAGATGGGTGTTGAGAGGTTGTTGCTGACAGAAGCACAGCTTGCTCTGAGCATCACTGCTCTTCCTTCCCCTTTTCTTCATCTCCTCCAGATCAGGGTAGCTAACTAGTATCTCCCCTTTTCTAGCAGAAAGATTCAATCCCACACTTCCCACTTACTTCCTCTGTGGATCTAAAGACAGCCAACTGTTGTTGTCAATTGCAGGTGTTGACTTCGTTTTTAAAAAAAAAGGTTTTTAAACTGATTTTAAATTTAATATAAATTTTTATTAAGCTACTCTTTTATCTTTGTAAACAAAACAAGGCATCAACTTTTCATTTGGGTTCATTTCTAACAGAATATGTTCATTTTTTCTTGTAAAAAAATATTAAAAACCTTCTTTTCTCTATCGTCTGACTGTGCTGAAAATTATTCATATGGAAAACATGACAAAAGGTGACTAAAAGGAATGGAATTTGATTGCTTACTTTTATTACATACATTTGAAACAATTAACTTGAATTTTCCTGACAAATTTCCTCCTTTCTCCATCTTGCACAAAAAAAACCCCACACTGTTCTTATGGAAGTACTTACAAACGAAAAAGAAAATTTGTGAATATCAGTTGCTGAGTGGATAAAATGTTAAAAGAAAAGAAACCTTCTCCTCTTGTAAGCATTGAGTAACCATCCTTCACAAGAAACAGTTTATAAGATGTTTTTCTCCATTTTTGATAGTTTCAACTTTGAATCCAGCAATGACTATAGTACTAATTTTGGGATTCACATTCAAGTTTTTGAAAATTCTAATTTCAAATTAGAAAAGCATACATGTCCTTATAGCAATGGTAGGAAATATTTCATTCAAATTATAAATTTATTTTGGCTATTCTGGTCAAATTATACTTACACATAAACTAGTGACATTTTTCTTCTGTGTGGGTTGGCTTGATAGAAACACAAGAGAGCAAGGCTTTTGATATAAAACTTTGTAAGACATCCTGCTTTTATGGGTTATAACCAGATACTGATGCTGGGAGCAGATGTAAAGCACTGATGTGCTTTTAATATAATTTTCAATGAAGATTATGAATTTCAAGATTCAAATTCAGATTATGTTTTATGCAGAAATCCATTTTGGTTATCTCTGTAATAGATAAAGCAGTCAGTAAAATGAAACTATCAGAAAAACCCCATAAAATACGCTGAGTTGGGAGGGGTCTACCAGGATCATTGAGTCCAACTCCTGGCCCTGCACAGCACCATCCCAAGAGTCATACCACGTACCTGCGAGTGTTGTCTAAACAATTCCTTAACTTGGACAGATTTGGTGCTGTGACTTCCCTGGAGAGCCTGTTGCAGTGGTCAGCCACCCTCTGGGTGAAGAAACTTTCCCTCATATCCATCCTAAACCTCCGCCAGATCAGCTTCATGCTGTTTCCTCAGGTCCTGTCACTGATCTTGAGAATGAAGAGATCAGTGCCTGCCCCACCTCTTACCCTTGTGAGGATGTTGAAAACCGCAATGAGGTCTCCCCAAAGTCTCCTCTTCTCCAGGCTGAACAGGCCAAGGGACCTCAGCTACTCCTCAAAAAGCTTGCCCTCAAGTCCCTTCACCATCTTTGTTGCCCTCCTTTGGATGCTCTCCAACAGCTTAATGTCTTTTTTATATTGTGGCACCCAAATCGACCCTCACCACTCGAGGTGAGGCCACCCCAGTGCAGAGCAGAGCAGGACAATCCCCTCCCTTGCCCAGCTGGCAATGCTGTGCCTGATGTCCCAGGACACAGCTGGCCCTTGTGGCTGCTTTGCGATGACACCAACAAGAGGATTTTTGATGGATTTTTGGATTATTCCCACTATGCCTCCTAGATTTGTAAGGATCCAGCTGGAGCCACAGGTCCCACACAGTTCAGGGCTGATTGGGAGTCGATCATTTTCACAGTCATGGTTCTCCATCTCAGGGCACTGAGACCCTTTGGTCTGTCATCTGTGTTGAAGACAGAGGCAAAGAATGCGCTAAACACCTGTGTTTTGTCCATGTCACCAAGTCAGGTGACCATCCTCATCCTGTAGTAGGTGGGTGCCATTTTTACACTGTCTTTTCCCATTAAAATATTTGAAAAACACTTTTTACTTTCCCCCACATTTCCGGGCAACTTAATCTCCAATTGATCTTTGCCTGTATGAAATTTCTCCCTACAGAATAATTTCGCTAAGCAATTCTGCAACATAAAATATTCTCTTACTTAAAAATATTTTCTGTGGATCCAGTTTTAGACCAAGGAATGTTCGTTTGAAGGATATTGTAACATTAATCTAAGATGTTATGGAAAGAGAGGGAAAAAAAAGAATTAATAGAGATATTCTTATATATTTCATCAGAGTCCAGCAGTATAGCTGGAATGTTGCCAAGATATAGCATTTTTCAAGCATTTGTATCACTACTGAAATATAATCCAAGTAAATAAACATTTGCCTCCCAGGAATGTTATGAGATGAACAATTAGTCACATAACTACAGTTAGACCCACTGGTGCAATTCAGAGAGTCTGAACAGCCATACTCCACTAATAAACCCCTCATCTAAAGGAGAACTTCAGGAATTTCCTGTAGTTTCACTGCATGGTACTTATGAGAAAGGCTTTGATGAAGTCTGTTTGGGCAGGAAATCCTCTTTGTAAATGACTGGGTAAAAGAGCCTGAGATATCCTAAAGAGTTATAGAGGCTCTAGATTCAAAATCAAGCTCAATCATGGAGGTGATGCAGCCTAAATATGTCTCGATGTATCCAGAGAGTAGATCTGCCTTTCTTCAATCCTCCTTTTCAGACCTAGGAAGATGTGTCAATCTTGCATTTCCATTCATTTACACTGTCTGATATCAGCTTTTTTATATTTTAACTTCTTTAATTCCTCTGGCCAGCTGAGAAAGAAGAGTCTATGTTCCTCCTCCTCCCAAAAGCCAAGGAGTTACTTTGAAATCTTAATCAACAGCTGAAACCTCATGGTTCAGGAAGAAAGGAAGATCTTTGAGTAAATACAGACATAGTGTCTTGAAGGGTCCTTGTCACTGATATCAGAAATAAGAAAAAAAATCTTGCTCAATCCTGTCAGCCTTCAGCAGTGGAGCATTGAACTCAGTCTATTCCAATGGGAAGATAGGGAAGTAGCAAATCTGGAGCAGTTCCGTTCCTCTGAGGCAAGCAGGCAGACCTCTTCTCTGAGTAAAAAACTGTCTGAATGGACAGGCCCAAAGAGTGGTGGTGAATGGAGCTAAGTCAGTGCCACTGAACATTTCTATTTACAGGAGTTATATGACCTGCCCCTGAAGGTGAGAATAACTTAGATTCTTATTAATAGACCCACTGGTGTGGACTAGAGTGAAATGACACTGAATGACCAGTGTTTACACAATTTAGTTGCAGTGAAAAGGAGGCATGTAGTCATTTTGGTTATTATCTATAGAAATATAACAATATAAAAGTATAAAGATATCACTTAAGAAAATATATGAGGAAAGAAAGAAAGAAAGAGAAAGGATAGAAGTATAGTAGAGATGAAAGATATCACCCTCCATAGACCCAGCAACAAGACTTGATTGTTGCAATTTATATGTCCATTGGTCAAGGTGGTGGTTGAAGTTTTGATCTGCCAGGGGTGGGGAATGGGTTAATAAACATTGAGGTTCAGCTGGGAATGCCCAGGTACCTCCCCTTGGGGGAAGTTTTACACTGTCTGTTGCACTTCTGTCTCTCCCCACAGGCTTATTTTTAGCTGTAATTTTATTTTGTAAACAATAACAGCCAAAGAATCGTCACTTTCATTGTTTAAACTCTGGAAGTTGCTGGTTTTTTGAGAATGGAGAATTTTAATGTACTTTGGCTGACTTATTTTAAAGATGAGTAGTTTCAATTTAAGTGTTCAGTCAGCTCAGGATTCACCACAAACTCTGATCACTAAAACTGAAATTATAGTACGATGCAGAAGAAAATATTTGAGCTTAGTAAATATAAAACATAGGTAAGAACATTTTTATGCCTCGTTTCACAAATATAACATTTAATATCAAAGTGACTTCTGAGATTATATTAGATGTCCAACAGCCAAAATTCAATTTCTTCTGTCTTCTAATATATAGGTCTCAGTGCTGACTCACAAAAATATGCTAATGTGTTTTCAAGCCAACATTTGTTTTAGTACAGAAAATCTCCAAATGCCCTCAGACCACATTATTCCCTTATATTCTTGGACAGAGGTTATTCTGAAGGAAAAATGCTCCATTGCGAGGTGAAAATTTCCTTTGGTAGAGAGCTTGCCAGCTATTTTTAAAGTACTGAGGAAGTTGTAACATTATATCAGGATATGGTGACAGGTGACGATATTCTGTTTGTGCTGAGCTGTATGCTGCTCTTATGCTCTGGAGAGTGCACATAAGTGCATAAAGTTATGCACGCAATAGGGACAGAACTGATATTTGTATAAGTACAGTTTTCAGCTGTGCTCATTGCAAAAGGTGCTTTAAATCTTACTAACGGAAGTACCAACACATTCTTCCATGACAGCCATCAAGTCACAAGATAGTCTTTAGAAAGTAGTGACTCAAATCCAACGACTTCCATAACAGATAAGAAAGCAGTTACTTCTTAATGTAGGCGGGATTTCAGTGAGAAGGTTTCGATTTTTTGCTACCGTTGTGTTTTCCAAAGCTCTTGTGAGATTTAATAGGGGACCAAAGCCAGAAAACAATTCTACAATCAAAAAAGTTACTAAATGCACAGCTTCACTACTCCTGAGATTAAGGGACAGTGGAGGGGTAGGTAGGGAGAAAATGCTTTGAAATTAATCCAATGTCACGTCATTGAAAACTCTGACTAAAAAAAAGATTCACATTTTATTTTTCATTTTTTTAGACTGCAATGATTTATAAAGCTTCAAATGTCCACACATCTACTAAGACAGGCCATTCAAAGAATCTAAATAAGCTTGCACGGTTTTAAGCTCTCTGACTTTGAATATGAGCTTTGAAGTCATGCCAAAACCCAACTGCAGCAGAGCTGCTTTAGAACTGAATTCCTGACACTGGAATTAGTGTTGGGTGTGTGGCATGCCTCATGATAATCTTGACCACGTTTGCTGTAGACAGCCATCACACATGGTGCCTTTGAGTCAATAATTCTCCTAAGATAAGATTTGGAGCTTTTTTAGTTTTTACAGATTGGTGTTTTGGACACTCTCCATTCTGCAAAGCCAGCTTGCCTAATCATATGATATTTTTCCATAGGACAAAAAGATTTCATGAACATTCCTTTAGTTAATTCCAGTTAATAACTGGTGAAAAGTTATTGCAGGAGTGTAAGAAAAAAAATTAAAAGTGAAAATGCCTCACATACAGGCTACAACCACAATTAAATAGATTCTCAAAATTCTTGCATTTCTAAGTTTATAAGAGCTTCAGTGTTTTATTTATAGAAAAGCTTAATATTTATATAAGAAACCCTATTCCCTTCATAAAAGAAATAAACTATCATGCCACTTCATCTATGTAGAAGTACACAATCATCATGCCATAAGTTTTTTCTTCTCTGTGCTGTAGTGAAGAGCATATGCTTCTGCTACTGAAAGCTTTGGGAGTAACATAGTATGACAGAGGTAAAAAGAAAACCATACAAAAGTAGATTGAGCTTTTTTCTAAACCACATTCACATGTGTCACTGTCTTTCTAATTAAAGTCTCCTATCCTGCACTCAGATAAACAACAGCATTTTCATTGAATTTAGTGGGGCAGAATCAAGCTGTTCTAGTTCCCCAGGAAAAAAAAAAATACTTCTTTCACTCAAGCATTAGTCACTAAGAACAGATAATTTACTTGAAATATGGAACTCTTAAAATGCATTCTTCATCCTGGCTAGATGATTTCATTTAACTTTTATGACATGATTAGTCATCCTATCGTGATGCAGCACAATGCAACTGAGCACATCAGGCATTTTAGATAAGAGTTGCCTTGCAGATAGAGATGTTGGCAATGGTTTCAAAGCGCACTCTGTCTTGAATGTGGGCGTAGATTACACAAAAAAGACAAATATCAAAAAATGGTGTATGCATTCTAGGCATTTTGAACCATATATGTGAATTTTCATGCACCTCAAATGATATTCCAGCCCTACATTTAGCATAGAGAAAAAAACCCACCATTTAAACACTTAATCTGTCACCAAAACTCATTTTTCAAAAAATTTTGGCTATTATATTTATAAATTTCCATATTTCTATGAACCTTGTTTATTGGACTTTATTTACCACTGATTTATACCTTGTGAGTTTACTACTGTTTGTATGAAGAATGGAAAATATGGTATGTGCAATAAACAAATTTTGAAAAAAAAACATTAATTATGTAGAATTCTAGATTTTAGACCCAAAAATCCCACAAAACCCAAAACATAAGTTCCACTTCATGAGGAGAACTAGACATATAAGTAAGAAATTACTTGATACTCAGAAGCCAAGTTATATTCTGTTCCTTTCATATAACCATAACAACCACTGTCTAAATTTGACTTTGATTTTCTGAAACAAACTCAGAAGTGCTGTGTTACTACATCTTAGAATATGTGATGGGTGAAAAATATGTTGAGAATTATTAAGATTCTCCTTAAATAATACCTGTCACAGTTTTGAATAACTATTGAACATTTGTGAAATTATTCTTTTTATAGCCGCCCTCTCTAAAATATTTTAGTTTTATTTTTTAATGTTCTAAAATTTGCTGACAGAATATGTTGCAAGATTTAAAACACTTAATTTTCTACTACTCACACTTACCTGAATTAATTCTTATAGAGAATGTTAGACACGTTAGAATATTAGGCAAAAACCCCAAAACATGAAAATATACAAAACTAAATATTTTTAGGCATGATACTCAACATATTAAATATCTCCTCCATTTTGCTAAATCAGTGCCATTTGTGTAATGGACTACATCAGTATTTTTGTGTGCGCCTATGTTTTCAACTGTAAAATAGTCTGAAATCCATAAAAACAAAAGCACGTTTTCTATAATTTCCTGAAAAAAAAAAAAGGAAACAGAACCTATAGAAAAATAATGGCTATGAAATGCATATACATCTTCTGTTCATAAAAGACGCCAAAAATTTAAGTCTTAAATTAGTCAGCTATACCATTTGATCTGGGTTTAGTCCATTTCATAGTCTCTATGGTATATTGTAGCAAAATATTTAAGTGCCTTAATTAAGAATTTTTCTGTTTTCATCTTAAGGAATAAAAGAAACAGGATTATATTTACAGAATTATAGAATGGCTTGGGTTAGCAGGGAACTTAAAAAGCCTCTGTTGCTCCAACCACCCTACCATGGGCAGGAACACCTTCCAGTAGGCCAGGTTGTTCAAAGTCACATCCAGACTCACCTTGAATACCTCCAGGGATGGGGCATCCACAGCTTCTCTGGGCAACCTGTTCAGTGCCTCACCATCCTCATGGTAAAGAATTTCTTCCCAACATCCAACCTAAACTTGACCTCCTTCAGTTTGAAGCCATTCCTGCTTGTCCTGTCACTACATATCCCTGTGAACAGTCTCCCTCTTTCCTGGAAGCCTCCCTTCAGGTACTGAAATGTTGCAATTTAGTTGCCTTGAAGCCTCCTCTTCTTCAGGCCGAACAATCCCAATTGTCTCAGCCTTTCCTCATAGCAGAGTTGCTCCATCTCTCTGATAATCTTGGTATCCCTCCTGTGGACTCATTCCAACATGTTGATACCCTACACCGTGCTGGGGATCCCAGAGCTGGGCACAGCAATCCAAGTGGGGTCAGAGGTGGTGCAGAGGGGCAGAACCCCCTCCCTTTTCCTGCTGGCTATGCTGCTTTGGATGCCAGCCCAGGATACAATTGCTTTTCTGGGCTGCAAGTGCACGTTTCTGGGTTATGTCCAGCCTCTCCTCCACCAACACCCCAAAATCCTTCTCAGCAGGGCTACTCTCAATCTGGTCATCCCCAGCCTGTGTTAATAACAGGGGTTGTCCCAACCCAGGTGCAGCACCTCGCACTTGGTCTTGTTAGACCTCATGAGACTCACATGGGTCCACTCCTTGACCTTGTTCAGGTCCCTCTGGATGGCATCCTATCCTTCAGGTGTCTCAACCACACCACTTGATTTGGTGTCATCTAGAATTACAAAGAGGATTTTTTCTATAACTATAAATCTTGTCCTTTATGTTTTTTCTGTAACTGGCATTCTAAGGATGATCTTGGTTTAAATTGTTTTGTATTCTTCCTTGACATGGCTTTCTACCTGCCTGAGCCAATTAATATTTTCAAACAATATATTGTTTCATTGAGTCATAGTAGTGTTTTAATTACTATGATGGCCGAAGGATACAGGTTGAACAAATGAAAGAGACTGTTCATGTGTTAAAAGTATGTTTTGAACTGATATGTCACTGATGGAGTAATGAGAAGTTAATATAATTCTAGAAAAACATGAATTGTATGTAACTGAGTAGGTAAGTAGTCTCTTCTTAAGCAAATGAAGATTTCCTCTTCACTCTCATTCAGCTGTAGTTTTTCTTTTAGCTATTAGATTGCAGTACAGAGTTTTTAACCCTAGGAAAAAAAATGTATATAAAGAAAACAATTCTCATGGAATTCTGGCAATATAAAAATTGAAAATAAAAAGGATTTTCTTCTTTTTGATGCTAATTCTTTGGAAGTGTAACAACATTAGCCTCAGAACAATTACTTGTGCGCTGAAATCCTGTCTCTGCTGAAGTCATAACTCCCACTTACTTCAGTGCGATCAAAAGATCACGATTGGTTTATACCAGTGTGAGATGAAAATCAGGCTTCAAGATATTGTCTGAAATCTGACAAACCAAAACCAAACAGCTTCACTTAGGTCTAGCTACAAACAGATGTGTTCATTCTTCTGAGTTTACATGAAAATGCCAAATGTCAGCTGCTTTGTACACTGCCATTTGGACAGGCTAGCATACAGGGTGTCAGAACTTCAATTTCAGAGTGGAACAAATGCTTTGAGAAAACAACCAGCTTCTTTCTTTGTGCGAAAAATACAATGAATTCATGTAATCTTCTTACAGGCACCCTAGACAAAACTACAGTCAAATTAAAAGTTACCATAGATAAGAAATGAGCATCCACTACCTCTGCTTGTGTAAAATGACTCTGTAAAACTCAACATCTTCCTTCCCCTGGGGATTTAACACCATGAAATAGGTGGAGAAATAACTTTTTCATTAAAAAAAAAAAAGTTTTTTTCCATTTAATTTGGAACTGATTTTTGTACTAATATTAGGGTGTATGTTAAATTGTGAGTAAACACATATGTATGTGCATGTATATATATACTCTGAAAAATTCAAGGAAAGTTTGTTGAGAAATCAAATATTTGAAAGGAAGCTATTTCTTAAGACTTATTTAGTTTATTTTGTAAAATCTTGGGGCAGATTATTTTTCTTCCATACATTATTTCAACATCAGTTTGTGTGGTGGCATTTGTTTTTCTTTCATTCTAATTCTGTAGAGGCCATTATTTCAGCATTCTAGCTTTAAAGCTTGAAATATTTGCCTTTCTGGGGCCACAACTTTGCATTTCTCAAAAATCCACCCAAACTCAAACAAAAACCCAATGTTACAACTTAGTTTTCTCAGATTATCACTTGGGGTATAGAAATTATTTTTATCATAGTAGTATGATGTCCTGCTTTCTATATACTGAAGCAATATGAATATAACTCAATGATTTATCTGAGAAAAGAACTTTAGGCATTTTTGAAAGGGTGAAAGTAAATGTACAGCATATGTAAATGTAAATAAAACCTCTTTATTTTGTCTGAGGAGGCTATAATTTTTTTCAATGATCTGTAGTATTCTTTGGAGTGGAAATTACTGTAAAAATGCTAAATATATAGTTAGTCAATAGTTAAGGTGCTGTATCTCTATAAAAGCATGGATCTCAAAGTAGATGTTCAACAACAAAATAAACACTCAGAAAAAGTCCTTCAAATTACTTTCATGATTTTGGGGCCTGTTTTTATTTCTTTTAATGATAACACAGCAATAGCAGCCAAATGGACAATAAGCCCCCATGTTTTCACCCTTTAAACTTTCAGCTAAACAGGTTGAATCTCTTTCCTCTTAATACTTTCCACAGGTTTTGAAACGGCTGAAAGTAAATCAGACAGCAAGTACTAACCTTTACCTTCCCAGAGGTACAGTCCTATGAGAAGCTTTGCTTGGGACTCAAGAGCCAAGCATACCAGAAATTACTTCCATCCCTGCATTATTAGTAAAAGTCATAGATGTGCAGACAAACAAAAGATTTCTATCAATGCCAACAAAAAGTAGCTAATCTACTTTCAGGTTTTGAGCTAAATTCCCTTGAGATTTGTAGCTCTAGAAAGGGTTGTTGTTTTTCAGGTTTTTAAGTACGTTTAAAACTAGAAAAAAAAAAGAAGTATATCAAAGACTGCAAAATTTGGAGCGCTTTTCAGTTGTCTTTTAAAGTGCTTGTTTAATTGATTTTTTGTTGTTGTTGGAAATTGAGATTTCTCTCTCGAAAACAGCTGCTGTGTTTTTTGTAGAGTCTGGTAAGCATCAACGCTCCAAATGAGCCTGAGTCTCAGGAGGAGGAAGCCGGGAATCAGAAAGAGCATTGTGCCTCTTTTGTCATTATCCTGTTAGCACTCTTGAGTTAATGTATGCCTGCTTCTCAGGCAAACATAAAGATTGACAACTTGTCCTTCTTTGAAACGATATTACACCACTGGCTCAGTTTTGTAAAATCAGTCTGCTCAGCTGAGAAAACAGACATAGTTTTTCTGTTGTGTGATATATGCAGTGAGTTATCATCACACATCCAGTACTTGGATGATGGGATTTTAAATGTCAGGAAATAAATGAAAATATCAACAGCTTGGCAATAGGAAGATTTCTGTTTAATGTGAACCTGACTTTCTGAGACTCTTTTTGTGAGTTTCTCCTGAAAACCTAGTCAGTGAAGATTAATTTTAAACTAAAAAATGACAGTAGATGTGAGTTTGCCTGTGTGTGGTGCATTTCCTTGAGGAAGGACCAGAAAATTGTGAATGTCTTTTTATGAGTACTATGAGAGGGATTCTTGAGGCAAGATTAAATTGGTTTCATACCTTAATTTATAAGAGTACCAGACAATATGAAATTTCAGAGTATTTTAAATTTGAGAGTTATTTACCAATATTGAAGGCAATATTTTAAAAACTTTCATTATTGAAATGTTGTCCTGTTTTCCCTCCTTAACATTCACACATACACACACTCCAGTTCATTCACTCTTAAAATAAACAGTTTACTGTTTAAGATATTATTTCAAGAGCAGAGGATACTCTGTTCTTCTTTTTCATAATTAAGTTGATCTTATCCCAGAGTTCCTGCTGAAATTCTATTCCTCCTCATTTGCATTACCATCTCCTGATGCCCTAACTTAAGACAGCATGTCTGTGAAAATAATTATTTTAATATAAATATATACATGTAGATAATACTCCAGTTTTTTATGTGAAATCCAATAAAATTAGGACAATTATGAGAGGTTTCTGGGTTTTATTATGTCATTTGTAGGGAAAGGAGTAAAGAAAAGGCATTGAGGACATTTATGAATAAATATGTAAGCAAGGTTTTAGAGAAAATGAAGTTGGATGTCGTTTGGGTGAGCCATAGACATGAAGTGAAGTGAATGGCAATGCAAGGCCTTGAATACGGAAAGGAATTCCCCTACAGAGAGAACTTTGTTTCTGCTTCTACTAAATTCAATACAAAAATTTTAAAAAATCCACCACCTTCATTGGAAATAGTGAAAGGTCTATGAAACACCTTTCCTTTCATGGGAAATGAAAAAAAATGACACTGCCTGACTTCCATTCACCTAGCAAGTTAGTTATTTGCCTCAGTGGTTTTTGTGGGTATAGCAATATGAACCCTCATTTTATGTGTATATGCACATGTACATGTATATCTGTGAATAAATGCATTCAAATATACACATACCAGGCAGGAGGACAAGCCAGCAATGCTGAAAATGAATGCAACCCAGATGTTCCTATGTTAATTGTTTATTCTGAGGTTGAAGCAAATCTGTTGCAATATTCCCTTCAGCTATCAGCACTCTCACTCCATTGTAATATAGAGTAGTGAAGGTCAGTGTTGATAGATTCTTAGTGTGTTTTGAAAAAGATTAATGCTTAGCAATGAACTCTGTAAGAAAGGTTTCCTTTCAAACAACATCTTAGGATCACTGATTCAGCATAAAAGATGAGCTTGTATCATAAAGGTCACAGTTAACACTGTATTTGGCTGCCAGGTCCCTGGTTTAATATAAGCTGAATTAGATCCCATTTTTTTCCCCATAACACAAATTTAAGACTAACCACCACTGAAGCAACAAGCTTTTTCATCTGTTACTTAAGACACCGACAAGCATTAAATTCCTGGAGGGGTCCTTCACATCGACCACTCAACTGATAAGGAATTGCTTTATTTTTTCAGTTAAATATTTTAAATTCAACAATGACAAAGTGCTTGACTCTGTGGTAATGGGGGGCACCTCTCCATACGGAGTAAAGAGGACTAAGCTCTCTCCCGGAGTTAGGCTCCACAGGCAGTTAAAACTGGAGAAGCAGTGGCTGTTCTCAAACAAAGCTTTCGTTCAAGAACTTTATTCTATTTTACAAAGGACTGAAGTCCAAATCCCTCTGCTGACAAGCTAGGGTTGAGTCCCAGTGTGAGTTTCTCATTGCCTGATTAGATATTTGAAAGTAAGACATTCAAACCTGGACTAATCTATCTAGTTTCCCTTTGTAGTTAGTGGTAAGAGGGTGGGGCTTCTGCTGATTATCCCAGACAGCTATTCTGGGACGTCTCTCTGGATGTGTCTATTTCACTATGGATTACATAGTCAGCCTAGGGTGAGTAGTTCAGTCTTAAAAATGAAGTTTTTCTTTGCCAGAGGTAGGACAGATTAATCTCTCTCCAAGTTTCTAACCTTAATGATAAAATATCCTAATAGAGTTGGTCTTGGTTAAACATGTTTCACTTCAATTAAAAAAAAACAAAACTGCACATTTAGGGACAAACAAAAAAAAAAGAGGCAAAGGAATGACTTCCTTATCAATTGATTAAGACATGGAAAGCTGGAGTGTCAGCTCAGTACACATATATGTACATATGAGTCAAGTATGCTGAAGGCTGCAGGTGCCCACAAATCAAATCCAGGAAAGAAGGATGATGGTTTAACCATTATAATTAGTAGTAAACTGTACTTTTTTCTTTAACTATGCACAAACAGAATAGGCCCTAGAGGTGTGCATGATAACAAAATTCCTAAATATTTTCCAGGTCTGATGATGTTGGGATTTGAGTCAGACATCAGCTGTCACTGCATTGTCAAAACATTCTGTCAATATTCAGGTCGGCAATTAAAGTGTTTCATCATTGAGATATTTATGCTGCTAGGAGAATTAGGAGTTGTGGATATTGTGTTGTGCTTTTGAAAATCTAGCACTGAAAGGGGAGTATGTGATAAAACAGATGAACACCCATAGCTTCAAGGACCACCTTGTCTTGTGGCACTTTAGCAAGACTCTATCGCACAGAAACTGCAACCATAGTGATGCCATAGGTTTAGCTCAATGATATCAACTTGAATAATAGATTTTTTCCTTAGTCTTTCATGTTCAATATGCAGCACTTTCCCAAAGGTGAAAATGCTGTACCATTTCTTAACACAAACATAAGGAAGGATTTCTTATAGTCACTAAAAATACATTTTGTTCTCCAGCTTTTACACTGCAGTCAGTGCTGTGAGGTCTGTGGATCCACAAGCACCAAGGGCCTAGTCACAACTTTTCAAACAGACATGCTTGGTAGTTGATGGAGAGAAGGGCTCCTGCAGAGAGTGATTCATCTCCAGACAGCCTAAGTTGGTTGGATATGTCAGCCTCTGGAGAGTGTTATCTCTTTTCACTAGATCACAGAAGCAGTTCAGAGGATGAGCTGAGCTTACATGGCTATGCCTTCCTGTGGCTTAAGTGTAGATGTAATCCCATTCAGCCTGTCCAGCATTCTTGCAGTCTCTGCAAAGACAGGTCTTCGCACTGACTCTGCTTTTTCTTGATGCCACTTGGGAAGATATTTTGGTCGTTGTTGGGAGGAAGAGGGGAATATGATTCAGTAGTTTGAATATGAAACAGTAGTTTCTTGGTTTGTGTTTAGGGGGTTTTTTTCCCTATAAAATGTAAGAACTGCTTTGATAACTCTTTTTCACTCCATTCGCTATGTTTTATACACAAGAATAACTTTGATTTATTGGCAGTAGATAAATGCTCAATTGTATTTTCTACCAGCAGTCCTGGTTAACTGGAGAAGTTCCAGCTGACTGAAAATTAGCAAACATAGCACCCATCTCTAAGAAGGGTTGGAAGGATGACCCAGGGAACTACAGACCTGTCAGTGTATCCTCTGTTTCAGAAAAAGGTTATGGGAGAGATCATCCTAAGCGCTGTTACACAGCACATGCAGGACAACCAGGGGATCAACCCCAGGCAATGAATTTACAAGAGACAGGTCCTGCTTGATCAACCAGATCTCCTTCTGTGACAAAGTGATCTACTCAATAATGAGGGAAAGGCCATGGATGTTGTGTAACTAGATTTCAGTAAAACTTTTGACACCGTGTTCCATAACATCTTCTTAGAAAAACAAAATGCTCACAGCTTGGATGGGTGGATTCCTTGAAAATAAATTGGTGGGAGTGTTGATCTGTTCAAGGGGAGAAAGGATCTCCAGTGGGATGTGGACAGAGTGGATCAATGGGTCAAGGACAACTACATGAGGTTCAATAAGTTGAAATGCCAGGTCACGCACTTGGGTCACAGCAATCCCAGGCAGTGCCACCGGCTGGGCAAAGAGTGGCTTGAGAGCTCTTTGGCAGAAAGGGACTTGGGAGTTGACAGCCAGCCTAATATGAGCTGGCATCTTGTCCAGGTAGCCAAGAAGGCCAATGGCATCTTGGCCTGCATAAAGTATAGTGTAGTCAGCAGGGAAGCGATCATCCTGCTGTAATCAGCATTGGTGAGGCTGCACTTTGAGAACTGTGTTCAGTTCTGGGCCCCTCACTTTAAAAAGGGCAATAAAGTGGTGGAGGGTGTCCAGACAAGCACAACAAGGCTAATGAAAGGACTAGAGAATATGTTTTATGAGGAACAGGTGAAGGAGCTGGGTTTGTTTAGTCTCAAGAAGAGGAGACCCAAGGGGGACTTCATCACTCCCTACAACTCCCTGAAAGGTGGTTGTGTGGGGGCCAGTCTCTTCAACTGTGCCTGCAGTGACAAGACTAGAAGGAATGGCCTTGAGCTGAGACAGGGGACATTCAGATTAGCTATCAGAATTTATTTATTTTTTTTACGTTTAGAGTATTCAGGCATTGGAATATTTTGCCCTGGGAGGCGGTGGAATCACCATCCCTGCAGGTGTGTTAGAGGCATCTGGATCTGGCGCTGGGTGATGTGGTTTAGTGGTTTAGGGGTTACAGTGGCAGTGACAGGTGGACAGTTGGATTGGATATTCTTGAGGGTTTCTTCCAACATTGATGATTCTATGATTCTATGATTCTAGTGTTAAATATGCTAAATTTCTCATCTTACACCATGTATTTCCTCAGCTTCATAAAGGCTGCATCTAGACTACAGAAAGCTTGACTGTTTCCATATTTCTATTAAGTTGAAAAGCAGGTAATGTCCTGAAACAATCACCTTCCTAAAGAATCCATTAAAAATCCAAAAGCAAATACCAAGTTAACAAAATCATAATAAAATTGGGTTCAAACACAGACTTTGAATGTGTATGTCCACAATAATGAGATCTGGAAAAAAATGAAATTATGAATCTATGTTTAAATGGCTTTTCCGCTTACTGTTACAGAAAACATAAATTATACACTTTGTAACCATCTGTAATGTCAGTAACAGCAGCTGCTCCCAATTTACCGTACAGTGCTATTGTACATATTATTTGCTTTGGAAACTGCTTTCAGTTTCTAGAACTACATCCTGATGGTTTGATTTTATTTTTTAAAATGCATTCCAACAATTTACAAAACTACAATTAGCTAGTAGGAATGAGTCTATACTAACATTGTTTTTGTAGCAGTTATTTTCTTTTTTGCCATCTTCTATAAATGTTTATTTGATACGTTAAGTACATGAGAGAGGAGTTTGAGTATGTATATATGTGTAAATATACATGCTGGCATAGGCTGACACAGTCTGCTTTCCAGATATTTGTGGAAAATACTTGCTAATCACTTCACGCCATTTAGATATCCTCTTATGATAATTTCCTAACTATGGAAAAGACAGCGCTTAAAAGAATAAAAATACCAAAGAGAGCAGATGTAAAACCTGTTTAGATGATAGTACTTCAAGAAAAGTTGAGGAAGAAATAAGAGATTATTACATTGCAAAAAAAAGTTTCAGTGTTTTCTATTGTAAACTTCCTCAAAGTTCAATAACAGAATTTTTGGGTTTCTTTTAGGTATCAGTCATGTTTTCACGTAGTACTTCATGGGGACTTCATATTCCAGGCTAATATGGAGGTTAGAAGTATGTTCTGCCCTGATTCCTGGCTCTCACAAGCTAGGAAAACAAGCTTGTATTAAGGAAAAGGTTTCAGACAGTTTTTACTGGAATGGTACATTACTCATAGCTAGTGATGGATAATAAAGGATAATCTTGACTTGGAAATTTAATCAATTGACTCCATTCCTGATCAAGGACTATAGCATTACACTCGTGTTGTCTGACATAAAAATAATTGATGGATTGGATTCAGTTTTTTCCTGGAACATATCAAGAATATTCATCAGAAATCATATTCTGTAAGTGTCAGCCTTATACCTTTGTGGCTCTGTGGATTGTAGCTGCTCCAGGCTATTAAATATCAACCTTCACATTCTTTCATTTTGCAGTCAGCAAGAAATGTTTTGCAAAAGGATGTTGTAATAGATGAGAGAACCTCAAAAGGTCTCTTTCACTAAACTTTTAGAAAGTTCATCATTTAAATCATTGGAACATATTCTTTAGTTTAAGAATGTCGTCTTTTCCACAGTACTTTCATTAGGTAGCTTCTGTAAATTTGCTAGTCTATTTTCTTATACAGTATTCTACTTCCGCCTCATTTTTCTGTCTTCTGTCCTTGCTCTTTTTTCCTTTATTTCCCATATTTAATATCAGGGTTTGGTTTTTTTTTAATTTTTCCTTTTTTCTCACATTTCAAGATTAATTTTTACATTCTAATGGTGGGTGGATTTGGTGCTTGGGCACAGTTACAAAGGATTACTTGGAAGTTATTTATCACCTAATTAATACAACTTCTCATAAATTATCTCACAGAACTTCATAGAAACTAAGTGCTTGGTGAGCCAGTACTTGAAACCATCATTCTCAGAAGTCTGTGAGTGTGTTATTTGTTTATTTACTTATTTCCTTTTCAGTTCATCAACGCTTACTGATTGAAAAAAAAAAAAATCTACTGACTTTCAGTTCTGTTGGGAAGTTGTTTTGACTGGTTTGGGAGTGTTCTTTTCTGTCTCCAAGGTTTCCAAGATGATACATTTCACAAAGGATGAAGATATTACAGAAATAATTAACCAAAGTAGAAATAAGTGTTAATTATTGCCCTTAAAACAAAATAGAAAAAATAACAACAAGAATTTGGGGAAAAACAAAACACAAAAGTCATGAACAAACAAGATATTAATCTTGTCCTGAAGGTGGCTGGCTTTTGGACTTTTTTTGCCATTCTCAGAATTTAGTAATTTAAACTATTGGTTTCCAGGAGAAACCAAGTTGTTTCTGTCTCTCCTGTATATCCCCTCTGTTCCATGTATTATACCCAAAAGGAAGGAAGGAAGGAAGGAAGGAAGGAAGGAAGGAAGGAAGGAAGGAAGGAAGGAAGGAAGGAAGGAAGGAAGGAATACCTAAAATAAATATCTAGTTGGAATTTTTGTAAGTGATTTATATGGAGAAAAATAGTATTTCTTTATTTTAATAAGATAAATGTACGTTATAAAAGTGGCAAAACCTGAGACATAAAATGTCTTTCTACTGGTGTTAAATACGTAAAGGAAAATTGAAATACCAGAAATATTGGCATTTGAGTATTACCAGAGGAAAATAAAATAAAATAAGGTCAAACAAAATTTGAAGTTCCTTTTTGTACTTATGAATATAAGAATGTTATGCCTCACAATGAACATATATCTGAAAGTATCCGGGACTAGTCTGAGAGCCGCAGCAGTGGTTGCTATTCCTCCTCTATCCAAGCCTCTCCATGACCTTCAGAGTCCTTCATGCTCCCTATCAGTAAAACAGAGACAATGATATTTAGAGAAGAAATCTGCAGTTACAGCACTTCAGCTGTCCATCTCATCCTAAGAAGGATTCCCAGGCTGCAGGTGATTATAACTGTGGGAACAGATTTCTAGTAAAGACACCACTGTGGTGAGACATTAAGCTCACCTCCTGCCTTTAAAGTCCTGGTGCATGTCCCTTTTTGTGAGAGGTGTTAACAGCTGAGTCCTAGCCATGTTCTGTCTCTGTTTTAAGCTCTCCCAAATCCACTTGCAGCTGGATAAAGAATTTATTTCCTATGACCCCTGTGGGGAGGCAGAGTGTGATACTGAGCTGTCATCATGTTCCTTTCACAGGAGTGTGGCATCCGGATGGGATCTTGGCAGCTCTCCTGTGTGCGTGCGCACATGTGGGCATACACATCTGCAGCTTGATTCCTTGATTCTTTACAGCTTGTGCAGAAACTTGCTCTTCTATAAAGCAAAAACTGAGTGGGGAAAAAAATTGCTGTTGCAATATTTTTTCTATAGATGGAAACGACCATATGCAGGGCAAGGCAAAGGCAAAGGCAAAGCCAGGGTAGATACTAGGAAGTGTTTCATGGAGCCATACACTGTATGTGCACAGAATTCTTCACCTAAGAATTATGGTTTTTCTTTTTTAACACATTTTTTGAGCCTATGTACTGCTACAAGCCTACTGACTGCAAAACACAGCTGCCATTTTGTGTTCTGAAGCTATAAAGAAGACTTATTCCAGGATATCTGCAAGAGACTTCGCTGTTCTTTGTAGGTTTTATTAAAGCTAATCTAAAGTAAAAATTAGAGGCTCCAAGATCTTTTACATCACATTTTGAAGTACCGTCTCCTACAAATGCTGCAAAGACTCAAGGAAAAAGTAGAACAAATGAGATACAAATACAGTTTTGAAAATTAATTATGAAGAAAATGGAAGTATTCTTGACAACTGAGCTAATTAACAAGGGATTAAAAAAAGATGACAAGATGGGAAAAGCTATGTCAGAGACTCAGTAAGTACATTGCTTAGCTAAGCAAAACCTCTTTTCAATTGAACAGTAAATATTAGCATGCCTTCAAAGAACAATAACAAAAATTTTTGAAGCACAAGATTGTTCTCAGTAATTAGAAGCACAGATGTTATTTGCTTCAGTCTTCTAATATTCTTTTCAAAGAGTAATTTTTTCAGGTAACTGAAAGCATTAAGAATTCTGATAGAGCACAAGAGGATTGCTGCCACACAGGTTCCCTGTGGATATTCAATGGCTTAATTGAACTGAACTTGAACTGGTAACTGAACTTGAACTGGGAACTTCTAGCAGAGGATGTTTAAGTGTTCAGAACTAAATATATTCACCTTTCATTTGAATTCTGTGTAATTTTTGTTTCCCCCAAAAAAGCACTTCAGCCTTTTCACTCTATATCTCAATATTTATTCTGGAAAAACATCCTTCTTTATCTTCCTCTTCAGTTTCCATTTAGCCACTAGTGATATCCTTAAAACCAATTCTCTCCTGCCTAGACCATAAGACCCTTCATAAAAGATGCTGGAGCTGAATCCTGCCAGGAACTAATTACTTACTTGAAACTCTTGTTCAAGTTAAAATTTCTGAGAATTTCAGACTTTACGAGGAGAAAAGCTTTCTTCTTACAAGAGCATGATCCTTTAGTTTCCGAGCATGCTGAGAAGAAAAGGTCCTACAAAACAACCTGCCAGGTTACACAGCAGTACAGACCTGGACATTTACATTATGGGCACGGTCACCAGACAGTGCAGCATATTTGTCTCTTTCTCCCAATAAGTAAAACTTATTTGTATATTATGTAGTAGCTCCAAAAGGAGATTAGAAAGTCAGATTTGTACCACAGTAGCAAACAGATCATGGTGAAAACAGACAAATATAAAATACTCAGGGTCAAAAAAATTCACCCTTTAGCTTACTCAGGACAATCTTGTAGTAGAGATGCTCTTGAAGTTCATATCATTTCTCTTCATCCACATAAGGGATTTAAGTTTCCTACAGCACTGGTGGGTAACCTGCCAAGCTATTAACTATTCTCTCTCTCTTAAGATTTTCATTTTGTACTTTTGTTTTTTCTCAAAGGAAAGGGAGTAAAAAACATGGAATTTTGAACAGGAGCTTAATCCCATATTATGATTCATAGTTCGAAAACCCAAAAGAAAGAAGCTATATATAATTTTAAAGATGCTTACTCATCTCTGCCTCCTTTTACCAGGTAATTCCCAGCCTTTTCTTGGCACATCAATGAAAATTAGCTCAAATAGTGCCTTACTTAGATAGTTTCTAAAAATTCTTTCCTCAGATATATAAATTTTAGCAACTAATCGAGTTAACTGAAGGTTAGGCATGAATTATTGAAGTAACTAAATATGTTTGATGATCTGCCTCATAAATCACAAGCTCAAAAACCCTCCACAAAGGCTCTCACCTAAACCCAAGAAAGCAAAGCAGGACACCCTAGGGACTTGCCTAAGAAGAATTCGCCATGCCATGAACACCTCTGGATGTTTTATTTCTCTAGTGGTCAGGGAAATTTCTCTTTAATCCACATTCTGCAGCTGTACTAATGAACTTGAGTTCATCAACCGTTTGCTTGGCCCTGTTTCTAACAGCACTGTAGTTGAAAGCATTTTCAGTCTAAGGGAATCACCAGTAAATGCACTAGCAGAAAAACTCCTCCTTTATCCCTTACAAATATGTAATGGCAGGGCATGATAACCCTCTTCTTTTTTTCTGTTCAGAAAGGAGTCATTCACACTAGAAGGATAAATGGTGCGGTTTGACAGGTAAGTACATCACCCTGTTTAATTTATTTTTTCTTTCTTGCAAAAGGCTCAAAGGGGTGGAT